>CM076678.1:138760052-139452552 GCA_038501925.1 Xenopus petersii | reverse complement strand
CCTGATATAAATATTTTAATTTAATTAAGCCTCCAAGGCAAAGGTGCCCAAACATTCACAATATAGGGCTAGAAATCCCATTATATCACTAAAATCTCCACGGCTGAATGGTCCGAATGCTATTACAGCTCCATGGAACTAAAGGAAAATACTGGGAATCTTGTTGTAACTATAATAACAGGACTCGTCTCTCATCTGAATAATGGCTTGATGAATACATGACTGATGAATTCATGAATACATGGGTAGCATTTATCATTTAATTATGTCACATTTAACATGCAAAAAAAAAAGCAATTATCCATAGTTCTATGTAACCAGGGCTGACCATTTTAAAAGGGAAAGTAAAGTCACCCCTGTAAATATAGAATTGTAATAGAATCAACTTCTCTTTTTAACCATTCAGAATATATATATAAGCCCACATTCTCTCAGTCAAAGCTCAAATCCTCTTGAAATTATCATGGCTAGGGCTCCTGACTTGATTATGCCCTCCCAAATACGTAGAATGTTGGCCAAAAACGTGCAGTCATATTGGACTAGGAATTTAAACCACCCAGTCATGCCCCTGGCCCTTCCAATCTCTGATCGTTCTTCATTAAAGGGAAAAAATGTTTTTCAAAACACATTAGTGTTTAATAGTGCTGCTCTAGTAGAATTCTGAAATCCGTTCCTGAAAAGAGAAAACAGATCTGACATGGGGCTAAATATATTGTCAGCTTCCCAGCTGCCTCCAGTCATGTGACTTGTGCTCTGATAAACTTCTGTCACTTTACTGCTGTACTGCAAGTTGGAGTGATATCACCCCGTCCCTTTTACCCCCTAACAACAGAACAATTGAAAGGTAACTAGAGAGCAGTTCCCTAACACAAGATAACAGCAGTATGGTAGCTCTAAGAACAGCACTCAATGGTAAAATCCAGGTCCCACTGTGACACATTCATACATTGAGTAGGAGAAACAACAGCCTGCCAGAAAGCAGTTCCATCCTAAAGTGCTGGCTCTTTCTGAAAGCACATGACCAGGCAAAATGACCTGAGATGGCGCCTACACATACATTTTATTTTTTTTACTCAGGTAGCCTACACACAACTAAAAAAATAAACTTGCTGGTTAAGGAATTCAATTTTATATTGTATAGTGAAATATTTGCAGTGTAAAACAATGTGATTTAGAAATAAAAACGACATCATAAAAATCATGACAGAGCTCCACCCCTTGTGTGGTTGACTAAAAAAGAAATGTCTATTAAGCATTCAGTTAGAATCCCTACACTTGGGTGCATTGCTTTATGTTCAGTTTAACAATTTTATACCCTTAGGTTAAAAATAAGGATTTTTAATCGCAAGGATATCCATTCAGTATCAGGATACTTGTATCCAACATAATTGCCTGCATCTGTGTTCTCTTCAATTTTCATTCTTCCTCTTCATAAAATTCACAATGTGCCTTTTCTTTACCCCTTTGTGTTGCTTGCTCCACAATAAAACATAAATGGTTAATTGCTTTAGTAAATTTAGTTGAGGAAAGTAAAGACTTAGATGCCTATTTATCAACAGTCTTATTTTAGTCGATTTAGAGGTTTTGGAAACCACGAATAGAAACACTTTCTATAAAACCACTAATGCCATGGAATGTATTAGATCCAAATATTAGGGATGCACCGAATCCACTATTTTGGATGCGGGCGGCCGAACCCCCGAATCCTTCACGAAAGATTTGGCCGAATACCGAATCCTAATTAGCATATGCAAATTAGGGGTGTGAAGGGGAAACATTTTTTACTTCCTTGTTTTTTTTGACAAAGTCACACAATTTCACTCCCCACCCCTAATTTGCAGGTATGGAATCTGTTATCCAGAATGCTCGGGACTGGTGTTTTCTGGATAACGGATCTTTCTGTAATTTGGATCTTCATACTTGACATCTATTAGAAAATCATGTAAACATTAAATAAACACAATAAGCTGGTTTTGCTTCCAATAAGGATTGATTATGTCTTAGTTGGGATCAAGAACAAGTTACTGTTTTATTATTACAGAGAAAAATTGAATCATTTTTACAAATTTGGAATATTTGGATAAAATGGAATCTATGGGAGACTGCCTTTACGTAATTCATTGCTTTCTGGATTAATGGTTTCCAGATAACAGATCCCATACCTGTATCTTGAAAACCTCTAAAACTACGAATTTTTCAGACAATTCCTAGTGGAAGAAAATATGAATGCCTCTTAAAGTCCGAATTGATTAAGAATGGTCCAATAGGATCAGCGCAGCTCCCATTGAATTCTATAGGGCCTCAACAACTTTTACCTAGCAAATTTTTTGTATTAGAGTTTGTCATGGTTCTTATACTTAATAAAACTTGAATTTTTACCTATAGAAAAACCAAATGTTTTTTAGAAAAAAAAAAATGTCAATGTTAGTAAATAGGCCCCTTAGTTTATGCTGATTTTCCAGATTTTGAAGGATTAGTTTGAGAACCGCGTCAGGCTATATTTTGGTAACATAACCCTGCCAACTTGTGATGTAAGGAGGTTCAGATACCGGTTTAGCATGAGCCAACCAGTGTAACCAGATATGAGACCTGTATTCTCCCTGCCTTCAGGATTAATGTCATTATTTTTTTGCTACACTCCACTAAGGCCCATTCAGACCCTGTATACAGACACCGGTACCATAGGCCTAATGCTCCCATCTCCATTTCTTCAGACTGCTTCTATATTTGTACATTGGTGCGTGTGAATAGCATATTAATGAGCCACTATCTGGATGACTTGGCGCTGGGGAGCACAACAAGGTGATGTGTGACCTGCTTGCTGCAGCCCCTGGAGAAAGAAGCTGTTTGTTAATCTCACAGTGCCGTCCATTTATTCCATGGGTATTCAGCCTGTGGCTCTTTAAAGGGATTCTGTCATGATTTTTATGGTGGTTTTTATTTCTAAATTACACTGTTTACGCTGCAAATAATTCACTCTACAATATAAAATGTCATTCCTGAACCAGCAAGTGTATTTATTTAGTAACTCAATGTAACTGAATGTGTCACAGTGGGACCTGGATTTTACTATTGAGTGCTGTTCTTAGATCTACCGGGCAGCTGTTATTTTGTGTTCGGGAGCTGCTATCTGGTTACCTTCCCATTGTTCTGTTTTTAGGCTGCTGGGGGGGGGGGGTGAATGGGGGGAAGGGTAATCAGCGCCAGATATCCAAACCATGAGCCCTGCTGCCTCTTGCCCCCCTCCCCCAACGTGCTCGCATGCCTCACACATCGCGCGTGTGGCGTATTGTCCTTCTACCAGCTGCTCCACTTGGAGCTCTGCTTCTCCCTGTGAGGTGTATTTATGCGGCGGGGCGGCATGCCACCCCTAAAAATGTGCCGCCCGGGCCTTTGTGGCCTTGCCACAAATCCGGGCCTGAGATAATACTCCAACATGCAGTACAGCAGTAAAGAGTGACTGGAGTTTATCAGAGCACAAGTCACGTGACTGAGGGCACATAGGAAACTGAAAATATGTCTAGCTCCATGTCAGATTTCAAAATTAAATATGAAAAAATCTGTTTGCTCTTTTGAGAAATGGATTTCAGCTCAGAATTCTGCTGGAGCAGCACTATGTGTTTTGATTTTGAAAAAACATTTTTCCCATGATCGTATCCCTTCAGCATTGCCCAGCCCAGCGTAGATATCCGGGAATGCAGGGAGATAGCTGTGTATTTAATCAGTATAGCCATCTGAATTGACTATAATAAAAAACTATTTACTGACACATAGATCTGTATCAGCTCAATAAGATCATTCAATGGCCATTGCCAAAAGATCAGACTATTTGTATATCTGATACACAGGGAGCAGTGACACAGGGATGAATACCATAAACAAAATAGTTTCCAGTTACACCAATAATACAATACCCAGGGTCACTCCTTCCATGAGATAATTGGAAATTCGGCTCTTGCACAATTGGGAAAACTGCTTGAGATCATGCAGGGCACTCAATAACCTTTGACAATGTCAGTCTCCTTTAAGGAATATTTTAGCAAGAAATTCTAGATCACGCAGTGTAATTTTCTCAAGCTGCATTCATAACTTGCATTCTTAATTGTTTGTAATGGACACTTCTGTCTGGTTGCTAGGCTGTCTGACCCTAGCAAAGGAAAAGAGATGAATTAAAGGTGTGTTTCTGGTTCAAATTTCATTTAAATTACCTTTTAGTATGTTACAGAATGGCTAATTCTAAACAACTTTTCAATTTATCTTTTGACATTTGACGCATGTTAAAGTCAGTGGTCGTAACGTGCAAATTTGCCATGAATGCGCGCCTGGTGAATAAATTTGCCCATCATTATTAGCAGGCCAATCCAGACATCTTTGCATGGCTTCCAAATGCTTTTACCTCTGCCAAGTTCTAAAAAATGAGCAATAGTCTATAATTATTGGGGTATGAAGTCCCAAAAATCCCAAATTCCTCAATAGCATAAAAAAAGTAATGGATTCATCCAGACTAGAGCCCAGTAATTTGGCTGGAACCACAAATAAAGATTGATTGTGTCCTTGCAAATACATGCCAGGCACTACATAAGGATATACAAACCTCTCATCGGCCAAAGGAAATCCTTCTGCTGGCAATATCACCCCATGTTTGCTCAACCCACGCACACAGCTTGGCAGGGCTACAGGGGATCCCAGAATAATGGAAGAGTTGGACATGCCAGGCTGCCTGCACACAGGGGAGGAAGGATTTGCTGTAGCCATGCCCGGACCTGTGTTTATACTCTCTGCTGGCAGAATCACAATTTACTGTAAAATAAGCAGGCTGCTAGAGTGAGACCAAGCTGAACTAACAGGATTCCCTTGCTATTTAAGCACAAACACCTGTAGGCTGTGTATTACAGGAATACATTTATTATTGTTATTTCTCAGGTATACTATGCACTATTCCCCCTTCTCATCCCATTTCTGCTTTGGGGCATCTTCTACTTTTCCCCAGTATTACCAGCTCCCGATATTAAATATTCCCTATCTCCACTCTAGTCCATTGACCACCCAACCAAAGTTTTCTCTGCATCATTTTCCAACATTGCTCGATTTCCTAGTTTACCCCGATCCCCTATATTCTTCACATTTTCCCTAGTATTCCCAGCTCACCCCTATATCAATACACCCTATTCTTTAATCTCCTCACATTATCCTCATTTTTCACACTGTTCCAAGCACCCATTCCGACAACTGTCAGTTCTTCCATTTACACAATTATCCTCTTTCTCTAGTATTTTAACTCTACTTCCTGTCTTATTCCAGTTCTCCTTTCCACCATTACCCTCCCCTTCCCTAGTATGAACAGGTCAACATTAACCTAATATTCCCGGCCTTTCTCCCCCTTTATATATATTCTCAGTTATGTTAAGTCTCCTCCCCATGTCAAGTATTTCCAACTGCTCTTTTCTAAATGATCCACTTCTAAGCATTGCCATTTGTTTATTCCATGTCAACTTCTCTAAAATTTGCATCTCTTTTTTCCTCCATCTTCCCTTATGCTCCCAGTTCCTTTTCCCCCACTTCCCATCACTTGTATTTATAACATTCCTAAAATCTCTAGTCCCCAATAATTATTACTGCTCTTTTTATTAATATAACCAAACCCCTTTTCTGCTCTGTCCTATCCACTATATTCCTATCACCACTTTCCACGTGTTCCTCTCGTTTAGTATTTCCAGAAAACACCTATTCCCTGTAAGACCCAATCACTACTTACTGGAGTCCCACCTCCTATTGGTCCTGGAACTCTCACGTTGGGGCGGGGCTATTACATGGCGATTGGCAGGAAATCCTGCCCTTTTTTCCTAATTTGGAAAACCGGGCAGCCAGTTTTGACCCAAACAGCCCTTCAAAAAAACATTTGTCCGGGTCAAAACCAGACAGATGGCAACCCTATTTGCAATTGGTTTTCATTTTTTAGTATTTGTGGTTTTTGAGTTATTTAGCTTTTTATTCAGCAGCTCTAGAGTTTGCAATTTCAGCAATCTGGTTGCTATTATCCAAATTACCCAAGCAACCATGCACTGATTTGAATAAGAGACTAGAATAGGAATAGGAGAGGGCCAGAATAAAAAGATAAATAATAATAATAAAGTAGAAATAACGATAAATGTGTAGCCTCACACATTTGTTGTTTAGATTGGGTCAAAGAAGGCAAATATTTTTAAAGCTATAAAAAAAATAAATGAAGAAGACTAATTGAAAAGTTGCTTAGAATTGACTATTCTATAAATCTATTCTATGAATAACCCCTTTAAAGTTTAAAAGTGTGAGCTTACCTAGGTGGGAGGGGCTCTTGTAAGCAAGAGGAGTGTCGGTGGAGTTGGTGTAGATTGGTAGACAGAAGCCAGAAATTACAGGTCTTTACCTAATACGGGTTTTGCAATTTGTTACCCCAACAAGCTGGCTGTTAAAAGTTGCAGGTTACCGACAATTTTAGTAGGCGTCTAAAGTCAGATGCAGCAAACCATAGGACTTTGTTGGTTTATAAGATTTTAATTCAGGTCTGTTAACATAAACAGCTGCCATGTAATTAATGCAAAATATTCTGACTCCTGCAGCAGATGGGTCTATTTTTTCAAATAATCCATCAAAGAGGGGAGGGGGGGACATGCTTGTATAGAATCGGCACAATTAGTGCCAGTCACAACCCATTCACTGCTGGGCAGGCCGGATTCAATGAGAGTTTAATTTAAACTGGACACTGTGTATTAGTTCAGGATAATGAGAATCTTATTGGAAGTGCAGTTTAGCACAGGAACGCAAAGATTTCATTAAATGGACGGTAATTAAACTGTTCCTTTCAAGGACTGATCATTATCTTGTTCTTCCTTTTCATCTGCCTTTGTGACTTCATATTTTCTCAGGACTGTTCTCTGGCATTTAATTTGAAAAGAGAATGATAATTTAATCCTTTAGTTCAGGCATTTTCTGGTCTTCCAAAGGCATGTTGTTGACGACTGCTCTTGGCATCGTGTTCTGGGAATTGTAGTCAGCGACAGCTGAAGGTCCTCAAGGCTGACGCCCCTATTTCATTGGTATTGACTGAGTCTAATAAATAAAGAGCTGGATTCCTGATAGTTTTGAGAGGTAGATTGGTGCCCAGGAATGCTGCAGGGGGTTGCACCTTTAGCAATTTTGACTTTATATAAAAAACATGAAAAAAATATTATTAAAGGGGTTGTTCACGTTTGAGTTACCTTTTATTATGACCTAAAAAGTGATATTCAGAGACAATTTGCAACTGGGTTTCATTTTTTATTATTTGGGGTTTTTGAGTTATTTGGCTTTTTATTCCGCGCCTCTTCATTTTGCAATGTCAGCAATCTGGTTGCTAGGGTCCAAATTACCATAGCAACCACACACTGATATGAATAAAAGAATGGAATATGAATTGGAGAGGGCAGGAATAGAAATGAGTAATGAGTAATAAAATGTAGCAATAACAATACATTTGTAGCCTTCCAGAGCCTTTGTTTTTAGCGGTCAATGACCCCAATTTGAAAGCTGCAAATAGTCAAAAGAAGAAGATAAGTCATTTAAAAAAAAACTATAAGAAATAGAAAATGAAGGCCAATTGAAAAATTGCTTAGAATTGGCCATTCTATAACATACATAAAGTTAACTTAAAGGTGAACGACCCCTTTAAAGTGGACCTGTCACCCAGGCACAAAAAGCTGTATAATAAAAGTCCTTTTTTCGAATTAAACATGAAATCCAATTTCTTTTTTTTTTATTAAAGCATTCATAGCTGTTGTAAACTCATTTAAAAATCTCAGCTGTCAATCAAATATTGTCTGCCCCTCCTCTATGCCTTAGGCAGACAATTAATTTCACTTTCCATTCAGCACTTCCTAGATGTCACTGCTCTCCCCACATTCCTCCAGTTCTCTTCACCATTTAATTGTGTAACCAGGGCATGGGGTTAGACATCAGGTCCCCTAGTGTAATTAGTGTTGGCCATTATAGAATGGCCAACAAGCACCTGATGAAGGATATCTATATCGAAAACATGTCTTGTGAAAAATAAAGACACATTGAATTGCAGTGGTTCTCCAGAGTTTATTTGACTTATGTGATAAAATAGAATTTTGAATATTTTTTTTGGATGACGGGTCCCCTTTAAAGTATTCCATATTGGAATACTGACATTTAGGGGCAGATTCACTAAGGGTCGAATTTTGAAGTTAAAAATACTTCGAAATTCGACCCTCGAATTGAAATCCTTCGACTTCGAATATCGAAGTCGAAGGATTTAGCGCTAAACGTTTGAAGGATTTGAAACGTTTGAAGGATTTTTCGTTCGATCGAACGATTAAATCCTTCGAATCGAACGATTCGAAGGATTTTAATCAAACGATCGAATGAATATCCTTCGATCAAAAAAAGCTTAGCAAGCCTATGGGGACCTTCCCCATAGGCTAACATTGACTTTGGTAGGTTTTATCTGCCGAAGTAGGGGGTCGAAGTTTTTTTTAAAGGGAAAGTACTTTGACTATCGAATGGTCGAATAGTCGAACGATTTTTACTTCGAATCGTTCGATTTCGTTCGATTTCGATCGAATTCGAACGAATTTAACCAATTCGATGGTCGAAGTACCCAAAAAAAACTTCGAAATTCGAAGTTTTTTTCATTCGAATTCTTCACTCGAAGTTAGTGAATCTGCCCCTTAAAGTACTTAAGGAACAGTAACACCAAAACATAAAAATGTTTTAACGTAATGAAAATATCATGTAGTGCTGCCCTGCACTGGTAACTCTACTATAGTTTATATAAACAAGCTGCTGTGTAGCAATGGCGGAAATGGAAAAAAGACTATATGGCGCAGGTTAAATAGTAGATAACCGATAACACCATTATGTTCTACATAGTTTATCTGCTGTGTATCCTGAGCTTTTTCTCCTTTGAATGGCTGCCCCCATTGCTACACAGCAGCTTATTTATATAAACAACAGTAGTGTTTCTGACACTGCATTATACTTTTATAACTTTAAAACACTTTCATTTTTTGATGTTGCTGTTCCTTTAAAAGTACATAAATTCCTTCTCTGTGTCCTCTCACACAAACCATGGCCACTAATACTTAGTGGGTTTCACCAGCCAATGAATGGACAGAGGCGGGTCTTTTACTCACACTTCCTTTGTTGCTGTCAGCTGATCAATAAGTGACACCTATAACATCACAAAATGGTGTCTTCAGGGAAAGGGAAGATATAAAAGAGCAATAGTTACTGATATGTAAAGGGCAGTTTGATAAGATTCTTTGATAGGTCAATTTTTATGATCAAAATTATCTGGAAATTGTTTTCAATGAGTGTCAGAGCTATAAAATTGTTACTGCCACAGGAGGTCACTGAATATTTCAGGCATCACATGTAATTAAACCACCAGCAGAGCAGAGCTAGATGTGTGTGAAAATACCCACCGATTACACGAGCAAAGCATAGATACACTGTCAAAACTGAAGGGGGATCCTTTTTGTAATGGATGGATCCATCTAGAAAGCTGGCCATTTGTTATGCTGTGAAAAAATGCTTTGTATGAAGCTAAAGCTTGGGGACTGACACAATCAAATCAAAGCATTCTAAGAAGCAGGGCACACAACATCACATTCAGCAGCTGAGCCGAGGAGCAGAGAACATAATTACCCATCTGATTTGCACATGCAAATTGTTTTGGGTTTTTTTTTTGTTTCTCATAGATGTGAATAAAAAATCTGGTAGAGGCAGATTGTTATACTCTGAACTGCTTAACTTAAAACCAAAGGGCAGAACCATAGCTAAGAGCCAATTGACTATAGGATGAACAGTGGCAACTGTAGCATCACATATTGTGGCCACAATGTAGCAAATATAGATAAGGACATGGTAGGAATGCTCAACTACCATAAATGCACTCCTTTGCTATGCAGGATATGTTGTGGTGGGGCTAATGGCTTCTGGGAGGGAACTGTGGCTGTGGGATAGCAGGTATAGTAGGGATAGATGGTGCCTATAGTAACAGTGGGATAATAGTCTCTGGGAAGGGAGTGTGACTGTGGGATAGTAGGTATAGTAGGGAGAGATGGTGTCTGTAGTAACAGTGGGGTAATAGTCTCTGGGAAGGGACTGTGGGATAGCAGGTATAGTACAGTAGGGAGAGATGGTACCTATAGTAACAGTGGGATAATAGTCTCTGGGAAGGGAGTGTGACTGTGGGATAGCAGGAATAGTAGGAAGAGATGGTGCCTATAGTAACAGTGGGATAATAGTCTCTGGGAAGGGAGTGTGACTGTGGGATAGTAGGTATAGTAGGGAGAGATGGTGCCTATAGTAACAGTGGGATAATAGTCTCTGGGAAGGGAGTGTGGCTGTGGGATAGCAGGAATAGTAGGAAGAGATGGTGCCTATAGTAACAGTGGGATAATAGTCTCTGGGAAGGGAGTGTGGCTGTGGGATAGTAGGTATAGTAGGGAGAGATGGTGCCTATAGTAACAGTGGATAATAGTCTCTGGGAAGGGAGTGAGACTGTGGGATAGCAGGTATAGTAGGGAGAGATGGTGTCTATAGTAACAGTGGGATAATAGTCTCTGGGAAGGGAGTGTGGCTGTTAGATTCCAGGTATAGTAGGGAGAGATGGTTCCTATAGTAACAGTGGGGATTTAAAATTAAACATGAAATAACTTCTGGTCACCAGATCGTTCATCTCAGTGCTGAACCATGTTTGTTTTAATAAAGAGTGTGCGTATCCAACTAAGGTCTTTTTCTTCTTGCTTGCACAGTTGGCCATGGGCAGAGTGAGGGGGAGCGAATGACCATCCATGATTTCCATATCTTTGTAAGAGACAACATACAACACTTGGACCTCATGAAGAAACAATACCCGGACCTGCCAATTTTTATGTGTGGACATTCCATGGTAAGAGCTAAGGCTATTGTGAATATGGATCTGGATAAAATACTTAGCTATTTGCTGTTCTGACTCAAGAAGGATTGTTCAATATTTGACACCAGTATCCATGACGTCTAGGTGTCTGTCTGTCTGTCTGTCAGTATACCCATTGTGTGAGTCCAGTTAGATTTGCTTATATATGAGCTCCATGGATATAAACCGCTCTGTCAATGGGAATTTCTGATGTATATGTCTATGTGTAAGGTTTAACTGAATTAAGGTCCCCATACAAGGGCAGATATAAGCGGCCAACAGATTAATTCGGCAGCTTATTGGGCAGTGTATGGGGCCCTCTGACGGGCTTCCCTGATCAATATCTGTCCGGGTTTAAAAATCCCATTGGATCGTTGATGCGGTCCTCGATCTGACCATCTCTTTTCTCTGCATTGTGATCCAATTGTTGGGCCCTAGAGCCCACGATCGGATCAGCCCGATATTGCCTACCATATCAAGGGGGAGAGATCTGCTTATTTGGTGACCTAGTCAAAGGAGCTGATCTCTGTATGTATGGCCAGCTTTACAGGTTTGGTCAGCTGACTTTGCTCCACTTCTCTTAAAGCCATTCCACCTCTCTGCTAAGTTTTGGACCCATAATAAATAAGCATCTTTTTCTTACTAGGTAATTTGCACTTCAAAGCTTGAGAAGGCAGGCTTGTTTAGAGTCTCATATTTAGTCATCATGATGGAGTACAAATCCCTGCTTCACTTTCCATTGCTCTGTCTTTCCATCTTTCATTGAAATGCTTTGGATGTTTCTACTAATCAGTTGCAATTATCTACCTATTTTATGGTTCAGTACTTTGCTCTTCTGCATCTTTCTAACCACTTTTCTTCTCCTTCCGATTGGTTTTGAACTTGTTGAACCCCCTTTAGATTAGTGTTTCCCAAAATATGGGGCTGACTCCTTTTAAGTGCTCAAAGTAGTGGACGGGGATCCTCTCTAAAAGCCAGTTAAAACAAGATTTTGGGATGCATGTTTATTTACCAGAAAATCACTATAACTATAGAAGGGTGACTATTACCATAAATACCATGTTGCGAGTTACCCAAGTGTTGAGCTTGAAACCGAAATCCAGAGGACGTCTGCTGTAGAGTCATTTCTTTCAGTTCTTGTGAGAAATAAACCTGTACCCAGTTGTCTAATCAAACACGTGACAGCTCGCAAATAAAATTAGCATTGGCCAAATCAGATTTATATTGATTTTTAAAAATGAAAGCCATATTTGTCTCTACATTTCTAGGTACACATGGGTTTATTTATGCTCCTCGCCATGCGACTGGATCATTCTAAGTCTAAAATCACTAGTAAACAGTAACAGGGTTATTTTTATAGGGTATATAATGGGGAATATTTGAGACTACAAAGAAGCAGCCAATCCCCTTTGCTTATGGACTGCATCCATAGATGTTGATATGCAGAGGGGCATATTTACTATACTCTGCACAGATGTTTCCTTGGATTTCTTGTAGCATGAATTAGCATGGCTGGCAATAAATACCTGGGTCACACACCATGTTTTATTTCTTTACGGATAACAGGAAATCCTGCTGTTCTTCTCTCTTTAGGGAGGAGCTATTGCCATCCTGACTGTTGATGAGAGACCGGACGACTTTTCTGGATTAATCCTAATATCTCCCTTGGTGTTGCCAAGCCCACAATCTGCGACATCATTCAAGGTGACTTTTGGTCCTGTATATAATCCCACAACCAATGTCCTTGCCACACGGATAAATAACTTGTGTCTGTGCAGCTAAATAGAGTGTGGATTTTCCTTCTAGATTGTTCCACTTTTATATTCCCATTGTGTGTAATTTTGCTTTGTTATACATTCAGATTAAGTAAACAAAATAAACCCCTATTGCATTTACCAGATTTTTCAGCTGTTATTGGCTACAGATTGACCGGGCCCTTTAAATATCCCAGTTTCTGATTGGCTATGTTTGGTGTAGGCTTTTCAATATCCTAAAACTAGGATTGGCTTCAGGTTGGCCTAGAATAAATATTTCATAGATTCTGATTAGCCACATGCTGGATTAACGTTTTGAATAGCCTAATGCTCTAGCAACAGGGCAGATTGCAACCAACCAATAGATCTTAGAAGCCGACTAGTAGATCACAGCAGCTCGACTGTATTCTCTATGGCTTGAGAAGCTAGATTCCTGTGTGATAACATGACTTAAAAGGAGACCCTATATAGAACATTTATAGGCCATAGGCAAGCACAAATACATGCAAGTACAAGGAGGGTGCTTAGGCGCAAGAACTTTAAATGAATGCGGTCAGTATGTGCAAGTATCTGTTCTTTTTCTCAATTGCAGTAAATGAGCTCTTATATATCTAAAGCGTGGGCACCCCTGGCCTATAGGCTTGTCTAGTTTGTTCCAATTTTCCCGTGTTCTGATGGGCTACAGGTTAGTTTCAGTACCAATCAGGGGCGCTCCACCAATGAGCGAGTTGAGCCACTCGCCTCATGCGGCAGCGCCCCCCTGGTTGCCAAGGGTGGCAAAAATGCTGCTCCTGGTAACCAAGAGCCGAATTTCCGGTTTTCAATTGTGCTCTCTGCACTAGCGATGTGCACAGAGCAGAAGAGGCAAGGATCACTGCTGGTACCAATTTAATATTAATTATACATATAAAATAAGTGAGCAAATCCCAGTAAAATTGACCTAATAAAGGTGGCCATACATGATAAAATCCCCTCGTTTGGCAAGGTAACAAAAAGAGTGAATCTTAACCTGATATGCCCGCCAAAGGCAAGGTAATATCGGGTTAATCTGATCGTTTGGTCCTTACAACGAAGGAAATGGGCGGCGATGGGACAAGACCTCATCAACTAGCCAATACAGTCCTCGATCTTCAAGAAAATAAAACCTGCCCAGTCAATATCTGGCTGATTTTTGGCCTGATATCAATTGGGGAGACCCATTTGAATGCCCCCTACACGAGCAGATAAGATGCCAAAATTGGTCTAAAGGACAGATATCAGCAGCTTGTTCTGCCTGTGTATGGCCACCCTAAAATTTTAGATTATCTGATCTTAAGGTGGCCATACACGGATAGATCCGCTCGTTTGGCGATGTCGCCAAACGAGCGGATCTCCCTCCGATATGCCCACCTTCAAGGTGGGCAATATCGGGCAGATCCGATCGTGGGCCCTAGGGCCCAACGATCGGATCCTAGCTCTCACAAACGGGCGGTCGGATCGCGGGACCGCATCAACGAACAGATGCGGCCGCGATCCGACGGGATTTTTAACCCCATCCGATCGAGATCTGGCCGACTTTCGGCCAGATCTCGATCGGGGAAGCCCGTCGGGGGCCCCCATACACGGGCCAATAAGCTGCCGACACGGTCTGTCGGCAGCTTTTATCGGCCCGTGTATGGCCACCTTTAGCCAAGTTTATTAAATGCCTCCCATTTCACTAATACAACATTTTTTACAAATGGGATATGAATACTAACTTAGTTCCTGAAATATATATTACATGCAAAGCTTGTTTTGTTTTTGTGATCTCAGAATCAGAGGGGAAATTGGGGTAGGTCTCCGTGGGCCTTTAGAGCTAAGGTTTCTGTGTTTTGTGTGGCTCAGTAGCACATGAATGAATTCATATGATTCTGATGTGTTACTGTTCCAACAGGTACAATGAACCCAAAGAAAGGTCAATTTCTACTGTACTTTTGCTACATTTACAGTAACAGCAGCACCAAATTGGTTTTTACAGAAATTTAAAGGTAAAAAATATAGATTTGTGTTATTTTACTCAATGTAGTATTTTTGTTGACAGATTTTTGCAGCTAAACTGCTGAACTATGTCCTTCCGAACCTTTCCTTGGGCAGTATTGATCCAAGCTTCGTATCTCGCAATAAGAAAGAGGTGAGAAAATTATATGACATATACTCAAGTGAGAATGAACATTAAGACAGTGATCCGTAACCATTGATTGACAAACATGTTGCTCACCAACCGCTTGGATGTTGCCCCTAGTGGCCTCAAAGCAGGTGCTTATTTTTAAATTCCATTCTTGGAGGCAAGTTTTGGTTGTATAAAAACCAGGTGTACTGCCAAACAGAGCCTCAATGTAGGTTGACAATCCACATAGGGGCTATCGAATTGCCAATCACAGCCGTTATTTTGAACCCTAAGAAACTTTTTTATTCTTGTGTTGCTCCCTAACTCTACATCTGAATGTTGCTCACGGGTACAAAAAAAAAAAAGGTTGGGGACCCCTGGTTTAGGCTGCCATTGTTCAGGGACAAAAGATTCTCTGTACTATCAGTTGGCATCAGAGAATATTCAGTAGTAGACTAAGGGTTACCATCTCATTTAGAAAAACTACTAGCCTACCTGAGAGGGACCCCTCACTACAAAGGCAGCAGTTAGTTGGGTTTTCTGGGCAGAATTTGTGGACTCTGGGTTCCAACATGAGTCAAGCTGGTCTGTAGTTTGGATCTGACCAGCAGATACGCTGGCTGTGCTTTAAAAAGAACCTGTCACCATAACAAACTATTCCAAATTCAATTGCTCATGTTATTTGAGCAAAACAAAATTTACTTTCGCTATATAAATATTATTTAAATCTTGTTTCCTTCAGTATGGGAATTTGCAATCACAGCAAGCAGGCAGGCGCCATTTTGTGGACACTGTTATTAGGGCAAGTTTTGTATCACCCCGAAATCTTGGGTATCCACCAGAATGGGACACCTGATATCCATGCACTGGTTACTCAATCAGAGAATGTGAGAAGGGCATCTTGCATCTATGCCTGAGAGGCCAGGGCCGCCATTAGAAAAAAAACGGGGCCGTACAACAAAATTCTGGGCCCCCGCCCACCCAAGATTGCGCCCACTTCACACCACAGTTAAAAGACCACCCAGACATCAGTGCTGAAAACTGTAACCCCCCCCCACACACAAGTTAGAAAAAGCTATTGATGGTGAGGGTCCCCTTATAAGTTAAAAACAACTGTGGTGCCAGGGCCCCCCATAAAAGTTTTTTTTTTTTTAAAAAATTTGTGGTCAGGGCCCCCCTACTAGTAAAAAAAAAAATTTGTGACCAGGGCACCCTATAAGTTAAAAAAAACATTGGTGCCAGGGCCCCCCATAAAAGCTTGTGAAAAATCATTGGTGAACTCGTGGCTTCAGGACTTCAAAGTCGGCTCCTTTCGTAGCTTCGGGACCTCAACTTCGGCTCCTTTTGTTGCTTTGGGTCTTTTTGTGGCTTCAGGACTCCGGCTCTTCCGGAATTTGGCTCTTTGGGACTTCGGCTCTTTGGGACTTCGGCTCTTCAGGACTTCAGCTCTTCGAAGGTTCAGGACTTTGGCAGGTGTGATACAGCTACGGCGCTGTCATGGGGGGCCCGGCTAGAGTCCTGCAGCGGGTCATGTAGCCGTGGGTTAGCAGCAAAAACCCCCAAAAAATCCGGGTTGCGGATAAGGTACTTGTGGGTCGGGTAGCTGGTCCAAGCGGGAAAGTATGCGGGTCAGGGTTGTGGGTCGCGTTTAACAAATTGGTTCCGGGCAGGAATCTAGGCCCATGTTATTTCAAAAAGTGCAGCACAGCCGAGCCCCCCTTTAGTACCCCCTGTGCCCCCCTGATGGCAGCTTGAGGTATAGAGGCAGCCAGGCAATATATGATTGACAGCTCCGATTTTTAAATACATTTATAATAGGTATGGATGTTTCTTTAAAAAAAATAATTTGGATTTCATGTTTAATATGCAAAGAATTTGTTTCTACAGCTTTGTGGGTGACAGGTCCCCTTTAACGCACAGTTTGGACCTATAGGGTATTTAAAGAAAATGATCATTGTTTCTTTCCCAGGATTCCCATTTTTTTGGCAATTTACATGGCAGCTGCTAGTGTTACAATCAAGGCCATCAGGATCCATGGGGGTCACAGGCTTCTCCTGTTATTATAGCATGATATCATGTCACCCTAATGATTTGCTCCAGAGGCGATTCATCACTATAACAGACACAATGAAGTGAGCACAGCTATATACACAGACCACACTAAGCTCTCCATGCTGGTGACACAAAAGAGATAACTCAGGCGTAAGCTTATCTGTAAATACACAGCCCCCTCTCTCTCTAAACCTTCATTAATATTCCATGTACTCTCCATTCATCCTAAGAACAGGCAAAGAGGGTTAGGATGCAAGTTGGGGGGCTGCAATGTTATTTTGGATGCTGAACAAGTGGGTCCTTTTCATGGACTCTTTCTGAATGTGTTTCCCAAGGTTCCTTTAAGTGTTACCTGTCACTTGAAAAGTAGCCGTGACCTGGTTGCTAAGAAACTTATCCAGTGGTATTTTATAATATAATCGCTCCTTGCTGTATATGAAAGGCTTTTAGTTCAAGAAGAACCGTAAAACTGGTTATTCGGAGAACACAGAGTATCATGACTGTGACATGGGTCTATTCTCCCTCATTAAAGTTTCTCTGCCTGGGGAAGTGCAGTTTTGTCCGGTGATAAAATAGCTAATGATCAAGGGAAAGGGAGGGCAAGGAAATGTCATTACTCCCAGATTCTTCTACTTCGCACAAGTTCATTTCATGGGACACATTGACCCACAGAGTGATTTCACCTCTAGAGCAGTTGAAGTTTATAACTCAGTTAAACGGGTGGACGGACAGGTTCTGTTTATAGAAAGGCATCTGATTTATGTTCCGGCAGAACTCTTTAAAGTTTAACTTTGATGGGGACTTACCAATGTGCTGTGATGTCATTTGCTGAATTAATTAGTAACCGAAAACCTCGTGATTTGAAGGTAAAGAAATGTTTACCAGAAGGTTCAAAACTTTCACAAGCCCTTTGTTTGAAGAGAATATATAAAGACCTTTAGAATAGATGGTGATTTTATCAGTATTATAAGGAATATGTGCCTATCCCTATTTCAGTTCTCTGCCACTCTATATACCAACTATATATTCACTGATATCTAGTTACCTAAATGAAACAAGCAACTTTTCAATTTGCCTTCATTTTTTAATTTTTTACAGTTTTTGAAATTTGAATGATGCCTCTGACTCTTTCAAACTTTCACATGAGGGTCACTGACCCCCATCTCCCATCTTAAAAACAAATGCTCTGCAAGGCTATACATTAGGTATGCATCGATTCCACTATTTTGGATTCAGCCGAACCCCCGAATCCTCTGTGAAAGATTCGGCCGACTACCGAATCCTAATTTGCATATGCAAAAAAGTCAATACAAAAAGTCATGCAATTTCTCTCCCCGGCCCTAATTTGCATATGCAAATTAGGATTCAGTTCGGCAAAAGGAAGGAGGATTCGGCCGAATCCCCAACCAAATCCTGGATTCGGTGCATCCCTACTTTTTATTATTCATTTTTCTGTTCAGTCCCCGCCCAGTCATATTCCAGTCTCTGGAAATTGGACCCTAGCAATCAGATTGCTGAAATTGCAAACTGGGGAGCTGCTGAATAAAAAGCTAAATAACTCAACAACCACAAATAATAAAAAATGAAAACCAATTGTAAATTGTTTTGAAATATCACTCTCTGTATCATACTAAAAGTTAATTTAACGGTGAACAACACACAGCCTGCAATGCTCACACAATTCTACAACCAATTGGATTCCTGTATCAGTTTAGAGGGGTAGGGCAGACTCTTCAACTGCTACTGGGCCCAAGCATCTAGGGGGATTTTGATGTAGGGACCAGTTAATTTTTGTTATGCTGCTGCTCCAGTTAGTAGATGTTGTCACTAGTTAGTTACTACCTACGCTGGCACCAGATGTACCCTCGGCACTCCATGTGTAATTAAGCCCTGGTCTTTATTTCTTATCATTAGTGATAAATTAACCTGTCCCATTTTGCGTCACCGTAAAATTAGCAAAACTGCGAAAAAATTCGCAATACAAAATTAGTTTATATTATGGCGACTTTTTTCTCCAAATGCATTAAAGTCAATGGCCAGTTTTTCTCATGGCGACTTTTTTCTCCAAATGCATTAAAGTCAATGGGCATTTTTTCTTATGGCGACTTTTTTCTCCAAATGCATTAAAGTCAATGGGCGTTTTTTTCTTATGGTGACTTTTTTGTCCTAATTTCGCAGTGAATTTTCCGTGGCAAATTTTCACCAATAAATTTGCACATGGCGAAATTCAGAATTTCAGAGCAAATCCATGGCTGGCAAATAAATTCTCTCATCACTACTCTCATCATATGATGACCAGATTGACATTTTCTTCCATTGATAAACTTCATCTCAGAAATGCCATGTTGGTTGTGTTACTATCAAAGCTTACTACTGGTGAGTGAGAACGAGAAATTTTATTTTGAAAAATAAAGACAAGACCCGTTTCCAAACGACAGCCAATGCCTTTCTTCTGCCAAGACTTACCTTCTGGGTTCCACTGGCACAACCCTAGTGGTAGGGAAATACAAGTTGTGGTTGGGCCATAGCTTTCTATAGTTAATTTGAAAGACCCAACAAAGTCCAAACATTTCAGAGGTGAGTACTTCGCTATGCATTAGTTATCTGAATTAATTAAAGCTTCTTTTGTCTATAGGTTGAGGCCTATACCACAGACCCATTGGTTTACCATGGAGGAATGAAGGTTTCCTTTGGTGTTCAGTTGCTAAATGCCACATCTCGGGTGGAGAAAGCCCTCCCGCTCTTTAAGGTTCCGGTCCTGCTGTTTCATGGCACTTTGGACAAGTTGTGTGATATTCGTGGTTCCCACGTTATGATAGACACCATACAAAGTGAGGAGAAGACATTAAAGGTAAAGAGGATGAACGATATAGTACCTTCTGGCCTTCTTAAGACGTCACTCACCCTTCTTCATTTTACATTTCTACTGGATATGTCTAATGTCTAATGGATGTGTTAAGGTTCATGTTTAAAGGAGAACTAAACCCTAAAAATTAATTTTGTTAAAAAGGCCATATTTTATACACTCAGCTTATCTTCCGAGACACAGATCTTCCCTAATAAAGGTTAGTTAGTTCTCCTTTAAGGGCTTTCACTGATTCCTGTTAAGGCCTTACATACTAACTTTGCTTGCAGTTTCTTCTATACACTGGAGATCCACCTTTCCATAATGCTCTTTATAACCTAAACCATTCAGGCTTGGGCATAGCTCAGAGGCTAGGAGTGTGGAAGGGTGTTATTATTTTGTATTGTTTAATAAATTATGTATAAGCTGTAAAGCAACGTTTGTATGAGATGTGCTGAGATTTTCTATATAGGCATAAGGACCACTCAAGGCAAAGTAAGGTTTTCTTCAGTGGGTCTTAAGCTGGCCATAGATGCAAAGATCCGATCGTACGAATCATCGTACGATCGGACTTTCCCATCTCCCGACCCGCCACTAACCATTCAGATCAAAGTCTTACCAGTCAGATCATTTAAAGAACAGATCAGCAATGTTCTGCCCCTGACAGCAATCGTACGATATCTATGTCCAACCAAAGCTAGTGACAGTCTCCCACTGAAAATCATACGATCGGCAATACACGCAGAGATATTATCGGCAGCCGACAGAAATTTTTTAACCTGACCAAACGACCGATCTCTGCCGGACGAAAAATGTCGGGACTCTCTACACACGGTCCGAAAATCGTACGAATCCTCGATTCGTACGATCAGATCTTTGCGTCTATGGCCAGCTTTAGAACTAGCCAAGTTATGAGGGCACATATACATCTGCAAGTGCAATTTTGAAGGGCAATTGGCATTATTTTCCCAAATAATTCCAACTTCACTGCAGTTGCAAGGACAGTGGCATAACTAGAATGCACCGGGCCCCCCTGCAAAAAGGGGGAGGGGACGCGCACTACGATGCCCAACCTCCCTCCACTTCCTGTCCTGTCCCCACATTGCGCCTCTGCCCCGCTCACATCCCACCCAGACTTCGCCCAACTTGCTTCCCCCTTCCTCGCCAGTATGAGAGGTGGCTGGGGAGGAGGGTTTTTTTGATTAGTTTTAGAGGAAGCAGACCCCACAGTACGGGCCCCCTGTTCCCCAGTCCCCCTGCAACTGAGGTGTCTGCTTCCTCTACAGTGTTGGAGTGTGACACCATGGGCCAAGTAAAAACCCTTAGACCAGGGGCCCACCCAAAAACCCTTAGACCAGGTGCCCACCCAAAAACCTTTAGACCAGGGGCCCACCCAAAAACCTTTAGACCAGGGGCCCACTCTAAGTATTATTTTCTTCCTCTCCTCACTCAACCTCTATTCCCCTGTTCTCTTTTCTTGACATACTATAACCTATTATTCCATCTATTTAGCCTATTTATTCTGATAGAAATAGGCAATGACCATGAAATAGGCCAAATGTTTAGAAGCAGGAGGGCCACTGACACCTGGGCCCACCGGGAGTTTTCCTGGTATCCCAGTGGGCCAGTCCGACACTGTTCCTCTATAGTTACGCCACTGCTCAAGGGGTTGCAACTGCATTGCGCCAGAATGCCATATCTGACTGCCTGCAGTTCATTATTTGCAAGTTTTTCCCTATCCATGCTCCAGCTTCAGTCTTTAAAGTTATAGCAGGGGAAGAGAATACGCATATTTTAGTACTGAACAGTCAAAAATTAGATCATTATTAAAAGCTGATCCTGGAGCTCCTTCCATGAGTGTTTCCTATGGGATACAGTTTAAAGGGCAAGGATAACTAGCTGTAACTGTGACCTAGATCTATTAGAGTGCAGCACTGCCCATATGTAAATACAGAGCTCTGCTCAACATCTGTGTTGCTATTAAGGGCCTGTGTGTGTGTGTGTGTGTGTACATGACTTTACAAATGTTATTGTTGGCTGATCATACTCTGTAAACTCTGCTTTACATGTAACAATAGATTTACTTTCCTTTGGAATTATCTAATGAAAATTTTGAGAGGCACATGTAGAAATAGTTTTCACCCCAACGCTTCAAAGAAAAGGTTTAAATGGATTCTGTCATGATTTATATGGTTTACTTTTTATTTCTAAATGACACTGTTTATACTGCAAATAAGTCACTCTACCATTTAAAATTTTATTCTTGAACCAACAAATGTATTTTTTAGATGTAATATTGTTGTGGAGGCAGCCATCTCAGTGCTTTGGGCCTGAGAAGGAGCAAGCACATCAGGATAGAACTGTTTTGAGACAGCTATTGTTTCTCCCCTTCTCACTGTACTTCAATACGACCCAAGTCTTCCTAGTGGTACCTAGTGGTAGACATGAGTATAGCATCCATAGTTTCGTGCCTACTTAGGGCACTTAGTTATGGGAAGCCCATGACTAAGTGCCCAAAATGTGTAGGAAACGCATAGGGCAGATGGAGATGCAACTACTGTATATACTCGAGTATAAGCCGCCCCGAGTATAAGCCGAGGTACCTAATTTTACCTCAAAAAACTGGGAAAGCTTATTGACTCGAGTATAAGCCTAGGGTGAGAAATGCAGCAGCTTCTGGTAAGTTTCAATCAAAAAATTAAGGGTTTCTGCTCCCATTGGAGGTGCCGGCGTCTTGTTTTCGGATGCCGGCAAATATTCTTGGAGAGTATTCTTGGACGCCGGCGAATATTCTTGGAGACTATTCTTGGACACCGGCGACTATTCTGGGACGCCGGCGACTATTCTTGGACGCCGGCAACTATTCTTAGACGCCGGCGACCGTTTTTGCGCTTGACCCGAGTATAAGACGAGGTAGAGTTTTTCAGCATATTTTGGGGGCTGAAAAACTCGACTTATACTCGAGCATATACGGTATACATTTTTTAACTTTGTATTGAATAAAAATATTTTTTTAACTAATTTTCTCTGGTTCTGTGGATCCGTTTGAGTGCCGGTCGGCCCTGCTTTCTGTTCACATTCCGGGACAATTGATGGGACAAGGAACCATAATGAGTCTGGAAATCTGCTTTGCAACCCAAGAATTGGTATAGAATTGATGGTTAACATTTTATATCGAGCAGGGTATTTTACTTTATGAAGCTGAAGCATAGAGACCAGAGATAGCTGCATGAGCACTGACTCTACCTAGCACTGTGCCCATAACTATTTGACTTATATATATTTCCATTTGCAGGTATATGAAGGAGCTTTCCATGCTTTGCATAAAGAGCTGCCAGAGGTCACCTCTTCTGTATTCCAAGAGATTGAGAGCTGGCTTCAGCAGAAATTGGGGGGCACGGGAAGCAGCAACATGGTGCAGCAAGCACCCAGCACATAGGATAATCAGACTTCTCACAGAAGATCCTCCACCCAAAACATCATCTCCTCAGTTCAACTCCTCCAAGTTCATGGTCAGACGTCTAAAAAGTCACTCCAGAAATGGTTTACTTTCCTGTTTAAGACACGTTCATTTACTTCCATGTTGAGAAAGCACAAAATACATTGACGCCTCAAGCGGGCATCCCAACCGTTGTGATATATGAATTATGTAGGAGACCTTATCTCTGGAAATATTTGAATCTAGAGGATTTGGGCATTACAGTTCGTAGCAATAATATGACACAAGGTTTCCAGCTTTTACAAGCGAATGAAGAATTCTTGCATATCCTCCTCCGTACCTGCTTCTCTGCTTTGGTTTGAAGCCTAGAACCTTGTGTGTGGTCCCAACGAAAATAAAATCCTCCAACCAAGGAGAGATAAGCAATACGTCACACGCCTCGGGAACTAACAAACTTGATACAACAGCCAGAGAACTCAGCGTTGATCCTCCGAAACATCTTGGTGAAAATGGTGAAGGGGGGGGGGTTTGTTAATGTAATTCTTGTAAAGCTCATCTCTATAATCCCTTGTAAATATCCCTTCTCCTTTTGGTTTTAATAACTTTTATTACAGACACAATATATATATTAAATTTAATATGTTAATATATTAACAGCCTGAATGGCAACAGGCAGAGGAAATGTAGTTTTTTAATGCATATTTCTTAAAAACCTTCAGAAATGTTCAATCTTGTGGCCTTTTTAGTAACCTTAATCTAATTTAGTAACCTTAGTGTGTGTTCATCAAAGGTCTTGCCCGGTAATGGAAACAAATATACTTTTCATTAGTAAAGGGCTGGCTCTTGTTCATTGTGCTCTTTGGCTGATCTTTTTAATACAAGCCTACATGTATGTATGCATATGTAGTCATGATGCAGTATGGAGGGCAACACGCTTGCTGGATTAAGAGATGACCCAAGCAGAATCTCAGTATAATGGAATTACTCTCCTTAAACCCATATCATAAGATGTTTAGCTCATACAATCACCTGCAGTCCATGGTGGTGGAAGTATCTTTAGAGTTGTAGATGGATTTCTTATGCCTGCTTAGCCCTGCCCCAATCCACCCAAATCCTGTGCCCAATTCTACATCTCTGAAGTAAACCCTGCCCCTTTCTTGCCAGTCTAGTTTCCAAGTTGTCCCTTTCCTGCTTGTCCCACCGTTATTCTGGACCTGCAGAAAGTCAGCTTACAAGGGTTTGCAACCAGATTTAGTGGTGGTTGACAACTAGGCTGCAGAAGAAACGGTACATTTAAAACACTTCCCCAGCTGCCTACACCCCTAAGCTTCAGCATGGAATATGTATGTTTAAAGGGATGCTGTCATGGGAAAAAAACATTTTTTCAAAATGAATCAGTTAATAGTGCTGCTCCAACAGAATTCTGCCCTGAAATCCATTTCTCAAAAGAGCAAACAGATTTTTTTATATTCAATTTTGAAATCTGACATGGGGCTAGACATATTGTCAATTTCCCAGCTGCCCCAAGTCATGTGACTTGTGCTCTGATAAACTTCAATAACTCTTTACTGCTGTACTGCAAGTTGGAGTGATATCTCCCCCCTCCCTTTCCCCCCCAGCAGCCAAACAAAAGAACAATGGGAAGGTAACCAGATTACAGCTCCCTAACACAAGATAACAGCTGCCTGGTAGATCTAAGAACAACACTCAATAGTAAAAACCCATGTCCCACTGAGACACATTCAGTTACATTGAGAAGGAAAAACAGCAGCCTGCCAGAAAGTATTTCTCTCCTAAAGTGCAGGCACAAGTCACATGACCAGGGGCAGCTGGGAAATTGACAAAATGTCTAGTCCCATGTCAGATTTTAAAATTGAATATAAAAAAAAATCTGTTTGCTCTTTTGAGAAATAGATTTCAGTGCAGAATTCTGCTGGAGTAGCACTATTAACTGATGTGTTTTGAAAAAAAACATGTTTTCTGATGACAGGATCCCTTTAATGAATTCAGTCTAAATTGGTGGCCAGACCATTGAGAATCACAAGTCTGTGTTTAATTGGGACAGCAAAGGCTGATTTACAGCAATGGCTAATAGTTTAATAGGCATACAGTGGGGATATAGTGATGATGATAGTATCCCTTTTACTACATGTTTTTGATCATTATCTTGTGTATAATGAACTTCCACTCGTTTATTGTGCCTGAGAGCACAGTCAGCTGAGGGCAGTTTACTAAACTAATTGTTTCCTCTCACATAAGGAAACTAGTATTTTGTTATAAATATGATGTGCCTGGGGCTATTAATTACTATCTCAGCAGGTTGAATAGTATGTTATGGGCACAGTAAGCATTTGCTGCCTATATGCATGCCAGGGCCACTTGTCCAGCTGCAGCTCTTGAAGGTGGAAAGGCGCTTTGCTTTCAGTTTCTAATTGGTAGGAGGTTGCTCAGTGCTAACTGCTGATAGGGGAAATGCATCTTAGTTGACGTCTTCTGAGAGTTCTTCCCTCTGCAACATTAGCAAACAGTAATGTCAGATTCTCAGCCATCAGGGCTGTAGCCTGAAGCAGTGATTCTCATAACCCCTATAATCCTTACTAAAGGCGGCCATACACTGTAAGAGTCACTCATTGGCTACGTCACCAAACTAATCTTCCCTCCAACAGGTCAACCTTGAATTGGCGATATGATGGAAAATGCGATCATTTGTCCCCCGATGCGGTCCTCGATCCGACAGACAAATCAAGCCTCCCCAATGGAGATCTGGGCGATTTTTGGCCAGATATCGATGGGGGAGGGCCCCATACATGTGCAGATAAGCTGCCGAATCAGTCTAAAGGTGGCCATAGACGTGACAATTACGATCTTTCCTGGAAAAGGTCTTTCCAAGAAAGATCGTTCATTTCAATACACACGTGTAGAGCTGAATCGTCAGATATACAGATAGAAACAATAGAAGCATCTGACGATTCAGCACTATGTTGGGGTCCCTTCAAAGGCAAGAAGAATTTCACCGGCACACAGGAGTTGCAGTAGCAGGGCAAGCCCTTGCAATTTTATTATGCAGTAGTGCAACGTTTCGGGGTCACGGCCCTTTGTTTGACAAAGGGGCGTGACCCCGAAACGTTGCACTACTGCATAATAAAATTGCAAGGGCTTGCCCTGCTACTGCAACTCCTGTGTGCCGGTGAAATTCTTCTTACCCTTGTTGTGAGGCAGCCGATTCCTCTATCACAGGGCACCAGGATAAGAAACTTTGGGAGTGTGTGGTGTGCGGCTTCTCCAAAGTTTACTTGGACTGTCCCTTTTTCCGTCCAGCCCAATCGACGAGCCGATATCCAATTCTTCTGCCGATACCGGTCTGCTCTTTTCCCACCATACACGCACCGAATATCTTATGAAAATTTGTTTAGTTTGATATTATCTGTGAGTCTATGGCCATCTTAAAGGATCCAAATTGGCAGCTCAAATTTGCCAGTGTATGGCCACTTTAAACAATGGCTGTAACATGGACATGGTTCCTGAGCCATAGCACAAAACCAGCCTTTGGCCATACTTAGAAATGTTCCTGTAAACCATTTTGCTATCTTTGATGACATACAGTATCCAGAGGGGTTCTGGAAGTTGCAGTTCTGCGATAGCTAGGGTTACAGTTAGCTAGAGTTTTGTAGGCAGGTTATCATTGTAACCCTTGTTTGCGACTGCAGTATGACTTGGAGATTGGAGGTTTGGGGTCTTCTGGGTAATACTAAGGAAATGATATTTCAAGATATATGTATATAAGAATAGCCACACATGGAGGAAGACGTTTTCCTCCCAGCTTTGACTCCCAGCATGCTTATGGCTTATGGATATTTTTCTGGATCTATCGAAAGCATATTATTGCCGCACTCCTTTCAGGGACAACCTTGCCTGCTGGCTGACGCTTCCTATTCCTTTGGCTCCATGCTGTTTATGACTACCAGCTACCATACGGGGACTAGTTGTTCCCTTTGCAGCCATGTCCCCAACTGCATATAAAATGTTTCAGAATAACCTCTGGCTTTATTTTACCATCTGATGATGATGATGTTTGAAGGTCTGGCACTTTGTAACAAAAATGCACAATTTACTATTACAGGTCTTTTTAAATAATGTAATTCACAAAAGACGTTGTGTCTCCTTATGAATAAATTCTGACTGTTAGAATTGTTTAGCCTGTTGATGTTGGTGTAAGTGTTGTTGGTGCCTTTATCTGGGCCACTGACCCGAGCACTGGCTGCTATTGTCTTCCGGGAATGTTATCAGGGTGCCGCTTTGTTCCACTAAATGACCAGTCATTGAAGGCTTTGCATTCTTCTGCCTCTGAACATAACTCCGCTCTTACGCCACTAGTCACATTTTTCTCAGTTAATCATTAAAATGTCAGCTGGATCGGCCAGGCTATTTGATACACTCGCTCCTTAGTGAGGTCACACTGTGTACGAAGGGGACAGAATTCCTGTACAGGTGAGGACAACTTTTTGTAAGCGCTCTACAAACCGGTGACAATTGGGTGGCATTAGCTTTCTCAGAAACGACAGTTGTATCTGCCATTTGTCTGTGAAGTGAAAGTGGCCTTGTCGCTTGCCTACTGATGACTGCCATTTGTCTACCTCCTGCACAGACCTTCTGGTCTATCTACTTAAAGGAAAACTATACCCCGGATCAATGTAGGTCTCTATAAAAAATATATTGAATGAATCAGTTGGTATCTAAAACTCTGCTTCATGTTAATAAACCATTTTCATATTAATATACATTTTTTAGTAGTATGTGCCATTGGGTAATCATAAATCGAAAACGGACATTTTAAAAAAATAAGGGCCCCCCCCTGGGATCGTATGATTCACGGTGCACACAAACAAACAAACATGTTAGATCATATGAGCCAATTGACAGACAGAGTAAAAGGGCCATATTTACTAAAATATATATACCGGTTTGGTAAGATTCTTTAATATGCCACTTAATATGATATAAACTATCTGTTGCTTAAAGGGCATGTAAAGGCAAAAAAATAAAATCCCATTTTTACTTTCTTTAATGAAAAAGAAACCTATCTCCAATATACTTTAGTTAAAAAATGTGTACTGTTTTTATAAGAAACCTGACTGTATGCAGTGAAATTCTCCCTTCATTTACTGCTGTGGGTAGGAATTGTCAGACGGTCCCTAACTGCTGAGCAGGGAAACAATCATACTTATGAACAGCAGGGGGAGCCCCCGTCTTACTTCCCAGCCATGCAGAACTCAAGCAGCTTTGTTTATGACGATCCCTAAGCAGCCCAGACCACACTGAGCATGTGCACAGTCTTAGTCTTGCAAAGATATTTAACAAAGTTACAAGATGGTGACCCCCTGTAGCCAACTTTGAAAGCATAAATCATTTGTTTGATTAGACTTGTGGTGCAGTAAGTTCATGTTTATATTTAGTATACAAAATACAGCATTTCTAGCCTTATTCTAGTTTAGACTTTACATGCCCTTTAAAGGGACAAACATGTTTTTTTTCAAAAAGCATAAGTTAGCGCCGCTGAAGCAGACTTCTACTCTGAAACCCGTTTTTTAAAAGAGCAAACAGATTTTTTTTAGATGGGGCTAGACATGTTTTTAGTTTCCCATGTGCCCTTAAAGGGATACTGTCATGGGAAAATTTTTTTTTTCAAAATGAATCAGTTAATAGTGCTGCTCCAGCAGAATTCTGCACTGAAATCAATTTCTCAAAAGAGCAAACAGATTTTTTTATATTCAATTTTGAAATCTGACATGGGGCTAGACATATTGTCAATTTCCCAGCTGCCCCAAGTCATGTGACTGGTGCTCTGATAAACTTCAATCACTCTTTACTGCTGTACTGCAAGTTAGAGTGATATCACCCCCTCCCTTCCCCCCCCCAGCAGCCAAACAAAAGAACAATGGGAAGGTAACCAGATAACAGCTCCCTAACACAAGATAACAGCTGCCTGATAGATCTAAGAACAGCACTCAATAGTAAAATCCAGGTCCCACTGAGACACATTCAGTTACATTGAGTAGGAGAAACAACAGCCTGCCAGAAAGCAGTGCAGTGCTGGCTCTTTCAGAAAGCACATGACCAGGCAAAATGACCCAAGATTCACCTACACACCAATATTACAATAAAAAACATACACTTGTTGGTTCAGGGATAACATTTTATATTGTAGAGTGAATTATTTGCAGTGTAATGTAATTCAAATCATGACAGAATCCCTTCAAGAACAATGCAACACAAATGATGGTGAATGGTGACTAAACCCCACTGTTTGGGAACCATTACTAAGGAGTATGAACACATTTCAGTGGATGTGCTCAAAACTATGTATAATATCTGTACTAAGAATGACTGGTGCCCCTCGGGGAATGGAGACTCCAAGTTGTATCTTTTTATAGAAATGTTTTTCCTCGAGCTATTTCACAGCTTGCCTGCGGTACAACAATCATTTATTAATAAGCTGCCAACCAGCTCCAAAGCTTTTTCTGCGGCTGAATTAATTTAATGAGCACTTAATGGTGACTGGTTAAACACTGTTTTAGAAAAAGACTCGTAAGCGCAAAGTATTTTAAGACTGTCTAGCGTATATTTGAGAGATCTGCAGTTATCATGTCATAATCAGATGTTATACTCCATGACTATACGGTTCACAGTGACTGTCATGGAAAAGGATCACTAAAATCCCACAAAGGATTGGGATAGAAATGAGGTACCATAGGGGTAAATGTTAACTAGATATTACTGGGCCACACAGCAAATTATTTTTCAGGCCCTGAAATGTCTAGAGGTTGACTTGTTTGACCAATATTTATTGAAACTGTATATGAATTAGGACCTCGTGGGGCCCTTTAACTCCTGGGGCCCCCTGCAGCCGCAGGGTCTGCTTTCTCTGTAGTCTTGGGGTGCTAAAGGGACCAGATTGGATTAACATATCATCAGGATTAGATTACAACTCCCCTCCCTCGTGATAAACTTCACCTGAGCCCTACAGTGTACCATACGCTTATTGGCTTTGGCATGTTCCACAAAAATTGGAACAGGGGTGTACAACTTCAGGCTCTGTGGTTCACGGCAGTTCTGGGCTGCAGACATTCATGGTTTGAACCTTTAACAATCCATATTGTTTGATCAAACAGGGGAACACTTTGCCCCATGGAGCGGATATAAATAAGGGATGTCCACTCAGTACAAAAAGCGAAGGTTGTCAGCTGCTGGGAATGTTCTGGGAGTTGTAGTTAAACGACAGCATAGCAAATTGCACTAGAGTCCTGTGCGAAACCGCATCCCGAACCGCAACATGTATATTTACCCACTTTGATCCGCTACCGTCCCAGACCCACAACTGCCTTATCCACAACCCGCCGATCACCATCAAACAGGAAGTGAAGGTGCTGCAAACTGGAAGTGATGTCATCAAAAGTGCGCTGGGACACATTAAAAGGAGTAAAATATAGACAATATTACATAAGATAAGAAATTAAGACGAGACCCTGCAACTAGGGTTGCCACCCGGCCGGTATGTTACCGGCCTAGTCGGTAAAACACCTGCCAAGGCCATTGCCTGCATTACAAAGTTACCGGGCAATGTAGCTGCCAGTAAATTTGTAATACACCGAACAAAAGCCTGTGGCCTGCCCCAAGTCTGGTCAAAACTCACCTGTTTGCTGCTGGGCAATAGCAAACCGTGGATCCGCCCCCTTTGACGGCACGACCAACCCCATCCAATCACACACCATGGTTCCGTCCCTTTGCCGTCACGACTCGCCCCCTTTGACGTCATGGCCAGCCCTTTTGTTCCCGCCCCTACTACCGGCCGGTGGAAATTTTATTAAAAGGTGGCAACCCTACCCGCAACACGACCTGCAGACCCGCATCTATACCTGCACCTAGGGTTGCCACCTTTTCCGGAAAAAAAATACCGGCCTTCCTCTCTATTTATCTTTTTTCCCTATTAATAAAATTGGGATCAACCATCATTTTTACCGGCCAGGCCGGTAAAATACCGGCCAGATGGCAACCCTACCTGCACCTGAAAATCCTCCCCTCATTCCGCAGGGTGCCTGCTTTTTTTGCGGGTACCCGACCGCTGCAGGACTCTAGATTGCACATCCCTGTTTGCGACTGGAGGGTTAACAAATCATATGCTGCTGAAAGCTCTTTAGAAATTCAGAAATCTGTATTCGTATCATGTGCATCTGTTTGCCACTAATCAACTTTCCCTTTTCTGAGCTGCAGCTGCCTCAGCATTTTCCTTACATTTCCCTATTCAATGTGTAATAAGGCAACTACTGCCCCCCCCCATATTCTCTTTTGCAGCCTCGACCCCTTTATTCAGGATTTGCAGCTGGAATACATGCTTTCAATCCCGTGTGCATCCAGGCTCAAGTCATTGTCTGACAAATGCTCCATTCTGGGCCCCCGCACCTACAGAAGCTCAAGTGTTTTCCCTCGGCGGCAAAGTGAGCACAAGACACTGGTACAGCGGCACCCAAGGATTGCCAAGAAATTCCACATTGGTCATTATGTCATAGATACACAGTTTAGTCTGAGAGATTATTTATGTGACCAGTGATGGACCCCCAGCAAATGATAAAGTCTAGTAAAGTAAAGTCTAAAAGAGAATAAGGCTATAAATGCTGTATTTTGTATACTAAACATAAACATTAACTTACTGCACCACAAGCCCAATCAAACAAATAATTTATGCTTTCAAAGTTGGCTACAGGGGGTCACCATCTTGTAACTTTGTTATATCTTTGCAAGACTAAGACTGTGCACATGCTCAATGTGGTCTGGGCTGCTTAGGGATCGTCAAAACAGGGAAACAAGCAAAGCTGCTTGAGTTCTGCATGGCTGGGAAGTAAGGCAGGGCTCCCCCTGCTGTTCATAAGTATGATTGTTTTCCTGAGGAGCAGTTAGGGACCATCTGACAATTCCTATCCACAGCAGTAAATGAAGGGAGAATTTCACTGCATACAGTCAGGTTTCTTATAAAAACTTTACACATTTTTTAATTAAAGTATATTGGAGATAGGTGTCGTTTTCATTAAAGAAAGTAAAAATGGGATTTTATTTTTTGCCTTTACATGCCCTTTAAGTCTACTAGACTATCATGTAAATATTAAATAAACCCAATAGGCTGGGTTTGCTTCCAATAAGGATTAATTATATCTTAGTTGGGATCAAGTACAAGCTACTGTTTTATTATTACAGAGAAACAGGGAATCATTTTTAAAAATTTGGATTATTATTTGGATAAAATGGAGTCTATGGGAGACACCTTCCCATAATTTGGAGCTGGATTCTGGATGACGGGCATCCAGATAACAGATCCCATACCATAATTCTAAATATTTATTTTTATGGCCACAGCACTGATGACTATATACCCTACACCCCCCCAACAGCTGCCCAGCTTCCATACATCCACTGCACATACTACATACTGAAGCTTGGAATATACCTCCTAGCTAATGTTCAGGGGTGTTCCAACAGATATGAATAAAAAATCAGAAGAAATAAACCTAACATCATCTCTCATGGAGCAGCCTTAAAATAGAAGGCAGCAGAGGATAAACTAAAAATAGAAGAAATAAAATCAAATCAATTTGCAGCTTATAAAGTATGAAATGTGGCGTACCCTCCCCTACTGACTGACATGTGGCCTTGTTAGCACCTTCTCCTGCCATGTGACTTACAATTGATAAGAGAAGAGAATCATTAGGCTTTTCCTTCTTTTCATAATTCCCTTGGAGCTAACCAGGTAATATTAAAGGGTAACTATGGGGCCTAGCTACTAAAAATAATGATTCTTCCTCCTCCTCATCTTCCCAACCTCAAAAATATTTTTCCAAATGAAAAACATTTTTTACAATTCCATGAATGCATACCTACAGTTTCATGGGGGGCTTTCTCTATAGCAGAGGTCTCCAACCTATTTTACCGTGAGCCACACTGAATTGGCTGGGGAGCTACATAAGCTAGAAAACGTTCCTGGAGGACTGTGATTGGCTATTTGGTAGCCCCTATGTGGATTGACGACTGTTTAAGCAGTAAACCTGGTTTTTATACAACTAAAACTTGCCTCCAAGCCTGGAATTCAAAAATAAGCACCTGCTTTGAGGCCACTGGGAGCAACATCCAAGGGTTTGTGGAGCAGCATGTTCCTCATGAGCTATTGGTTGGGGATCACCGCTCTATAGCCTCTCTACTCTACACCTTTTGTACACCTGCTGCCTCCGCAAGGGTAGGTTGCAGTGCGCACCGGGCCCCTCAGAAGGTTCAGTGTTTGTCGTCATGCCGCTGTGTATGATGCCCACACTGACATGGGGAGAACATACAAAATATCTTGCTGATAGTGTTTAGGTTTGAATTGAACTCTGAACAGCAGTGCTCAATCCTAACAACTCAACAACCCTGTTAGTTAGAATTTATGTGTTTATTTTGCTTATGCCTAAATGCTGTATGTTGTATTAGGGGAACTAAATGTAGTTTCCTTTAAACAAGAACTAAAGCTTAACTAAATGCTTAACCAAACTAGAACTAAAGAATTAAAGCTTAACTAAACTAGAAATGGCTAGCAATGTTGTACATTATGTTTTGGGTTTCTGTACCAGCCCAAGGCAACCACAGCCCTTTAGCAGTAAAGATCTGTGTCTCCAAAGATGCCCCAGTAGCTCCCCATCTTCTTTTCTGCTGATTCACTGCACATGCTCTGTGCTACTGTCACTTACTGAGCTTAGGGACCCACTCACAATATCCTGTACACATAGAAATGTCACAATATAAGGCTGATTAGTAATTAATACAGATAATTACTACATGGCAGCACAGAAACCAGTGCAATTAGCATCAGAATTTAATAATCAGCTTAAATTACAGACCAACCTCATTTTCTGCTGGATAATCAGTGACGAGCCCTAAGCTTAGCTTCTCAACAGCTGCTCAGAGCCCACTGAGCATGTGAGTGTCACAGACACTTTCCAAGATGGTGACCCCCCTGTGACAAGTTTGAAGTCCTGGATCATTGCTGCTATTGACAAGCTGAAACTTTAGCCTGGTGCAATAAGTTCACTATATAAAATATTGCATTTTTCAGCCACTCATATTTAGGGTTTAGTTCTCCTTTAAGACGAGAGCTGGTTAGAATGCTAACTACCTGCCCTATTCTGATTGGCCTAGACCCACCAGGGCTGCCTTTTCACGGCAATGTATTCTTGCTCTCCTTTCATCTCTTCATACCAGTGCAGCCGTGTTATAAAAACCCTGTTATGTTTCCATTCCCTATTAAACTGGGGCAGTAGATGCAGCTCCATGAGCACAATACATATCATTTCACAAGGCCTTATCCTATTCAGCAGCAGAGAAAGGCGGCTTGTACCTGCCGAGAGAGAGAGAGAGAAAGGAAAGGACCTGCCTTTATACTCTCCCTGGCAAGAGCCCGTGTCCTATTTTAATGCATCGCCGCTCATTCCCCGCAGACCTTATTTTAACACAAGATCAAAGTAACGCCAAAGATTCTTCAGCCATTTACTGTGGGGGAACGAGGATGCAAAATGCACTGAATTGATTGTTATATTGAATATATATAAAATAATATATATAAAAATATATATTATGTTATATTACTGTATATATTATGTCTCTATACAGCAAGTGTACAGCTATACAGCAAGTGTGGGGTGGTAGGGGAACAGGTAGGGAAAAACAGGATCTTGATGATCTTAACATTTATACCTCTTAAAATTTCACAGCTGCCCAAAAAAGAAAATTCCATGGATGCAACAACGGCTATTGTCATTCCTTGCACTTAACAAGAGCAAAATCTTAAATAGAAAGTAAAGTCCCATTCTACTTCCTGTTCATAACAGCACTCTCAAAATGAGCAGTCCCCTGAGAAACACTCTGTATAATGAGCTGCTCCTTATCTAGATAGCTGCAACTGGGGAACTGAGGGAAGGGAGGGGTTAGTTTATACAGAGGGCTTCTTAGAGGACCTCTGATTTGTTTTCACTGTGCTCCTAGGGCTATAACATGTAGAATGTGATTTTACTGTCAATTCCGGATTTTGCCCTGTTTAGTGCAAAAAATAACATAAAAGCATATATATGTTTCCAATTCCCCGATTTAAAACGAAAACAAATAGTATGTTCAGCCAAATCCCTAATCTTTGTACTCATGTTTAAAAAGGGGATATAATGTAGGAAATCCAGTGTTCTTCCTGTTTGAACCCGGGACAGCAGGTGAAAGGGCTTGAAGGTACTGAAGAAGAGTTCAGAGCTCCACTAAGGTCAACTGGAACATTGAAGGGGTCATGCGGATAGTAAAACTAAAGCTTTACTCAAATGAGTAGTTGTGTAACATGTTTTTGGGCTATACAGGCCAACTGGGTTAATCACCAGCTAGTAAACTAGAGCATGGGTTACACTGGATTCTATCACTTAAAGCAGGGCATTCGCAAAAGGGAAAACTCCCACAGGCTACTGTGGTTTAACCGATAAAGTAAAGGACAACAGGAGGTTCTTGCAGTAAAACAGAACAAACTTTTATTTGTCAGACAAATGATCCACAGGGTTATACTTACAAAGCCACAGAGGCACCAGCAGACAATCATGACATGGTTACAACAGGTCCCTCAGAGACAGCACAGTGCAACTCCCTGAGGCGATAGCTTCACACCTGGATAGATACACCCTCAGGCTCTCAGCACTGTGACCTGGATCCACACATGTTGGATCAGTAAACTCACTAGCCCTAATTCCCTATTAGGCTGTGTCCCTATACTACAGACCAGTCTTGTCTGCGCTACCGCCTTGTTATCCCTCCTAGTTGGAGCCAAGCTGCTCTTGCTACTTAACCTGCCTATCTTACTCTCCTAGAGCGTCCTACTACAGGTATTAACCTATCTCTAGCTGGCCTCATTCATGGGGTCCCTGCTCCCCGACTTATCTCTCTAGAGGTACAGCTCCCTCTAGGGCACATGGCTTTACTGGGCATTGTTGCACCCAGGCTCCCTGGATCATCCAGCTGGGTCAGCAACCAGAAGCCAAAGAGGAAGATCCACCCCTTCTCTCTCACTTTACCTGAGTGTGACAGGAAGAAGTCACAGCATCTCTTGGCCACTAACTGTGATACGTAAATTACAACTAGATACATGGGCATCTGCCCTGCAATTAGGGAGATCAGGAAGTGTAGCGATTTAAAGCCACAGGGGCACATTAACCATATTTTTTTATACAACACTTTTGCACCCATTACACTTACTACACCTTATCTAGTTCATCTTTTTACTTATTTTTGCTCACACCTATACTCTTACCTATACTCACACCTATATACACACACATTCATACACACTTCCCAAGTGTGCCCCTATACATACAACTTTACTTTGCCTTCACTATTTTTTCTTCATTGGTTGCGTTGGTTTGGGCAATCTCTCTCTCTTTAAAGCCGCAAGCTAGTTGCAGGGGAAGGATCTAGCCCTCAGACTGAAACCAAGGTTCAGCAGACATTTACTCCAAGTCATGCTACTATGCAGAGAGGCACCTTTTATACTATGACCAGAGGTAAACAAGTTAGGGACCACCGAGTGGGGTTTACCTTGACGTGGTATCAACTTTATGATCATAATTTTGTGAACACATGCACTTGCATATATACAGAATTACTTCGACCAGGGAATGTGCACGGATTAATTGGCCAAATCAGTAGCACTTCCATTGTACTTTAATAAATTTTTACTTGGCCTTAGGAGTGCCCTCACAACCCCCTTTTTGTAATTGATTGTATTTACTTACCTTAATCCTGTTATAAAGGAAGCACCTCTTGCTCTTTATTTGGATGTTCCATAAATCTACTGTCCTGATTCCTGGTGGCCAATCACCTCTATCCAATCACCTCTATTTTGCACAGTTCAGCTACAATAGCCTTCATCCGCCACTTCATCTAAGTCCTACATATAACGCTCTACTGGGAGCTGCTGCTGCCACCAAAATCTTTATTTTTTGAGGAAAAAAAACATGATTCTTAAAATGCTATTTCTTTGCAAAACCTTTGCATTAGTATTCGGCATCAGTTTAGGTACTCGTCTTGAATGAATTAATTTAGCTGGCACATCCCTGTTTTACCTAACTGCACTACAGCCAGATGCTTAAAGCCTGTGTGGGTGCTACATGCACCCTTGGGTGTTCTAACAGCACGGATGGAGCTAAATAATTAACAACCTCCTGCCAACGCATGAACTCACAGCTTAACCCAGATAGGACCTTGGTTGGAAGGAGCCCTTTCTACCCTTGCCTCATGGAATAGATCAGCCGTTGTACTCATAGTATGATTCTCAGTGGGTCGCGTTCTTTTGAGGATATACCACCTGAAATATTCAGTAAAACCAAAATAACATTTTCCTTTTTCTGCCAAAGATGGAAAATCAATAAAGCATTTCTCTTTCTGTGGAACGCCGAGAGCCATCTTTTGTTTGTGAGAGTCTGTTATGTTCCATTTATCTGCCACGCTTTGACTCGCCCCTTGTAGAGGGATTAGAAATGCTCCACTTCTCTTTAAAGGGAAAAACAATAAGATATTTTACTGAAGAAAGTCACTTCTGCTCTTAAAGGGAACAAAAACCCAAAGTTATTTGTGAAGAGGTCAATTTCACAGCACAACTGGGTGGTTCTATAGACGGCATGTAGTGGCAAAGGGACCCACAATAGGCTTAGGACCCAATAAGTGAAGCACCCAATCCCCTCCTTTGTATGACATATCTCCAATATTTGACAGTAATAATGTGTAGGTTATCAGTTGAATAACCCTCAAAGATCTGCAGAATGTTGTCCTGTTTCAGCTTCCCCTTTAAACATATATATTGATGTATTTTCAGTTTCGGACTGGCCCACCAGGAAAACTCACGGTGGGCCCAGGTGTCAGGGGGCCCTTGTGCTGCTAAACATTTGGCCTATTTCATGACCATTACCTATTTCTTTGAGAACAAAGAGGCTAAATAGATGGAATAATAGATTATAGTATGTAAAGAAAAGAGAATAGAGGTTGAGTGAGGAGAAAAACAATAATAGTACTGAGAGTGGGCCCCTGGTCTATGGTTCTTTGGTGGGCCCCTGGTGTCCCAGTCCGACACTGTGTATTTTAAAGACTTTGAAACCATTAATGGCCCCAAATCTGTGTTTATCTCAACTGGCTCCACCCCAGCTTCCAGCAATAGCACCAGAGCTTTGTAGTTGTTATTTGCAGTATAGAGGCAGGGGTTGTGGTTGGCTCTCAAGTGACCATATCTTTTGATACATTAATTGACATACAGGGCATCATAATCCGGTTATGAAACATCAACATGACTTTTGTCATTATTATTTACAGTATTGGATTGTTGGTTTCTTATAAAATCAGTTAAAAGTTAACTTTTAGTATGTTAAAAAAATGGCTAATTCTAAGCAACATTTCAAATGGGCTTCATAGTTTTTTGAATTATTTGCCTTCTTCTTCTGACTCTTTCCAGCTTTCAAATGGGGGTCACTGACCCCATCTAAAAACAAATGTTCTGTAAGGCTACAACTTTATTGTTATTGCTACTTTTTATTACTCATCTTTCTATTCAGGCCTCTCCTATTCACATTCCAGTCTCTCATTCTTATCAATGCATGTTTGGTAGATCAATTTGGATCCTAGCGACTGGATTGTTGAAATTGCAAAGTGCGGAGCTGCTGAATAAAAAGCTAACTAACTCAAAAACCAAAACATTAAAACCTATTGCAAATTGTCTCAGAATATCACTCTCTTTTACGTCATACTAAAAGTTAATTTAAAGCGATAAACCCCTTTAATGGTCATTTTACCCCTGACCAACCAGATCCAGGCTGCATAATACAAAGGAACGGCCATGGGCATCCACTTATGTCCACCATGTTTTCTCATGGTCGAAAGCAAGAGACGATCTGAGGGCATCATGTTTATGATAGACAAACTCATTTTATGGCTTTAGCAAATGCCCCACAATAAGAGCATAAAAGTAGAGACCCCATGTAATAGTTGTTAGAATAAATTCTGCACTATGGCAGCCACCCACGCTAGGAACAGGGCACGTGAGAAGGTGAAGTACGGTATGGAACAATAACATGGCTGAACGTTTGAAAAAGGTCACTGGTTCTACACTTCCCAAACATCTCCAAGCCCAAGCTCCTCTACATGGACAGGGCTGAACTTTAAAGTGGTTGTTCACCTATAAAAACTTTTAGTATGATGTAGAGAGTGATATTCTGAGACAATTTGCAATCGGTTTTAACGTTTTATTATTTGTGGTTTTTGAGTTATTTAGCTTTTTATTCAGCAGCTCTCCAGTTTATAATTTCATCTGTTTGCTAGGGCCCAACAAAGAGGATCGCTCCGTGGTGCTTACTGGAATAACCCCGGGCCGGTGCAGTTTTCTGCTGATAGGAGCACCGGCCCGGAGTTTCAGGTAAGTAAATACATTCACTTGGGGCTGCCTTATATTAAGTGTGAAACGGCTTTCCTTCTCCTTTAAAAACTGGAAAGAGTCAGAAGAAGAAAGCAAATAATTCAGAAAAAAAATAAAAAATGAAGGGCAGTTGAAACGTTGCTTAGAATTAGCCATTCTATAACATACTAAAAGTTCATTTAAAGGCGAACCACCCCTTTAATTCAGGTCTTTGACCATAGGAAATAGTTGGCCACATTCTTCCCGATGAATACAAATATGTATGTTATTTATCAGTGGTGTAACTAGATGTTACTGGTCCCCTTAGCAAATACAATTTAGGGCCCTAAGATATTGATAAGTTGACTTCTTCTACTACATTATATTGAAATTTCTAATTAATTAGGGAAGCACCTGGTCCTCTACACTCCTGGGACCCCACCAACCACAAGGTCTGCTTCCTCCACTCGGGTTTCATTGGCAAAATGTAATGTACAAGTGTAACTTCCTGAATTTAATGAATGGACAAATGTGCCCATACAAGGCCAGACTCTTGCTATGGATCTTCTAATTTATGGCCAGTTTTACTGAACTGATGAAGCCCCTCAACCAGGGGTGTAACTACAGATGAAGCAAACCCTGCCGGTGCCCACGAGGCCCTAATTAATGAGCAATTTCAACATGTATTGGTAAACAACAGGACAACCTCTGGATATATTGGGGGCCCTAAAATTATTTTGCGGTGGGGCCCAGTAACATCTAGTTACGCCACTGCCCTTAACTCAACATTTGCAAGATTTCCCAAATCCAGTTGCTTTAGACTTATCACTTCTATATCACAAAACACCATGTTAACCTAAAAAATTCTTACATTATCCCATAGGATATACAATAGCTCAGGAGTTAGCACTTCAATCTTGCAGTGCTGAGTTCAATTTCAACCTGGGCTCTATCTACCTAGGGCGGCAAGTTTTTAGGAGCGGCACACCACCCAGCCGCAACTTAAGGAGGACCGGGGACGCATAATCCTGTACGTGTAATCCCCAGTGCTCCAGCGCATGCACATACTTGTGGGGCACTAGGACCCAGTGGACCTAGGGGCTCCCAAGCCCAAAATCTGTGCCTGTGGGGTCCACCATCAGCAAGGAACCTGCACACTTTCCTTCCAGGCCCATTAAATCGACACTAAGGGGCAGATTTATGAAGTGAAAATTCAAATTTTCTTCTTTTTTTTTGTGGAATTTGATAATTTTAATAGTTAAAATTTGATTCGAGTTTTAAAACATTTTTAATTAGATTTTCTAAATTTATCATGTACTGGCCCTTTAAGATTTCAAATTTAACTATCCACCACCTTTAACCTGCCGAATTGCTGTTTTAGAATGTGGGGGACGTCCTGGTATCAATTTGGAGTTGTTTGCAGCCTTTCTGAAAATCAAGATTTCTTTTGGAGAAAAAACTCGAATGTAATTCTTTTTTTAAAATTTTTTTGATTGGTAGCTTTTTTTCTCTCCGAATTTCAAGTTAACGGGAGTTTTTACAAACTCCCATGACCTTGAAAAATGGACCCTTGATAAATCTGCCCCTTTTAGTAATTGCAGAAGCAAAAATAGGGAGAGACTTAGGGGCATATTTATAAAGGGTCGAATTTTGAAATTCAAAAAGACCAACTGAAATTAAGTTTGTTTTTTTAGTCCAATAGATCCTTTTTCGATCTAATAGGTCCGTATTCGAATCGTACGAATCGAAGGAATCAATCGATCAAATTCGATTCGAAGTTTTTCTGAAAAAAAAAAAAAACTTAGATTTTTCAAAGTCCACCAATTGACTCCAAATAGGTTCTAGGAGGTCCCCCATAGGCTGAAAACAGCAATTCGACAGGTTTTAGATGGCGAATGGTCGAAGTCAAATTTTTAAAGAGACAGTACATAATACATTTCGATATTCTAATTTTTTTCAAATTCGAATCGAATTGGACTATTCCCTAGTCGACATACTAGCTTGAAATTTCAATTTTTTTTCATTCGAAAATTCACCTCGACCTTTGATAAATCTGCCCCTTACTTTTAGTGAAGATGGAGCCCGAATATTATAAAAATGAAAAATCTTTATTAGGACATGCTTTAGCTTGACCCGTTTCGTGCCAAAGGTGGGCACTTACTTATAGGCAGTCGATCTGCCCTCCACGTTGGGGCAGTGCTATATGTATACTAAAAGATGATTGTCAGTCAGTGGCACTTTAATATCTGAAAACATGAAATTCACGCATTTGACCCACTAAGGCCAGTGGCTGCAGCTCAAAGCAGAGGAGTCGGAGTGGCAGATACAAGTCCTTTCTAAAATGAGCATAAATTCACAATGTTCTCCAGCCTTTTCCAATAAACACGGATATAATCAGGAGCCCCAACTGCAGCCGATTGGCAGCTCAGCGCATGGTCTGTATTAGGGATCATTAAAAGCTGAATTTTGTATCTATAATTTTCTTTTTCAATTCCATTGCTGGAAAACGGTACAGGAATGGAGATTTTGTTTCTAACTGGAGATGTCTGCAAGGAAAGCTGGCTTCTGTTCTGCACAGATGAACTGCAGGGAACCTCACCAAGCCTTTTATAAATAGGCATCGTCTCTGCGCTCGCTAATTAGCCGGCAGACCAGTTATGGGGGTAGGGTGATGAAAGATTTGTACGCAGATATATATATTCCTGCTGCAAAACATGAATATTCTGTAGCTGTTTTTCATTAAACGGGAACAAATGGGTTTTTAAAGGTAGGATTCCTTGTGTTCACTAATAAATGATGCGTATACAAAAGTTTCTGTAATAGATTTGGTTCCGTTTACATATATTAAAGGAAAACTATACCCCCAAAATGAACACTTAAGCAACAGATTGTTCATATCATATTAAGTGGTATATTAAAGAATCTTACCAAACTGGAATATATATTTAAGTAAATATTGCCCTTTTACATCTCTTGCCTTGAGCCACCATTTCGTGATGGTCTGTGTGCTGTCTCAGAGATCACCTGACCTGAAATACTGCAGCTCTAACTGTAACAGGAAGTAGTGTGGAAGCAAAAGACACAACTCTGTCTGTTAATTGGCTCATGTGACCAAACATGTATGGTTTGTTGGTATGTTTGTGAATACAGTGAACCGTACGATCCCAGGGGGCGGCCCTTATTTTTTTTAAAATGGCAATTTTCTATTTAGGATTACCCAATGGCACATACTACTGGAAAAGTATATTATTATGAAAATGGTTTATTTACATGAAGCAGGATTTTACATATGAGCTGTTTTATGCAATATCTTTTTATAGAGACCTACATTGTTTGGGGGGTATAGTTTTCCTTCAAACGGAGATGAACACCGCTAATAATATGCACCAAAACACCTTTGTATTTAAGCCTATTCTAAATGATGAAGGTTTCTTTAGCGGGCTCTTTCTAAAATGCACTTTTACACCGCTCACCCAAAATAGATGGTGTCCGGGGTTTATAAACCCCGGGTCCCCTTGTGCCGTAAACAGTGTGAAGGGTAATAAACGAGAAGGAACTCACCAGATCAGACGCGTGGCCCGGATGCATCGCCCCAAGCCCGTAGCTATAGGTGAGTCACAGTCAGTAGAAAAGATTTGACGAGGACTCCATTCACCCGTTCGATTAAAAGGAGTAAATATTTATTTCAGCAAATTAAAAACATCCATTCCCTTTAATATGCTGAAATAAATATTTACTTCTTTTAATCGAACGGGTGAATGGAGTCCTCGTCAAATCTTTTCTACTTCCTTGCGTTCACTGCCATACTGAATAATACGGACTCATCTATACTTGTTCTCCAAATGCAGAGCAGTCACTCCCTGTCTGAGCTTCCATTGTATCAATTGCTAAACAGGAGCATCTGCACCAAAAGCTGGTCTGGACTTGCTTGGGGATAAATGGGCTCATGTTTTGGGATAATACAATTGGGCAGGGAGTAGAGGGCCTGAGGTGAAACCCCTTTATATCCGCACCAGTCACCAATGGCAGCGGAGAATACGACCAGTCTGCTATAGGCTTAGGTCCTGCCCAAGTCCCACCGCCCAACTGAACCGAGGGAGGAAAACATCCCATAAACAAAGAAGTTGCAAGCTGTAAATTCAGCATTTTAAAAGCTACTGTTTTACTTGCCTTGAACCTGTATCTGAAGTATCACGGGGAGCAGCAGAGACTGTAGATATGTAGACTTAGTGCCTAGTACCAGTATAAGTCAGCAGGCAGAATCAACTGATAACTCTCAGGGCCAGCTGTCATTTCAGATGAATGGAAACCTGCTGTCGCCAGACACTGGCAGGGAAGGGTATTGAGCGTTTCTCCACTGGCTGAAATAAGATGGCGGAGAAATGTTACATGTGCCATAGGCCTAGAATAGTATGGTCCATTTAATGAATACAGATGACCTTCTAGAACCTGGCAGTTTTAACTTCAATCCCACTGGCTCTTTGTTATGTATATAAACAGCCAGCACTAGGTAAGGAAAGACTGTAAGGGGTCACCATATAGAAGTGGTCTCTGCAGGACAGATGTAGTAAGGACAGTACAATAGAACCTTACTATAGATCAGCTATTGGAAATGCTTGGAACTCATGGGATATGTAAGGACAGAAGGTGGGATAAATAAATTAGTGGGACAGGGGACATATGCCTATGGAGGCACCTAAGATGGAGAGCACCTATGCCACTTGCTATGCCTGTTTCCATTAAACCAGCACCTAAAGAAAAAGCATGAGAAGTGCATTCATTTATTAAAAGCACATAGAGGAAATAAGAAAATAAGACAAATCAGTAAATACCAGGGTGCATTTATATACAGTACATACAGTGGATAGCCAACTTACCCATCTCACAAGCATGCCTTAGGATGCCAGCACGCTGGGAAAGGTTGCACTTTACACTAATTGAAATAGAATATAGGATAAAGACAAGATATTGCCTACAAGTTTGTGGGATCTTTCTGGGCTGAGGGAACTCATGTGTAAACTATTGTGGCAGCTATTGTGCCAGTGTGGTGCAGCGCTCACTAGGACACTGGGTATTTGCTACAAAGTGTTAGGAGCCTCACTTTATAACGCACTGGAGGGCTGAAAACTCATTGACCCTGCTTAAAGGAGAACTGTCACGAAAATTTAACATAAGCATCACACTGAAATGAATTTTCTAAATACAACAAATTAAAAATTCTACATTGTTTCTGAAATAATCAAGTTTATGTTCACTATCCCTGTCTCAGCATCTGTTTCTCTTCATTCTGTCTTCATGCAGGAGTTGGGTGTCATTGACGGTAAGATCCAATATATCTTATAGAGAGGCTTCCTTTCCTAGCAGATATATTACAGCTCATTCAAATAACTGATTCTAGTACCAACAAAATCTGATAAAATAACTGCCTTTTGCACAAATCCTGCATGTAGAGAGACATGATGTCTGGTGATTTTAGAGTGAGCTCTAATACATCTTCTAGGCAAAAGGAGCCCCCCTATAAGATATACTGGATCTAACGGTCAATGAATAACTGACACCCAACTCCTGAATGAAGACAGAATGAAGAGAAACAGATGCTGATAGAGGAATAGTGAAGATAAACTTGATTATTGGTTGTATTTAGAAAGTTTCTTATTTCAGTATGATGAAGCTTATATTAAATTTTCATTTTCGCAATAGTTCCCCTTAAAGAAGAATCCTCTTCATATTGCAACCCTTCATTTTATGAAGTTGGTCTTTTCTGGGTGCCAGCTGCCTAATTTATATCTCTTCACACGGAGATCAATGAGAAGGTCCTTGGGTCTCCCTAGAACCACAACACTTCAAAACATGAACTGGGGGTCGGGTAGTGCATCATTGCCACAATAAAAAATGCGAGACATGAAGGTATGGTTTATGTGCAAAAGGAGACGCCAATTTGCTCGCTTGGCAAATCAATTGTTCTCCAAAAACTGCAAAAAAAAAAAAAAAAAAAGGATCTATACTTTGTTCTATAAACTATGGGGACCGGCAGAGCCAAAGCAAATGATATGGCAGAGGAAATACACTGTGCATGACAAATGCTGTGAAACTATCCTGTATATTTTAGAGAGAAGGGGACATAAATTAAATGTATAAACTCTGTGCATTTCCTTATAAGGATACAAAAAGATGAAGTCCCCGGCGCGAAGAAAGTTTCACAGATCTTTCAGCCCTTTCCACCAAGCGTGAGCCATTCATCAAACTGTGTGTACAGGAAACTAACAGGTTAATGCTCCACTAGCTCCTCCTATAGCAGAACCATGGCGATTATGACCCTTTTGACCTATGGTTAGAATACTATATTTTAAAGATGTTTTTTATCCTTACAATGAATGGGTTTAATTTACCATTAAAGAGGAAGCAACGTCAACATCATTCCCAACTGGTGTCAGCAGAGAAGCCCAAAAGAATCTCTATGTGGCGAAACACAGGACTGTCTATGCTGAATTCTAGAGGGGCGATTTCACAGAATTTATTTACCAGCAAGCTAACATTTTATAACATGATAGGACAGTGAGGGCATATGGTGGTCACCACTTCAATTGATTGGTCAATAAAAAAAAAAAAAAAATATATATATATATATATAGTGCAAACAAGATATATATATATATATATATATAATATATATATTATGTATATATATATATATATATATATATATATATATATATATATATATATATACATATACACACACACACTTGGATTTTAATTTGCTGTTTTAGGGGTGATGTAAACAAGATGGAGTTTCAGACAAATGTATACACCCTGCACCATAGCCAGGGTGCTAAGGAGAACCCATTCATTGCTGCCTGAAGGGGGTGCAGAGAGGTATAAACAACACATTCTGTCAATAGAGGTGCTGTTTTCTAAGAACGTTAACTGCAGAAGACAATTGGGATATAAATAGATCCTGTGTATTATAACAGGCAGGGTCAACTTGAGCAAGGGCCCAAAACAAGTTATATATAGCTCATTAAAGCACTAACTTCTATAGTCTGGGCCCCTCTTGTTATACTGCTGCAGATATCCATCGGGCAAGTTTGATGCATAATGTCTTAGCACCCCTGGGTGTCAAAACAACCATCAAGGTTGGGAAATATTTGAATCCCTGCTTGCGAGTGTTACGAATATTGGATCAACTTGAACTGTAAATATAGCGGCCTGTGCAAACAAATATATATTCAGTGCATCCAAGCTGCATTAATATTGCGTGTTCTATTGAGCGACTGTGCACAGGGTATAGGTGGGGTATTTTGCACTTGCTCTGTGATAGATACAATGTATATCCTAGGTATAATTTGCCGCACCAAATGCCAGAGGTTAAGTAAGACACATGAACTGCATCAAATAACTTAACCAGCACCCTAACTAGTAAACATATTTACCCCATGCAAAGCGTTAGTACAGTACTATAATGCTCAGCGGAATAAAATATCTGATATTAGAAAACAGAGCCAGCTATGGGCATCCTTCCATGGTTACTAAACTAGAACTCCCCTGCCAGGTCAGGTAATGGTGCTGGAAGCTGTAGTTCGGAAACACCTTGAGAGGAAACGTGTGGCTACAAGCTGTCTGACTGCTTTGGATGATATATAGATGGAATCACTTGACCCTGCTTTGGGTTGGATCTAGAACATTACATTTGTTGTTGGAGGTAACCTTTAAAGATACGTTATATTCTGTTCTTCTTGGGCTTAACATTCCAGTTCTAACTTCGCCAACAAATTCTCTAAAGCCTCAAGCCGCTGATTGGCCTCCTCAATGGCGCTGTAGGTCTGCACATTGCTTGTGATATGGAAACGGATGTCATCGATGAGCGGGATGGAGTCTGTCTCCTGGCGTTCCTCCACTGCCTCGGCGTCCTCTCGAATGGCTGCAGCAAACTCCTCAGAATCCACCAGCTGTGGGGAATGTTGGGAACAGAACATAAGAACCACTCTAGCTCAGACTGAGCCATGAGAGATGGGGCTTCTGTCATTTGTCTCTCAGTTATCAATACAAGTAACACTGACCCCTGCTATATAACAGTTGGTTTCTACTCCGTGGGATGCTGGGGGTTGTAGGTAAACAAAATATGGAGGAATGCATTCTGGCCATGTAGTGCCATTACGTAAAGATTCATGGTGGTGACAGAGCACAGTTTTGAAAGTGGATAACTAAAGGGTAGGACTAGAATGTAGAGGGTAGAGACCCTTTTAGTCATGTCCCAGAGGATCACCCATGTGGTTAATATGTGCCCCTCTACCAAGCTCTACTTTTTGAATCAGCCCATGGAATTAAACATGGAGCACTCCCAGGGCTAAAATCAGCACTTGAATATTATCTAAAATCATGGAGCGCACAAACAGGTACACGCTTGACGCGTTTTGTGGTCAAAAGGAAATGGTTTTGACCACATAACGCATCAAGCTGGTACCTGTTTGTGCGCTCCATGATTTTAAATAATATTCAATAAAGTGCTGATTTTAACCCTGGGAGTGCTCCGTGTTTAAGCCATGCTACACATGTGTATTGAAACAATCTTTCCTAGAAAGATCTTTTCCAGGAATCATAATTGTAACATCTATTGCCACCTTAAGAGTGGAATATGTTTGTCTTTGCCATTTGCTCACCTTCTCAATGATCCGGGCCATATATTCCGTGCACTGATCTTCTAGCCGCGTCAGCTGGAAAAGCTTAGCAACCTTCCAAATGCCGATGACACAGTCCTCATCCAACATCCGGGCCAAGGTCTTTCCACACAAGCGTTTCAGTCCAGGCAACAGATACATGTCTGCCACACACAGCACCTCGTAGGCATTATCTGGGGAAAGCTGAGAAACAGGCATTATAGAAGTTAGTGCCGCTAAATAAAGATGACGCCACAATGGTTTGGAGATGTCTGATGCAGGTAGATCCAGTGAAAAGCCGATGATATTGAGCAGAGTAACAAAAGTATTCATCTACTGAGTAATAATGGGGGGTTGAAAGATGGCAGAGGAAGACCTGGCCGTGACTCAAGTTGTCAAATGCTTTGAGTGTTCTGGCAGGAAAAGGAGTGCGTCAGGCTTTGCAGCGTGGGGTTATGCGCATGCTGACTTGTTTGTTATTTCCCCAACCCCACAGCTCTTATGAATATAAATTAGACATATAGGAGACAAGTCTGGCTTCTCTGTTGGGAGGTTTTTCCTTTCCCCATTTCCTGTTTATATGCAGGTTTATAGGGTAACCATTTAGTACGTGCAATACATGCAGAATTTTGAAATAGTAATTGGAAGGGTAATGCACACTGACGGTTTTGTCATCCAGGGATTAGGGTTAGCTCTGGTGAGTGGAGGCTAGGGTTGCCACCTGGCCGGTAAAAATGATGGCTGATCCCAATGTTGTTAATAGGGAATAAAGATAAATATATAGGAAGGCCAGTATTTTTTACCAAAACAGGTAGCAACCCTAGTGGGGGCTGAAATGGTTAAAACTTTCATTCGAATGGCAATGTCGTGAAAGCACCAGTGCATGTTCCGGACAATCACACAGATGGATTTTAGCAAGACATGGAAGTGGGCCTGCGTTTTCAGGTGATCGTCATTCAATGTTAAAGGAGAGCTAAACCCCAAATTAGAATACGGCTATAAATGCCATATTTATACACTGAACTTATTACACCAGCCTAAAGGTTCAGCATCTTTATAGTAGTAATAATCCAGGCCTTCAAAGTTGTCACAGGAGTTTCCCATCTTGGATCATGTTTGGAGTGTCAGTGATATAAGAGAATGCTACAGGGCTGATCATTACATTCTGATGCTAATTGTGCTGGTTTCTGTTCTGTAATTCACCAGTAATCTAAATTATTTACTAATCAGCCTTATATTGTGACATTTATATTCTATATATTCAGTATGTGGTGCGTAGGTCCCGGTAGATGACAGCAGCACAGAGCATGTGCAGTGAATCAGCAGAAAAGAAGATGTGGAGCTACTGGGGCATCTTTGGAGACACAGATCTTTACTGCTAAAGGACTGTGGTTGCCTTGGGCTGGTACAGAAGCCCAAAACATAATGTACAACATTTCTAGCTACTTATTTTGTTGGGCTTTAGTTCTCCTTTAATAAGGGTCAATTTTCAGTGATTTCTCCCAAACTGCTTACAAGAAGATACAGCGGCATCACCACACATAATTCAGTAAGTCAAAATGAATCCCACTCACTGAGGCAAGAAGATGTGAGCAGCAGGAGGCTTGGGACTGTACACTAGAGGGCTTTCTGCTCCTTTTAGCCCACCAAACCCGTACCTCTCTGATTCTTCTGTTATTGCATAGGGAAACACATGTTGTTGTTGCTAAGCAATGAACAATGTTATGATTTGCAGAACTGGTTCTGCTGCACTGAATACATCTGCAGTACGTGTGCAATTAGTGGCTACAGAGGAGAAATTCCATGGGGTGGAGAAGGCGATGCTGCTGCATTTAAGGGGAAGCATTTGAGGAACAGTCGGCTCTGCAATTTATCCTGCGGCACCACCTGCTGGTACACTTAAAAAATATACCTCAAAATCCACAGCACATAAGCAGTTTCTCACTCACCCAAAATCCATTATATGAAAAGTGAGTTCTGAGCATGCAGAAAGCTTTTCAAATGCTTAAAAGTGTAGAAATTATCATTTGCTTTTTAGGGTACAAATTCAGGGAGATTAGTTGCCCGGCAACAAATCTCCTCTTCTTCGGGGCGACTAATCACCCCGAACTGCCTCCGCTGCCGGCTAAAATTTAAATCATCGGCAGGATGGCACTCGGAGCGATTTGTTTTCCGAAGTTGCCCGACGAGGAAACTTTGTGCGACTTTGGAAAACGAATAACGAATCGCCCTGAGTGCCATCACGCCGGACGGGGGGGGGGAGAGACAGTTCGGGGAGATTAGTGGCTCCAAAGAAGCCGGGCGACTTATCTCCCCGAATCTGCCTGTGTGCCCTGACCCTTAAAGTCACCCAACGTTTTATGTTACTGCAAAGCTCACTTCTGTGCTATGCCCCATGCACTGCTGTCTAGACTATTCATGTAGCAGGCAGATTTGCCATCAGGTTTGTGAGCTGGGCTGCTAGAAAATAAGTGTACCAAGCCACTGGGAAGGATGGAGAGCCATGATATCAGTAAGGGGTACACTGCAGACATATCATTCCAGCTGGACAGCCCCGGCCAAAGCCACCACAATAAACAGCGAGGCCATGCCACAGAGAAAGTTATCCTTCATTCTGGAGATAATTTGTACATATGCCAAGCAATTCCACGGAGCACTGGTCTAACATGCACTAAAGATCATGTCTCAGGTCAGACAGTGAAGTAACTGGGATATGTGGAACCCTCATCAGCCCAAGCACAGGACATGGGAAGTACAATTTTTTAAAGGAATTTTTCCCCCTCTGAGGCAAATTGGAGAGGCTTAAAATAGTTTTTTTGCCTTTTCTTTGGATCAACTGGAAGTAAGGCAGGTTAAAATGGAGTTAAAAGGTTGAACTTGATGGACATGTGTCTTTTTTCAACCTAACTTACTATGTTACTATGCAAGTTGTTGCATGGCTGGTAATACAGAGGTGAACAAGCATACAAAGAGGGGAAAGGTTGGGAATTTTAATGGCAGCAATAACCTGTTCTCCTTTACCAGCCTTATGAGCACAATAAACGAAGGCAACAGGGAAAAAATCTTCTGCATTGTAAAGAGACGAGAGTGCTACCAAATAGTCAGCGCAACATCATTCAATGTGAAGCAGCCACCACAAAATCATATAAACTTTTCTCCGGGCAATGAAAGGACTGCAGCATCAAGGGATGGGAATAACATCTTGCCTCTTGTAAATCTCCATTTAAATCTCCCAAATACATTATATTGCTCTGTACTGAGCCCTAACATTATTATGGTATACTGTGATAATGTGATGATCACCCTATTCTACAGCTTTATACAATTAAGCTCAGGGTAAACAGGGAACGATGAAACTGTACATAGGATCCTTTCATCTTAGACAGAGGGTAACAATCCCAATGCAAGAATAGGGGTGCCATGATCAGTTGTGTTGCTAAATGTTTACCTGTATCTTTATTTTTATAGCAATATGTGTATATGAAGCAGGGTATATTTTTATAGGACATTAATAGTACAGACAGGGCTAACAAGCAGTTATACAGTTACAAAGGTTAACTGCCACTCGCAAAGGCATACAGGATACAAGATGCGCTGCAGAGCTTACAATCTAAATAGCTGGGTATCTGGGTAGAAGCACAAAAGTGTTGTGGTTTTACAATGGTTAGGTGATTGGTAGGTAAGTGCCAAGGCTGGATCAGATATTGTGCTAAGGCTCCTAGATGTAGCATTGGATTTGAGCTTGGAACAGACAAGAGTTCTTTATGGAGTACTTCAATGATGGAATTCCAGATGTAAGGGACAGCCAGAGAGAAAGGTTTTAAGGGGTTTCACCTTCCAAATACTTTTTTCAGTTCAATTGTTTCCAGATTGTTCACCAGAAATAAAGACTTTTTTATTTTACCTTCCATTCTCTACTGTTTTTCCGAAATCTAAGTCCCTGTGTCTCTAGTGTTTGAGTCTGGCAGCTCAGTAATTCAGGCTCAGACTCTAAAATGTTACAATTTTACAACATTTAGTTGATACATTTCTTAGGGCTCTTACACATGAGCATTTTTACCTGCGCTCCCCTGCGTTCCGTTTGTCGGAAATGCGTCTATTTGTGCGCTCCCCTGCGGCTGAACGCCAAAAACAGAACGCAGGGGAGCGCAGGTAAAAACGCTCATGTGTAAGAGCCCTTAGCAGCATCTCTGGAGTATTAGCAACTATTGTATCAATTCTAACAGCTGCCTGTAATGAAACTCTGGGATTCTGCTCAGCAGGCACAAAGTTAAGAAATGTGTCAACTAAATGTATCAATTTAGAACAGTTTAGAGGGTCGGCGACCCCCTCCTAGAACTGCTTTAGAATGGTGAAAAATTATTAGAAAAATGCTCACACACAGCAAATAGAATGTAATTGGAAAAAGTATTTTTTTCTGGTGAACAATCTGAAACCAGCTGAATTGAAAAAATTGTTGGAAGGTGAACAACCCCTTTTAAAGCAAGAAGAGCAAGTGGTGTGAAAAGGCAGAGTACATGAGAAAAACATAAGGACAACCAGGAAGTTATGGAAGCCCGACTGCAGAGATGAAATGAAGTGGGGGGGAGGAAAGTGCTATAAAAACGAGAATTTTATAAATGATTATTTACTTAGAGAGCAGTAAAAAAAAAAAAAGTAGGGATGCACCGAATCCAGGATTCGGTTCGGGATACGGGCAGGATTTGGCCTTTTTCAGCAGGATTCGGATTCAGCCGAATCCTTCTTCCCGGCCGAACCCGAATCCAAATTTGCATATGCAAATTAGGGGCGGGGAGGGAAACCACGTGACTTTTTGTCACAAAACAAGGTATTAAAAAAAGGTTTTCCCCTTCCCACCCCTAATTTGCATATGCAAATTAGGATTCGGTTTGGTATTCGGCCAAATCTTTCGTGAAGGATTCAGGGGTTCGGCTGAATCCAAAATAGTGGATTGGGTGCATCACTAAAAAAAAAGACAACGGGGGTTCACTATAAGGAGACTACAGGAGCATGTTAGCAGCATGGTTTAAGTAGAAGTAATCTGTAGCAGTCTGATCAGATAGTATAAAAGCATCACTGTTTTAGTAGTTGCTTGAGAGAGAAATGCATAGGGACAACAGGGAGAACAATGGAGGCTTGAGATTCATGAAGATCAACTGTTGAAGTTGAAGATTTGTTACCATAATAGAAAAAAAAACCAGATCCATCAGAAAAGTAAAAATGGAATGCAAAATAAAATGAAGAGGATAAATGCAGAAGCAGTGTCGGACTGGCCCACCAGGAAAAGTCCCGGTGGGCCCAGGTGTCAGTGGCCCCTCATGCTGCTAAACATTTGGACTATTTCATGGCCATTCCCTAGTTCTATGAGAACAAAGAGGCTAAATAGATGGAAAAATAGAGTACAGTATGTAAAGAAAAAAAACCAGAAGAACAGAGGTTAAGTGAGCAGAGGAAGAAAAAAGTTCTAAGAGTGGGCCCCTGGTCTAAGATTAATTGGTGGGCCCCTGTCCAAAGGTTTTTGGGTGGGCCCCTGGTGTCCCAGGCCGACACTGTGCGGAAGGATGAGAATAGAGAAGTGCCCATCTTTGAAGGGGTCAAATAAAGCCTGAACTAGATTGGCTTGTGCCGTTTAAATGCTCACTGTGGAACTAAATCAACATAATATTTAGCAGTGGGTTTACAAATGATGAACACGTCAATACAGGTTCCGTATAGGACATGTGACTATGTTTAATGAATTAACTGTATATACAATGGTCTCACCTCGGTGTCGTCGCTATAAATATAATACAGGACACGCATGAAGGTCTCCTCCGTGATGTTGTGCAGCGTGATTGCTGGGATACTGGGCAGCGCCTGCAGCTCTTGGCTCTCGCAAAAGTGATCCTCTAACAGGGCTTTGAAATAGTCACTCCGGCCACAAAAAAAAGACTGGGGAGAGATGTGCATGCGCTCCCGTTACAATATATTGGGGGGGGGAGCAAGATGATGCCTAGATAATACTAAAGGGGTTGTTCACCTTTAAAGTGGACCTGTCACCCAGACATAAAAAGTTGTATAATAAAAGTCCTTTTCTAATTAAACATGAAATCCAATTTCTTTTTTCTTATTAAAGCATTCATAGCTGCTGTAAACTAATTTAAAAATCTCAGCGGTCAATGATATATTGTCTGCCTAAGGCATAGTGTAGGGGCAGACAATTACCTTCACTTTCCATTCAGCACTTCCTAGATGTCACTGCTCTCCCCACATTCCCCCAGTTCTCTTCACTGTTTAATATTGTGTAGCCAGGGCATGGGGATGGACATCAGGTCCCCCAATCTGGTGCATAAACAAGACTTTAAGATGATGTAAGACTTGCCTTAAAGGAAAACTATACCCTCCAACAATGTAGGTCTCAATAAAAATATATTGACACAAACAGCTCATATGTAAAACCCTGCTTCATGTAAATAAACCATTTTCATAATAATATACTTTTTCAGTAGTATGTGCCATTGGGTAATCCTAAATAGAAAACTGCCATTTTAAAAAATAAGGGCCTCAAATTGCTCAAGTATTCATTTTGGGGGTATAGTTTTCCTTTAATACCAGTTTCATAAAATGGCTCCTTGCTCTAATTATGAATTCCCAGACTGATGGAAACAAGATTCAGATAATTTATATAGTGTAATTTAAGTTAATTTTTCTTGACCAACATGATGAAATAGGATTTGGAATAATTTTTTTGGGTGACGGGTCCCCTTTTAGTTAACTTTTAGAAAGTTATAAAATGGCAAATTCTAAAGCAACTTCTGATTCTTTCCAGCTTTCAAATTGGGGTCACTGACCCCAACTTAAAACCAATGCACTTTAAGGCAAAAATGTATTGTTATTGCTACTTTTTATTACTCATCTTTCTATTCAGATCATTCTCTTATTCAAACCAATGGGTGGTTGCTAGGTTAATTTGGGTCCTAGCAACCACATTTATGAAATTGCAAACTGGAGAGTGGCTGACTAAAAAGCTGAATAACTCAAAAACCACAAATTAAAACCAAATGAACATTGTCTCGAAATATCACGCTCTACGTCATGCTAGAAGTTAACTCAAAGGTGAATAACCCCTTTAACAGTAACCATTCCAAAATGTAATTATATATATATATATATATATATATATATATATATATATATATATATATATATATATATATATATAAAGGATCCGCACTTTCAGGTCTTATGCGTAAAAAAAGATTTTATTGCAAAGCTTACAGCCTAACGTTTCGGCCTCCTCCGAGGCCTTTCTCAAAGTGGGAGAAGGCCGAAACGTTCAGCTGTAACTTTGCAATAAAATCTTTTTTTACGCATAAGACCTGAGAGTGCGGATCCTTTGGAGTTCTGTGGATAATAATTTTGATACTGCACCCAGGCATATATATAAAAATTACTTACTTTGTGACAAAGAAAATTGTAACCAGCAATCTGGAAGCAGACATCAGGGTAACTGCTGAAATTATCTGTACTGTCAAATGGCAGCTCTCCAAAGCCCACCTTACAAAGAAAGAAGGAGAAAATAGTCAAACAGGAAAATTCTGCAGCTTAGCCAAACAAAAATGTGCAGAGAAATGACAGAGAAAGGGAAGCAGATAATGGAGTGACAAAATTGTTATGCTTTACAGAAAGCTTTATTTTTCTAATGTAGATGAAGCATGGCAGAGAGAAATTGTCCAGTCTCGGCACAGCTTGCAGTACAATTGAATGTGAGCGAATGAAATAAAAGCATCAGTTCCAAGCATCTTTTTAGAAAAACAAGAGCGATGGATAAAATTGGTTTACACAAAGCTGCTGTTAACTGTTGGTTATGTTACCTTTTAAACTGTGCGACAGTCTGAATTCTATGATGGTGTAAAGGTTCTAATATTTTGACTGGCTAAAGGTTAAATCCTAGGGGTCTTAATCCACTACAGGTATAGGATCCTTTATCCGAAAACCCATTATCCAGAAAGCTCTGAATTACGGAAAGGCCATCTGCCATAGACTCCATTTTATCCAAACAATCAAAAAATTATTAAAATTTTCTCTGTAATAAAACAGAACCTTGTACTTGAGCCAAACTAAAATATAATTAATCCTTATTGGAACCAAAACCAGCCTATTGGGTTTATTTGATGTTAGGGGGCTGATTTATCAAAGGATCGAGTGTTGGATTTTTTTAAGGATGCACTGAATCCATGATTCGGCCTTTTTCAGCAGGATTCGGATTCGGCCGAACCGAATCTGAATCTTAATTTGCATATGTAAATTAGGGACGGGTACGGAAATCATGCGATTTTTCGTCACAAAAGAAGTTTTTTTTCCACTTTTTGCTTTCCTGCCCCTAATTTGCATATGCAAATTAGGATTCAGATTCGGGGATTCGGCCGAATCCCAAATAGTGGATTCGGCCGAATCCCAAATAGTGGATTCGGTGCATCCCTGGTTTTTTACCCTCAAATGAACTCGAAACTGGAATGGTATCTTACTTAATAAAAAAACTCAAATGGCAAAAGACAGATTCTGCGAGTTGAAGTCCCGCAACCCCAAAACTCGTATTGACCGACTATTCACATTTTTGAGGGTTTTTTAACCCGAAAATGTCCGTTTTGACCAAAAAACACAACTCTTATACTTGACTTCAATGGAATAAACCGAACCTTAATAAATCTGCCCCTCAGTGTAAAGGTTGAGCACCACGCTCCCACTTTGCATTGGATTTACCCCACTGTCTCACAATGAAACATGGAAGTGACATATTCAGAAGACCAAGGGATCGCAGGGGGTGCTGCAAGATCAGTGTAGAATGCTCTACCAGAAACAACCTGCCAGTTATTCAGTCTGTACCCCAAAGCCACAACCTTCCCAATACCCAACTGTGAGCATTTACCTCTCTACAGGACTCAACTGTATCTGCCCTAATATAGTCTAAAAAACCATCACACTGGAAGCTGGAAATGTTGCAAATTCTCCATGAGGCCATTCACTGAAGGTGACAATTGTCTGGGTAACTGTTAGTATGACGTACAGAGTGATATTCTGACAAATTTCAATTCATTTTTTATTACTTTTAGTTTTTCAGTTATTTCGTTTTTTAGTCAGTGGCAATCTGGTTGCTAGGGTTCAAATTACTCTAGCGACCATGCATTGATCTGAATAAGAGACTGGAATATGAATAGGAGAGGCCTGAATAGAAAGATGACTAACCCCTATTTGAAAGCTGGAAGAAGAAAACAAATAATTAATAAACTATGAAAAATAAATAATGAAGACCAATTAAAAATTGCTTAGAATTGGCCATTGTATAACATACTAAAAGGTGTAACTTAAAGGAGAAACACCCATTTAGTAAATGATCCTTGATCAAGGTCAAACTTCTGCTGGATAACAGGGAATCTCCCAGTGTGTCCATTGTAGGACTATTCTCATCACCACTATTATTTTGACTATACGTCCAAGTCACACTTACCATTCAGTAAATGTTATTGTTCTTAGAGTTGCCCTGGAGGACAAGTGGGCCCTAGAAGACCCAGTATAACACTGCTTTCAGTCTTGATATTGGATACCTAGACCCTGGTATTATTTCCCCTTTAAAGGAGAACTAAAGCTTAACTAAAGAAGTAGCTAGAAATGTTGTACATTATGTTTTGGGCTTCTGTCCCAGCCCAAGGCAACCACAGCCCTTTAGCAGTAAAGATCTGTGTCTCCAAAGATGCCCCAGTAGCTCCCCATCTTCTTTTCTGCTGATTCACTGCACATGCTCTGTGCTGCTGTCACTTACTGAGCTTAGGGACCGACTCACAATATACAGTACACATAGAATAGAAATGTCACAATATGGGGGGGGCAGTCCTTAGCCATGCTGCTGACCGGACGCATAGAGTAGGAGCTCCGTGATTTGGGACCTCTGCACTCCCGCATATCAGCTTCCAAAAGCCAAAATCTTCAGCACGGGATGCACAGTTACTGACCCATACTATGGGGAAACGGCAAAACCGGCAAAAACAACGCACCACGATGTCTCCCTACTTACAGAAGACGCCAAGTCGAAGCCTGCGACACGCTCCCCAAGATGGCGCCGATTCTGATAGCGCACCTCCGAGCTCGCCTCATGCTGCAGCTTCTCCAAGCCACTCTGTGAGTACGTCTCCTTCTATGGCCTCTCAGTCGCCACAACATTTCCTCTCTGATAACCTCCCGGCCCAACAACCAGCCGAGCAGCCCGTTACTGCCAAAATATTGGCGGACCAACTGGCGCACTTACAATCCGCCCTGACAGCCACTATTACCCAGACTGTTGCGGCGGCAGTGAATGTGGCCTTGAAAGAGATCCGGGGGGATGTGACTGATTTGGGCGATCGTACTGATAAATTGGAGACATTTACAGATGATATTGCACAGAGATTGATAAACACAGAGGAGGAAAATGCTGTTCTTAAAGGGGAAGTATACCAGCTTCGCGACATGTGCGAAGACTTGGAAAATAGATCCCGTAGACAGAACCTGCGGTTCCGGGGAATCCCTGAGGAAATAACGCCGGCGGATATTTCGGGCTACCTTAAAGACTTATGCTCCCACATCTGTCCAGACACTCCAGCGGACATGTGGAGATTTGACAGAGCCCACCGCTCACTCGGCCCTAAACCAATTCCACCTAAACCTCCATGCGACATTGTCACGTGCTTCCATTACTACCAGGCCAAAGAGTTTATATTGGCGAAAACAAGGGCTGCTAACACGGTGGAATTTCGTAATCATAAGGTGCAGATCTTCACTGACCTCTCTCCCATTACTTTGACCAGGCGCAGAGAGATGAAACCTGTCACACAAAAGCTTCGGGACCTTGGCATACCCTACAGATGGGGCTTCCCATTTAAGTTGGTGGTCAGTCGGGCGGGCCATACCTACACCTTACAGAACCCTCAAAATGGTGCTCGGTTCCTAAAAGCACTCAATCTGCCGCTTCCGGATGTTCCTTCACCAACCCGACCCAGCCCACGAGAGAAGCCAGGGGTTACTTTTGAACCTCAGTGGCGTACGGTCCAGCGACAAAATGTTCTGCCGCCATTGGCTTTGAGCCCATCCCCTCCACAGATTCCCTGAGGATTTATTGCCGGTTTATCTCTACATTTTGGGGCCGACTAGGCTCATGTATGGCTTCCTCCAACCTACAAGGTCTCCATGAGTGTCACGATGTGAGGCCTACTCTTTTGCTTTGCACCGGTTGCGGTGACTCTTGGCATCACGGTTATTTTTCACCCCCTCTGGAGGTTCCTGATTGTTCCTCCTTGGCTGTTGACTATCCGTCATCGCCACCACTACTTCTGATTTTTTTTCTGCATCACAGTTATCGTTAAGCCTTACAGAGCTTAGGAAAGTTTGGAAAAACTATTTTTATATATTTGTTTTACCTAATGTTCCATTTTTTATTTACTATTTTCTGCTTTTTATTGCTCCCTTTTTGTCTAGGGTTCACTTTGCCATTTCAGATTCGACATGTTTGTTATTTGGGGGTCAGTACTGATATGCTATATGGTGGGTTCAGTTTACCTGTATACCTTGTGATTTGTGTGCGGCTGTTTGGATCGGTTGGGGACTCTGGTCGACCACAACTGTGGACGGACACGACGGCTGAGCAATGGCTTATTCTAAGGCTCCCTTATCTATTCCCCCATGGCTAAATTTATCTCCATTAATGTTAAAGGTCTTAATAGCATACAAAAGAGATACTTGACTCTTAAAGAACTCAGAGGCTCCAGGGCTGATATAGCCTTTATCCAGGAAACGCATTTTCCCAAGGATAGCCCTTATGGTCTTCACTCTAGATACTACCCCACGGCCTACTATTCTTCGGGCCCTTCCAAGAAAGCCGGGGTAGCTACCCTTATTCATAAAGATTGTCCTTGGTCGGTCGACCAGGTCCTTTCCGATCCGAAAGGTCATTACTTATTGCTAACGGGTACTTATGCTGGTGTTCAGGTTCTCCTCCTTAATGTTTACGCTCCCAACAAGCGCCAAATTCGCTTTCTTAAAAGGGTCATAGCCATAGCACAACGACATACCCCTTCACATTTTATACTAGGAGGGGACTTTAATTCAACGTTCTCCCAGATGGCCGATAGATCCCAGCCGCCCACATTGCAAGCGGCACACAACTTATCCAAATTGTTCAGACAAACCTTGAGACAGGCCCAATTGTTTGACACCTGGCGAATCAAACACCCCAGAGATAAGCAATTTACCTTTTACTCTCCTATGCATAAGATCCATACCCGCATTGACTACTTTTTCATTTCTCACTTTTCTCTTAACCTACAGTTCACGGCGGAGATATTACCTATCTCCTGGTCCGACCATGCCCCTATACTCTTGACCATAGATTTCTCTAAGCTCCCCCCCCCGTGAGTCTCATTGGCGTTTAAATGAGACGCTTTTGCATGACTCCACAGCATTCACTCAAATTGAGGGTAAACTGAAGGAATATTTAGAAATTAATGACGGCTCTGTAGATTCCGTCCCTACTCTTTGGGAGGCCCATAAGGCCACGATACGAGGTCACCTTATTGCATTGTCAGCCCATAGAAAAAGATCCTTGACTCATACTTACCTCACTCTCCATAAAAATCTTAGAGATGCGGAGACTCAATATAACATCCTGGGTACTGACTCTTTATTACACCAAATTAGTTTACTGCGCAGGGAACTAGCTACTCTGAAGCATAGGCAGGCGGAGAAGGCCATTGTTTGGACCAGACAGATGTTCTATGAAAAGGCTGATAAGCAGCACACACTATTAGCTCGGAAATTAAGGGATCAGCAGGCCAAAACCAGAATTACATCCATTAAGCTCTCTACTGGTGACTTATCTTATGACCCTGAGCTAATTGGTGCTGAATTTCATAATTTTTACTGCAAACTCTATAATTTACCTCAACCATACCCGCACATGAACCATCATAGAGATCTGATAACTGACTTTCTGACAGGCCTTGATCTCCCTCAGTTCACAACTGAGGACATAGATAGGCTAAATGCAGCTATTACCCCAGAAGAATTATCCTATACTCTTAAGCAAATGCCCACTGGGAAAACTCCGGGACCCGATGGCCTCCCTTATAAATACTACAAACTGTTTCAGCATATATTGATTCCATATTTGCTGAAGCTTTTCAACCTGTATTTACAAGGGACTCCCATCCCCAATACCACTTTGACTTCACACCTCTCTCTTATACCCAAGGATGGAAAAGATCCCACATTGTGCGCAAATTATAGACCCATATTATTAAATTCTGATCTGAAATTGTTTTCTAAGATATTGGCAAATCGCCTTGCACCCATTTTACCCCGCCTTATTAATAGAGACCAAGTGGGCTTCATAATGGGCAGGCAGGCCGGTGACAATACCAGACGTACTATAGACCTCATTGAGATCCTTCAGAGGACTCAGAAAAAATCTGTGATTCTCAGCTTGGACGCCGAAAAGGCGTTCGACAGGCTTAATTGGACGTATCTATTCTCTCTGTTAGGTCATCTCAACCTTTCTGGCCCTTATCTTGATGCTCTCCATAACTTATATAGTACCCCCCTCACTTTCCTTAAACTACCTGGTCAATCTCGGAAACCAATACCTATTTTCAACGGGACGAGACAAGGCTGCCCCCTTTCCCCCCTTTTATATGCCCTTAGTATTGAACCTTTAGCGGCGGCCATTAGGAGTCATCCAGCTATTACGGGGGTTTCGGTTGGCGAGGCTCATTATAAAATTGCTTTATTCGCAGACGATGTCCTCCTTACCCTATCAAACCCCCTTATCTCACTCCCAAATCTTCATAAGCTCTTAAATAGGTACAGTGCACTTTCTGGCTACAAACTGAATTTAGATAAAACTGAAGCTTTACCATTAAACCTCACTTCAAGGGAGCTGGAATCCCTGCAGACCGCTTTTACTTATAGATGGAAGAGTGACTCTTTGTCCTATCTTGGCATCCATTTATCTGTGGCCTACTCCCACTTATACGACCTTAATTTCAAACCACTTATTCAACAAACTAAGACCCAGTTGCTGCAATGGTCTCATTACTCTATATCTTGGCTGGGCAGGGTGGCTGCTATAAAAATGAGTGTGCTACCCAAATATCTCTACCTGTTTGAGACTCTCCCTGTTGCTGTTCCACCCTCAACACTTAAGGAACTACAATCTATGTTTCAAGGTTTCATTTGGGCGCATAGGAGTCATAGGGTGGCCAATTCGGTTCTGATGTCTTCCCGCAATCGGGGAGGCTTGGGCGCCCCTAACATACGGAAATACTACGAGGCCGCTCACCTTAGGCAACTCTTGGCCTGGTCTCATTGGACTTCTCCTACGGCCTGGGGCCACATTGAAAATGAGATGGCACGGGATTACCATTTGAATGTACTTTTTTGGTGTTGCTACTACTACTATCAGATGCTCCCCTACGATGCTTTCTGCGACTAGACATTTACACTCGATCTGGCTCAACACCAAGCGTAAGCACAATCTGATTTCTGCCAAGTCACTATTGACCACTTTTCTGAGGAATCCTGCCTTCCAGCCAGGCATGGCTCCAGCGTTTCATCTACGGTGGTCGAAGTTTCCCTATTTCACTGTACGGGATGTTATTCACCCACTCACTCACAGGATGCTTACCTTGCAGACTATTCAGGACAATAACCCATCTGTGAGCCTTCGGTTTTTTGAGTACCTCCAACTCCGACACTTTGTGGACTCTCTAACGAAATCTGCTATTGCTTTTAATCCCACTGCATTTGAGGTCCTGGCTTTCAATGGTCTACCTCAGAAAGGTCTCATCTCTAGAATCTATTTGATACTTACTACTCCCCAAGCCTCAACATCACCTCGCCATAAATATATGGATAAGTGGGACCAAGTCCTTCCACAACCGCTCACTGCCTTGGACTGGTCCAGAATATGGGACAATGCAGCACACATGGTATCCTGCGTACAACAGAAAGAACAAATTTACAAGATCCTAACGTTTTGGTACTATACCCCAGAAAAACTTCATAAGTTTTTCCCTGACCATTCTCCTCTCTGCTGGAGAAACTGCGGCACCCACGGCTCCCAGCTACACATTTTTTGGGACTGTCCCCTTATTCAGCCCTTATGGAAGGAAGTTCAGAACCTTCTCTGCTCGCTGCTTTCTCGTCAAATACCACTCGACCCGGTAGTGTTTTTGTTGGGTAAACCCCTGTCACGGACTCTCAAGAGTGGACAAGCATTAGTTAATCAAATATTGACTGCCACCCGACTGGCCATTGCTGCCAAATGGAAAACCCGGACGATTCCTACAATGACAGAGATAATTAACAGGGTGAACAGCAACAGGTCATTCGAAGTTAATATAGCCCACATCCAAAATGCAACTGATCGTTTTCTTAAAATTTGGTCCATATGGGACCTCCGTGGTATGGCACCCGCCCTGCCCCGCTAAGATCCCTTGAGACCATTCCTGAGCTTGCCCACAGGTTCTTTCCGTTGCTCTTCATACCCGCTTCGCTGTTACAAGCTGAATGTGCCAATGTACTGCCCTAACTTGAACCCTTGATGTTTTATTTTCTGCTTGATGCCTTTTTTTTTTTTTACCAGTTGTTGATATTACTGTGAAAAATGTTTCGCCTTCCCTGCGGGACCTGCGAACAATGTTTTGCTTCTTGACATAGATATGTTTGATTGGTCATATCGGCCCTCACCTTCGGTGTTTTTCTTAATGATACACTGTACTCATATGCTACTGCTGTCTATCTTGATGTTTTCAGCTTTGTAAAACTTTCAAAACTTGTCAATAAAAATTACAAGTTACAAAAAAAGAAATGTCACAATATAAGGCTGATTGGTAATTAATACAGATAATTACTACATGGCAGCACAGAAACCAGTGCAATTAACTTTAGAATTTAATAATCAGCCCTGTAGCATCAGCTTTTATTAAAGAAAAACCTCATTTTCTGCTGGATAATTAGTGACGAGCCCTAAGCTTAGCTTCTCAACAGCTGCTCAGAGCCCACTGAGCATGTGAGTGTCACAGATACTTTCCAAGATGGTGACCCCCTGTGACAAGTTTGAAGTCCTGGATCATTGCTGCTATTGACAAGCTGAAACTTTAGGCTGGTGCAATAAGTTTAGTATATAAAATATGCCATTTTTCAGCCATATTCATATTTAGGGTTTAGTTCTCCTTTAAGAATCCTTGCCCAGGGAGTGAATGAAGAGACCAGACAAATTGTCATTGCTGAGGGCTGTTCATTGGGCATCTGCTCGCTGTGAAGCAAAGCAGCGTTTACTTGTCCCTTCTGTTATGGATCAGAGGAAGCGGATGTACCAGAACCCTGACCTACACATTTTTCTAATACAGATTTGTGAAAAAGCAGCCACGAGGGGAAAAACATTCTGTTCTCAATTCATGAGCCAACAGGTTATATTTAGCAGCCAGGAGTCAGAGGGAGGCCGGGGCATGTTAAAACATTAATAGCTCCTGCAGACTTGACTCCCACAGAGGTAAAAGGCTTGCACTCTGTAATTGACGGAATCCCTCAGGAAGGGATAAATGGAATGTTTTTGTTTCTCATTTATTCTACAAATACAATTTAAGGCCATTCTTCCAATACTCTGGACATAATCAGTTGGCAGCATGAAACCTCGGTCTAAAATTGTCACTGACTGCGCCAAACTCCCACGCACGCACTCAGCAATCCTCCATTTGCCTCAGCACCACCCTGAGAAACTTGGCACACATTTACCCTCTACACTGGCTTTTACAGTACATGAAACTGCTAGTTTTGATAAAGATTAACATTTAAAATGTAATTTAATTTGAAATATTTGACTACCTCAGCTGGTAATAAGCGCAAGATAATGCAAAAAATCTACCAGATATTCTTTTCTTGGTGATACTTGTGGGGGCGTTGGCGAGATTGTGAATCATTGCACAATCACTCTACCAAATAACCTGAACAGGTAAGAACAGACATTGACACTTTCCTTTAAGAAATTATTAGTGTTTAATAATAAACGTCAATTACCATGAAGCACTGTGAGGCTGAAATGGTGGCCGGCAAATGGAATTTGCTTGGTTTACTCTGTATCAGTCTGCAGAAGGCTTTGGCAAAATGATGCCTCTAAACAAAGATTACTACTTGACCCTGGGTCAGGCCAGGTTTGGGGGGACACTCGACCTGGGTAAAATTACCCCTGTTTTCAGCCCCTTTTTACAAAAGGTATAGTGAAGAGACAGGGCAACTACTGGAAAGGGAGAGGAGCAACAAAGGGGCCAGGCTAATTGCATAGGGTCCACCACCACTAATGTCTGAATTCACCATAACAAAAACAAGCATTGCACACAAGTCAGTCAGATCAGTGCAGAGCTCACACTTAAAGGATCAGCCAAATGAATGTAACATGACACACAGTGCCATAATGAGGGCAGCATATGCAATCACATGATCTGTGTGCCACTTACAGGTGAAACTTAGAGGTATTACTTGCCTTCTCTTCACCCCACCACCCTTTGTTCTGATTGCTACTTATCTGCCTCTTCTGCTCTTACTTAACAGCAAGCACACAGGGCTAAAGCAGCAAACTAGAGACAGAGACAGTTCCCTGCTTTAATGCTAAATACTGTGTAACAATTACTGCGAAGTACCAGACAGCCATAGATTGACTGTCTGACTGAGAATCTGCTCCTCCGCTGCTTGACGTGCCTGCACCCTGATACATAACCTCGGCCAGGGTGCAGGCAAAAACAGTGAACAGTGCAGAATTGCAAACTCTCATGGAAAACCGCCACATCTACCTGTACCTGAGCGACGCAATGTATCTGGATGCAGGCACATCAAGTAGCAGAGGAGAGGATTTTTGGCTTTGTTTTTCCGCAGGCCAAGGTCCTCTATGTCTGGCACTGAGCTAACAAGAATAATGAGGGGAGCTGTAAAATGGAAATAGGGGAATAGAGAGCAGATACACAACTGAGAGTGGCGAGAGTAACAGAGTGCATAAAAGAAGGGACAGGGTAAGGGGAATACATAAGAGAAAGGAGGGTAGAAGTGGAGAACACTGGGAAGCACAGAGATGTTGAAAGCGGAGAATGAGGAAGAAAAGTGAAGAGCAGAAAAGAACATAGACAGGGAGAGAAGAGGCATGGTCTTGGAAGAGAGAAAGATAGGAAACTGCATAAAAAATGTTTAGCCCACAAGAGAATGGGGACATGAAACAAGACACTGGAAAGCATAGAATAAAAGGCAGTGACAGACAGCATGTTTGGGAGCACCGGTGGGTGCAGGCCACAGCAGGACCCGGGTAAGAACAGGGCTGCCTTATTCTATCCAATTCTGTGCTCTGATATAAAATACAGCATGAGGTGCTGAGTGCAGCCAGACCCCGGACAGAAGTGCTCATTAAATGAGAAGGAAAGTCTTCTTGCACTTGGGGGTGCCAAATGTTAGGCACCCCAAGTGATTGTATATACTTACCTGAACCCGGGGTTATTCCAGCGAGCAGCACAGAAATATCCTCTTCCGTCTTCCTCTTTCTTTGCGCGGCTGCGCACGCGCATTAGAGCGAAAAACCGAACTTTAACTAAAAAAAGTCGGCTATTTCATTCTACTGCACATGCGTCTGCCCCGGGAAATTTGAAGAAAGAAGAAGAAGGAAGAGGATCGGTCCATGGTGCTCACTGGTATAACACCAGGCCGGTGCAGTTTTCTGCTGATAGGAGCACTGGCCCGAGGTTTCAGGTAAGTAAATACAATCACTTGGGGGTGCCTAACATTTGGCATCTCCAAGTGCAAGACAACTTTCCTTTAAAGAGCATATTTTAGCCCCACATGGGCAAGGAGGTTCACATGGCAAGGAGGTTATAAAAGCCTCTGCGAGTGCTCAAGTTTAAACCTCAAAGAGTCCAACTATAATGTCTGCACCACTCAAGTAAAAAAACAAAAAAAAGATAAAAAAAAAAATTCAGGGCATACAAACAATTTTCTATTCTTGCTATCTTGTAATAAGTAACCATTCAGATGATACTTTATGTATGAACATGATTATTAAGACATTGCCATCGATTCCATCAATCCCACCAATGAGCACAATTATGACCAAAACATCCTATATATCATTAGCTGAGAACTAAAGAGATGTTTCATATATGCAGAAAAAGGAAAAGGAAAAAAAGTGTGTGCATCTTAACTCCCAAATGAAGAAAGACTAATGTCATCATCATAGAGGAATCTTACCCGCAGTTCTGCTGGCAGGGCACAGTCTGCTAAAATAGCTAGATCCTCTTGAAGGCGGCCGTTCCCAGAGGGATCCACACTTAATACCTTTACACAAGTTCCAGGCTTGGAGGAGACTACCAAGGCAAATGAAATGTAAATATAAGAAGTTGGAATGTATAGAACCCAGTTATAAATCATAGTGGAGCTGTGAACATCATTCAGAGCAAACTAAAGCTCACATGCTTAACACGTGCTTATATTTTCAAACCAAAGAGCAGCTCTTATGAAGAGACCTGAAAATGTCCGCTGCTCAAATTATGTGTCGCTTTTAAGGGATACTGTTATGGGAAAACATGTTTTTTTTCAAAACACATCAGTTAATAGGGCTGCTCCAGTAGATTTCTGAAATGAAATCTATTTTTCAAAAGAGCAAACAGATTTTTTTTAATTTAATTTATGCTTAGCCTATCATACACTTCAGTCTCTCTACTGCAGCCTAAAAACAGAACAATGGGAATGTAACCAGATAACAGCTGCCTGGTAGATCTAAGGACAGCACTCAATAGTAAAATGCAGGTCCCACTTCGACTGCTTCAGTTACATTGAGTAGGAGAAAGAACAGCCTGCCAGAAAGCAGTTTCATCCTGAAGTGCTGACTCCTTCTGAAAGCACATGACCAGGCAAAATAACCCGAGATGGAGCCTACACAACAATATTACAACTAAAAAAATACCCTTGTTGGGTCAGGAATTAAATTTGATATGGTAAAGTAAATTACTTGCTGTGTAAACAGTGTAATTTAGAAATAAAAACTACACCATAAAAATCATGACAGAATCCCTTTCACCAGACACCATTTGACCAATATTGGTTAAAAGTTTGTCTGCTTTTGGGGACATGCACAAAATATGCCCCAAAACAGCAACACGTCTCGTGTGGCTCAAAATGACCAGTGGAAATCTCAGTAAATATAAGGAAAATCATACCAAATTCGTAGACCTTTTTACACTTCTCCTCTAGATCGTCAATGAGATCTTGCAGCCGACACTGCTTGGCCAGTCTCTTACAGTCTTCAACATGTTCCACATCGATATCCATGTGGCCTGCAAAAAACAAAATTAAATTATGACTAATAAGATTAACCCTCAGGGCTTGTTTACACTGGCTACTAAGTAGCAGCCTCAGCTCTGTTTCATGACGTGCTTATGTCATGTGATCGCGAGAGTTTTGCCCAGGACTCAGGAACTATTGCAATCTCGTGACGTAAGGAATTAAATATTGCGGGAGTGACCGTGCTATGTCCTCCATAAAGTCAAAATTAAGGGAAAGTTAAAAATATTTGCATGGAACCGGAGGGTAAAACTGCTTCAGAAAGTGCACAGATGCGGCCCAAAACTTTGTGGTAATGAATGATGCACTTTCTACGTGGACGTGTTTTTAAAGAAGAAGGAAAGATTAAAACTAAGTACGCTTTTTTAGAAAGGTCTATATAAAGACACCAGTAAACCCTCAAAGTAATGCTGCTCTGAGTCCTCTGTCAAAAGAAATACCGTATTACTTTCCTTCTATTGTGTACACATGGGCTTCTGTATCAGACTTCCTGTTTTCAGCGTAGACCTCCAGGGCTAGGGCTAGGGCTTGAGCATGCTCAGTTTGCTCCCTTTTCCCCCTCCCTCCTCCCCTCACTGCTGTAAAATGAGCCCAGAGCCATGAGTGAGCAGGGAGAGACAAAAGCAGGAAGTATTCGGGGTTTTTATAATACATATAGCAAGATAATCATATGTATCTATGGTATCAAAGCATTTATCATTTATATTTAAATATGTCTTTATATTTAAATAAGTCTTTCTGCCAGAAAATGTGATCCTGCACAGATGCCCGGACTAGATACAGACCTGGATTTTTATGGTTCTGCGGGGTATGGATTACTCCGCACTTCACTATTATTAACACATTTTTAGAAGTGCCAACATATTCCGCAGAGCGGAACAATATACAGATATGACAAGAGCGTGCCTGTAGTGGTAACAGGCAAGTTATTGGCAGTTATCAAACTCTTAAGAAGATTCACAGCAAGTGTCTGTGCATTTCAGCACTTACCTGTATATAAATACTGCAGTATGGAACCAAAGGCAGCTGGATTTATCTGCAGCAGAGACAGAGATGGTGACTTAATCATCTGTTCTTATTTAAATAGGCACAGTCTCTGCAGTACTGCTTATCAGAGTGATTCAGATTTATACAGCTTTGACATAGTCTCACACTGCCATTTATAATGATAAGTTTTAATTATGCTACACACATTTTTTTTTTCTTACTTTGCCACTAAAGAGTCTCATTGTCTGTTGGCATAAAGGAACAACAGCCTAAATGCTTGCTGAATATGGATCTCGTCACCACTAGCAAAGCTCAGCATGGAAATTATGTGTACTATCCGTATCCCTTTCCCATCTTACCAGTGGGTGCTTCAGACCAATGATATTCTTCCCCTTCCACTTGTTCTCGAACATCTCTGCAAAGTATGGACTGCGAGCGCTGAGGACGCATTGGTGAGCGCGGAAGGATTCCCCATGTACAATAAACGTTGTGTCGCTGTAAGAGCCTTGCTCCAGGAGTCTGCAAGGGGAAGGGTGAGAGACCAACTGACTTGCAATTCTACTCCATCAAATGCAGCTAAGGAGGTATAACCTGTTACAAATTATTAATGAATAATTAATGAACACCATGCCAACAATACTATGCAATCATCAATTCAATACAGTTAAACTATTTATATACCTTACAGCAGTGATCCCCAACCAGTAGCTCATGAGCAACATGTTGCTCTTCAACCCCTTGGATGTTGCTCCCAGTGGCCTCAAAGCAGGTGCTTGTTTTTGAATTTCTGGCTTGGAAGCAAGTTTTTAATTGCTTAAGAATGAAGTATAGTGCCACGTAGAGCCTCTTGTAGGCTGCCAGTCCACATAGGGGCTACCAAATAGCCAATCACTGCACTTATTTGGCACCCCAAGGGACTTTGTCATGCTTGTGTTGCTCCCCAACTCTTTTTACATTTGAATGTGACTCAGGGGTAAAAAAAAAAAAAAAAAGGTTGGGGACCCCTGCCTAACAGAATGTAAGTCACTGCACACAGGCAGTTTCAGATGGAGCAATGTGATCAGACAAGTAATTTTAAAGTAAAGTAAATTGTCTGTAATTTTCAGGTAATAATTTAAAGGGATACTGTCATCGGAAAACATGTTTTTTTCAAAACACATCAGTTAATAGAGCTACTCCAGCAGAATTCTGCACTGAAATCCATTTCTCAAAAGAGCAAACAGATTATTTTATATTCAATTTTGAAATCTGACATGGGGCTAGACAGTTTGTCAATTTCCCAGCTGCCCCTGGTCATGTGACTTGTGCCTGCACTTTAGGAGAGAAATGCTTTCTGGCAGGCTGCTGTTTTTCCTTCTCAATGTAACTGAAGGAGTCTCAATGGGACATGGGTTTTACTATTGAGTGCTGTTCTTAGATCTACCAGGCAGCTGTTATCTTGTGTTAGGGAGCTGCTGTCTGGTTACCTTCCCATTGTTCTTTTGTTTGGCTGCTGGGGGGGGGGAAGGGAGGGGGGTGATATCACTCCAACTTGCAGTACAGCAGTAAAGAGTGATTGAAGTTTATTAGAGCACAAGTCACATGACTTGGGGCAGCTGGGAAATTGACAATATGTCTAGCCCCATGTCAGATTTCAAAACAATCTGTGTGCTCTTTTGAGAAATGGATTTCAGTGCAGAATTCTGCTGGAGCAGCACTATTAACTGATTCATTTTGAAAAAAAAATTTTTTCCCATGACAGTATCCCTTTAAACTAAGTGCAATGCCTTCACATCTGTTTGACTTGAAACCCAGATGAGGCCTCCTGTTAGCGTGTGCATTCAAATCATACACTGTGCATTTGTTTGATTAGCCCATGGTTTGAGAATTCAAAAAATTGAAACGAGATCACATAAGAATCAGGCCTTGTGTTGTCAACGTAAAGGACTGGTAACATCAATAATTAAATGTTCTTGAAAGACTGTAATTATAATGTACGGTTACTGGCAAAATATGTGTTTTCTTCAGAAAGATTACTACAGATTATAACAATAAGATGCTGTATAGCCTGTAGGCAGACATTCAAGGCAAAAGAGACACACATACAAGCTCCATAAGGGTCAGGGCACACAGACAGATTCGGGGAGATTATTAGCCGTCCGGCGACAAATCTCATCTTCTTCGGGGCGACTAATCTCTCCGAACTGCCTTCCCTGACTAAAATGTAAATCGCCGGCGAGAAGGCACTCAGAGCGATTCATTTTCCGAAGTTGCCTGAAGTTTCCTCATGAGGCAACTTCGGAAAATGAATCGCTCCGATTTACATTTTAGCTGGCGGGAAGGCAGTTTTGGGAGATTAGTCGCCAGGCGACTAATCTCCCAAAATCTGCCTGTTTGCCCTGACCCTAAAATAGAAGTTACTTACACAGGAAGGTAAACATGGGATCAAATGGCTCTCTACAGATCTATAGACTGAAATCATCTCTTTTATCAAACAGGTTATTTTATGGTGTTAATGCAATAAGTAAACTGGCACTATTGGCGGTTATTTAACAACAAATCTAGCATCCCTTTCCTCACTGGCCTTATCAATCCATGTCATGAGCCATTTGACTGGACATTTAACTCCACAGCCAAACACCATCAGGCCTCATGGCTGGTTACTCTGTAAATACCTCTGTAGGAAGTCATCATAGTAATCCCTCTGCATGCACTTTGCTGTAATCTGTTTGTATTCCTTCAGCAGCCTACGGATGGTGTCACTTAGAGCTCCATACAGACAGCGCTCCCCATCAAACGTGTTCACCTCACACTTGGCACCTGTACGAGATGGATGAGAAATAAAGATGGCTGCCAGAGACATGCTAGATTCAGTTCAATTCATGCCATCCCAGGGATATCAAGATAATGCTCAATATGAAAATAGCCAGTGGCATTTCCTAAACTTTGAAGAGTCATTCTATCATTTCAATGACAAGCTGGCCACTGCAGGACATGATTTCCTCTATGGATTTATATACGGATCAGTGTAACCAGTACACTCCTATGTAAACAAACATGGCCAAGCATGCAGATGACTAACAGCCCAAAGCATTTCTGTAGAAGTTCATCATCTTCTGACTTCTCTCCTTTCCAGCCAGACTGGCGCATGTATGGTAGAGTGAAAGGCCAAACTTAGACGCAAAAACATTTAGCTCATTCACTCTAAAGTGCATGTTCCTGCCTGGGCCCAAAGAAAATGAGCTCCTACAAAAATACCCTGGGTCAGTGCAGTTGTAAGCAAACACAAGCAATGGACCAAGGCATCAGGTAAGCAATTATAATCATCCTCTTCTCTTTAGAACACACTGGTCATGCTTTAAATCTGTTTCTTTAGAGATTACAGGCAGATACAACTATAATGATTATACAGCTTCTAAAAATATTCAGGAAAACACAAGAGAATGTGTATAAATGCCTCAGGCCACCCCACTGAAAATCTCATGAGGGCAAGCTTGCGTCTGTTACACAAATATCAAAGGATTATCATGTGTTATTCAATCCTGTTAGTATGGAGGGTCTATGATGAGAAGATTTTGCTCTTCTAGTCTAAAACATAAGACTTTGGTCACAAACCAAGGAAGTAAAAAATGGTTTTCCCTTCCCACCCCTAATTTGCATATGCAAATTAGGGTTCGGATTCGGTTCGGTATTCGGCCGAATCTTTCGCAAAGGATTCGGGGGTTCGGCCGAATCCAAAAAAGTGGATTCGGTGCATCCCTATTTGTTATCCAATTGTGTTGGTGCAGTGATCATTGATCAAAACATCCTGTTATTCTATCCTGTGACTGCAGGGATGTTTAGAATGCAGGTTATGATATTTAATAAAACGGGTGTAAGGATTTCTAACTGGCAGCTCTCAATAACAACGATGATCTGTTGTTGTTATTTATATAGTACCGCCACAGTGCTGCCACTAAGTAGGGGGACACAAATACCAGACAGAACAGTTTACAATGACATTTTACAAGATACACATTGTTTGGTTTGCATAGTGTTATAAGACTCTAAACAGAGGGTTCTGCACAAAAGAGCTTACACTCTAAATGGGAAGAGGAGTGAGATATTAGGTGGTTTTCTACAGCTGCAATCTCTGGCTGTCTGCTTTAGTTTATTAAATTTAGGGATGCACCGAATCCACTTTGCACAATATGTTGCTCGCTTACAGTGCAGACAGCTCCGTAAAGAAAACGCTGGTAGTAATAGCAATCCGGCTTTATTGTATCAGACAGTGTGGAAACATAGTAACAGTGGGTGTGCAATGCCAAAACCTACGCGTTTCGTGAACCCTGATGAAGTGCAGACGAAACTCATAGGTTTTGGCATTGCACACCCACTGTTACTATGTTTCCACACTGTCTGATACAATAAAGCCGGATTGCTATTACTACCAGCGTTTTCTTTACGGAGCGGTTTGCGCTGTAAGCGAGCACCATATTATGCAAGTTGAAATATTCGGGAGGAGAAACCGAAGTCCCGCCATGGCTGCTTCCTAATTGTTGCTGCACTGAATCCGCTAACGAATACACTATTTGGGATTCGGCCGAATCCCTGAATCCTTGGTGAAAGATTCGTCCGAATACTGAACCTAATCCTAATTTGCATATGCAAATTCGGGGCAGGAAAGTAAAAGGAACAAATTCTTCTTTAGTGATTTCCTTACCCACCCCTAATTTACATATGCAAATTAGGATTCGGTTCGGCCAGGCACAAGGATTCTGCCGAATCCTGCTGAAAAAGGCAGAATCCTGGCCAAATCCCGAACCGAATCCTGGATTCGGTGCATCCCTAGTTAAATTACTGCCACGCATGGAGCTTAGTCGCCACACAGTAAATTCTCACCAGCAGTATCTCTGTATATATAAATATTCTTATAGTTGTATGGTATTTTATTCAGACACTTTCTGATTTTTTCAGATTTTCTCAGAGCAATGTATTTTCCCATCTGTGATTTACTCTATTGCCAGTGGGAAAGCATTTGCAGGAGATTATTGTCCACGGTAGAGGAGATATATTATTGGGTAACTAATCTCTATATGTGCCAGTGCCCTTTGCCAAAAACATGTTGGTACCTCTTTATTGGAGTCTATACGTCTAAGAATTCTTCTCCTGTGTGTTTCTGCATGTCTTGGTTAAACAAATATTATAATTACTGCACTAGCAAAAGACATGGAATAATCGAAAAGCACAAAAATATACCTCTAGATAAAGTTCAACAAACATCTAAAAACAACAACAGGCAATGCCTGGATAAAAGATCATACTGTATAAATAGATCTATATATTCACATATACAGAGATACTGGGTTGGAAGGAGCTCGTGGCTCTCCAGTATATTATCACACGCCAATCTAACAATGTCTGACGTTCAATAGAAAAAAAAAAATACAGTCTGGTTTGGTTTAGGGTGCGATTACTTACCATTAGCTAAAAGGTAACGGACAAGTTCTTCATGTCCACAAAGACAGGCATAGTACCTTAGGGGAAAAGGCATAAAATGAGAAAAAATAGGTAAATAACGTCAAAAACATTACTGAACAAATTTTATAGAGAAGACTTTTTTTTTTTTTTTTTTTTTTTTTTACACAAAATGTTATCAAATTTAATAATTTTTTTAGGAAATAACTTTTTATCTCAAAATTCATTGTCAAGCGCTTCAAGGTGGAGACAATAAAGAGAGAAAGCAGTGATTGAGGAAGCAGGCTGGCACAGTACTTGACACTTTCAACCTCCAAATATTGCTTTGAAGCAACAGTATACAAGCTGTAATATACAAGGAAAGGTTCAATCTCTGGGGATGCCAATTTGTTAGACACCCCCTTAGTGATCATAATCACTGTTCTCCTTAGAACACATATATGCTCATCAACACCTCTACTGCAGGGTATTGCTACATGCATTGGGGCCTCTACTAAAAAAAAGTAGGTGCTGAAAGTGCCCAAAATTCTGCTATATGCCTTTTGTTTTGAAGCTGCACATTTTAAGACTATGGTATTTTGGCACAGGTCAGTACTCCCAGCACACCGATTACCTGCAGTGCAAAAGGCCACGTTGCTTGCCACGGCTAAAGCTTTCTCCAGAAAGCCACCCACAAGGAAGCTGTACTGCTGCCTAAAGAGAAAGCTTCTACAGATGCCAACAATACAGCCCCTTCCACTGATGTGTTTGCATTTAAGTAATGTTCTTTTATTTCAAAATTAACTTTCTAAATTTATATTTCTGTGTTTGTATAGCTTCCATGTTATCGCTAGTCTTAAGATCATGGGGTAGATCATGGACACTAAAGGAGAAGGAAAGGTTAAAACTAAGTAAGCTTTATCAGAAATTCTATATAAATACACCTGTAAACCCTCCAAGTAATGATGATCTGAGCCCTCTGTCAAAGGAAACACCACATTTCTTTCCTTCTATTGTGTACACATGGGCTTCTGTATCAGACTTCCTGTTTTCAGCTTAAACCTTCAGGGCTAGGCCTTGAGCATGCTCAGTTTGCTCCTCTCCCTCCCTCTCTGCTTTAATCTGAGCCCAGAGTGATGAGTGAGCAGCCAAACTAATATGGCAGCTGCTATCCTGAACAAACAGATAGAGCTTCTAGAGCCGTTTACTCAGGTATGGTAAAGCATTCTACAGAATAAAAATAGTGTAATAGCTTGCACTATCGTGGCTCGTCTATTGCCAATAATCTGCCTCAGTAGCTTTCCTTTTTCTTCTGTAAACTGCAAATGTCTAAAGTAGAAACAAGGGTCTGGAAATAAGAGCTTCTGGCATAACTGTGTTTATTGGGAGAGGGTTTGTTATGCACAAAGCCACTGAGCAAAGCAGCATCTTACAAGGGTGTGCTGTCCCATTTATCACGCACATTCAGTTCCATGTCTCTCTGCTCCACAAGGTATCTGCAGATAGAATTAAAACAAAAAAACAAAAAAAAAAACATAGTTAATGCTATCCTCTGCAGTATTTGTCTCAGTAATAGTCTAGAGCCAGAAAGGATGCAAGAGCAGGGACAGTGAAGAAATGTTCTGTATGCAGCTCCCAGGGTGCTAGGTATCTTATGTCACCAGCTGCCTGATAGCAGCATGCCTGGCTCGTCTCCAAACTGGGCAGGGTCACAGGATAGGGGGAGGGTTGAGAAAGTTTGTAAACATAAGAGGAAAAATTAAATAGTCAGAAGCTACACAGTCATTTTCACTTGAAAACACAGACAATTATTTACAAAGGACGAGTTTTTCCCCCCATTTAAAAGAGAGGATGACCCTCATTTAATATTAGCGAGCACAGCACCTTTTTGTTTGGCAATGTGTGTTTAAACGGCATATATTTGTGCTGCGTGTCTTCTTGCACCAGTTAATGACTTGTGCCAAGGCTCAAGGGAATCCGGTCATTGACAGTGGTTATATCCGAGATTCCCATTATGAACTGCAATGGTCGAAATACAAAATTGCTTGTAGCTCGCGGTTGTGCTAGAGTACTCAGTCTCATGCCCTCGATATCGGACGCCTAGAATGATGTAGATCAGCGGTCCCCAACCGTTTTTGGACAAGGGACCGGTGCAAAAAAATGTTTTTGTTTTGCAAGGACCTGGGGTGGGGTCGGCAGCAAGTTTGAACGCACCGCGTCCAATTTGGGCATGCTGGCGTCCAATTTGGCGCGCCTCATTTTTGTGCGCTGGGCAGCCGAGTGCAAGAGTGTCCGCGGCCTGGCAGTTGGGGACCCGTGATATAGATTGCAACTTGTGTGACAATTTCAAAAAGTGACTTTCATTGTGTACAAAAGTGCTCAGATTCTGGGGGGAAATGCTGCACTGTAGAGAGCAGGTGAGTAAAGGAGATGAATTACACTTGAATTACACCCTGTTGGTAAATTAGTTCAAAAAGTAAAAAAGGCAAAGGTTAATACCCTAGAGCCTCAAGTAGGCTAGCAGTCCATATGGGGCTACCAATTAGCCAATCACAGCCCTTATTTGACATCCCCAAGGAATTTTTTTCTCTCGCTTGTATGGCTCCCCAACAGTTTTTATAAATGAATGTGGCCCACAAGGAAAAAAAGGTTGGAACTGGATAATGGCTACCAGGTGAGATGCATTGCTCCACATACATTTATTTATTTAGAGGCATATTTTCCCCTGGAGTGGGAGGGTGCTACTGGAAGCATCATGGATTGTGGTAATTAAACAGAATTAATTTTATAAAAGGAGACTACTCATTTCCCATTGTAACAGGGATTAGTGAGTGTAAGACGGCATTTATCATCTATTGGAAGAAGACTCTGTAGTCATCCACATCTACACAGACTTGGAAAAGCTAAAACTAAGTAAGCTTTATCAGAAAGGTCTACATACACCGGTAAACCCTCAAAGTAATGCTGCTCGGAGTCCACCACATTTCTTTCCTTCTATTATGTACACATGGGCTTCTGTATCAGACTTCCTGTTTTCATCTTAAATCTCCAGGGCTAGGGCTTGAGCATGCTCAGTTTGCTCCTCTCTCCCTCCCTCTCTGCTGTAATCTGAGCCCAGAGCTATGAATGAGCAGGGAGAGACTCAGACAGGAAGTGAGTTCACACTAAGCTAATATGGTAGCCACTATCCTACACAAATAGAGAGCTTCTATAGCGATTTACTCCGGTATGGTAAAGCATTCTGCAGAATAAATATAGTGTTATAACTTGCAGTATTGTGGCTGATCTATTGGCAATAAACTGCTTCAGTAGCTTTCCTTCTCCTATAAAGAACAGAACTCACATCCATTATATCAGTATGGAGTAAAGTAGATATGTGAATGAGGGTAAAGGCTCCAAGCCACAGCCTCACTCACATTTGTAATGGGACAAGCGACTCTTCTACTAGTCATGGCAACACTCCTCTCCTAACTCACAGTTTATGGAGGGCTCCCCTGGATGGATTTTTTTTTAATACTGGTCAAGGTATTACCAATGACATGTCATCCTCTTGTTTCAATGCATTTTCAGATGGTGCTACATGGCAGATAATAAGCTGTGATTTTTTTCCCTCCTTACTAGTCCCTGGCATATAAGTAGTTGTTCTAAAGATCTGACTTGCTTAAAAGAACCACAATAGATGTGCAAGTGGGTCTCTCAGTTTAGTTGGTTTAGTCATATATTTAACATTTGAATACTCCTCACAGCCATTCATTACTATGGTTGGCTCTTAATATTGAACATTTTAATAACATTGGGCAAGTATGAGCTTTCAATAATCCAGTTACACGCAGCAACCAATTAGATAACAGTTTTCCCCTTGCTGCATTAGACTAAAAGCTTGATTGGTTTCTGTGGCTTAAAGAAAAATGAAATATAAAATCGTTGGGGGTGCCCAAGCCTCACCAGCACCCCTCTATCTTTCCACCTGCAATACACCCTCAGTAAAATCCTTTTTCCTTAGAGAGATCCCACTACCCCTCCTTTGAGACAGGGAGATCTCGATATACCTTCACTGGTCACAATGCCTTTAGTTAGCACTCGCTGGTCACAGGCATCAGTGGAGTCTCTCTATGCATCGCTCAGTCACTGGGCCTAAACATCAGCTCTCCTTTCATATGTTCCCTCTAGCAGGCTGCTCTCATTGAGTATTTGCTGCATGTATCTAAGGTAGGCTTCTCTCAATTATTTTTGTTGCATGCCATAGGTCAAACAGGTCTCATTGAACTCTCTACTAGTAGCTCTCTGAGCTCTTTCTTGTGTCTGATCCCTCGCCCTTAAAGTGCTCTTGATATGTATCATTAGGCTAGCCTGCTCTCAACTAATGCTCTTTCCATCTCTAGCATTTACTAAGTGAGCTCCCTCTCACCCTGACATTAAGCCAAGCTCTCAGGAAGCTTTCTAAGGTCACAAAGATCTTAATGGGGCTCCCTCTCACCCAACATATCAGGACAGGTGGGACAAGCTCTCTTTTTGGCACTAGTCTATATTAAATTAAAAGAAATTTCTCTTCATCTCTCGAGCTGTTACTGTCCATAAGCTCTGCACCCTAAGCTTTCAGATGACAGTCCAAGTTGGCGATCTCATCATGTCCATATCCTGGGGAAAGGGTTGTCAACTCACTTGTCCCTCGAACAAGAACTAATAATTTGATCTTTCATAATGAATGGCAGAAATGAGATAGTAACACAAAATTTGCATCTGCCGGATAAGCTCCCAGCCAGCAAGGTAGTGTAAAGCACTTATATACAGCATGCAACTTTCAGTGTTGGACTGGTGATATTCATGGGGGTCCTTAAGTTTAGACTCTCTTATAAGCGCTAAGTGGATGGGGCTGAAAATTGGTGCACAAGAGGTTAATGGGTCACCCAAATTTCTTACTGGAACAAAACCAGGGCCGCCATTAGAAATCACAACAAAATTTTCGGGGCCCAGGGGGATCCGGCCAACCCAACACCACAGTTAAAAGACCACACAGAAAAAAACATTGATGGTCAGGGTCCCCCTATAAGTTAAAAAAAAAACATTGGCGCCATGGACCCCCATAAAAGATTTTTAAAAAAAAAAAAAAAAAAAAAAAAATCAGGGCCCCCCATAAGTTTAAAAAAAAATAAAAACATTGGTGGCAGGGGCCTATAGAGTATAAAATAATACATTAGTGGCTAGGGCTTTAAAAAAAGAAAAAAACACACACATTGGTGTTCAGTAGAACTGAACTAGTGGCTTCAGGACTTCAACTTTGGCTCCTTTCGTGACTTTGGGTCATTTTGCAGCTTCAGGGCTTCAAGTTCGGCTCTTTTTGTGACTTTGGGTCTTTTTCGGCTTCGGGATTTCAAGCTTGACGCTTTCCATGACTCTGGGTCTTTTTGCGGCTTTGTGACTTCAACTTTGGCTCTTTTCGCGGCTTCTAGACCTCAACTTCGGCTCTTTGCATGACTTCGGGACTTCAAGTTCGGCTCCTTGAAGTGACTTCAGCTTTTCAGCTATTCAGGACTTCCGAAGAGGCGTCACGGCTTCAGCGCTGCCAAGGGGGACCTGGCTATTTAGAAAAGTGCACCACTGCCTGGCCCCCCTTTAGGCCCAGGCCACTTGTACCCACGATTTACCCTGATGCCCCCCTGATGGCGGCCCTGAATTCCAGAAGCCATTGTCCACTGTCTGACACAGCAGCCTGGCATGTGAGTGGGACTGAGAGATGCCCTCCATAGCCCACACCCAGGAAACCTATCCACTGGCAAAGCTAAAATGTACTGGAACCCTCAGCAATTGCAGGATAGGGATCCCAAACTTTTGCTATAAGACAATATATATTAACCCCCCCGGAAGTGACAGGGTCTGATTCCCCTACAGTTCCACCCACTTACCTCACAGAGACCCCTTGTCTGTGTCCCACAGGTAACTACTCCTGCTCTGCACTACTATTATTATTATTATTATTATTATTATTATTATTATTATTATATACACAGCAGAGACTAACCAAAGGCCTTGCGGTTGTTTATCCCCAGCTCTGACGCCAGATGCACGCTGGGAGTTGTAGTTTGAGAAGCAGCAAGTTCCATATCCCTGTGCCAGACCTATTTACCTATGTCCTCCTCCCCCCCAGACGTAGCTGCTCACCGCACTCTGAAGACGTCTCCCTTTCTGCAGCTGCTGAACAGGTCGCTGGTGTCCATTGGCCCGGGCCCGGCGCTGGGCGGAAGGAGCGGCTCATTGACCCGGCGGGTTCGGTGCGCAGCGAGCGGAACGCCTGTGACAGGCTGCGGAGGGACAAGAGTTTGGGCCCAAAGGAGACAGCTCTTAGCGCCGACTGCAAAAACAGCTGAGCCCGCTACTGACAGCCTCGAAACCCCGCCCAATATTCAAGCTCCCACCCCTAACAGCCTGTGAAAACTCCGCCCACGATCAGTCTCCTACTTCTAACAATCTGTGAAAACCCCGCCCTCAACCAAGTTCCAGCCTATCAGCTAAGCTTGCCCCGCCCGCCGCAGTATAGTTAACTAATACCTAATCTACGCCCAATAATCATTCTCTTCCCAGAACACGCTTAGCACTGCCCAGGACGCCCCGCCCCCAATCAGGAACATTTCGTGCTGTTATAATAACCTGCAACCAATCAATATCAACCATGGACTCAAATTCCTATCAAAACACGCCCACTCCATAGATAATGCATAGCTCCGCCCCAAAATTGAAACGAGGCTAGTGTCTTCCTTTCAGGAGGTTCCACTCGGAAGCCTCCTGCTATAGGCACAGGCGAGTTGTTTGTGGGAGTGGCATCCTGTACTAACATTTATTAAAGGGCCAGAAGCACCAACAAAAAAAAATACTGGTCAAAGTGACCACTGAAACCTTGTTAACCGTTTTGTAATCATTATAATGTGCGTGGGGCAGAGGCATATTACTTTTCCACCTTAGATTGCCCTTTCTGCCTTGGGTCCCTTAAAAGGGTTGTTCACCTTTAAATTAACTTTTAGCATGATGCAGAAAGTTATATTTTAAGAGAATTTGCAATTGATTTTAATTTTTTTTATTTGTGTTTTTTGAGTTATTTAGCTTTTTATTCAGCATCTCTAATACAAGTAATTCAAAAACAAACAACAGGACTTGCTGAGTCCAGTCGCAACTCTCCAGTTTGCAGTTTCAACAATCTGGTAGCTATGGTCTAAATAACCCTAGCAACCATGCATTGATTTGAACAAGAGACTGGAATATGAATAGGAGAGGGTCTGAATAGAAAGATGAGTAATAAAAAGTAGCAAAAATCATAAAAAGTCTTTGTTTTTTAGATGGGGTCAGTGACCCCCATTTGAAAGCTGGAAAGAGTCAGAAGAAAGATGCAAATCACTCAAAAACTATAAATAATAAATAAAGTCCAGTTGAAAAGTTGCTTATAATTGGCCATTCTATAACACCCATTTAATGTCTACACTGAGCCTGACTGCTAATGGTACTTTCCAACACAATCTTTGTCCCTGCTGAGCTGCTGAGCAGGATCCATGAGTTCCATTAAAGGAACGCCCCAAAAAACTTACTTAAGCTTTTTGAAAATTAAACATAATTTCAAGCAACTTTGCAATATACATCATTTAAAAAATATGCAGAGTTTTCACGATTTTTAATGGTTTCTGACAGTTCCCTAAGCCTAGCCCCCTGCTCTCCTGCTGATCTGTCTGACTTCTTTGCTAAACTGTCTGACTACTGTTACTTTGTATCAACAGCCATTTGTCCTCAGCCTGCATCCTCCAAACCCCATAATTCCCTGCACATGTGATTTCAATAAGGAAAGGAACATCCCAGTGCAATGCATTGTGGGTTATGTAGTTCCTGCATGCTGTCTGGAAGCTGTGGAGAAGTTGTTACAATTTGTAACATCAGTGTTTAGTCCTTCCTTCCCTGCCAGGATTTCAAATGATGCAGAAAGAGAAGAACTGCATTTCAGCATAGAACATGGCATTTATTCACACTTTTTGAAGAAACAGGTAACTGTGATGGGTATATTAGGGGTTTCTGTGTTATGTGGCCTCTTTATCAAATTTTGGCTTGGAAGCCGGCATTCCCCTTTAAAGGCAGCTGTAAGAATTGATACACTAGTTGCTAATATTCCACAGATGCTGCTGAGAAATGTATCAACTAACGGAGCAAGTTGTAACAGTTCAGAATCGGCACCTGAATCACTGAGCTGCCAGACAGGTAGGGACAGGAACATTAGAATTTAAACTTCAGTTTTGGAAAAACAGTAAAAAAAAAAAAAAAAAACGTGGAAAAACTCTTTATTCCTGGTGAACAATCTGAAAACAACTGAAGTGAAAGATGAACAACCCATATAATGGGTTAAGGTGGCAACTGTACCTTCAAAGCTCTCAATAACAAAGTCCCACATTCAATGTTCAGACTGGGGTCTCTGGGGCCCAAATGCCTTTTACTTCCTCCTTGTGGAGACAATTGGGGGAAGGAGTAGGTCCCACAGTTCCCAGTGAATAGCGGACCTGGGTTAGTGGGAGCCACAAGGTTTTTTTTCACTTCATCTAAAGCCTCATCTCCAGGTATCCTTCCAATAGACCATTTGCTCCTCGTATGATCTTGAACTTGCTCCTGCCCTAGTAGCCTCATTGCATGCCTCCAGTGTCCCACAGTTACCCCATAGTGTCAGACATTCTCATATCCTTAATTGTTCCCTTAAATCTCATTGCAAAGCTTCCACACTCACCTGCCATCCAAACAGATATGGGATATCCCAAAGCACATCACATTCATATTCTACTGAGCATTTCCTCCTCACTGTCAGGCTTTTCCTAACATATACCCCACCCCCACAGCCCAACATCATTGTATGCCTTGTGTATCAACTCTCCCCACCCTGTAGATTGCAAGCCCTTGTGAACCTGGACCCTCACTGTCTAATGTATTAGTTTTCTGTAGCTTATGCACCCTTATGTACAATACTGTGGAAAATGGAGGGGCTTTATATGTAAATGTAATAATAATACAGGAATATGACCTATTATGCGGAATGCTTGGGACCTGGCATTTTCTGGATAAAGGATCTTTCCTTAATTTGTATCTCCATACCTTTAAGGGGTGGCTCATCTTTGAGTTAACTTTTAATATGTTATAGAATGGCCAATTCTGAGCAACTTTTCAATTGGTCTACATTATTTATTTCTAGGGATGCACTGAATCCAGGATTCGGTTCGGGATTTGGCCAGGATTCAGCCTTTTTCAGCAGGATTCGCATTCGGCTGAATCCTTCTGCCCGGCCGAACCAAATCGCATATGCAAATTAGGGGTGGGGAGGGAAATCGCATGACTTTTTGTTACAGAACAAGGAAGTAAACATTTTCTCCCCGCCCCACCCGATTTGTATATGCAAATTAGGGTTCGGATTCGGTTCGGTATTCGGCCAAATCTTTCACAAAGGATTCGGGGGTTCGGCCGAATCCAAAATAATGGATTCGGTGCATCCCTATTTATTTTACATAGTTGTTGAATGATTTGTCTTCTTCTTCTGACTCTTTCCAGCTTTCAAATGGGGGTATAAAAACAAATGCTCTTTAAGGCTACAAATTTATTGTTAATGCTACTTTTTATTAATCATCTTTCTATTCAGGCCTCTCCTATTCATATTCTAGTCTATTATTCTACTTTATTTAGGGTAGACACTCAGAGCAATCCTCCAGACAGAAGTAATAAAAAATTGGTCTTTTTATTGAGGTACAAGCGTGGATCACAGCACAGATCAATGCATGGTTGCTAGGGTAATTTGGTCCATAGCAACCAAATTGCTGAAATGGCAAACCGGAGAGCTACTCAATAAAAAAATAATAACAATAATAACTCAAAAACTCCAAATAATAAAAAATGAAAACCCATTGCAAATTGTCTCAGAATATCACTCTCTACGTCATACTAAAAGTTAACTCAAAGTGTTTTTTTTAAAGAGACATTACTTAGATTATCGAATGGTCGAATAGTCGAACGATTTTTACTTCGAATCGTTCGAATCAAAGTCAAATGGTCGAATATACTTGAGTAAAAGCCGAGTTTTTCAGCCCCCAAAATATGCTGAAAAATGCTACCTCAGCTTATACTCGGGCAAGCGCAAAAACGGTCGCCGGCGTCTAAGAATAGTTGCCGGCACCTAAGAATAGTCGCCAGTGCCTAAGAATAGTCACCGGTGTCCAAGAATAGTCGCCGGCGTCCAAGAATGGTCGCCGGCATCCAAAAACGAGACGCCGGCACCTCCAATGGGAGCAGAAACCCTCAATTTTTTGATTGAAACTTACCAGAAGCTGCTGCATTTCTCACCCTCGGCTTATACTCGAGTCAATAAGCTTTCCCAGTTTTTAAAAGGTAAAAATTAGGTACCTCAGCTTATACTCGGGACGGCTTATACTCGAGTATAACGGTAGCCTATTGGATGGTCGAATTACCCAAAAATTTACTTTGAAATTCAAACCATCACTCGAGCTTAGTAAATCTGCCCCATAAACTAATTAACTCCTTCTATGTTGCCTTTTTCCACCAACACGTTAAATATACCGTATAAATAATTTAAATTGATTAGTTACCCTCTGTTGAGGCTATTAAATGGTTAAGTGTAAAGTTTGATAAAGTGATTCAGTGCTGAATTAATGCTTGAATAAATATAATTAATTTTAAATTAATTTTAAATTAATTATATTTATTATTAGCTTAAGGTTGGACTGAGCTTGTGGGACATCAGGAAAAAAACCAGCGGGCCACACCAACCCAGACCTGCTCTCTCCCTAGGTGCTGCACCCTTACCTCCCCAATCACTGTCGCAATCAAATAAAATAAGGTATGCAAGGGGAAGGGGGGCGGAGGGGGTCATGGCTATGGGCTCAGAGGCAGAAGGGGGTTGTGACTGGGGTTATGGGGGGTGCAGGCCTTGGACACCTGTCTGAGCTATTCCATTAGGGCTCTTACAGAAAAGCGTTTTTACCTGTGCTCACCTGCGTTTTTACCTGTGCTGTTGCGTCTCAACCTGCGTTCGGCGCCTACACGCACCTGTGTGAGTACAGCCCCATTGGAAAAAATGTAATGCGTCTATTCCTGCGCTCCCCTGCGGCTGAACGCAGAAAAACGGAACGCTGGGGAGCACAGGTAAAAACGCTCGTCTGTAAGAGCCCTTACAGGTAATGCAGAGAATCTGTGCTGATTACAGAAGATTGACTCCAATTGGGGGACGCAGAGCTTTGGAAATGGGTTTCATTGAAGGCCAATTAAGGAGATACAGGTATATGTGGCTGATGCTAATGTGTACTGAATATCCCAGGTCTCTGATTCCAAAAAACATCTTATCCATGAATTGATCCATGAAAGAACTGTTGGAAAGAATTTCCACTGATCTATTAAAGGAGATGGAAAGAATCATTGCAGGTTATTTACAAGGCTCCAGTGGGGGTACCTTAACTTGATCCATTTTAGGGGCTGCAAGTTAAAAAACAGATGTGATGTACTACAGAGGCATGTTTGTGGGGAGAAGTGATTGCATGTGCTCTAGGAGAATGTTATGGATGTGCTGTTACTTTTTTCCCAAAGCAATACAAATGAAAATAGAAATGTGAGCACTCTAATATCCAGCAGATGTCAGTGTTGGCTTTGATTTTCGCTCAGTGTTCATTTATTAATTCAGTTGTCCGTTACAGCATGTTCTTTAATAGCTCGTGGGAAAAAAAAATGCAATATATTTGTGAAGGTAAAATCATTGTACACTGGGGATAAGAACAAGCTGATTTTTATGAGATAAGATGCCGCCACTACCACTGGAAGCAGCAATTGATGTTACCAGCCCTGGATAATCATTCTGTTGCAGCACAACAATCACATTTCATTTAGTTAATCACAGGCCTATTACAGATTCAGGTGGGACCTGGCATCTTCATGTAGGGATAATAAATTATTACTTGTACTATTTGGAGAGAAAGTAATGAATCTGAAAGCCTGTGCTAGTTCCAGCATCATATGAAAATAAGGCAATGGAAACCAAGGAGGGGCAAAGAGATGAGCAGAATGGTGCCTTCTATATTAATGTGCCCTATAGGAGAGGTTTGCACACCTTCTTTTGATTTTATCTCCCTTATTTTGGACAGTAATTATACAGGCCCCAACAAACATGGTTATATATGTCAGACGCATGTAGGTCCACATTTTAAAAATTGAACCCTGGGATTAATGGTGGAGAGTCAATAGGCTAGAGGGCCCCTGATTTACGTTTCAAGATGTTTGGGGGGAGTTGGAGCCAGAGGAACTCATACCAGTGGTTTAACTTTAGTTTTACGGACTCAGGTGCAAATATTGCCCCAGCCCACTCTCTCATCATCCCCCCACACACACCCATGAGTCATACCCACCATCCTTGTTAGAATTACTGCTGTAGTTCAAGGAGTTTCCACAACATTAAATATTACCTTGAATTTTTGCCAAATTCTCTTTGTGCTGGGGACTCAATCCAATGCTCTGGGCCCTCCTAAACATTCAATCAAGTCCTACATTTTGGGCCAAGAAACACAATCTGGATCAAGGATCTAGTTTGTCCCCCAAATTCCTGCCCTTTGGGCCTGGTTCAAAACCAGCAGATGATGTAGTGTATTGAAGTGAGGCAAAGAGTGCAGTTCTGCAGGCTCCCATAAGTCTCGGCATAAGGTCTGACTGTATCAGAGTGGCGCCCAATTCAACATAGCTATACACGGCTCTTTCCATAGCTGACTTTCCTCAAGTAGCATATATGGGTCACCTGGTTGCAAGACTACTGAGCATGATATAATTTTAGTTTGGCTTATATGGCATCCCTATTTTAACCACCATGCACTATTATATTTACAGCAGGAAAAGGCTGCCTAATCAAAAACTAACCAGTAGGATGAAGAAATCTATCCAATTCTGCAACTGCTGAGGGGCTCCGAAAGTAAAGGCGCCACTAGAACACTGATGATTAATAAGCAGATTACATTTTATTAATGGAAAATGCCATATTACTAGGGGGAGTTTATGGAGACCTAAAATGATTTTGCTGTGGAGCCCAGTAACATCTACTGCATATAACCTCTTCCAATTCAGTAAATGCAATTTACTGTAACATTTAAAAACTTAAAGGATACCTTAACTGTATTGTGTGCATGTATATATATATATATATATATATATATATATATATATATATATATATATAAACTTTTTGTATGTACTTGCAGGTACATGCTAATTGCCCGCCAAAATTTTTGCAAAACTGCAAAAAAATTTGCGAAACTGTGAAAAATTCTCAAACTCATTGAAGTCAATGGGCGTCAACATTTTTTTGCGCGCACTACAATTTTTCCCGCTCCCCTATATACACAACAAGTGGGACTAAAACTCCCTGCCCATGTGACCCCCAACTACTCAATTATAAATGAATGCTTCAAATATGTAAAAGGCAATATTTATTGTTCAACACTATGCCACATATCAAATTAAAACCAATTAAAACCAAGCTAAGCAGCGCTGCATGTACAAAGGGATCCCTTGTAATATTCTCTAAGTGTGACACAGCATGGGTAATGGTTGATGTGCTGTAATGTGGAAGTGGCATGTCTGGAGCCAACTGTAGCGCTCCGATCTTGTGCCACAATCTCGAACAATTAAAGAAAGTAAACAGTTCCAGACCATCCGATACTGGTGTTCGATTAATTGACACCCCAGCCCATCTGCCCCCACACATATTAGTATTATTGTATTTTGGTGCTCACACTGCACTTATAGTTCGTTGGTGTTGTTTTATGTGGCTTTTTTGTCCTAATGCAAAATCAATGGCCATTTTTTTCTTGTGGCGACTTTTTTTGTCATAATGAATTAAAGTCTTTTGGGCCTTTTATGTCTGCGCCAAAATTTTGCCACATTTTTGGGATAAAATTCCCACATGGCAAAATGCGAATCCATGGCTGGCCAAAAAGATTCACTCATCACTGCCTTTTGTATGTTGTAGAGAGTGATATTCTGAGACAATTTGCAACTGGTTTTCATTTTTTATTCAGCAAATTAGTCCAAATCTCTAGCAACCATGCATTGATTTGCATAAGACACTAGAATATGAATAGAAGAGGCCTAAATAGAAAGATGAGCAATAACAATACATTTAAAGCCTTACCAGGGATGCACCAAATCCACTATTTTGGGATTCGGCTGAACCCCCGAATCCTTTGTGTAAAATGCTACCAAATACTGAACGAAATCCTAATTTGCATATGCAAATCAGGTTTGGAAAGGGATAAAGAGAATTGCGCACCAAAAAGTTTTTTACTTCCTTATTTTGTGATGAGAATTCAAATCCTGCTGAAAAAGGCTGAATTCTGGCTGAATACTGAACTGAATTCTGGATTTGGTGCATCCCTAAGCCTTACAGAGCATTTGTTTTTAGATGGGTTCAGTGACCCCCATTTGAAAAACTATAAACGAAAAAATGCAGGCCAATTGAAGTTGCTTAGCATTGGCTATTCTATAACATACTAAAAGCTAATTTAAAGGTGAACCGCCCCTTTAATGCACCCATATTGTACCTACAGTTTATTTGCTGTCCTCAAATGTAGATTAATAATCAAAAATTATCTTATTTTCCCAGTTAAATGAATTTAAAAGTTTGGTGGGAGCAATAGGTCCTCCTATTGTGCCTAACCTGCTATAGGAGGACAGGTTAGGCACAGTATGCCAATTCTGATGTAGGTTGCTCATTCTGAAAACTACTAATGGAAGAGATAGTTATGAATCCACATAGACACATTCCACTTTTACTCATACCACTAATGTTGCGTAATACGATGGCACACAACAAAAGCCCAATGTTTAGTGAACCCCATTGGTCCCTCTTGAGCGCTACATAAGTTATGACACCAGAGCACACAGGACTTTGGAGAGCACACTTTAGGTGCATTTCTGGCCATAAATGTCACAGTAAAAATTGCCATAATAACCGCCATAAAACAAGACTATGTTATAGCATAAATATTCGTAAAAACGTAATTTTTCGCCATAAAATTCGCAACTCGCTAAAATTACCGCTAACGTAAGCTGGTTCCTTAACTTAGTTACCGCAAGTGATCGCAAGTGATCGCAATGACTTCTGAGCGTATCGCTGTTTAGTAAATTTAGTCGCTGCGAATATTCTGGCGTAAAAATATTCTCAGCGATAACATGCGGAAACTAAAAGTCAGACTTACCGCACTTTTGTAAACGGACCCCTTTGTATTCACACACATAATCCAAAACTTCCTCAAACCTGACTCACAAAATGTTTGCACAGGACTACAAGAACTGAGAAGGAATGCTGTGTATAATGGTAGCATTTAGTTCTCCTTTAATATGACTGGTATGAGACACAAGTCCATGGATTGTTTTGTTGCTTAAGAAGAATAAAAAAAAAACACAACCCTACATAAGCAGAAGAAATTATCACAAACCACAATTAGTTTCTGCCTCTGTAAACATCAGCTAGACATTATACAGTCCTAATAGCATTACACTTGTTTCCTAAATTAAAGCATCATTATAGAGCATTGGGGGCCGATTCATGAAGCTCGAGTGAAGGATTCGAATTAAAAAAACTTCGAATTTCGAAGTGTTTTTTGGGCTACTTCGACCATCGAATGGGCTACTTCGACCTTCGACTACTACTTCGACTTCGAATCGAACGATTCGAACTAAAAATCGTTCGACTATTCGACCATTCGATATTCAAAGTACTGTCTCTTTAAGAAAAACTTCGACCCCCTACTTCGGCAGCTAAAAGCTACCGAAGTCAATGTTAGCCTATGGGGAAGGTCCCCATAGGCTTGCCTGAGATTTTTTGATCGAAGGATATTCCTTCGATCGTTTGATTAAAATCCTTCGAATCGTTCGATTCGAAGGATTTAATCGTTCGATCGAAGGAATAATCCTTCGATCGTTCGATCGCAGGATTTGCGCTAAATCGTTCGACTTCGATATTCGAAGTCGAACTATTTTAGTTCCTAGTCGAATATCGAGGGTTAATTAACCCTCAATATTCGACCCTTTGTGAATCGGCCCCTCAGTGTTATGTTACGGTGGGAAACCTATACAATTAAGGCCTGGATTTCTCCCCCAAGGTGGTTTGATACTGTAGATACTCAACAAATCTTTAGGAAGACAAGGTGCAAGAATTAAAGTTACATTTAGTGCATTGTAGGCCATTTCAAACAAGAAATGTTTGGGTGCAGGTTAGGGATTAGTATACTTCTACTACAATCTCTAAAAAACTATTGTGCTACCATGACAGTATTAAACTATAACTTTTAGGCTTGTGGGTTTGCTTGGATTTGTAGCTGCAGAACAACTGGAGGGCTGCAGCATGAGCAGTGTTCTGCCAAGGAACCAAAACAGTTTTGCAGATGAAAAGCACTAGGGTGCAACGTCTTGAGCATGAATCCAGTGGACCTTAAAGGTCATCATGCAGCACCCTCTACAGCAGTTTTCCTTGGTCTCTAGAGATGGGTCTTCCTCCACGGGATCAGCTTCCTCCCTGGATGTATTGTTGATCAGTGTCTCCCAACCATCCACCTGATGAGAGGTGCCACCATTAAAGGCTTGTCTTTTTCTCTTGCATTTCAGATTGACCATCCATTGCTACATCCAACGTGGGGTTATCATGGCAGCCATTTTTGACAAAATGTTCCTGCACGTGCCATTTCAAAAAAAATAAATAAAATGGTGATCAAATGTATCAGTCAGGCTTAATGGGAAACCCCCTTGAACATTGCAGCTCTCTATAAGTTCAAGCACTGCTTCTAGAGTTATCTACTCACAATGTTTTTCAGTTTGGGCAAGCGTCTCTGCCAACAGATGTATATAACTCCTGCAACGATGATCATTACACAAATGGATCCAATAATGACCAAGACAATAAAGGGTATGCCGTAATCACTGCGGAGCTGGGACGTGACGATGCCGATCTATGGGAAAAACAGAAGATTCCGCAAATGATCAGTCCTCTGGTATTCTTCAGCAACAGTGTGATGAGCAAATCTCTCTGTACTTTTCCAAGAGACATCTGATGCCTCCCTGACACCTGGGAGATATAGTTCCAGTCCTGTTTTTTTAAAGGTTATTGGCACACTGATGTTTTCTCTGCTGATATATTTCATCTGATTGACAAGCACCAAAACTGCCCATTTCTTACCATCGACTTGAATAGAAACTGATGACCGTATTAGAGCTTTTCAGTTTGACGATCCTCTAGGGAACCAAAATGTGCCCATTGGAGGAAATGTCCCATGTGCCATTGTCCTAAGAATGTATTAGAGTTTCCTTTATATCATAACCTGGAATAAGTTACTTAACAAGCCAGGATTGGATAATCACCTCCCTGATGACATGGAACAAAGGTGTCTATGTATGCACAGATTTGATTGGAGAGTTTGGCCAAACTTGACCTTACTTCCCAGTCATCTGGGCATCTATGGGCACCTCAGGTGGAACCCATTAAAGACCATCCTGTGATCCTATTAGACTGCAGTCACTCTGTTCGTTTTTCAACAATCCAATTACTTTGGGTTGTTTTATTAATGAATAAGGTCGAATTGAACATGGGAGTTTGGTCGTGGGTTTTTTTAAATAAAATATGAGATAAATACAGATTTTAGTAAATAACCCCCGTAATGTTTAAATAATTTTTAGTAGATTTAAAATATGGTGATGCAAATTATAGAAATACCCTTTATTTGGAAAACCCCAGGTCCTAAGCATTCTAGATAACAGATCCAATACCTGTATTAAAAATAGGATCTCACGACCCTACTTGCAGGATATAGTTGTATTTTTGCTACATCTTGGAGAATTGTAGTCCATGAGTGACTTTATTGAAAAATAAATGTGTCTTCTAATCATTAAAACATATTGGCCATGCTGGTAGAATTTTTTAGTACAAATATATCTAATATGTCTTACACCACAAAAAATAATGTCCTCTCTTCTCTAAACAGATTGCGCCACCAGCGTAGGACCTCACACGACTTTACCCAATTTGGCTTTAGCTTTTTTTTCAACCCAATTATGTAACTGTAGGCTAACTAGGGATGCACCGAATCCAGGATTCGTTCGGGATTCGCCAGGATTCTGCCTTTTTCAGCAGGATTCAGATTCGGTCGAATCCTTCTACCTGGCCGAACCGAATCCTAATCGCAAATTAGGGGCAGGGAGGGAAATCGCGTTTTTGTCACAGAACAAGGAAGTAAAAATTTTTTCCCCTTTCCTGGTAAATATAACAACAATGGCAGTATAAAGGCCTGAGTGCTTTTATGTAGGTCATGAAAAGTTTAGCTGACTTGTATCATTGATGAGTCGGACTATAGAAGTATATACCTAATAGACATAAGGATACAAGTCAGCTAAAAGTTTTACGAGAAGAAGGAATGAAAAATGAAACAATTAATGTGGCCATACATGGACATATCGTTTGTTTAGCGAGGTCACCCAGTGAGCGGTTCCTGCCCAGATATGCCCACCTTGAGTTAGAAGAAAATAATCCTAATTGGCTCCCTAGTCCATTGATTTGCCCCCGTTCAGTAGTGATATGCGGGCCCGGTCTACCTTGCACTGCTCCTCGCGGGTCACCTTCAAATGCTGGCTTCTGACTTCCGGGTTCCGGTTTTATAGTCTCGCATCTGCTCGCCCCGCCCCTTTTGTGACATCATTGTGATGTCATCGGTGGGCGGGGCGGCGCAAGTCTATAAAAGGACCCCGGAAGCACAGGTGCAGGTTGGTGCAGGGCGAGTTAGGGTCGGGTGCAAGTCAGGAAAACCCTGACACGAACATCACTACTACTCAGGGGCATATCTACAGAGGAACCAGACCCTGCGGTCTAGGAGGCCTAGGAGGTCCAGGGTGCCCCATGAGGCCATGAGAAATTTCAATATCTATTGGTAGAACAGGAGAACCTCTGGTTATGTTTTGGGCCCTAAAATTAATTTGCTGTGGGGCCCAGTAACATCTAGTTACGCCACTGCTTTAGCTGTTGGATGTATGGGTGTAAAAGAGAAAATATTTGCAAGGGCTGCATCATAATTAAGGTTAAAATGCTCCCTAAACCTCCTGCCAACTATATTGCTGACATTATAAACAATATTACAATATTGTATTATTGTATTATATTATATTATTAATATAATATTATATATTATATTATATAGAAATATATTTCTATATTTATAAAATCCATACAATTAATTGGCAGAGACTTGTGATATGCCCCATAGTTCTACCTAGTACTGAAAATGTCATATTCAAATAGCAGTAAACAAATATCAACCCCCCCCCCCCAACACACACAAACACACATAAAATCACACAACCTCTTCTGGACATTTAATCCAGACTGCAGTTTCCATAGCAACACAGGGACCCTCAAATATGTTTAATAAAGACAGCAGCCCATTGCCATGGCGACTCCTGGCCCCCAAGGGTGGCTCCAGCTTATGCATTCAGTGATTTAATTTGGGGAGAGACCTGCAGAGTTGTGAACCGCAGCAGAAATGTACGACAGCCGTAGACAAATAGAAGGTGTAGTAAGAAGGGACCAGACAGTGACAGTCAGTTTAATGGGCACAGCTGGAATGGGGTGATTTAGGCTCAAAAACAGGTATTTTCAGGTCACTGATCTCATTGACAGGTGGTACCTGGGGGTTTGGGTGTTTCAATTCCTGCACAAATTTAAAGAGTCTGCCAAGGGCATCAGTATCTTTAATACAGAATTGTTTCAATAAAATGTTATTTCCAATATTAAAATTACGTGTTTATTTTACAATGCACATAAGTACACAAAATTACAAAGTTAGGATCATTGAATTGCCAAGCCAACGTGTCACATCTAGCTATGCTTTTCATGGATAAAACAAAATTGCAATTACTGTGTCTTATCCCCTCTCCATTACATTTATTACGTAATGAATATTAATTAAACCAATAGGATTGTTTTGCCTCCAATAAGGATTAATTAATGAATTAAAAAGATATTTTCCAGGCACCACAAACCTTATTAGCTTTAAAGGTGGTGATTTGACAGCCCTTTAAAATAAAACTAAAGCCCTAAAGGTGACCATACACAGGTCGATAAAAGCTGTCGGCAGCTTATTGGCCCATGTATGGGGCCCTCTGATGGGTTTCCCTGATCGATATCTGGCTGAAAGTCAGGCAGTTGTCGATCGGGCATCGTTGAGAATCCCGTCGGATCGCGGACCGCATCTGTTCGTTGATGCAATCCCACGATCCAACCACCCATATGGCTATCATTATGATCCGATCGTTGGGCCCCAGGGTGGGCATATCGGAGAGAGATCTATTCATTTGGCGCCATTGCCAAACTACCGGATCTCTCCGTGTATGGCCCCCTTTACTCCTCTTTACTCCCTGGAGTTCCAAATATAAGGGCTGTTGGGTTCAATGAACAAAAAGGTGCCCATACCGTGCATTGCCCATCATACTATATCCATACATTGGCTGGGAACCAATTGATGATATCATGAATTCACTATGCTGGCATAATATGAGGGTTTTTATCAATACAAAATATAACATAAGTTTATATCCAAAACATACCAGAATTCCCTTACTTTTTTACTTAGAACATTGCCCACTTGAACTTATAGCAAGGGTACAGATATATGAAAAAAATCTCACCCTATGTAGCCTATGGGTTGGACCCCAAGTCACTACTCAGGGCCCCCCTAGGAAGCCTACTCCCACTGTTACAGAGACAACAATGCTACAAAAATCAACATGTACATCAAAATGTATTTCTATTACTACACAACAGCACAGAGACATTCATTCAGTGCTACAAAGCAGCCAAATGTTAGGCACCTCCAAGTGAATGTATTTACTTACCTGAAACCCCGGGCCGGTGCTCCTATCAGCAGAAAACTGCACCGGCCCCGGGTTATTCCAGCGAGCACCACAGAGCCATCCTTTTCCAGATCAACCCCAAGTGTGAAAGAACTTTCCTAAGCATCACTCAGATCCCAATTGCTTTGATGCATCTCTAACACAAATATATATATATATATATATATATATATATATATATATAGATATATATATATATATATATATATATATATATATATAGTAACGACCAACACAAATATTAAAGAAAATTTGAGTAAATGAGAGATCGACAGAATATAAAAAGCAGGTTTACCAAATAAAGTGCATGGAAGTGTTAATCATACTTACACAGTCAATACCATCCGACATGTTGGGGCAGATGTATCAAGGGTCGAATTTCGAGGGGTTAAATCCCTCGAAATTCGACTGGGGAATAGAATCGAATAGGGAATTCGGGCGAATTCGAAAGTCGAATGGGCGAATATTCGCCCGGCAAATAGTCGATCGATCGAATATTCGATTGAAGGATTTTCATTAGATCGAATGATCGATCAAATGCCTTTTTATTTGATCAAAAACGTAGACTTTCCCATAGGCTTTTAAAGCAATTCAGTAGGTTTAATCTGGCGAAGTAGGCAGTCGAATGATTTTTAAAAGAGACAGTACTTCGACTATCGAATGGGCGAATAGTCGCAATGTTTTTTCACTCAATCTATTCGAATCATTCTACTCAGGCGAATTTACGCCAATTCGATAGTCGAGGAGCACAAAAAACTCCTCGAAATTCAAGTTTTTTTCCCTCTATTCATTCACCCGAGCTTAGTGAACGTGCCCCGTTGAGTACGACATAATTTCTCCCAGCTAAATTAATCCAGTCTTTGCACAATAACCTGTAAAGAAATATATATGAGCTGATAAAAAGCAAAGGGCTGCTGTAATATTATTTTCTTAATTATTTTCAGGTAAATGATTGTCTCCCATGCTAAGAAGACTCTAATATCTTTGTTATACAGGTATGGGATCAGTTATCCAGAAACCAGTTATCCTGAAAGCTTCGAATTAAGGATGGCCATCTCCCATAGACTTCATTATAATTAATGCAATTATAATTAATACAATTAATCCTTATTGGAGGCAAAACAATCCTATTGGGTTTATTTACTGTCCAAATGATTTTTTAGTAGATTTAATGGAGAAATTAGGGAAAGATCCCTTATCTGGAAAACCCCAGATCCCGAGCATTCTGGATAACAGGTCCTACACCTGTATCAGCAAAGATCTCTCATGCCATCCCATCAGTGTTGGCAGGACCGCCATCAGAAATCGCAGGGCCCCGTACGACAAAATTTCCTGGGCCCCCTGGGCTGCGCCCACCGCAAGCCCCACCTACAGGTCCGCCCTCCCCACCACACAGTAAAAAAACAAAAAAAATATAGGTGGCTAGGGTTCCCACATGTTAATAAAAAATAAAAAGATATTGGTGGTCAGGGCCCCCCCATAAAAAAAACCATTTGTGGCCAGGGCCCCCCATTAAAAAATATTGGTGGCTAGGACCCCACATGAGAAAAAAAAATTGGTGGTCAGGCCCCCCACATTATAAGAAAATTGGTGGCCAGGGCCCCTTAAATGTCCATGCCTTCCCGAAGTCAGCAGCTTTCAGAAAGATGGGGGCCCGGCTAATCAAGTAAGTGTGGCGTGGCCGGGGCCCCCCTTACCCTCGGGGCCCCCTACAATTCTCCCCCCTGTCCCCCCCTGATGGCTGCCCTGAGTGTTGGACTGGCCCTCCTAGGGTCTAGGAAAGACCGTAACATCCAGGGCCCATGCTCATAACAATCAGATGGAGATTATATAGGTTTATTGTGGAATTAAGAAAGGGCTAATGGAAATTTTCCAAGACTGAGGCCAACTGAAAGACTCTTTGGCAAACCAGTGCCACCCTAAATCCCATCATGTATCTGCTAAAAAGCATATATGTTCAGAGCTTGCTCATCCCTCTCTTTATCTGCTTTATCTGCAACAGTATTAGGTCTTTATCTTACCACTGTGATCTTCTTCACTCATGCAAAATGTAACTAAAGCCTATCAGATGAACTATTAACTGGCAAACATATGTTTAATTCAGACAATTAGGCAGGTAACCCCTAGCTCAAATTCCGCCTGTAGCCCCGTTCAAGAAAATAAAAATGAATATTGTGGGAATTACCTGCTGAGACCTCAATGGTACCTGTGTAGGCCTTGCAGTCTGAGTATATCCATCACCCTGTAGGGTGGAAATGTGCTTTGGCCGGATTTACATAGCGGCACCCCTAGACCCACTGCCGTTCGTCGCCCCTGTCCCCTCCCCTTTATTCATGCAAATTTTCATCATCTGGACCAGAGCAATGGGGATTGGCACATGGGAAATTCAAAAAATTATTGTATCTCCAGGGCATCCCCAGTGTTTTTGAACCAATGTGGGTGGGTTGGGCAGCATGCCGCCCCCCTAAAATCCTGCCACCCTAGGCCCGGGCCTAGGTGGCCTAATCACAAATCTGGGCCTGCCTCAATTAAGATATCAGGGACCAGGTTTGATGGGTCTCTGTCTTCCTCTTGCATATGATATTCAAGGGGTTTGTTAGCAGGAAAGCCTTGACTCCCTGCTGGAGGTCCTGGTGGAGGTTCAGATCCTGCAACATTATTAATCTGATGGTTTTTAGACCCTTGATGTTTCTTGTTTTCTATGCAATTTGGTCGTTTGATGAGTATGATCAGTTGATAGTTTTAGACACTGTCCTTTCCTTGTAGCTAGGGAATGCAGCACCCCAATTATTTTGGGTTGTTGGCTCAGCGGTAACCCCTCCAGTTACAGTCAAGTTGTCCGTAGATATTTTTTTGTGTGTTTTATCAGAAGAATGTGTAGACCATTGAGTTGTAGATGTCCAGGCTTTCTGATGTGGGACTACTGGTTTTTCTCTTGTCTTTACTTGCCTCTCCATCGCTGTTCCTGGAAACTGAAAAAAAGTTCAATTTGAGAGTGTTTAATAAACCATTTTGCTGAGATATTGCCCTATATATTATACAGATACTTAATACTTAATTTTCACACTACTCAAGGTAGTGTGAAAACTGGATGTGAACCAAATCTTGACATCCAGTTTAATATTTGCTTTTGGATAATGACAGAATGCCACAGGGGCAAGTATTCTGCAGCCTGCACCATATTCTATACCTTCAAATTTGACTGCTAAGAGCCAGGTGATCCAAGAGGCTCCAATAAATAGGCATGGGGTAGAGCAATTTTATCCATTGAGGTGGTCAACCTCTTATACATTGCAGGATATACATATTTGAGAGTCCTTTATTGGATTGTCAATATGGATCAAGAATCTATGGGTAACATACATGAGTGGAAGCACATGTAGAAACAGCAGACACATTTATTAAAAGGTTTATTTATGACTGGTGTTGTCCCCAGCCAGTGGTGTAACTAGCCTTAGCTGAGCCCCCTGCAAAAAAAACTTCAGAGGTGGTTTGGTCTGCACAACCAGGCCCGGACTGGCAATTTGTGGGTTCTGGCAAATGCCAGAGAGGCTGCTCTAAGATGCCATAGACACTCACTATTTAGTGGGCTGGTGGGGGGCTGTTTGGGCCTCTGTGTGGCCTGTTGGGACTTTTTTACTTCAAAATTCGATCCTTGATAAATATGCCCCTTAAAAGTCTAAGCAGCAGTCAGTCTGCTCGTGTGTGTGATTCTCAAGCTTCATAACTTGTAAAAACATCATCCCATCCTAGTGTCCCACTGCAGGACCCATGAGCGGTTTCTCTGCCCGGCTACACAACACTGCAAGATGGCAGGCCTCAGTTACAGGATTACATTTGAAACATGTCCCTTTTCTCTGCTCCCTGAACAATGCAGAGCTGTGTCTGCTGACTGATGGCAAAGACGGCAGAAAAGGAGGAAAGGAGGATGTGCTCAAATTTGGCAAGATTTATAGTGTAGTATGGAGGTGCCAAATGATTAAATCTTGCCAGGATTCTGACCCTGACAGTTGTACTGCAGATAAAAATGCACCAAATCTGTATTCAGTGAGTTCAACCTTGCTTGCCATGTGCTATAACTTTGGTCTGACCTCACAGCAGTGTGGGGGGGGGGGGGGGATACTTCTAGGCTCCGAAATGACATTATATAACTTCCTTGGCTTGATTTATTACTAAAGATAAAATATGACCCTTCCTACTTAAAAAGCATCAGCCCATTTTACTTCTTTGGTTGACTTACTGCAAAACACCTTTACTATGCTCAGCACCAACATCAGAAATAATCCTGCCCTGTTTGAAAAATTTTTCAGGGCCCCCTGGTCCCTGCCCAGCCCCACCCCAGATCCCACGCCACAAAAAAAGCCCCCCCCTCAAGTTAGAAAACATACCTCCCAAGTGTCCCGTTTTAAGAGGGACAGTCCCTCTTTTGACAGCTCAACCCGCAAGTCCCTCGTTTGTACTGCAAAGTTAATTTTTTCTCTGCACTGAACAGCCAGAAAAAGACACAAAAATTCTAACTTAATTGGCGTTTGGAACAGCCACAGCTGCAGATAAGATACATTTGTTACAATTTCAAGATAAGCAAATAAGTAATTGTAACAATATAAGATAACAGGTCCCTTGGGAAATGTTAGACTCACAACTTAAAGGGCAATTCACTTTCATTAGCAAAACTGTAATAACTGAAAAAAAAAACACAGATATATGTTCAAACTTTCATAACCTGACAAATTTTGTAAAATGAACATGGGAATTAGGGTGTGTGGCCACAAAATGGATATGGTCAAAAAAATCGGCACGCGACGCGCGCCAACTTTTTGTCCCTCTTTTTATTTCCGAAATGTTGGGAGGTATGATAATATGATATAATAATATTATTGAGGATCAGGCCCCCCTACAAGTTAAAAAAAATGGTGGCCTGGGCCCCATTCAAATTAAAAAAAAATTGGTGGCCAGGTTATAAAAATTAATGATGTACCTGCAGGGTACGGGTTGAGCTCCTCTCTTGCTCTCAGTGGCTTCTGACTTCCGGCTTTATAGCCGCGGGCCTGCTCGCCCCGGCCCTTTTGTGACGTTATCGTTGGGGAGGGTCAGCACAGGTCTATAAAAGGAACCCGGAAGTTGGATGTGGGTGGGCACGGGTTGTGCGAGGGCGGGTCCAGGTTGGGGTTTTACCCGACCCACACATCACTAATAAAAATCTATTGGTGGTCAGGGCTTCCCTTCAAGTTAAAAAAAAAACATTGGCTGCCAGGGCCTCCTTATGAGTTTTAAAAAAAATTTGTGGCCATGGGTTAAAAAAAGACCACTGGTGTTCAGTCGAAGTTACCTTTAAAGGTCTTTTTTGGTTCTATTTGACAGCTCCATTTGTCAGTTTTTGGCTCCATTTGGTGGCTTTCTGCTTCATTCATGGCTTTCATCAGCTTTCAGTGGCTTTAGTGCTGCTTTGGCGACTCAAGGGGGGCCCTGATACTCTGGGAAGTGCAGTTACAAAAACCACAGGGCCTGGTACAGTTCCCCCCCTCCTGTGTCCCACTGAAGGTGGCCCTAACTATGCTGATGGCAAAATCTCCCAGAAAATAAAGGCAACTGCCTATTTTAGGATACTACACAGGCCAAAATGAAACTATGCTGATCCAACGGCTCATACAAGTTTGAAAGGGCATATAGAATACCTTGTACCATTTGGCTTGATACTAAATTCATCAGCACCAGGCAGGCACCAATGAAATCATTGTGCATAAGGAAGATGAATAGGAGATTAGGGGTACAGAGTTGCTGTACAAGCAGACAACTAAATGAGCTAAAAAACAGTGTTCATACATCTAGCAACAATGTCAGCACAATTGGCCATTTTTATCCTCATTCAACCCGTATAAGGCACTGTAGCCGGCAACAAATCCACACAAAAGATGTAGGAATGAAAATAAAAAGCTTATTTTGATAAGAAAAAAGCAAATTAAAGGTGGACTTTGGCCCCTATGGGAGGGCCGATAGAGGTAGAAGTACAAATACAGAAAAACAAAAAACAATGGAAGCAAGGCAGAAAGAGATTGATAACAAAGGTTATGGTGGACACATACTCTTCTTGCACTAGGTCCCAGGTCTAGCTACACCCCTAACGGTTGGATTTTACTATTTAGTTGGTGTTTACTCATTTCAGACCCCAAATGATTTGGCCAAACCCGAGTTCAGCAAAAAGTGCTGTGATTCATCCAAATCCTGTACTCTCTGTATAACTTAGTAACTTTATGCTACTAGGAGTACTTTAGCTTTAAAGGGATACTAGCACTAAAAAGACTACTCTTCAGAACATTAAATGGGTGGTTCACCTTTAAGTTAACCTTTAGTAAGTTATAGAATAGCCAGTTTGCAGCAAGTTTTCAATTGGCCTTTATTTATTTTTTTATAGGTTTTTAATTATTTGCCTTTTTCTTCTGATTCTTTCCAGCTTTCAAAGAAGGGTCACTGACCCCATCTAAAAAATGCTCTGTCAGGCTACACATTTATTGTTATTGCTACTTTTTATTACTCTTCATCTTTCTATTCAGGCCCTCTCCTTTTTCTATCCCAGTCTCATTCAAATCAGTGCATGGTTGCTATGGTTATTTGGACGCAGGCAACCAGATCGCTGAAATTATAAACTGGCGAGCTGTTGAATAAATTGAATTATTTGCCTTCGTCTGCCTTCAAATGAGGGTCACTGACACCATCTTACAAAAACAAACAAAACAAAAAAAAAACAAATGCACCGTAAGGCTACAAATGTATTGTCATTGCTACTTGTCACTACTCATCTCGTAACCAGATTGCTGAAATTGCAAACTGGAGAGCTGCTGAATAAAAAGCTAAATAACTCAAAACCCACAAATAATAAAAAATGAAAACCAATTGCAAATTGTCTCAGAATATCCCTCTCTACATCATACTATAAGTTAACTTAAAGGTGAACAATCCCTTTAATGCACATTACAAATACCTGTAAGTCTTGTTTTTTGTGATAGGGCTGGTTTTGTAAGTACATGAAGCATCTAAACTTGACTGTTTTGTCCCTTCTCAGCCAGCACATAGTTTCTAATGCTAATGGTCTTGTGATACTTTTAATGATTTATCTTTTTATTCAGGCCTTTATTTATATTCCAGGCTCTCATTCACACCACTGCCTGGCTGCTAGGGTAATTTGGACCCTATCCGGTAAATAGCTATTAAAATTCCAAATTGGAGGACTGCTGAAAAAAAGCTAAATAATTCAAAAATTTCAAATACTAAAAAAACGAGAATATCACTGTCTACACATGTGTGTAACAGACTAGGAACCTCGCTGCTCCCTTTGCCTTTGCTTCCCTCTTCGTCCCAGAAATACAGAGGGGACTGCAGAATTGAGGATTCTTCTGTCTCTAGGCTAGAGAAGCCTGAGCCTTGTGCTGTGTGGAGAAGATCTTGAAGGACATCCAACTCTTGGTCACCTGGATTCCCAAGCTCAGCTTCATTTGGGCTCTCCTGGTGTGAGTAGGGCAGTCCCACTAAATGGATAAGTTCAGCAATGAGGTGGAAGAGAGTCCTTCAGACTAAGGCTCCTCACAGGCAACAAAGAGGAACCACAAGGGCCCTAGAAAGGCAAGTTTACTGGTAATTGGCCTGTGTCATATCATATTTTTGTGTGCTAGAGTTTATATAATTCTGTGCTTTAATCAACAGTAACTGTAGTATAAAAAGATGTGCTAGTTGCAATTTGGACACCAGTCTTATAGACAATCACAGACGAGCTGTCACACCGAACATGATGTCCTAGAGACTGTAAATGGATTTCAGCCTGTTTTTCTGAGTTACATATGGTAAAAGCATCACTTAATACAGTCAGTAAGTGTTACTTGCAAGCATCTATAAATCAATTAAACAACCCTCAGGGGCCTGATTAGCATGATGAATGTCTATCAGTAACTTCATATTAATCTCATAACAGAAAACAAAAACTACTCAGACATCCCCAAGATACACAGGTATTCTATGCAAGGGAACCAAATATGCATAGCAAATTATAGTAGGAAGAGATGGTGTCTATAGTAACAGTGAGATAATAGTCTCTGGGAAGGGAGTGTGAATGTGGGATAGCAGGTATAGTAGGGAGAGATGGTGTCTATAGTAACAATGGGATAATAGTCTCTGGGAAGGGAGTGTGACTGTGGGATAGCAGGTATAGTAGGGAGAGATGGTGTCTATAGTAACAGTGGATAATAGTCTCTGGGAAGGGAGTGTGACTGTGGGATAGCAGGTATAGTAGGGAGAGATGGTGCCTATAGTAACAGTGGATAATAGTCTCTGGGAAGGGAGTGTGACTGTGGGATAGCAGGTATAGTAGGGAGAGATGGTGTCTATAGTAACAGTGGGATAATAGTCTCTGGGAAGGGAGTGTGACTGTGGGATAGCAGGTATAGTAGGGAGAGATGGTGCCTATAGTAACAGTGGGATAATAGTCTCTGGGAAGGGAGTGTGACTGTGGGATAGCAGGTATAGTAGGGAGAGATGGTGTCTATAGTAACAGTGGGATAATAGTCTCTGGGAAGGGAGTGTGACTGTGGGATAGCAGGTATAGTAGGGAGAGATGGTGCCTATAGTAACAGTGGATAATAGTCTCTGGGAAGGGAGTGTGACTGTGGGATAGCAGGTATAGTAGGGAGAGATGGTGTCTATAGTAACAGTGGGATAATAGTCTCTGGGAAGGGAGTGTGACTGTGGGATAGCAGGTATAGTAGGGAGAGATGGTGCCTATAGTAACAGTGGGATAAAAGCCTCTGGGAAAAGACTGTGGTTGTCAGACAGCAGGTATAGTAGGGAGAGATGGTGCCTATAGTAACAGTGGATAATAGTCTCTGGGAAGGGAGTGTGACTGTGGGATAGCAGGTATAATAGGGAGAGATGGTGCCTATAGTAACAGTGGGATAATAGTCTCTGGGAAGGGAGTGTGGCTGTGGGATAGCAGGTATAGTAGGGAGAGATGGTGTCTATAGTAACAGTGGGATAATAGTCTCTGGGAAGGGAGTGTGACTGTGGGATAGCAGGTATAGTAGGGAGAGATGGTGTCTATAGTAACAGTGGGATAATAGTCTCTGGGAAGGGAGTGTGACTGTGGGATAGCAGGTATAGTAGGGAGAGATGGTGTCTATAGTAACAGTGGGATAATAGTCTCTGGGAAGGGAGTGTGACTGTAGGATAGCAGGTATAGTAGGGAGAGATGGTGCCTATAGTAACAGTGGGATAATAGTCTCTGGGAAGGAAGTGTGGCTGTGGGATATTAGGTATAGTAGGGAGAGATGGTGCCTCTAGTAACAGTGGATAATAGTCTCTGGGAAGGAAGTGTAGTTGTGGGATAGCAGGTATAGTAGGGAGAGATGGTGCCTATAGTAACAGTGGGATAATAGTCTCTGGGAAGGGAGTGTGACTGTGGGATAGCAGGTATAGTAGGGAGAGATGGTGCCTATAGTAACAGTGGGATAATAGTCTCTGGGAAGGAAGTGTAGTTGTGGGATAGCAGGTATAGTAGGGAGAGATGGTGCCTATAGTAACAGTGGGATAATAGTCTCTGGGAAGGGAGTGTGACTGTGGGATAGCAGGTATAGTAGGGAGAGATGGTGCCTATAGTAACAGTGGATAATAGTCTCTGGGAAGGAAGTGTAGTTGTGGGATAGCAGGTATAGTAGGGAGAGATGGTGCCTATAGTAACAGTGGGATAATAGTCTCTGGGAAGGGAGTGTGACTGTGGGATAGCAGGTATAGTAGGGAGAGATGGTGCCTATAGTAACAGTGGGATAATAGTCTCTGGGAAGGGAGTGTGGCTGTGGGATAGCAGGTATAGTAGGGAGAGATGGTGTCTATAGTAACAGTGGGATAATAGTCTCTGGGAAGGGAGTGTGACTGTGGGATAGCAGGTATAGTAGGGAGAGATGGTGGCTATAGTAACAGTGGGATAATAGTCTCTGGGAAGGAAGTGTGGCTGTGGGATGTAGCAGGAAATATAACAGCCACTGGTAAGGGATTGTTGTTGGGAGTATCAGGTATAGAGAAATGGAATCAGTGCTACTTTATATCATTGTTGCTCATAATTCCATCATTCGGTTCTTGCCAAAGTGTTACTCCCAGTACATTTAGTTATCAAGGGTTATTGTAGATTTCCAACAGCTGCAAACAAAGTCTATATTTGCCTCAGGCCTGGCAAACAGAAAACCTTTGTAGTAATTCTTTCTGCTCGCTGATATTTAATGGCATGTCATTATTTTAGGCTAGACTTTTCAAGAGTCTGGCCCTTCAGCTGTTATTGAACAACTCCCTGCACCTCAAGGACGTCAATATATAGAAAGTCTTACCATAATACATATATGGATTACACTATCCCTGTAACGTTATATACTATCATGCTGTATAATTTAAAGGGCATGTAAAGTCTAAACTAGAATAAGGCTAGAAATGCTGTATTTTGTATACTAAATATAAACATGAACTTACTGCACCACAAGTCTAATCAAACAAATGATTTATGCTTTCAAAGTTGGCTACTGGGGGTCACCATCTTGTAACTTTGTTAAACATCTTTGCAAGACTAAGACTGTGCACATGCTCAGTGTGGTCTGGGCTGTTTAGGGATTGTCATAAACAAAGCTGCTTGAGTTCTGCATGGCTCCCCCTGCTGTTCATAAGTATGATTGTTTCCCTGCTCAGCAGTTAGGGACCAACTGACAATTCCTACCCACAGCAGTAAATGAAGGGAGAATTTCCCTGCACAGTCTGGTTTCTTATAAAAACGGTACACATTTTTTAATTAAAGTGTATTGGAGATAGGTTTCATTTCATTAAAGAAAGTAAAAATGGGATTTTATTTTTTTGCCTTTACATGCCCTTTAATTAAACTAAGCAAACAGTTAAAGGAAACGTTTAACCCTCAAGCTCCCCAAGGGTGATGAGTCAGCTAAAAGTTTAATATTCTATTTTTGTTTTAATGATTCTATACTATTCATAAAGAGAGAGAGAGGGGGAGACCTTACCCAAAATGAGATGTAAAGGCAGGATCATGGTGATATCAGCATACAGTGGGCATCCCTATATCCCAGGAATTGGTGTAGATACCAGACTGGTTTTGGTACCCTTGCTCCAGCTCGGAAGTGTAGTTATTGGTAGAGCTCAGCAGTTAGGTCAGGGTATTGATGAGCTGGTGAATTATGGGCAGACAGTGCCCTGCTGGTCATATGCCTTTGTCTGGCAGAATCATTTGTGAGAACGTGGGCAGGACTAGTAGTGAGGGGATCTTACTGCAGGGCTTTACTTGCATTCCAGATCTAAAGGCTGCACTGATCAGCATGCACAGCAAAATTACATTTACATGTTCAGGTCTGACGGTGCTGTAATAATATAGACCCAAATTATTTAAAGGGATGAATTGAAGTCTGACATTTGCAGGCAGAGGACCCTCTGTCAGTCCCTTGTAACCAGGTGGGATTTGTTTGGATCCCTCCCATCAAAACTGAGCTCCCTGGTATCCCTACTAGGGATGGGCAAATTTTTTTGCCTCGTTTCGCCGAAAAAACGACGCCAATAGACTTGTATGGCAGCGTGCATCAAAAAATAAAAAGACGCGCGTCAAAACTGTTTCGCCGCGCGACAAAATTTTTTTGACGCCCATAGACTTTAATGGGCGTCTGCGACATTTCTCCGGCGGCGATTTTTTGGCGAAGCAAAACCGGTCAAATTCGCCCATCCCTAATCCCTACCTCCTTGACAGCCCTCCCAGCAGCCAGTGGTCCATCCTCAGTCCTTTCCCTTTGTAAAATTTGCTCTCCCCCCTCCTTGAAGGGCTGGTACAGTGTCAGTCTCAGGCTCCACTGGCTGCCACATGGTCCTACTGCCCCCTGGCTGCACTGAATTAAAACAATTGCATCCTTATTCTTATCCTATAAAACAGCAGTCCCCAACATTTTTTGACTCGGAGACCGATGGAACGGGTGGGGGGGGGTAGTCGGCGTCCAATTCTGGAGCGCCGGCAGCCCAGTTCAAGGCTGTCCGCGGCCCAACCGTTGGGGACCCCTGCTTTAAAAAGAGAAAGCAATTTAGAGCAGCGGTCCCCAACCTTTTTTCGCACAGGGACCATGGAAGCGTCCAATTCGAGCATGCCGGTGGCCCAGTTCAAGGCTGTCCATGGCCTGGTGATTGGGGATCCCTGATTAAGAGATCCTTCCAGAAATTCCAGAGTTTTTCAATAAGCAAGTTGATTTACTAAGGGCTCTTACACAGATGTTTATTTAATGTGTCGGAGACATAGGTTTCAGCACAACTAAATGCGTTTGTTAAAGGAGAAGGAAAGGTTAAAACTAAGTAAGCCTTATCAGAAAGGTCCATCTAAATATACCAGTAAACCCCCAAAGTAATGTTGCTCTGAGTCCCCTGTCAAAAGAAACTGAATTTCTTTCCTTCTTTTGTGTACACATGGGCTTCTGTATCTGACTTCCTGCCTTCAGCTTAAACCTCATTGCCCTGGGCAAGAGCATGCTCAGTTTGCTCCTCTCCCCCCACCCCTCCCTTCTCTACTGTAATCTGAGCCCAGAGCAGGGAGGGACTCAGGCAGGAAGTGATGTCACACCACATTAATACTGCAGCTCCTATCCTAAACAAACAGAGAGTTTCTAGAGCTTTTTACTCAGGTATGGTAAAACATTCTACATAATAAATACAGCATTCTAGCTTGCACTATTGCAGTTAATCTATTGGCAATAAAATGCCTCCGTAGCTTTCCTTCTCCTTTAATTGATTCCATTATATTCTGGCTAGTTGTACTCCGTAAGTATTTTTAGATGCAGAATCCAAAAGAATAGAGGGTTGTATTTGGTACTGACAAAAACACACTTCGCTATGTTTAAAAGAAAAACAATAAGCGTATGAATACAATATATGCATCTTTCTCACTCAGCATGCATTTGTAAACCCACAAAAAAAGGTCAGTGCGCAAAAGCCCTAAAACTCTAAAAGTGCAGTAAATTGAGTTGTCAGTCCAACCAGCATTTATTAAGCAGTGCAGATGATAAAATACATCATAAATTTGAGCTAGGGTTGCCACCATCCTCTAAATCAGTGCCGTCAACTGGCAGCCCGCGGACCCCCTTCGTGTGACCCCCACATAAAAGTCTGCATGCTGTGTCTGCCCACCTTGTATAAGCTTTAAAAGGTATCAGTACTGAGTAACTGGCCCCTGTACTGTTCACACCTCAGACCCAGACTGAAACTGCCCACCGCTCATACAAAATGCTGGAGGGGCACCAGCGTCTGTATATAGCACAGTATGGACTGTTCATCTTAAAGTGGTCCTGATAGGTTTCCGTCTCCTGCTCTATTCTGCCAGTGCTATGCTCCCTGTGTGCCTTACTCTGCCTGCCCAATGTTCCCTGTGTGCCATACTCTGCCTGTCCAATGCTCCCTGTGTGCAGTACTCTGCTTGCCCAGTGTTCCCAGTGTGTGCCCCACTCTGCCTGTCCTATGCTCCCTGCGTGTGCCCTACTCTGCCTGTCCCCTACTCTGCCTGTCCTATGCTCCCTGTGTGTGCCCTACTCTGCCTGTCCTATGCTCCCTGTGTGTGCCCTACTCGGCCTGTCCTATGCTCCCTGAGTTTGCCCTACTCTACCTGTCCTATGCTCCCTGCGTGTGCCCTACTCTGCCTGTCCTATGCTCCCTGTGTGCAGTACTGTGCTTGCCCAATGTTGCCAGTGTGTGCCATACTCTGCTTGCCCAGTGTTCCCAGTGTGTGCCCCACTCTGCCTGCCCTATGCTCCCTGTGTGTGTCATACTCTGCCTGTCCTATGCTCCCTGTGTGCCATAATCTGCCTGCCCTATTCTCGCTGGTGGTTTAAAAAACATTGGCTTCAGATGTCATACTCTGAATTTGAACTGCTGTCTGAAAGCTAAGTTCTTCATTTGCCTATAAATCAGGTAGTTTGGAAGAAAGAACAACAAATCAAGAGTATATGTCCTTAAAAGAAAGGTAAGCAAAAGACCACAGCGCTTATTTTTGGTTGCCACGGTCAATGGTAGAATAAGGCTAATTAAAAAATAATGCCAACTGAAGATTTTCACTCTCTCATACTAAAGTAAAAGGAGAAATGTATGGGATTTAGTAAACCGTTTAGTCTTGACATCACATGAAGTGTGTTTTAAAGTCAAAGGTTGCATGGGCAGTGTGGGTGTGTTATTAAAAAAAAAAAACCATTAAAATTTCTTAAAATAGTTAAAAAAAAACAAAAAAACAAACACTGGCCACATCAGCAAGTAAATCACTTGTATTTCAGTAGAAAAATTTACATTGGAATCAAACATGCACTAATATACAAAAACACCAATGGACATTGTCACGTAGACCATAACAAGCTTTCAGCTCCACAGGCAAAAGGTGTAAATATTTTCATACAATTACACTGGATTGCCTTGTTTCCAGATACGTTATGACAAAAACAATTAAATCTTTAGAAGTCTCATGGTGACGATCTGTGCACAAGTGATGCATCTTGTAAATTGTGCAATCGTAACAGTCTCAGTGAAACTCTGTCCAGCCACAAACTCATTAAGGGATCACTGCAGCAGATAATCACATGTCAGCCTGGAAGAGCAATAAGGGCACAGGAACAAAATCAAACTTTGTCCTTTACATTATTTCAATTCCTCAAACTTTTTCTGCCATAAATGGCAATTACTGGTATAAAGAGGTGAAAAAAGCAAAAAAGGAATTAGGCTAATTCTGATGTACATCCCTTGGCTTGAATCATTTCATGAAGAAGGCTGGAACAGTCTAAAGGCAGTAGATTCCTTTCACCTATTCTTCTGGGTTCAGAATTGCTGAATAATCAGTTTCTTCTTCACATCATGTGTGAACTTGTTCATCTTGAATAAATCGCTGTCGTAAAAGGCCGAGAGGTTGTGGATGTTTATCTGACGAGCCTAAATACATAAATTGCAATATAACCATTACATATAAATATATAGTATAAAACAAACAGGAAATACAATTAAAGGGGTTGTTCACCTTCCAAACACTTTTTTCCGTCAATTGTTTTCAGATTGTTCCAGAGAAATAGGCTTTTTTTCAATTACCTTCCATTATATATTTACAGTTTTTTCAAATTCTAAGTTTAAAGTTTAATGTTAGGGGCAAATTTACTTAAGGTCGAATATCGAGGGTTAATTAACCCTCGATATTCGACTGTCGAAGTTAAATCCTTCGACTTTGAATATCGAAGTCAAAGGATTTAGCGCTATTCGTTCGATTAAATCCTTCGATAAAAAAAAAAAAGCTAGCTAAGCCTATGGGGACCTTCCCCATAGGGTAACATTGACATTTTAAGTGGCAAACTAGGGGGTCGAAGTTTTTTCATAAAGAGACAGTACTTCGACTATCGAATGGTCGAATAGTCGAACGATTTTTAGTTCGAATTGTTCGATTTGAAGTCGAAAGTCAAGTAGCCCATTTGATGGTCGAAGTAGCCAAAAAAAACATTCGAAATTCGAAGTTTTTTTTTATTCATTCCTTCACTCAAGCTAAGTAAATGGGCCCCTAAGTGTCTCTGGTGTTTGAGTCTGGCAGCTCAGTAATTCAGGTGCAGATTCTGAACTGCTACAATTTTGCAACATTTAGTTGAGACATTTCTCAGCAGCATCTCTGGAGTATTAACAACTATTGTATCAAGTCTAACAGCTGCCTGTAATGAAACCCAGAGAATCTGCTCAGCAGGGACAGGATATATATAAAAAAAAATGTATCAATTTAGAAGGTCGGCAACCCCCCTCCTAGAGCTATAAATGACATTTTACACTTCAATATTAGAAAAACAGTCACACAGACAATAGAGTAATTGGAAAAAAGTCTATTTGTGGCGAACTATCTGAAAACAACTAGGTGTTTGAAGGTGAACAATCCATTTAAGGTTTAGGATGCACCAAATCCTGGATTGGCGGAATAAAACCTTTTATTTGAAGGATTTGGCAGAATCGGGGTGCCTGGCTGAACTGAAACTAAACTCCAATTATCCTGTGGCTTTAGACCAGAAGATTGACAGGTCAACCAATTACTGGTCTGAATTTTATTCCTTGACTCTATTAATTGGCATGTGCAAAGTAGGGTTCAGATGAATTTTTGGTGGATTTGGATTCAGCCAAATCCTACAATTGTGGTTTTGATTCATCCCTTATTTAAAAAAAAAAAAAAAAAAAAAAAAAAAAAAAAAAAAAAAGTAAAAAAAGTTGTAACATTCCACAGTTCGAACCCCTCCCCCCATAAAACATTAAAAATTAAATGAAGTTAGCATTAACAGGAATTGACTGCACCCTTGCTTGCAGTGGAATATTCAGAAGTTGAATTCTCCTAGATCATCAACATATTACAAAGCACTTTACAGAGTTTACAACCCACACACTTTGGGTCAATCTTATCAGGAGACCATTAACCTGCTGGTTATATTAAAGTGATACTGACACTAAAAATTCTCTTTTCAAAATATTAATCTACATTAAAAGTTACCTATAGGTCATGTTGATCATTTTTCACTGATAGTTCTGCTTTTGTGAGTAATTGTCACTTGTTCCTAAACCTGTTTTGCCAACCTGACTGTCCCATCTCAACCGATTTCTAATGCGAACGGACTCCTGCTGCACAAATATGGCAGCCCCCTACAGAGGAACAGGGTAGTAAGTAGGGATGCACCGAATCCAGGATTCGGTTCGGGATTCGGCCAGGACTCTGCCTTTTTCAGCAGGATTCGGCCGAATCCTTGTGCCTGGCCAAACCGAATCTGAATCCTAATTTGCATATGCAAATTAGGGGTGGAGAGGGAAATTGCGTGACTTTGTCACAAAACAAGTAAAAAAAAATTCCCCTTCCCACCCCTAATTTGCATATGCAAATTAGGGTTCAGTATTCGGCCGAATCCTTTGCGAAGGATTCGGGGGTTCGGCCGAATCCAAAATAGTGGATTCGGTGCATCCCTAGTAGTAAGAAAGGTAATATCAAAGCATCAGGCAAATACTTTTCTGGCAAAATTATAAATAGCATTCAAGACAATGCTATGATAGAAAAAAAAAAAAAAAAAAAAAAAAAAAAAGATTTTCTGATGTCAGTGTCTCTTTAATGTAGAGTGGGAGGAAAATAGAAGTACCATGAATAAACAGACAAAGCATGGGGAAGAACACGGGTGCCATGCAGAACCCGTGATTCAAGATCTGCAGCCATGTAAAGCACTGCAGCAAAGTGATCTTAGGAGGTTAGATGGTATTTTGTAAGCCTTGCCAATAATCAGATGATATAGAATTGATGCCCCCGGGGCATGCTAGTGTACTTTCATGCTAAAATGCGTTTATGCAGACCCTTTCACTTACATCTAGCACCTATATTACAAGCATAAGATGGATGGATTGACTTTAGTGTTTTATGTATTGTCAGCTGTTATTGACCAGTTATTTCATATCCAACCAACTGTATTTCGGGGGGGGGGGGGAGAACCCAAACACCATACCTTATCGACTAGATCCTTTTCTGGCACTTCTATAGTATCCTGCTGCGCCCCATACCGATTTCTCTGATAAGTCACTTGTTCAGCAATCAGTTGTTTTAGCACAAACAGCAGAAGTTCATTGTTGTCTCTTCTGAATGCCAGGTAACGAGCAAACGTCTAATAAAAAAGAGAATCAATTAACAATGGAAGTGTAATACCACTTTTAAAATGAACATGCTTTCAAGCACAACACAAGTTTAGGGTAAGGGCAAAAGGGCAGACTTGGGGAGATTAGTTGCCCCAGCGACTAATCGCCTCTGACGCGACTTATCTCCCTGAACTGCCTTCCCGCCGGATAGAATCTAAATCATCGGTGGAATGGCACTCAGAGCGCTTTGTTTTCCGAAGTTGCCTCCAGTGGAAACTTCAGGCTGGTGATTTTTCATTATAGCCGACGGGAAGGCAGTTTGGGGAGATTGTCGCCCCGAAGAAGAGCCAATTTGTCGGCAGGGCGACTAATCTCCCCGAATTTGCCTGTGTGTCCTGACCCAAAAGGTGAAAGCTCCACTGGGGATTTCTCTCGTTTGGCCCAGGGGAGAACTATAAACCCATTGTAATAATTAAAGTATAGCAGAATGCCATGTTATCAGACTATGTTGTTTCCAGCATAATGTAAATATTAGAGCTCTTACTTTTCTCATGCTCCTCATAACACTGAATTTCTGTGTATCGATGAAACTCTCTAACATAACCCTGATGGCCATGTTTACATCATCCTCCACAACATAGTCTCGCAGGTGCATTCGGGCATGAGCCTCAGCCATGCGAATCATAGACTCGATATGTCGAACAGTAATTGGGATGCTGCCAGTAGCCTAAATGAAACAAAATAAATAAGGGAAAGCACACCGGTTAGTACTAGTGATCAATGCAATTTTTCTTTAAATATGAATTTGTGGCAGAAAATATTTTTGCAAAACGGAAAAAAAATAGTTTTGAAGTTTCACCGCAAAAAAAAAAGGCCAAATGTATTTCGTCTGTGAAAAAAAAGTAGCAAAAATGTTGCAAGTTGCCATAAAAAAAACCAAAAAAAAAAAAAACAAAAAACACCCAATGGTTCTAATGCATTTTGCTGATTAGCAAAGTTAGAACTGAAGCATACTAAAAAGACCAAAGGCTGTAGACTTATTACTGCAGCCACTAACATTATATAGCAAAGATCACAACATATGTAGCAGATTTTTATTTATACCAATAGAAGTTATACCCCATGTAAACACTTCATCAATATCATGTGGGAGAACCTTATAAGCATATGTAAAAAGAAGATGTTTACTATAACTTGCCATTAAATCTCTCTCTGTAGGCACTGGTGGGACACAGGAACCACAGGGTTAAGCTCCTCCCTCCAGGAGCCAGGACACCGATCAAAAAATCAGAGATCTGTACCTTTAGAGATGACATTTTCAGACCTCCCTCAAGACCTCTCTGCAAGAATAAAAGGACTTGAGAGAGATCCAACTGATCAAAGGGTGCTCCCCTGGAGTCACACCAGGATGCATAGGCCTTCCATACTCTGTAGTATGCCTTGGCTGAGGATGGTTTTCTTGTCCTGATCATTGTGTCGATCACAGTATCTGCGAAACCTTTACCTCTCAGGATGGCGGTCTCAACAGCCACGCCGTCAAGGATAGTAGACCTGGATTGTGATGCAGTATGGGGCCCTGACTGAGTATGTCGGGGCGCTGAGGAAGATGGAACCAGTTTCAGCGATATGAGGTCTGAGAACCAGGCTCTCCTGGGCCAGAACGGGGCCACTACCATCAGGCGTAGTAGATTCTCCTGACGAAACCTCCTTAGGACTCGAGGTAGCATTGGGATGGGAGGAAAGATGTAGGCAAGCCGGAATCGCCATGGCATAGTCATGGCATCAATCCCCTCTGCCTGTGGGTCTCTGCTTCTGGTGAAAAACCTTGGTGTCTTCCTGTTGACCTCTGGCTGTCCCCCACCTGTGAACATTTCTGGGAGGAGTTCCCACTCTGCTGGGTCTAGATGGTGCCGGCTGAGGTAGTCCGCTTCCCAATTGAGAATGCCTGGAATGTGCACTGCGGAAATCTCCGGGACCTGGTCTGCGGTCGCAGTCTGTCTGCAGCCGTATCGCGAGACCTGTTAGAATGTCCTCCCAGTGTCGCAATGCTTGATAGATTGCTCGAAGCTCTAACATCTTTATGGTCAGTTTGGACTCCACGGGAGACCATTGTCCCTGGGCAGACCTTTGCTCGAACCTTGCCCCCCATCCGGTGAGGCTGGCGTCTGTGGTGATGACTGTCCACTGTATTTCCCCCCCACCGTCGGCGCCTATACAGATGTAGAGGGTTCATCCATCACTGCAGGGCCTGCAGAGTCTCTTGGTCCAATGTGATGCTCTGATTCAGCTAAGTCTTCTGCCAATTTTGCATGCACAATTGAAGAGGGCGCAAGTGAAACTGCGCAAAATCAATGAAACCATGAATCCCAGGACTTGCATGGCACGGCAAACTGATGGAGCTCTGGTCTGTATGAGCTGTTGGGCAAGACATCTCATTTTTCTCTACTTCTCCTGAGGTAGCACTACCCTCTGGGGACATGTGTTCATTGGGACGAGGACTTGTCAGGGGTGGGTTTTTGTTGGTTCTTGTGAGGCTGCCATCCTTGTCGGTTCTTGTGCTGGAACCTGCTCTTGGAACGAGATGATGATGATGGAGGCGATTATCCTTTCGACAAGCGAAACCCTTGGCCTCATAAAAAACTCCCACGTCTCTGACCAGTGTAGGATCGAGACTTGGGCTGGGGTAGTAAGGTGCTTTCCCCCCTGGTTGCCCATGAGATAATTTTCCTCAGCTCATCCCCAAATAAGCGCTTGCCCTTAAATGCCATGGACGTTAGGGCCTTCTTAGAGCTGAGATCGGCCATCCAGTGTTTGAGCCATAGTGCTCTGCGTGCCGCCACTGCGGTTGCCGATGTTCTGCTCGATGCCTGTAGTGAGTCAAGAAGAGCATCTCCCAGGAAGGCGTTGGCGCTCACCATCTGGGCAGCAAAGAACGATAATTCCAGCAGAGATTCGATATGAACTGCACCACAATGTCTTGTTATAATAAAAATGTCTTTATTGCACACTTATAGGGCATTACCGCAACATTTCAGGCCTCACTTGGCCCTTTTTGTAGCTGTGCAGACAAAACCCTCCTGACCTTTGGCAAATTTGGCATTGAACGAGGCACAGGCAAGGTAGGTTACAGAGGCAGAGGTCTTAGTCTTCCCTCCACCGGGTAACATGTCCCCTGTAGCTGCGCCCTTAGGTTATTTATTAATTAATACCACCTGACTTGCGCCCAAGAAGGATAGAGACCTGGTGCTGTCACTTCACCAAGAGGAGAAAACCTTGTGGCTCTGATGCGTCCGTGAGGCTGCTTAGCCTTCCTTTAGGAGTGCTCTGGTTCCAAGCCTCACCGCAAGTTAAGCTGCAGAGAGAAACGTCCGGTATGGAGCGCGCCAGTTGAGGCAACCGCCCCGGAAGCCGATGGAATGGTGCGAATGCCGGTACGGAAGAGAAGGGGGGTGACCTCACAGGTCCCGCCCCTCCTGACGGATGTAAATTGATTGTGTCCATCTGGGCTGCTGGTGAAAGGGGCAGCTGCCGTGAGGGGAGGGAGCGCAATTACACAGTCGGTATAGTAAGCCAGTAGCCTACTTACCTGGTTATTGCCGACGATGTATGGCCATCAACGGGGAAGCTAGCTCCCCCTCCGGAGCCTGTCTGGCCAATCTTTGGTCTTTGCCATGTAGGTAGATCCCAGGTGGATTGGACGGTCGCCTTAGTATAAAGCTTACAAACCACAGCTGAAGAACCCGCACTGGGGGCTAACCCCAGAGTACAGGAATGTTCCTGACTCCGGTCTCACCCCAGGTGTCAACTCTAGCCATTGACTGTAGTCAATTCTTTCGTGGGGCCTCCTAGAGGTAAAGACCTACCTCCTTGGAAGCAGGACACTGAAAAACTGAATTGTGGGAGTTAAACATGAGGAGCATAGGAGGAATCCAGCTTTTTTGATCAGTGTCCTGCCTCCTGGAGGGAGGAGCTTAACTCAGTGGTTCCTGTGTCCCGCGAGGCCGTAAGAGAAATATAAAACTATGTAGCAGACAAAATTTTAGCCAATTGTAACAAGCATTGGCCCGTTTGTAAGAGACATGTCAACAGGCATCCAATAAACAGTACTGCAAATATGATTAATGATTCATCGTGCCTCAAATGTTTATTGGAAATAATTTCCTATTTGGAGTTTGCGCATTATAATTTTAAGATCATTTCACTTTTACTCCACTTTCTTCACCAAATACAGGGAGTCCTCGAGTTACATACACCCGAATTACAACTCACACTTGCATATAGAGGCTGTTACAGTAACATACTGTGACTTGCTTGGCTTTTATTAGCATTTAGCTTGAATAAACCACCTGCCCCAATATCCTCTGGCATGTGTTTACTGCAGAGCAAAGAAAGATAAAAAAAATACATATGCACAAAAAGGCAAAAATAAATGCAATGTTAAGACAAACCTCTGTCTAAGTTGCATTAGTGAATGTAAATGTTTCAACTTACATACAAATTTAACTTAAAGGAACAGTAACAAATATTTTTACCAAAAAATGTTAGAATACATTGAAAAAAAATCAAGACAAATTAAAATTTTAAATAGCAACGGCTTTATTAAGAAATAACTTACAGAAACTCCTTCCTGTCATTCAGAAAAGGCGACATGGACGACCATCCATGGATCGGCGCTTGATTTCTCCTCCCTGCCTCTCTGCTGCTGGATCCTTTCCTTCAGTGCTTTCGTGCTATCTAGTGCAGCGGCGCTCCCAGGTGCCACACTAACCCATGATCTAGCGCTCGTGTGGCACCTGGGAGCGCCGCTGCACTAGATAGCACTGAAGGAAAGGATCCAGCAGCACAGGAAGTGGAGTTTCTGTAAGTTATTTCTTAATAAAGCCTTTGCTATTTTAAATTTTAATTTGTCTTGGTGTTTTTTTTATGTATTCTAACAAATTTTTTTGTAAAAATTTTTGATGTTACTGTTCCTTTAACAACAAACCTACAGACCCCCATCTCGTACGTAACCAAGGGGACTGCCAGTAATATTAATAAAAATGCCTTAATGGGGTGGTTCACCTCTGTTAACTTTTAGTATGTAATAGATGGCCCATTCTAAGCAACTTTTAAATTGGTTGTCATTTTTTATAGTTTTTTAATTATTTGTCTTTTTCTTCTTACGCTTTCCAGCTTTCAAATGGGGGTCAGTGACCCCTTCAAACAACAAATGCTCCCTAAGGTTACAAATTTAATGTTATTGCTACTTTTAACGACTTGTCTGTCTGTTCAGGCCATCTCCTATCCATTTTTCCAGTCTATTATTCAAATCAGTGCTGGGACCCTAGCAACCAGATTGCTGAAAATGCAAACTGGAGAGCTGCTGGATAAAAAGCGAAATAGCTCAAAACCTACAAATACTAAAAAATGAAAAACAGTTGCAAGTTGTCTCAGAGCATCACTCTATTTCATACTAAAATTTAATTTGAAGATGAGCAACCCCTTTAAATGGTACAATAGGCTTTATTCCATTTTGCTGCATGCAATGCCTAACATTCTTTAGAATGTTTTTAGTTAGGGGGATCTAGCACCTTGGTGTAAAAAATATAACAAATTCTTTTAATTTAGCATGTCCCATAATTTATGCCCATTATAACACATTTGAAACACATTTCATATAATTATAAATATACATTATCCAGCATTCACTTTACCATAGACTCCTTCCTAAGGTCACTGTACATCTTGGCAACTTTGTCTTGGTCCATCTGGTTTAACTTGGGTCGAATCTTCTCCTTCGCATACATGATATATTTCTTCAGCACTTCTTGTGGCAAAGCTTCTACTCCAAATGTATTAGGCAGCGCAAATTCCGCTGCATCTCCATTAGCAATGTCCTTGCTACTAGGGTGATGCTTAATGTGACTGCTAACAACAAACCTTGCCAACATCTCATCCTGTAAGGCAAATAGATCAGCTGTTTATATATTACATCATGTATTCTGAAGGCAGCCTTGGTTAAACACAGTCTACAAGGCCAATACATTCTGGCTTGTGATGTGCGGTATGGGTAAAAGCTGATCCACCTATGACGTCACAAAAGGGGAGGGCAAGCAAGCGCACGTCTCTAAAAAAGTAAGCCGGCAGTGTAAGGTGGAGTTTGGGGAGAGCAGGAAGAAGCGCTCAACCTGGACCAAAGCGCAAATGGGGGTGCGAAGTTGGCGCAAACCCATGTGTATCTGGTCGGCCAGCACATCTCTAATTCTGGCTGCCGAGTAACAGTATAATAGCTAAGTGACAAAAAAAAACCAAAACATTGGGGTGGAGAAAAACATTGCCCATAGCAACCAGTCAGATCTTTGCTTTTATTTCTAACTAGTGGGTGACTGTTCAAGTCTAATTGCTGATTGGTTGCAATGGGTTACATCACCATTGATGTTTGTCTCTAATATTAATAGTTTGAAAGGTACACCTTTAATTAAAAAAAAATATGTTTTCCCCACTGTAGAGTTCTAGTCTAATAGAGCCTGAATTCTGGTTGGAGGATATAATACTATATTTGCAAGCAATAACCCTTTCACAAGCGCTATGTCACCCACAACAGGAGGAACAAGTGTGAGATGCCATATTGGGGCACGCATCAGTGAGTGTCCTGGCTCACTCATTATGCACAAGCATGATGTAGAATTGGTCAATATGTACACTCATCCCACACTGCCCGCAAAAAACAAGCAGGGACACTGATATGCATGCCCCAACTATGAGCTCCCGGTCGTTGCAGGTGTAAAAGCTCTCCTGCAAAAATAAGATTTCTTTCCCAATTGGAGCACTGACTCCATTACACTGCACATCCAGTGGGTGGAAACTACTTCTAGGATAGGTCCAGTATAAGATAAGATACAGACTGCGGTACTGGAAGTACCAACAGCTACTGAGGGGCCAAAGGCTCCTCGGTAAAGCCAAGATAGTCTTAGCTTTACTATATTATATTAATAAATATAAATTGCAGTAACTCGAGAGCACTAAACAATAATAAGGCTACATACCTGAACGGGGTCCACAGTGTCTCTAACTACACACAGAATGTCAAACCGAGACACAATGGGCTCTGTCAGATCAACGTTTTCCGAAAAAGTCAACGAAGGGTCATAACGACCACCTAAAAGAAAAGGAGTCAAACGTAACTACTAGGAGTCAACTGTTTTTAATGCAGAACAATTAAACTATATGTATATTTCGTGGCCCCACTAATGTACGCTTTTCTGAATATCTCTATATTAGGAGGCATAAGAACCTGGTCTAGATTTACCACACAGAATTAGAATATTCAAGAGCTCACCAATAGGGTTTGCAGCAGCTATAACTGTGCATCGGGCCTGCAGAGAGGTTACAATGCCTGCCTTGGAGATGGAAATACTTTGCTGTTCCATGGCTTCATGAATACTGGTTCTGTCCTGGTCATTCATCTAGAAGAAAAAAACATTTTCTAAGCAAACGGCAATAAATAAAAACCATACTTGACCCAATACAAGATCTGATACTTTGCCCATAATCCCATAAATGCAGGTAAACTTGAAGACACAATTCCTTCCACAGACAAAGCTTCCCAAAATCTCCATGATAAACAAATCCCAATGCGGTTACAAATTACAGTGACCAAAGTAGCTATATATTTTTAATAATGCATAAAATATCAACTTCAGAGACTGTCACATTTGGTTTATTAACAGGCACCGCCTTTTGCACTAAACATGCAGTTAATACAAATATGCATTAGTTGCATATGAAACCACTACCTCTACCTAAAGAAAAATAAAAAGTTTGTGTATTTCATGGAGCTCTTCCACACTAACATGTGTTTTAAGACAGCATCTCTACTGTGTAGTCTGATTTTTCAAGAGTTAAAGTATAGGTACTGACCTTGTCAAACTCATCAATTAAACAAACACCCCTGTCTGCCAAGACAAGAGCTCCAGCTTCCAATGTCCATTCCTTAGTAACTGGATGGCGCTGCACATAGGCTGTCAGACCTACAGCAGAGGCACCCTGTCCTGTGGTGAATACGGCCCGACTGGCTACTTTTTCCACATATTTCAGGAACTGAGATTTGGCAGTTCCTGGATCACCGCACAAAAGGACATTAATATCACCACGGACTTTGTGTTTCCCTCCTGCCAAATTGGAACAGAAATTTGAAATGTTATTCACCGAGGTGCCAAATGCATGTAGCCAAAAATGCTCTGCTTAGTGAACTAACTACAGAAGGAGCAGCAGATGACCCGCAACAGATGCAAAATTTTGGGTAACCAGAATAGGAGTGAAAAAATATATTTCTGCTCATGTTAGCATTAGTGAAGAATTCCTATCAGTGCATCTTCATTTTCACAAGAAAGGCCGTGTAAATATCTTGTGTCGTAAAAGTAACATCTTTGTATTAAGTTGTATTTTAAAGAAATACTTTAAAATTCAAGGAAATTTGACATTCAAGTATAAATCATAAATGTTAACAGAAAGAGCAGAAAGTGCTCAAGCAAAAGAATCAACCGATAGTGTATTCAAAACACACTTCCCTACAATTGTAACAAGCAAACTAGTTCATATAGCAGTTGTAACAAGTTATAATAAATATTTCCGCTGTCCATACCAACAAAGACTCGCTGCTTATTCAAGTCATAGCAGTGCAGGACCATGTCCTTAAAATAACATTTAACACTTTAAAACCGCATAGAGTGGAACGGTGGTGATTCTAATATTATTTGGCGTTTTCAGTATTCGTATTTTCAAGCACAAGTTACGTAAAACAAATAGTAGCCGATCTTTCCCATTCCCTCCCTTCCAACCGTGCAACACCTGCCTATCTACGTGGGGAAAAGAGGAAGCTGCTCACACACCACCTTCCACCTATGCCGCCCATAAAACAAACTACTTTATAATCAAAAAAAAAAACATTTATTAAAAGATAGTGGATTGCCAAATTAAAAATAGTATACAGACAAGTTCTTATACTCTTGTAATTGGATCTGTTAAAGTTACTCCGAAAATGACTGGCATAAATTTGATACACTGTAACTACTTTACAGCTGCCAGTCTTGTTCAATCTACCAATAACTTGTCAATTGTCTTACTATTGATTTTTTACTTGTTGAAATAAACAATTTGAAAAAAAAAAAAAAATAGTATACAGAGTAATAGAGCTTTATGGTTTTGTATATAGCTAATGAACTTTAGCAACTACCTACCAGGGTTTTTTGCTTCTCCGCCAAATAAAGCAAGTGCCAGCCCTCTCTTAATATCTTCATGCCCATAGATAGATGGAGCAATGCTTGCAAATATCTACAAAGTGAAAACATTTAGCACATTTAAAGACCACTAGGAAAATCAGTCATTACTATGACTATTTTAACATAAAAGGAACTTACTCTTTCTCCAATCCGTTCATCTTTGGAAAGTGCTACAATTGCCTTGACATCCTCATCGGTCAGCTCCCCCACTGCTACTTTGTCATCTTTCTTAGTGATGTGATTGGCAAGGATAACGGTCGCAAACACCGGAAAGCCGTTAGCAGTGTTGAGAGATCCATCATAATTATTGTGATAGATTCCAGTTAGTTCCTAAAGGGAAAAATACCAAATATACTCTAACTGCATATAGGCAAAGACCAGCTGAATTTTACTGAAACTACTAAAGAATGATAAGTAAAGCAGGAACACATTGCACTTACAATTTCATCCCCTGGTTTGCAGCTGTCAACAAGATCTGCAAGCAGGATTGCATCCTTTGAACGTGGCAACCTGCCAGCTGCCACTTTCCCTGGACTCTCCTGAATTGTAATGCGCTGATAATTCTGGTATACAGTCTGAAAAAATAAATAAACCAAATGTTACGTCAAGGACAACATAAACCCGGGGGGACGGGGATGATATTCACAATTCACATATACCATCAAATTTACAATAGGCTCTACATCTTTTTCCAAAATCGGTCATCTTCACTTTGCAGTCATTGTAAAACAACCTCTAGCAAAATACTTGTTATGCAGGCGATAAATGAAAGCATGGTACTCACCTCTTCCATGTTGATTTCAAAGGGTCCAAAAGACTGACACTCGGGACAAGAACCTGGCCTAACCTCCTGATTCTGCGACTGGAAGAAAGGCCCGAGGATGAAATTACACTTATTACAATTGTATTTCACCATACTGAGCTGCGGCAGGACTCCTGTGCAACAGGTCACCACACCACTTGTGCGTATCAGCTGGTTCAAGTGTAGCTGCCTAATGGGAAAAACAAAGACTGCATTAAGCACAAGTCATTATTTCTGTGAAGGATTCCCATTCATCCAGATCATGCCATATCTAGAAGTAAATCTAGAGCAGTGATCACCAACCAGTAGCTGGTGAGAAACATGTTACTCCCCAACCCCTTGTATGTTGTGCTCAGTGTCCTCAAAGCAGGTGATAATTTTTGAATTCCAGGCTTGGAGGCAAGTTTTGTTTGTATAAAAACCAGGTGTGCTGCCACAGTATCCTGTAGGCGGTCAGTCCACATAGGGACTACCAATAGCCAATCAAAGCCCTTATTTGGCACCACACAGGAACATTTTTCATGCTTGTGTTGCTTCCCAACTCTTCTTTACATCTGAATGTTGTTCACGGGTGAAAAAGGTTGGGAAACCCTGATCTAGAGCAACTGGATTTGCTACTAATCCGAGCAGCTCTTCAGGTAAATTGAACTGAAGAAGCTGCTCAAATGAGTAGTGAAACATCGTCAAGTATTAATCAGCAAGTCCAGTTGCTATAGATTTACTTCTACTTGATACGAATCATATGTCACACTCATGTTGCTAGTCATTTTAGTCACTGTGCAAACTGCGTATACAGGGGCTAGATCACAAATAGTAATCAGCAACAATTCAAATTCTACCAAAGTCGTATAATTTTCACCCCTGTCCTCAGTCAAACAGGAAAGATCACTAGCACTACTGTATCTGGAAAATATTTTACAATTTCAGATGTTTCCTATAGTCCTAAGTATATGGATATCTTTCTTGAGCTGTTCTGGTTAAGTACCAGCAGTTGGGTTGTATCAACTTATTTACTTATTAGTTGGATATCAAAAAAGAATAAAATGACTTGACATATTGCTGGGATTGTGTTTGCTGAAAGAAATTACAAGCAAATGAACAGATGTCAAACAACATTGCATTCACATCCTTACCTTAAAGAACGCAGCTCTTCTACCAGAGGAAGATGAGATATGCGGACATGAATCTCCCGAGCAATTCGGTCATATTTGGGGTACATGACCAATACTACCTCTTTGGCAGCTTCATCAAATATCTTAAGCATTTCAGCAGGGGCTTCTGGCAAGAAATATGCCAACACATGCTCACGAGCAGCAAGATCTTCATAGTTTACTGGCAGGCTTTCCTTGTTTTCTGTAAGAAAAAAAAAAATCAGTTACTTTGCACTGAATTACAGAGTTTTTAAAAGAAGTAATGTATGGGAGGGGGTGTCAGTTTATGAAATCTACATTTACTTTTCTATATACTCCTGGAGCTAAAAATAGGACCACACAACAAATTGGTTTGAGGGAACAAGCTCAGTTAAGTGCTAAACCTAAAAGTCGAGGGCTAGTGAAGCTTGACCTAAATGTCTGGGTTAAGAGAATCCCATTCCTTATTACAATGCAGTTTCCAAAAAAGTTAGAACCTTAAAGGGGTGGTTCACCTTCATACACCTAGTTGTTTTCAGATAGAACACCAAAAATAATGACTCTTTCCAATGACTTTCTATATTCTATGTGTGACCGTTTCTAATATTGAAGTGCCAAGTGTCTTTTTTCACCTTCTGAAGCAGCTCTGGGAGGGGGGGGGGGGGGGTCACCGACACTGTAAACTGATCTAAATTGATACATTTCTTATCTTTGTCCCTGCTGAGCAGAATCTCTGGGTTTCATTACAGACAGCTGTTAGAATTGATACAATAGTTGCCGATACTCCAGAGATGCTGCTCAACTAAATATTGCAAATTTTAACAGTTTAGAGTCTTCACCTGAATTACTGAGCTGCCAGAGTCAAACACCAGAGACAGGGACATTTGACTTTAAACTTAGATTTTGGAAAAACAGTAAAAAATAAACAATGGAAATTAATTGAAAAAAGTCTATTTCTGGGGAACAATGTAAAAACAACTGAATTGAAAAAACGATTTGTGGTTTGAGTTATTTAGCTTTTTATTCAGCAGCTCTCCAGTTTGCAATTTCAGCAACCATGCATTGAAGAGACTGGAATATGAATAGGAGGACCGAATAGAAAGAGGAGTAATGAAAACCAACTAACAATTTGCAGCCTTACAGAGCTTTTGTTTTTCAGATGGAGTCATTGGCCCCCATTTGAAAGCTGGAAAGAGTCAGAAGACAGCAAATGAATTTAAAAAATGAACAATTGAAAAATTAGCTTTAACATTCTAAAAGTTAACTTAAAGGTGAACCAACCCTTTAATATGATCTTTTATCAGTATCTGCCTGCACTACAGCCAATGGGCGGCTCAGTCATAATACTCATCAAGTGTGGCTGAAAGACTCATGGGTTTAGAGTTTTATTCAATGTTAGAGAATATTTTCCTCTACTGACAAAATGGCCAATGAAAGTATTACAATCCATTGAAAGAATGATAAATAGCTCAACTGGTTAATAAAAAATGCATACCTTTGCACATGTCACTGATTTTCTCTTTGAAGACATTATGCCCATGCTCATCAACGTGAGTTCTCAAGAAATTCTTGAAGCGATGATAAATCTCCAGTCGAGTGGCTGCCATTGACACCCACTCTCTTACGGTATGACCCTTCATATCCTCTAGGTTTTCAATGCTCTCAATCATCTCTTCATCTTCCTCAGGAGCCCCTTCAGCTGCACGTTCAGCCATCCTGCGCTTTCGAGCTGGCCTGTCTTCCTCCTCTTCGTCGCTGTCTAAAAGATTAGGCATTAGAGAATTCACCAACTGACTGATAACTATCAAAATCCTGACAAGTCACATTTTAAATTAATTAAACTCTAAACTAAACTGGAACTTCAGCAAAAAAAATAAAAAAACTACCATAGAGTAGGCCTCTTCTCATACGGCCAAGCTCACGTCCCATCTCCCTGTCTCGCATTCTCATTGACTGCTCTGCTGCCTCCCGCTGGCTGGCAGTCAGATCTTCAACATCCTCTTCGTCATCCAACCCTTCTACCTCATACCTATCCAGCTCAGATATAGGGCGGTAATCCCTAAAACAAAAGCACAACAAAAGTTGGAACACAAATCAAATTCAATCCAAGCGAAGACACGCTGCTGTATGTGTAATTATTTCCTGTCGACTGAAGGAAGACAACTTACCTTTCCATGGCATCTCCTATCAGTTCCTCTCCATCTTCTTCCTCCTCTGGAACCACTCCATCTCCAAACATACCCTCTGATTCATCCTCAAATGGTGGAAGGTCACGGCCAGGGCTGGAAGTCAAGGCATCACGCCGGGACCCTGCCCTTGGACTTGTTGCAATATTAAATGACTCTGAAGAATCCTGTATTTTACAGAAAAGTGATTTTATATTTAAAGGGCCCAAGAAAACGAATTCAGCTAGTTGACATTATTATTCTAAAAAAAACCCTTTAATGTGCCGATGCTCAGAGGTGCTGCTATAGACGCCATATTGATATACATGCACACAAGATTTAGACTGGGATTTAGAATAAACCCTGGAATGTTTAGAGTTCACAGAGGGCCAAACAGCCCCCGCCAACCCATAAATAGCAACAATCTATGACATCTTACAGCAGCGCCTCTAGTAGTTGCCAGAACCCTTTGAACACATGAAGGCTGCAAATTCCAGTTATTACTGACCGGCGACCAGTGGCATAACTAGGTATTACTGGGCCTCACAGAAAATTATTTTTCAGGCCCCCAGAATGTCTAGAGGTTGACCTCTTTTACCAATATTTATTGAAAGTGTTTATGAATTAGGGCTTCATGGGGCACCTATACCTCCTGGGCCCCCATTCCTCTATAGTTACGCCCCTGCAACCTACCTTAAAGGGATACTGTCATGGGAAAAAAAATATTTCAAAATCTATCAGTTAATAGTGCTGCTCCAGCAGAATTCTGCACTTTAATCCATTTCTCAAAAGAGCAAACAGATTTTATATTCAATTTTGAAATCTGACATGGGCTAGACTTTTTGACAATTTCCCAGCTGCCCCAAGTCATGTGACTGGTGCTCTGATAAACTTCAATCACTCTTTACTGCAAGTTGGAGTGATATCACCCCCTCCCTTTTCCCCTCAGCAGCCAAACAAAAGAACAATGGGAAGGTAACCAGATAGCAGCTCCCTAACACAAGATAACAGCTGCCTGGTAGATCTAAGAACAACACTCAATAGTAAAAACCCATGTCCCACTGAGACACATTCAGTTACATGAGAAGGAAAAACAGCAGGCACAAGTCACATAACCAGGGGCAGCTGGGAAATTGACAAAATGTCTAGCCCCATGTCAGATTTCAAAATTGAATATAAAAAAAATCTGTTTGCTCTTTTGAGAAATGGATTTCAGTGCAGAATTCTGCTGGAGCAGTACTATTAACAATGACAGGATCCCTTTAACTACACACACAAACAGTTACAGTCCCTTCTCCTAGCGCCAGTCTCCTCCCACCTTCCTATGACCAGTTTCTGTCACAACACCATCTTACCTCTCTAAACACTCCTAGTTACAGAAAGACCTATATGCAAATATATTAGATATAGAGAGAGAGATAGGTTTGTGGGGGTTTTCTTTCCTCCAGTAGGTGCCCTGTCATGCCCAGGGTTGCCAGCCAAATTGGGCTACTAATTTAAAGCCCAGGCGGCTTTTGAAAGTACAAACTAGCCAAGGTATGGTTTTGGGCTACTTTTTTGGGCCTTTGTCTGGTTTGTAATTTGTAAACCAGCCAAAGTTTTTTCTTGCCCTAATGTGCCAAGCCTACGTCTCCCAGTGCATGTTGGGTAATGTAGTTTTTGTTGAACAATTTGCTGACTGCCAAGTTTAATGTAAGACTACAATACCCAACATGCAATGGGACTGGCTCGTGTAGAAGATGGAAGTCACCAGATTTTGAGCTCTGTACCACCCGCCTCCTGTGCTACATGTACTATTTTTGGGCTATTTTGAAGTGCTTCTTGGCTAGTTTTGGGCTGGTTTTGTAGCCGATTTTCAAAAGAAGACCTGGCAGCCCTGGTCATGACATACTCCATGGGATTCAGGTAACCAACACTGCCCACACCACATCCCACAATTGTTGACTATAAAAAGCCCAGTAAGACATAGGGAAAACTAACTTCTGGGGAGCAGGCCTTAAAAGTACAGTAATACTATAAAACCCCACTCACCGCCATGCTGCTGCTGTTCTCTCCTCACTGTCCGCACCACAGTAAGCAGCTTTGGCGCGAAAGTCCCACGTGATCCACTAAACCCGCGAAAAAATGATACAGCAAAGCAGAAGCCCCGCCCTAATCGTACGAATATATAATGACAGGAAGGTGAGTTTGAATCCTTATTGGAGGAACTGCTGTTTACGTTTGAAAAAGGGAGGTGGCCTTAACTCGTAAACTCCGCCCACCCGGGAAAGCTGATAAAACCTTGTGGGATGAGGCGGGGAATACACGCCCCCTGTTGCCTTATTGGTTTATGAATGTTAGTGCGGGGGGTTAGTTTTGTGATCCGAAGAAGCAGCTCGGCTACGTGATGCATTGACGTAATTAAAGGGCTACGCGCATTAGCAGTACTCGGTTCGTTCGTCCAAATTAAGATAAAGTTACCAGGTCGCCTGAAAAATCGCAGACAAGTCCAATAAATATAAGTTTTCTGGGAACAAAAATGCTGTTTTCTAAATAAAAATACTGTCAAAAGTATCTGAACTCCCGTTCTAAAATCGCATTTGTTTCCTCACGTATTGGTGACTTTTTCTCCAGAAACAATGAAATGTTAGCTCAGCACAAGTTTTTAAAGCTTTCAAATGGAGCCAATAATCTCTTGTTACTTTGGGCCCTCTCCTATTTACATTCCAGTCTCTCATTCAAAATACTGCCTGGTTGCTAGGGTAATTTAGACCTTAGCAACCAGATAGGTGCTGAAATTGTATTTAAATTGATAATGAAGTTCAAGTGCAAATTGTCTCTACTCTCTACAATATACTAACATTAATTTTTTTTTTTTGTAACTTAGATTTTTATTGGTTTCACAAAAACAGGCCCGGATTTGCGGCAAGGCCGCATAGGCCCGGGCCTAGGGCGGCAGAAAAATAGGGGTGGCATGCCGCCCAGCCGCATTATGGGGACGCGTGCGTCCCCATTCATTTACAGCAGCTGCGCCGGCGTTTTTTCGCCGGCGCGCTGGTAAAGTGAGGTGGGGTGGGCGCTAGGACCGCGCGGCCGCCTGTTCGGACCGCGCGGCCTAGGGGCGTGCCTCTGTGAAATCCGGCGCTGCACAAAAATCATATTAAACAGTACAGCTTAACATTTCCGTGGTGCAGCAGAAACAATGGAGACAGATACAGGTACAAGCAAACAAATAAATGAAAAAGTACCAGGGGAGAAACTTAGTACAGCACAGCAAACGTCAGAGTAGGCAGATATGAGACAAGCAGCGAGAAAAGCGGATGTCCTAACTCTGGGGTAGATTGTACCATAATAAGAAAACATCTACTCTAGGGAAAATCAAATCAAATAACGACCCACCAGGCCTCTCATGGCTAGGTGACGGATGGGGGGTGGATTCCTTGCGACCCATTGGCAGTTAAATCTCTCAAATCCCACATGTCCCAGATACTAATAAACCGATCCATGGTGTTAGACAACATTGCAATACCTGCTTCAAAGGTTCTGTTAGCAGTAATTCTTGTGACTATCTCAGATAAAGTAGGTGGCATAGAGTCTTTCCAGTGTGAAGAAATGGCCAGACGGGTTGCGGTCAGTATTTGATTCACCAAGGCTTGACCACATTTGCGAAGCCGTGGTATAGGTTTGCCTAGTAATAAGACAATGGGATCCATCGGAAATGGGCTATGGAAGATACGGCTCAAGAGTTGAGAGATTTCAGTCCACAGTGGCTGTAATACTGGGCAATCCCAAAAGATATGAAGCATAGTGCCCCGAGACCCACAGTTCCTCCAGCATAGGGGCGAATGGTGTGGAAACAATTTGTGTAACCTGTCAGGGGTGTAGTACCAATAGGTCAAAATCTTATAAATGTGTTCTTTCTGTCGCACACAAGTGACCATACGTTTCGCGTTGTCCCAAATCATTGGCCAATCTTTTGCCTGGACTGGGTGCGGGAGGTCTCGGTCCCATTTATCCATATACTTATGTCTGGGGGGATCCAAGTCTGGAGGAGCAGTCAATATATTGTATATCCTGGAGATGAGGCCTTTCTGTGGTAGGCCCTGAAGGGCCAAAGTCTCAAACATCGTGGGGGGATGCGATTTGAGGTATGTCACAAAGGGAGCCAAAAAATGCCGTACTTGAAAATATTCAAATAGTTTTATATCTGCTAGGGGCTGTTTCTCCCAGCAACGTAACTAGAGGGGGGCGGGCCCTGGCGCAGGACGCGCAGCCGGGCCCCCGCCCCCCTCCGTACACCTGGAACTGGCCGGAATAAGTGGCGCGTGAGCTGCCGGGGGGCCCTGAGGGGGTGCGGGCCCTGGCCCAATCGCACCCCCTGCTCCCCCGGTAGTTACGCCACTGGTTTCTCCTTAATCACTTGGTAAGACATCATCCCATGAGTGAGCGGAGTGAGCAGGTCTTTGACCGTAAAGAATTGTAACTTAGACCACCTGGCACAAAACGATGGCTCAGTGCCGGGCGAAAACCTCGGATTATTCAAAAAGGTTGTCACCAGTGATTTAGCGGAGACCAATTTGTATTTAAGCCGGGTCTTCAGCCAGATAGAGTAGGAAAGCCTGGTGGCTGAGAGGATAGATGATGGAATCCGTGGAGAGAAGGTAAGGTCCCAAATGAGAACATTTAAATGATAGTCTGACACCATACAATTTTCAATGTGACCCCAGGTGGTGGATGGGAAATGGTGAGACCATGCTAGAAGTTGCCGCAACTGTGAGGCCTCATAGTATCGTTGAAGATTGGGGACCCCCAGTCCTCCCAAGCTCGTATGAGTCATTATCACTGATTTAGCCACTCTGTGGCTCCGATGGGCCCAAATAAAATTATGAAACAAGGCCTGTAGGTCCCGAAAGACTTTGGGAGGTATCGGAATCGGCAGAGTCTCAAACAAGTAGAGGTATTTGGGTAAAACCGACATTTTGAGAGCAGCTATCCTCCCGAGCCAAGAAATAGGGTAATTAGTCCATCGCATGAGTGAGGTCTTCGTTTGCTGAATGAGCGGTTTAAAGTTCAGATTATATAACTGATCATGAGTCGCTGCCATCTGGGTCCCTAGATAAGTCAAGGAATCCACCCTCCATCTGTAATTGAACTTAAGTTGTAATGCTGCAAGTTCTTGGGGCGGAATGTTGAGTGGGAGAGCTTCTGTTTTATTAATATTAAGTTTATAACCCGAAATCTTACTATATCTGTCCAGGACATGATGGAGGTTCGGAAGGGAAACATGTGGGTTAGTCATTGTGAGTAGGACGTCGTCTGCAAATAGGGCTATCTTATAATGTACGGAGTCCACTAGAACCCCTCCTATATCAGGATGTAACCGAATGGCTGCCGCTAGAGGTTCAATGCTGAGGGCATAAAGAAGGGGAGATAAAGGACATCCCTGCCTAGTGCCATTCCTTATTGGGATCGCTTTACAAGACTGTCCCGAAAGTTTTAGGTGGGTGGATGGGGTGCTATAGAGATTGCGAAGAGCATGCAAGTAGGGGCCTGAGAAATTCAAGTGTTCCAAAAGTTTAAAAAGGTAAGTCCAGTCCAATCTATCGAAAGCCTTTTCGGCGTCTAGGCTAAGGACTAACAAGCTAGCTTTACGTCTCTGAAGTATTTCAATTAGGTCTACAGTACGTCTAGTGTTGTCACCAGCTTGGCGCCCCAAAATAAAACCCACCTGATCCCCATGTATAAGCCGAGGTAGTAGTGGGGCCAAACGGTTTGCAAGAATTTTAGTGAACAACTTCAAATCCGAGTTCAGGAGGGCTATTGGCCTGTAGTTGGAACATAATGTAGGGTCTTTACCGTCCTTAGGTAGCAGTGTCAAGTAAGAGGATAGCACGGAGGAAGGGATGGGTTCGCCGTGTAAGTATAGATTGAACAGCTTTAACAGGTAAGGCTGCAGAATATGTTGGTATAGCTGATAATATTTATACGGCAACCCATCTGGACCCGGAGTTTTGCCACTCGGCATAGTCTTAAGGGCGGAGGATAATTCCTCCATCGTAACATCCTTATTCAGAATCCCCAAGTCGTCCTCTGTAAGACCCGGGAGCGCTAAATTCTCTAAAAAACCAATAATAGACTCAGAATGTAGCCTGGTGTCAGTCAAGGTCGGGGACAAATTGTAGAGTTTGTGATAGTAATCGTAAAACAGGGAACCAATCTGATTGGGGTCATAGGTTAAATGGCCAGCAGGTGTCATCAGAGAGGTTATTCTAGATTGGACTTGTTGGTCTTTTAGCTTTTTGGCAAGTAAAGTATGCTGTCTATCAGCCTTTTCATAAAATCGCTGTCGTGTCCAAAGTATGGCCTTCTCGGCCTGTTTTTGCCGTAAGGTGGCCAGCTCTGTACGTATGTGTCTAATCCGGGCCAGTAAAGAGTCATTCTGATTCAGATTGTATTGTGTTTCCAAGTCCCTAAGTTGTCTATGGAGTGTAAGATAGGTAATGTTAGCTGTTCTTTTTTTGTGGGCTGTCAATGCAATCAGTTGGCCCCTCAAAGTGGCTTTATGGGCTTCCCATAGCGTGGTTAAGGAGGCCACTGAGCCCTCATTTATAGCAAAATATTCCTTCAGATTTCCCTCAATCTTAGCAAATATGTCTTTGTCATGTAAGAGAGCTTCATTGAGACGCCAATGAGGTTCTCGGGGAGGGGATTTAAACAGTTCTATAGTCAGTGTGATCGGAGCGTGATCCGACCAAGTGATTGGCAGAATGTCAGAATCATAAGGTAAGTGTAGGCAAGAGTAGGATATAAAAAAGTAGTCAATGCGCGAGTGCGTTTTATGGGTGGGTGAATAGAATGTAAACTGCTTATCACGAGGGTGTTTAGTTCGCCAAGCATCAAATAACTGAGATTGGCGCAGAATCTGCCTAAAAGATGTAGAGAGGGCATGGGCCATCTGGTTTGGTGAGGGTTCCGATCTATCAGCCCCCTGAGAATATGTCAAATTAAAATCACCCCCTATTATCACATATGGGGAGTGTAAGTGTTGGGACTTGGCGATGAGTTTTCGCAGAAAGCTGATCTGCCGTTTGTTAGGTGAGTATACATTAACCAACAATAGCTGCACATTAGCATACATTCCTTTGAGCATCAAAAAATGGCCATTGGGGTCTGTGAGAGTCTGGTCTACTCGAAAGGGACAATCCTTATGAATAAGTATGGCAACCCCTGCCCTTTTATAGGGACCAGAGGAGTAGTAAGCATTTGGGTAGATTTTGGAAGTAAGCTTGCTATGATTGTCTTTATGAAAATGAGTTTCCTGAATAAGGGCTATGTCCGCCCGAGAGTGCTTGAGCTCTTTTAAGGCGAGATACCTCTTATGTATACTATTAAGGCCCTTGACGTTCATAGATATAAATTTAGCCATAGTATTGTAAGGATAAGCTAAGCTCATCTGAATGGTGACCCTGAAGAGGGAAGGAAAGGACAAATACACGACCAGACTCCCACATCCCCGCACAACATGTCATAGACCCTTGAAGCACAATATAAATACCCTGACATTCGGGAATGAAAAGAGCATGAACTTTGTAAATATAAAATAAGCTCCCAAACCAAAAGTGCAAGTACCAGTATCTGAACCAAAATAGCATTATAATACACGAACAAAAAGGAAAAAAAGAGAAAAAAGGAAAAATGGAGAAAAAAAATGTCAGTCTTCTCCGCCTTGAGTGGAACCGAATCTGATGGTTACCTTGTAGAGAAAAATTGAGAACAAAGCTCTGACAAGATGTCAAGAGCTTATGAGGAGCAAAACAGGCCCCTCCGGTGGGGGGTGAGGATCAATATCCACGTTGGGGTCGTGCAGACCAAAAAGAGAAAAGGCGTGATGGTAAAGCGGCCCATCCATCCCTGGATCCAATATGTGGCTGCTGGCAATAAAGTAGAAAAATAGGGTAGACACCCAGCTTGGGAACAATGAGGCTAGTGTGAGTCGCCACTCACCCATCACGAGGAGGTGAAGGGCTGAGGGCCAGCCGTGGCGGTGAAGCTTTCTGCCGAATGGTGGACCATTGAGGCGCTAACGGTTGTGAGGGCCCTCTTTGTGGGGGATCTTTAGTTGGGTCTCGAGCAGATAGTCCAAGTGCCTTGAGAAATCTGTCCCCATTCCGGGGGTTGTGTAGGGTATAGGTCTGGCCCGCGCGTACAACAATCAGCTTGAAAGGGAATCCCCAACGATAGGGTATGCCGTGATCTCTGAGTGCTTGTGTAACAGGCCGCAAATCCCTCCGTTTGGATAGAGTAATCGGAGAGAGATCTTGGAATATCTGGATCTTGTGGGAGCGGAAGGCCCATTCACGAGTAGCTCTCGTTTTCGCCAAGATAGCTTCCTTCCCTTGATAGTAATGAAAGCAGGCAACGATATCACGTGGAGGCTTCGTTGCAGCAGGTTTTGGGCCCAAAGAGCGATGTGCCCTATCAAATCTCCACAGTTCAGGGGTTGTCGCGCATATGAACGCACACAAATCAGAAAGATAGCTCGGTATCTCGGAAGGGGTTACTTCCTCAGGGATCCCCCTAAATCGCAGGTTCTGACGCCGCGACCTATTCTCCAAGTCCTCACACATGTCGCGCAAATCACAGACTTCCCCTCTAAGAGTCTCGTTATCTTCCTCAACATACATCAGGCGTTGAGCAATATCATCAGTATAAGATTCCAACTTATCTGTGCGGTCCCCAAGATCATTAACATCCTTTTGAATCTCTTTGATTGCTGCATTCACGGCCGCCGACACAGACTGCGTGATAGTGGAAGTCAACGCGTCCTGCAGTGTCGCCAACTGGGCCGCTAAAATCTGTGGCGTTACTGGCTGATCTTCTGGCGGTTGCGAGGGATCAGGTGGGGACCTTTGCGGGGAAGTCTGAGTAGGAGTGAGTGCCGGAGACATACTCACTGATCGCGTGGGTGAGGTAGTTATGCGCGGGGGAGTACGAGATGTGTCGTCTTCCTCGCCGCCATCTTGGAACTTCGCGTGTTTGCCTCTGCCAGGAGTTTTGTGCAGGAAAGGCGACATAGTTGTACGTTGTGCCCGGGTTCCACGTTTACCCATGCCTCGGCATTAATCAGAAGTGACCCGGAGTAATGTGATTTGCTCTGCAAGTAGCTTGATGTCGGGTTATCGGGGATCCAGTGGAGGAGCTCTTAAAGTCTGCGTCTGGACTCCACCATGGCTAAGGACCGCCCCATACTAACATTAATTTTAAGGTGGACAATATGAATAATATGAATGAATTCCAAATACTCAAACTTACTTGAGTTGTGTATAGGCCTTACTATCTATTAATCTTTTTTCCCTATTAACAGGGCCACCATCAGGGGGGGACAAGTGGCCAGGGCATGAAGGGGGGCCCAGAAGTGCTGCAGTTTTGTAAAGAGTAGGACCCCCCTTGAGAGCGCCGAGCCTGCGGCCAGTCGAATAGCCGAAATACAGAAGTGCGAACAACAGCCAAAGGACCCGAAGCCACGAAAACAGCCGAAGCCGAACTCCCGAAGCGGCGAAAAGACCTGAAGTCACGAAAGGAGGCGAAGTTGAAGTTCTGAAGCCACGAGTTCAATTCTACTAAACACCAATGTGGGTTTTTTGGCCACCAATGTATTATTTTAATATTCTATTGGCCCCTGCCACCAATGTTTGGTTTTTTTTTTAAAAAAATTTGGGGTTCCAATTTTTTTTAACTTGTAAGGGGGGCCCTACCACCAATGTTTTTATAAAAAAAAAATTTTTGGGGGGGCCCCAATTTTTTTTAACTTGTAAGGGAGGCCCTGGCACCAATGTTTTTTTTTTTTGAACTTGTAAGGGGGCCCTGACCATCAATAGCTTTTTATAACTTGTGTATGGGGGGTTAGTTTTTTAGCGCTGATGTCTGTGTGGTCTTTGGGCAGGATGGAGTGGGGCTTGGGTGGAGTGGCGGGATCTGGGTGGGGCTTGGGCATTAGTGTGGCCGGGGCCCGGTGATTTCTAATGACAGCCCTGCCTATTAATAACATTGGGATCAACCATAATTTTTACCGGCCAGGCTGGTAAAAATTCCATGCCAGGTGGTAACTAGGGATGCACCGAATCCAGGATTCGGTTTGGTATTTGGCCTTTTTCAGCAGGATTCTGATTCAGCCAAATCGTTGTTCCTAGCTGAACCAAATCCTAATTTGCATATGTTAATTAGGAGCATGTAGGGAAATAATGTGAAGAAAAAAGAAGATTTCTCGGATTCGGTTCGGTAATCGGCCGAATCTTTTACCAAGGATTCAAGGATTCGGCTGGATCCTTAATAGTGGATTCGGTGCATCCCTAGTGGTAACCCTAGTTGTGTACCTGTCATGGGCCACTAGGGTGTGACACTGGACTGTGACACTGCCAAACATAACTTTCCGTCAGCTGTAGACAAAGATGCCAGAGATTAGAAAGCTGCAGGTAGATCCACTCGCTGATCCCAAGTAGCTACACATTGTATATATAATTATATGCACACTTTCATTATTGTCAAAATGAAGTTGACAACATCATGTTAATTAAAGGGGTTGTTTGCCTTTAAAGTAATACTGACACAAAAAAATTATTTTCAAAATATTAATCTACATTAAGGGGCAGATATACTAAGGGTCAAAGTGAATTTTCAAAGTTAAAAACTTCGAATTTCAAACAATTATTTGGGTACTTCGACCATCGAATAGGCCTAAATTCAACGTCAATTCGAATTGAAAATACTTTGAATATTCGACCAAGATTGGTCGAATATTCGACCAATCGATAATCGAAGTACTGTCTCTTAAAAAACTTCAACTTCGACACTTCGCCATCTTAGAAGTCTAAGTAAAACTGTTCGATCAATCGATGAAAATCCAAAGGATTTCATTGTACGATCGAACGATTTGACTTCGACCGAAAACTACCAAATTCGATTAAAAAAAACCTCGACTTCGAACTTCGAAGTCGAGGTAATCCAATTAGATGGTCAAATTTCAAAGTATTTTACATTTCGAAATTCGACCCTTGATAAATCTGCCCCTAAAAGTTGCCTATGGGTCATGTTGATCGTTTTTCTCTGGTAGTTCTGATTTTGTAAGTAATTGGCACTTGAATTTCCTAACCTGACTCTTTTGCCAACCTGACTGTCTCTCCTCAGCCTGTCCGTTAAAGTTTCTAATCCTAACAGACTATTGCTGCACAAATATGGCAGCCCCCTCCTAGAGAAACACGGGGGGTAAGAAAGGTAATGTAAAAGCATCACACAAATACTTTTATGGCAAAATTATAAATAGTATTCAAAAACAATATTATGACAAATACAAAAAAGGTTATTTTCTGGTGTCAGTATCCCTTTAAATTAATTATTAGTATGATGTAGAGCATGAGGATCCCCAACCTTTTGAACCAGTGAGCAACATTTCAGACGTTAAAGGAGTTAGGGAGCAACACTAGCACAAAAAATGTTCTTGGGGTGCCAAATGGTGTGCTTGGCCATTTGGTAGCCCCCATGTGGATTGTCAACCTACATTAAGGCTCTGTTTTGGATTTTATACAATCAAAACTTGTCTCCAAGCCTGGAATTCAAAAATAAGCTACTTTGAGGCCAGTGGGAGCAACATCCAAGGGGTTGGAGGGCAACATGTTGCTCACGAGCTACTGGTTAGGGATCACTGATGTAGACAATTTGCATTTAGTTTTGATTTTTTACTTTTTGTGGTTTCTGATTTATTTAGATTTTTATTTAACAGCTCTCCAGTTTGCAATTTCAGCAATCTGATTGCTAGGGTCCAAATTACCCTAGCAACCATGCATTGATTTGAATAAGAAAAAATACCGCTGCAGCAATTCTTTTTTGCAAAAAGTGAAAAAATTAAATTTATTAGGCCAATCAACCAGGCAACGTTTCTGGCTTACTCTCGTTCATTTTTAAGGCTTGAAAAAGAGTAAGCCTGAAATGTTGCTGGTTGTCTGAACTAAAAAATTCAATTTTTTTGCAACAAAGATGTGCTGCAGCGGTATTTTTTCTTGTATAGCTATGCAAATACTGCTTTGCACCCAACTCACAAGGTTATACAAGGTGGTTGAAGCACACACAATATTGACTACTCTTCATTTGAATAAGAGACTGGAATATGAATAGGAATAGAAAGATAAGTAATGAAAACTAGCAATAATAATAAATGTCTAGCCTTACAGAGCATTTGTTTTTAGATGGGGCCAGTGACCCTCATTTGAAAGCTGGAAAGAGAAGAAGAATGCAAAAACTATAACAATGAAAAAAATTAAGGCCAATTGAAAAAATGCTTAGAATTAGCCATTCTATAACATACTAAAAGTTAACTTAAAGGTGAACCACCCCTTTAATATTATCCTGTTGGAACCTTAAAGTTTTTAGTCACTTTCTTTTTACACCGTGTTCCTGTGACAGCCATGCCATCATTTTCTTCCAGGGTCCCCAGCAAAAAAAAGTTGTGTGTTGAGACAGCAGAACGATATGGCAGCATGTCCCATACAGGAAAAGTTCTCTGGGCTGGCACATATTTGGAAGAAAAGGGGTGACAACCTGAGGTAGAAAAATAGAAGTGTTTTTTTTATCTTGAGGTCCATTGCATTTGGGCTGTGACATTCTGTTTGTTTTCCAGAAATGAGCTCATTAGGGTGTGGGTTGATTTGTTTATTGCCTGCCTCATTATATCCAAGTTACCACACAGTTTTTTGACTGGAGCTTTAGGGCCCAACAGTGAGAACTTTGCCTTTATCCCAGTATTATTTTTTATGTTTACTATATACAGTAATACACACTATACCACAACATCTTTTCCTGCCCAAAAATGTATCTGATGGGTACATTGAATATTGAATGCTGAACACTTTATCTGACTCAGGGTTGCCAGGTTGGTGGTTTTACGGCCAAATTGGGCTACTAAATTAAGGCCCAGGCGGGTTTTGAAATACAATGTATCCTAGGTATGGACTTGAGCTACTTTTTGGGCCTTTGGCTGTTTTTTTCTTGCCCTAATGTGTCAAGCCTGTGTCTCCCAATGCAAGTTGGGTAATGTAGTTTTTGTTAAACAATTTGACTACAACAGCCAGCATGCAATGGGACTGACTTGTGTAGAAGTGGGTAGTTACCAGATTTTGGGCTTTGTACCCCAGTCTCCCATCACTTAAAGGAGAAGGAAACCCTTTTGCAAAAAAACCCGTACCCCCCACCCCAGGTAGACCCCCATCCCTCCTGGGAGATCGGTATTTCGCGCATGTGCAGTTGGAGCAGTTTGCTGGTTTGCGACAACTACACATGCACGGAATTACACAGAAATTGGCCATCTCTCAGTCAGCTGACCGAGGAAGCAGAAGCTGGATGCATGCAACTCTGCTGGAAGAATCTGCGCCGAGGGGTAAGTATGGAGTATGGAGTATGGGGCATTTCCCCCCGGGGGGGGGTTCTACCTTGGGTGGGGGGTACAGGTTTTTTTGCAAAAGGGTTTCCTTCTTTAAGCATTTTTCTGGTGACTTTGCTCAATTTCAGACAATTTTGGGGCAAAAATCTGCTGGCCATCAAAATGTCTAGACAGGTTGACCTGTTTTACCAATATTTATTGAAATTGTATATGAATTAGCATTTTTTCATACAGTGGGACACTAGGGGCCCACCAAAAAACCTTAGACCAGGGGCCCACTCTCAGAACTATTATTCTTCCTTTCATCACTATTCTATTCAACACATTCTATTCTCCTAGTCTCTTTTCTTTACATACTATAATACTATAATCTATTAGTCCATCTATTTGGCCCCTTTGTTCTCATAGAAATAGGGAATGGCCATGATAGGCTAAATGTTCAGCAGTATAAGGGCCCCTGACACCTGGGAGTTTTCTTGGTATCCCTGGGGGCCAGTCCGACACTGTTTTCATATATATTTATTTAATTTTTAGATTTTTTTTCACTGCACATGTTGTGCTATTTGTGTGGGCTACTTTTGAAGTGCCTCTTGGTTAGATTTGGCCTGGTTTTGAAAATTAGATCTGGCAACCGTGATCTGACATCAACTACTAGGGAAGGGGTCCCAGTCCCACAGGAGCACATCTCTAAAAACTTGTTATGGTGCGAATTTGAGGAAGGAACAAGAAGTTCCCGAGCTGGGGTGGGCGGGGACAGTGCCTTCCAATCACAGCGTCTCTCATTACGGAAGCCCCGGAATCAGTTACTCGGCTGACCGCAGGAATCTGAGTCGAGAGCGGAGAGATCGATGAGAGGGTTAGACCCTGACTGGAAGAGAAAGCGAAGACGGAGCGGGCAGAAGGAGGGGGTGGCAGAGAGGGTCCCGCTGGCTGCAGGTATTGATGGTACTCTGGGAAGGGTATAATAGTGTCAGTACTGCTGGCCGTGTTAATAGTTTTTTAGGCTACGAGTGGGGATGATATGAAGTATGAGGGTTTACGATGACAGCGGCGCCTCTTCTTCTTTTACTCCCCCCATGCCCTTTGGTTTGATCCAACACTAACCCTCGCCTCTAACTTCACATTCTCACTTTTCTCTTCCTGCAGGTGTTTTTTCTTTTGAGGTGCGCTGGCCGTGTTGTCCAGTTTCATTTCACTCTTGTGACAGCGCTAGTGTGTGTGTGTCCACTCTCTAATCTAATCTCTTGTCTATTATTCTTCATTTGATGCTGAACTACAACTTCCTTTAACATGTGATCAGGCATGCTGGGAGTTGTAGTCCACTGGCAGCTGGGGACCCAAGAAACTTACAGGAGCCAGTGAAACATATTATAGTGACAAGTACATGGGGACATTTCCTCATTCCTCCTGGAGTTGATAGCAGCAGCAGCCTGGCACATTCCTCTCTGTATGTCCTGTAAAAACACAAGTGGAATTCCTATTGTGTTTCTAAACAAGGGGTATCTAGACTGAGCCCAACCTGTTACTAAGCTACAGCACATTCTCTGACACATTTACGCTAACCTTTAGTAGGTTATTGAAAAAACAATTCTAAGCAACTTTTCAATTGGTCTTTGTTTTTTCTGTTTTTAGTTTTTTTTTTTTTAAATGATTTGTCCATTTCTAGCTTTCAAATGACCCCATCTAAAAACCAATGCTCTGTAAGGCTACACATGTATTTTTATTGCTGCTTTTTATTACTTGTCTTTCTATTCAGGCCTTTCCTATTCCAGTCTCTTATTCAAACCAAGGCATGGTTGATAGGTAACTTGGACCCTGGCAACCAGATTTCTAAAAATTGCAAACCGGAGAGCTGCTGAATAAATAGCGAAATAACTCAAAAACCACAAATAATGTAAATGCAATGAGCGTGCTGGAGAGAGTGCAGAGACTAAGTGCAACTAAACTGGTTAGAGGTGTGAAAGACTTAAATTATGAGGGGAGACTGTCAAGGTTGGGGTTGTTTTCTCTGGAAAAAAGGCGCTTGGGAGGGGACATGATTCCACTTTACAAGTACATTAGAGGACATTATAGACAAATAGCAGGGGACCTTTTTACCCATAAAGTGGATCACCGTACCAGAGGCCTCCCCTTTAGACTAGAAGAAAAGAACTTTCATTTGAAGCAACGTAGGGGGTTCTTCACAGTCAGGACAGTGAGGTTGTGGAATGCACTGCCGGGTGATGTTGTGATGCTGATTCAGTTAATGACTATAAGAATGGCTTGGATGATTTTTTGGACAGACATAATATCAAAGGCTATTGTGATACTAAACTCTATAGTTAGTATAGGTATGGGTATATAGAATTTAATTAAAAGTAGGGAGGGGTGTGTGTAAGGATGTTGGGTTTCATTTGGAGGGGTTGAACTTGATGGACTTTGTCTTTTTTCAACCCGATTTAACTATGTAACTATCTAACTATGAAAGCCTATTGCAGAATATCACTCTCTACGTCCAACTAAAAGTTAATTGAAAGGGGAACAACCCCTTTGAAGGGGTGGTTCAACTTTAAGTTAACCTTAAGTATGTTATACAATGGCCAATTCTGAGCAACTTTTCAATTCGTCTTCATTATTTATTTTACATAGTTGTTGAATGATTTTTCTTCTGACTCTTTACAGCTTTCAAATGGGGGTCACTGACCCAGTCTAAAACAAATGCTCTGTAAGGCTTCAAATTTATTGTTAATGCTACATTTTATTACTCATCTTTCTACTCAGGCCCTCTGCTATTCATATTCCAGTCTGTTATTCAAATTGGTGCATGGTTGCTAGGGTAATTTGGACCATAGCAACCAGATTGCTGAAATGGCAAACTGGAGAGCTGCTGAATAAAAAGCTAAATAACTCAAAAACCCCAAATAATAAAAAATGAAAGCCAATTGCAAATTGTCTCAGAATATCACTCTCTACATCATACTAAAAGTTAACTCAAAGGTGAACAACCCCTTCATTGAGGGGCACTGAAAACTGTACTTGCCCAACAACAGAAGTGGTAACTTTACCTTTGGTTGCACATTCACAAGTGTCTGTTACCTTATAAACCCATGGGTCCTCATGTCAGATAATCCCAACAGGATTCCATTGATTGAGTGAAGCAGTTTGTGACTCATGTGACTATCTGGCTTGCAAAATGATTAGCTGATAAGCCAGGGGTTAGTGACCTTTAACTTCACTCTCAGATGAGTTTGTGAGGGGATTCTAAGAGCTGTACTCAACATTCAGATCCAGGCATCTGCCTGTCAGACACTTTGCATCAGTTTATGGACTTTTTTTTTGCTACGTAAATAATTGTAAAATGAATTGATTTGCTTTATCAGTAATGGGAAATAATGTCCCATAGGATACATTGTTAGGGGGATTTTGTGTTCTCTGGCTGCAAAGAAATGTCATTGTAAGAAATTTTCCAATATAGATGAAACAATGGCAGATATTTTAATGTTATATACAATTGCAATTGAAAGCCAAATGTGTTTATTGTTTTGTGCACTGCCAGTTCTGACTTTGGAAACAGCTTAGCAACGTCAGTTTTCCTGCCAAGGCTCAATTTCCCACAATGCCTGCATGCTTTGTCATAGGTCTGTTAAAAGGCCTGTAAAGGGCACGTATCATAGTCAAATTGTTTCCCCCACCAGTGGTGCGGGCTAATAGAGCTATAAGCGCTGCAGTATGTTGCCTTAGGGCGGGAGTCACTATTTAGTGGGCCTGTGGATGGTGGAGGGAGGGGGGGTGATTGGGCCTCTGTGTACTTTGGCCTATTTTAAATCCCAATCCAGACAGGGATGGGCGAAACAATTTTACCATCATAGGTTCCTTTTAATCAACCTGCTACTGTCACATAATTTCACTAGTCAGAACCAGCAATTAAGAGAATAGCGAGCTACAGACTTGCTTCTGTCAACAGCATTCTCATTTACATATAACTTTAAAACGACTGAAATTTTTTATTGAATATGTGTTTCAGAGCTGCATAGAATTCTATATCGGTAGGCAAAGTGCTATTTTTTTACGTCCCTTTGTAACAAGAGCCTACTGCAATAGTAACAGCAGTGTATAATGAATACTATATTATATACAGTGAAACCTTGATTTTAAAGGGATATTGTCATGGGAATTTTTTTTTTTTTCAAAATGAATCAGTAATAGTGCTGCTCCAGCAGAATTCTGCACTGAAATCCATTTCTCAAAAGAGCAAACAGATTTTTTTATATTCAATTTTGAAATCTGACATGGGGCTAGACATATTGTCAATTTCCCAGCTGCCCGAGTCATGTGACTTGTGCTCTGATAAACTTCAATCATTCTTTACTGCTGTACTGCAAGTTGGAGTGATATCACCCCCTCCCTTTCCCCCCAGCAGCCAAACAAAAGAACAATGGGAAGGTAACATGACTCGGGGCAGCTGGGAAATTGACAAAATGTCTAGCCCCATGTCAGATTTCAAAATTGAATATAAAAAAATCTGTTTGCTGTTTTGAGAAATGGATTTCAGTGCAGAATTCTACTGGAGCAGCACTATTAACTGATTCATTTTGAATTTTTTTTTCCCATGACAGTATCCCTTTAAGTACCCTAAGTTTAAATTTTCCAATTTTTACATTTTTATACTATAGAGGGCTGCTGCATTCACAGAAGATCTGCACAAATAAATTCAGCCTTTTTGTCTCTTGGTTTATGTTCCTAAGCCTCCCTGAGGTTCATCATTTCCACCTGTGAGTGTCCTGGGCATTTACACAGCCGCTCGCCTCTCTACACAGGGGGTGCAGTGGGACTGGATTGCAAGCAGAGGCACTGGAAGGTAAGGAAGAACCTCACCAGCTGGGGGATACTCTGCATGAGTCCAGGTACAGCAGTTTATAAAGCCTAATGAAGTCACAAACAAGAAGTGATTCTTATGCAAGAGGACTTCTGGTATCTTTTGGCTGCTTTTTAGTAGGGATGCACCGAATCCAGGATTCGGTTCTGGATTCTGCCTTTTTCAGCAGGATTCGGCCGAATCCTTGTTCCTAGCCGATCCGAATCCAAATCCTAATTTGCATATGTTAATTACTGGAATGTAGGGAAATAACGTGACTTTTCGTCACAAAATAAGATTTTTTTTCTACTTTTTCCTTTCCTGTCCCTAATTTGCATATGCAAATTCTGTTCGGTATTCGCCCAAATCTTTCACCAAGGATTCGGGTATTCGGCCGAATCCCAAATAGTGGATTCAGTGCATCCCTACATTTATGAAAGAAGGGGGTCCTTTTAAAGGACTGGTAGCCCCAAAAAACAAATATTACAGACATAGGATCCATTATCCAGAAACCCATTATCCAGAAAGCTCTGAATTACGGAAAGGCAGTCTCCCATAGACTCCATTATAATCAAATAATTCAAATTTAAAAAAAATATTTCCTTGTAGTAATGAAACAGTACCATGTACTTGATCCCAGCTAAGAAATAAATGCAAAACAATCCTATTGGGTTTAATTAACAGGTAATATATTATTTAGTAGAATTAATGTATGGAAACCCCTTATCTGGAAAAGCCCAGGTCCCAAGAATTCTGGATAACAGGTCCCATACTTGTATTGATTTGACTTCTTATAGGAAATGAAAAGTCATTTTTACTTGGGTTAGGCACCTCCAAGTGATTGCATTTACTTACCTCATACCCCAGGCCAGTGCTCCTATAAGCAGAAAACTGCACCAGTCCAGGGGTTCTTCCAGCGAGCTTCAAATTTTCCGGGCAGAAGCATGCACTGTAGAACGAAATAGTCTGCTTTTTTCGTTAAAGTTCGGCTTTTCACTCTACTGCCCATTTGTATGCGCGCAAAGAAAGAAGAAGAAGGAGGCCTATCGCTCCGTGGTGTTTGGTGACGGGGAGATTAGCCACCCAGTGACAAATCTTCTCTATTGCTGGGCAACCAATCTCCCCGAAAATGCCTTCCCCTCGCCAAGAATACGAATCGCCGGCGGGATGGCATACAAATCGCTTCGGATTTCTGAGGTTGCCCGAAGTTTCCTTGTGAGACAACTTCGAGTGACTTCAGAAATCCGAAGCGATTCATATTCTTGCCGGCAACTAATTTCCCTGTCTGCCACCACCCTTATACTGTTTATGCCTTTCCTGTATATGTATAAACCTTCTTCTTTGGGGAAAAAAAAGTAGGAACTGTGTTTTTTATTGCATCGTGTTTGTTATCAGCTCTGTTGTGTGCAGCCATACGTTTTTTTGTTGTATAAACAAAGCCCCACCTAGTCAGATTTCTTCCTTTGAGTCTTTCTCTCAGAAGTTCTGATAGAAACATTATACATCAGTTTCTAACACAAATAACGCATTTCCAAAAACGATGGCGCATTTTTTAAAAAGTGATAATTATTTATATAAGCTTCTGGTTTTACTGGCTCTTTAGAGCTTTAGCACACAGGGAGATTTAGTCGCCTGGCGACTAATCGCCTCTTCTTCAGGGCGATAATCTCCCTGAACTGCCTTCCCCCTTCCTTCCGCCTGCTAAAATGAAAAATCGCCTGCGGCAATGCACTCACGGCGCTTTAATTTCGGAAGTCGTCCGAAGCTTCCCAATCTTTTTACTTCATGGGTAATTTTGGTTAATTCCATAATACTTTCTTGTATGGCTTTTTCCCTTCTTGCTTCGATCTTGTATTTTTTATGTCTTTATCTCTTTAAGGCTAATGGCACAGAGGGCATTTTTCCATCCAGCAGAGTAACGGCATCGGACAAAATATTCCTGTCCACCTGTCACAATTCTCAGTGTTATGTAATGGAAAACACTCAGGCTGATGCAAGCGAAGCAGTAACAGGCACTTTGACTGCCTTTAAGTAACAGCGGAAAAAAGGTGCGACATGCCATAACAAAAATTCAAGTAAAGGCACTAACCCTGTATTCCACAGTCAAATTAGAAAGTAGAATAACTAAAAGGAAAGAGTCTCACAGTTCTCCCCAGTCTAAAGATGGCTATAGACATACAGATTATAGTCTATGTTGGACAAACGATAGTCCGTAGCAATCTTCTGACCTGCAACTAACCATTCAGATTAATCTAAAGTAGTAAAGAGAACAAATCACATGATGCCCGGGCCATTAATTGACAAGCAGCAATCGTACGAAAGTTATGTCCGACAAATAGTAGTGACAGTCACCCACTCATATCGTCAGAGAGGCAATACAGGTATAGGATCTGTTTATCCAGAAAGCTCCAAATTACGGAAACAACTTGAAATTTCTCACGGAGCAGAAATTTTAAGTTGTTACATGTTCACATTTGTTCTGAAGGCGTTGGTCACTTGACAGCACAGGGATTCCGGTTGACTCCTAGCGAGGAAGAGGGTGAGTGCTCTCCCCCATGTGTTGTTCTCCAAATTATGGAAAGGCTGTCTCCCATAGACTTCATTTTATCCAAATAATCCACATTTTTAAAAATGATTTCCTTTTTCTCTGTAATAATAAAACAGTAGCTTGTACTTGATCCCAACTAAGATATAATTAATCCTTATTGGAAGCAAAACCACCCAATTGAGTTTATTTAGGGGGCAGATTTATTTATATATATATATATATATATATATATATTTTTTTTTTTTTATGGTCAAAACTGTCAACTAGGGACATATTCAAATTAGATTCGAGTTTTTAAAAAAAAAAAAAATTCAAATTCGATTTGTCATACTCTGGCCCTTTAAGAACTCAAATTAGAAGAAAATCTTATTGGTAGCCGATATAAATCATTTAACCTGTCCGATCAACTGAACGACCAGTCAACGTGGTACGAAAAAAGTCTGGACAGTCCACACACTGTCCGAAAACTGTATGAACTTTCGTTTCATACCACTTTTATCTTTGCGTCTATGGCCAGTTTAAGGGTGCAGGTTTGTGGTCTAGTGATGTACGGGCCGGCCTGATACCCGTGGGTTTACCTTTCCCGACACCTTACACTGTCGACTTCATGCTTCCGGTTTTATAGCCGCGCGCCTGCTCGCCCCGCCCCTTTTGTGACGCCATCGGCGGGCCTGGTTGGCGAGGGTCTATAAAAGGAAGTCGGGCTCGGACGGGTGCAAGTGGAGGAAGGGCGGGTGATGGCCGCGTTTTACCCACACATCACTATTGTGGTCAAAACAGAAAGATGTGAATGTTCCCAAAAATCAAACAGAAAGTAGTTAAAAATACGAAAAACTTTTTTGTATTTTTATCTACTATTTGTTTGATTTTTGGGAAAACTCTCATCATTCTGTTTTCCCCTGGACAACATTACTAGTCAAAATGTTCCCTCTGCCAATAGCCTTAGGGTGGTGGCAGACGAGGAGATTAACTTGTGGCGACTTCGGAAAACCGAAGCTATAAGTATGCCATCCCAGCGATTCATATTCTTGCCTGTGGGAAGGCATTTCGGGGAGATTAGTCGCCCGAAGTAGAGAAGACTTGGCGCTGGGCGACTAATTTCCTCTTGTGCCGCCACCCTTGCAGTCATCCTATGGATTGCGCCTCATATGGATTTCCCATTGTTCTATGTTCTTTATCCTTCTCTTTATCATTGTTGTTTATCTCCTTTGATCTTTTTTGTCTTGTTTTTCTGACTTCTAGCCCTGTAGCCTCTTCACTGTTGCACAAGTCCTCCCACTTGACATACTTGTGCACATGAAGTGTTTGTTTTTCTGCTCCCCTTACATCATGACTTTTACAGTAGCTCGAACACAATTCCGGGAATGCAATTTGGCATTAGGCGGTATTTAACAGAATGAGTGTGCATAAATGGAAAAAAATAACTGTAATTATGGAAAAATAATAAGGATTAAAGGGAAGTTCATCTTACAATGTATATTTAGTATATTTATATTGTTACAAATTGCAGCTGACCTTCTGTTTTTTATTTTTTGGTTCATGTATGATTTTGTGTGTTCAGGTACATACAAGTACTATTTTTTTTTTGTTAGCTATTTTACCTATATGATATACAGGGGGACTTGGTTCTGCAAAAAAAAAAAAAAAATCCATGCGTGCATAACCTATGGTTATAGTAATACACACTGTTTTGTGTATTACTTCTGACTGATAAAAGCTATATACCCTATGAGAAATTTCTTGTAGTGCTACTAACCGCAATTTGATGAAGGATGCTGGTTTCAGAACCACTATCTCTGTAGAGCAGGTAGGACAATTTTTTATGTGAGATGTCACTTTGGGGGGCTTTAAATTATGACAGTAGGATGAACAAATAACTCAACAGGTGACCCAGAGTCAAACATCAATAAATATTGTGTAAATAATACTTTATTGTTATCTCATGCTATTCTCTCCGCTTTTCTGTTATCCTATACAGAAATGTGTTTTGGGTTTTGCATTTTAGTCCTCTTGCGGTCAGGACCACCCTTAGCTATTTCAAAACATCTCTGCCATGCTGAGAATGCTGGGACTGTAGACTTGTGAGTCTGACATCCCTGCTTTATATACTGTAGCTGTTGTTCGACAACCTTGCAGTTTGCTATTCTCAGTGTGATTCAAATATCCTGAAATGAAATGTAGCAATTTGTCATTTGAGTACAGGTATAGGATCCCTTATCCGGAAACCTGATATCCAGAAAGCTCAGAACTACAGAATGTCTCCCATAGACTCCATTTTATCCAAATAATCCAAATTTTTAAAACTGATTTCCTTTTTCTCTGTAATAATAAAACAGTAGCTTGTACTTGACCTCAACGAAGATATAATTAATCCTTATTGGAAGCAAAACCAGCCAATTGGGTTTATTTAATGTTTAAATTAATTTCTAATAGGCATGAAGACCCAAATTATGGAAAGATCCGTTATCCGGAAAACCCCAGGTCCCGAACATTCTGGATAACAGGTCAAATACCTGTACTACCCAGCAAAGCAAAATTTTATATATTTAAGAGATTCTTCTAATGTGCCAAGATATTCCTGTTTAAACAGACACCAACAATTAAAGTGTATTAAAGTAATTGAAATGTAATTTACTGGTACAACTGGTCTGTTTGCTTCAGAAATGCTGCTACTATAGTTTATATAAACAAACTGCTGTGGAGCCATGGGGGCAGCCATTTATGCTGAAAAAGAAGAAAAGGCACAGGATACATAGCATATAACAGATAAGCTCTGTAGTATACAATGGTATTCTACAGTGTGCATCTGTTATCTGCTGTGTAATCTGAGCCTTGAATGGCTGCCCCCATGGCTACACAGCAGCTTGTTTATATAAACTATAGTAGCATTTCTGAAGCAAATACACCAGTTTTACTAGTGCAGGGCAACACTACATTATATTTTAATTACTTTAATACACTTCAATTTTTGGTGTTACCGTTCCGTTAATCATCCCCCCTATTTCCATATATGCAGAGACAATCAATTTACCATCAGGATGTCAGATGTAAGTGATACAATTCTCTCTTTTGTTTGCTTAGCAGGATTGTTAGCTGCATGCAAGTCTCGTTCCTTTAAGAGGAAGTGAAGTTCTGCGCCCTGTTGTGTTCTGACTGCTTTGCCGTCTTCTCATATCAAGCTCAGGATGTCCGCAGACACCAACAGCAGCTCTGGCCTCATCATCACCCCTGCTCCCAACTCCACATCCCTTGTGACTAGCATGCAGCCAACCTCCAGTATTATTTTCAACAGCACTAACATCACCATGCCACACGTCTGCCTGATCATTCTCTTTGAAGACATTGGGAATTCCAGGTATGAACCACAGTCGCTCAAATGTATTTGCACAGCACAGATATAGTAATATATATATATATATATATATATATATATATATATATATATATATATATATATATATATATATATTACACAAAAGCCATGAATATCTTGTAAATGATATCCTTATAAACGGTGAGTTCTGATTTCATCAGTTATAAACAGTGAGTTCATTTCTGTCACATGACTCACTGAAATTTGTGTATTATAATAAATAAAGTACCCCCAGTTGCAAAATATGAGGATATTAGAAGTTACCTCGGAGTTCCATGACCTGTATAAAAACACTCGGCCTTCGGCCTCATGTTTTTATATGGTCATGAAACTCCTCTGTAACTTCTAATTTCCTTATATTTTACAAGAGGGGGTACTTTATTCACTATATAATTTAAAGCGGAGCCTAGCATATACTACTGGACAAGTGGAGTAAACCAATCAGACCGAGATCAGAGGGGATAACAGGAGGGGAGATGGGACAAACAAGGAAAAGCAAACCATGAAACAAATGATGCATGTGTAACATGACCAGGCCTGACCCCTATTTGAAGCCTGGAAAGGAGGCAGCAAATAATTTAAAAAACTACAAAAAATAAATAATGAAGACCAGTTGAAAAGTTACTTGTTAGATATGGCCATTCTACAAATTTAGCTTAAAGCCGAACAACCCCTTCAACCAATGCATATTCACAGAGGTACACAGGGAAGCAATGCTTCAAAACATCTGAACAGTAGCAACTGTGAGGCTTTACTCTAAAAGTGTTTCACATGATGGTTCCGTGTTCTCCTCTTTACCTAAAAGGGGATTTCCTTTTAAAAATTGCCAGTTGTGGTGCAGTTTCATCCTTACATGTATTCTCAAAACCACTGACATTTCAGAAATAGCTTTCAAACATTGTACAGTACATATGGTTTTTAATGTATGGCAACTATCCCTTTTCTGTATCTGCTAGTATAATATTCCTCACTGTAAATAAATCATTTTCTATATAAATATTTAAGCACTTGGGCACTTTCCCTTTAATACATTTCTTGTAATCCTGTTTCTTCATCTGTTTTCTGATAATTGCTGCTGGCTGTATGATGGCCTAGATTTTCAGAAACAAATATACATTACATTTCTGTGTGCGTGTTTCATTTATGGACACATGACATGCAGGGGATTTTTATAGCCAACACTTGAACCAGGTCATGTTACTGTTCATATTGAACTTTTCGGTGCCAGCATGAGTGCATTTACCAAATAGGCTAGAAGCCCAGGCCAAAGGCAACTTGAGAATTATGACAATATTAAATTCTTATTGTTTCAGCACTTTGTTTACTTTGTAGGGTTCATCATCCAGAGTACGGCTGAAATGGAAGATACCTGCACAGCTAAAGTGGGAGATGTATCTAGTACACTGTCCCCCAAATGCAATAAAAGGCACTAAGATTGCCCAGCAGCAGTAACCCTAGCAACCAATACGATCTTTGTTTTTAAACAGGTGAGCAGTAAATTCTACCTTCTGATTGGCTGTTTTGAGTTACTGCTCCTTGGCAAACTTAGTGCCCTTTATTACATTACCCCTATATGGCTAAAAGTATCTGGACAGTTAAGGTGGCCATACACAGACAGATTTTAGCTGCCGATTCAGCTCCTTCTGTCCGAGTCAGTTTATCTCCAACAGACCTATCCAAGCAATTTCTGGCCAAAAATCGGACAATGATCACATAGTTACATAGTTAAATAGTTAAATTGGGTTGAAAAAAGACAAAGTCCATCAAGTTCAACCCCTCCAAATGAAAACCCAGCATCCATACACAAACCCCTCCCTACTTTTAATTAAATTCTATATACCCATACCTATACTAACTATAGAGTTTAGTATCACAATAGCCTTTGATATTATGTCTGTTCAAAAAATCATCCAAGCCATTCTTAAAGGCATTAACTGAATCAGCATCACAACATCACCCGGCAGTGCATTCCACAACCTCACTGTCCTGACTGTGAAGAACCCCCTACGTTGCTTCAAATGAAAGTTCTTTTCTTCTAGTCTAAAGGGGAGGCCTCTGGTACGGTGATCCACTTTATGAGTAAAAAGGTCCCCTGCCATTTGTCTATAATGTCCTCTAATGTACTTGTAAAGTGTAATCATGTCCCCTCACGTCGGCTCATTGTTGTAGTCCTTGTCCCAACAGCCTTTATCCCTGTAAATGTGATCCTGTTTTTTGAACCTACAGCCAAACTATCTGATCAGCCCGATATTGCCCCCATCAAGGTGGCTCATTTAGCAACCCCACCAAACAACAGATCTTTCAGTGTTTGGCCAGCTTTTGTCTAGAATGCTATTTCCTCAGTTCAAACACTGACTGCTGAGTTCAAAACTGTCTCCAGAAGAGATTTCAGTCCAAAAACTATTTGTAAAGGGAAGTGAGATTAATATGAGTGTTCAGAAACTGGCAAACCTAACATCATCATCTGCTATGCCAAGTGTTATCTGGATCGGCGAATGTCAGTGGCATAATAGGCCCCCTACAGAACAGGTTTACTAAAATGGTAGTGGAAAAACGTTGAAAGCTTGTACAGAGCCCTGACCTCAAAGTAAATGACAATCTTAGGAAGGAATTGAAACTGTAGATTGTGAGCCAGGCCTTATGCTGAACATAAGAGCCCAATCTTACTAATAGTTTTAGCACTGAATGGAAGCAAGAACCAGCAACAATGTACCAGCATTTAGTAGAACCTTCACAGAAGAGTAGTTAAAGCTTGAAAGGGAGGCATGACTTAATTATAATTGCCTTGGTTTGGCAATGAGATGTTGGACAGGTATCCGCATACTTAAAGGGGTCGTTCACCTTCCAAACACTTTTTTTTCAGTTGAGTTGTTTTCAGATTGTTCACCATAAACAAATAATTGTATATTTTTTTCTTTTTTTAACGGTTTCCCAAAATTGAAATTTAAAGTTTAATGTTCGTGTCTCTGGTGTTTCAGTCTGGCAGCTCAGTGATCCAGGAGCAGCTGAACTGTTACAATTTGCTACATTTAGTTGATACAATTAGTTGATACATTTCTCAGCAGTATTTCTGGAGTATTCGCAACTATTCTATCAATTCTAACAGCTGCCTTTAATGAAAGTCAGGGATTCTGCTCAGCAGGGACAAAGATAAGAAATGTATCAACTAAATGTATCAATTTAGAATGGTCAAAGAGTCTGCGCCCCTCTGAGAGAAAAAAATATAACAATTGTGAGTCCCTCCAAACATCAGTCACGGTAGTAAAAAAGTACAAAATATTTATTAAAACGTAGTGAACATCGGCCTAACACATTTCGTGCCTTTTGGGGCACTTACCCATAGGCTCCCAGAGCTGGTTTAGAAGGTGAAAAATTTTACTTTACACTTCAACAATTAGAAAATCTATATCAACAGGAAGGAACCAAAAAAAAGAACTAAAGGTTATAGACTTCAACTGCAAAAGTCACGGATACCTGGCATATGTTACCTGTGTAATGGAACAACTGTAGAGAGTACACATTGCATACAATAGCACAAATATATAAGATGTTTAAGAACTGCTTTCAATTTTTTTTTTTAATGTGAAATATTTTGCTTCCTTTACAGGGTCAGATACTGGGATCTCATGCTGCTAATCCCCAATGTTCTCTTTTTTGTGTTTCTGCTTTGGAAACTTCCATCGGCAAGGGCCAAAATCCGTGTAAACTCCAGCCCCATTTTTACCACCTTCTACATATTGGTGAGTGAGTCTCACTTCTCCTAATCTGTGCTACAATAGAGGAAGTTTCTATGGGAACCATCCTTCCTTTTCAGCTGTAACATCACCCTGTGTGCTCTAGGTCTGGAAATAAAACTTTATTGGGTGCACCAGATACATGGCGTGTCCATGCTGAGGTTTTGCTATTACCTTGTCCTATCGAAAGTTTCAAGTGTAGTGACTGGGCACTGCTAATAAAGGGCTGATGAAATTATACTAGACTGGGGCCCACTAGGAGATCCTCTGGTAATGTGACAGAGCACTCTGACAATGTTCAAGTGTTTTAGAAGAGTTTCTGCCAAGAGGGGGATAGTGAAGAGTAACTTGGGTATTTCAGAAACAGTACAGCATTTTTAATTGATTATATTTAGAAATATTTGTTGTTTCATTATGAAGTGTATATTACATTTCTAACAGTTCCCCTTTTAAAGAAGAACTATCATGAAAATGAAAATGTGATATAAGCTTCTGCATACCAAAATAAGAGCCTTTGTAAATACAATCAATTAAATATTCTGTACCATTTCTGAAACTAATGAAGTTTATCTTCACTATTTCAGCATCTGTTTCCCCTCTTCATGTAGCAGTTGGGTGTCAGATATTCATTGACAGTTAGATCCAGTATATCTTATAGGGGGGCTTCCTTTCCTAGCAGATGAATTAGAGCTCACTCAAATAACTGATTCCAGTACAAACAAAATCTAACAAAATAACTACCCTTTGCACAAATCCTGAATGTAGAGAGACAGGATTTCTGGTAAATAGATTTCAGGTGAATAGAGTGAGCTCTAATACATCTTCTAGGCAAAAGGAGCCCCACTATAATATATATTGGATCTAATTGTCAATGACTATCTTACACCCAACTGCTGCATGAGGACAGAATGAAGAGAAACAGATGCTGAGAGAGGAATAGTGAATATAAACTTGATTATTTCAGAAACAATGCAGAATATTTAATTGATTGTATTTAGAAAGTTTCTTATTTCAGAATGCTGAAGCTTATATTAAATTTAAATTTTCGAGTTGGTTCCCCTTTAAGGAAAATGCCATTATTTGTAACAATAGAATACAGAGGTATGTTTCCCAGTGTATGACAAACTTTCACAGTAAGTGATTGCTCAGGGAGCAGCCTATCACAAATATTGGGTGAACACACAAAACTGCATTTTCTACCATGACTGGCACGGAACTTGGTGTCCATTTCCACTTTTATAGAATTTATTTCCCCCCCTCTAGGTATTTGTGGTAGCTGTGGTGGGAATCACACGGGCCATTGTTTCCATGACTGTCAGCTCTTCCAGTGCAGCCACAGTCACTGATAAGGTAAGAAACAAAGTAAGGATGCACCGAATACGGGATTCGGGTAGGGATTCGGCCTTTTTCAGCAGGACTTGGATTTGGCCGAATCCTTCTGCCCAGCCGAAGCGAATCTGAATTCTAATTTGCATATGTAAATTAGGGGCGAGAAGGGAAATCACATGACTTTTTGTCATAAAACAAGGAAGTAAAAAATGTTTCCCCATCCCACCCCTAATTTGCATATGCAAATTAGGATTTGGTTCAGGATTTGGCCAGGACTTTGCCTTTTTCAGCAGGATTTGGATTCGGCTGAATCCTTCTGCCCAGCCGAACCGAATCCTAATTTGCATGTGAAAATTAGTGGTGGGGAGGGAGTAATCGCAGGACTTTTTGTCATAAAACAAGGAAGTAAATAATGTTTTCCCCTTCCCACGCCTAATTTGCATAAGCAAATTAGGATTCGGTTCAGGATTCTGCCTTTTTCAGCAGGATTCGAATTCGGCAGAATCCTTCTGCCCAGTCAAACGGAATCCTAATTTGCATATGTAAATTAGTGGCGTAGTAAAAAATGTTTCTCCTTCCCACCCCTAATTTGCATATGCAAATTAGGATTTGGTTCAGGATTTGGCCAGGACTTTGCCTTTTTCAGCAGGATTCGGATTCGGCTGAATCCTTCAGCCCAGCCGAACCGAATACTAATTTGCATGTGTAAATTAGTGGTGGGGAGGGAGAAATCGCATGACTTTTTGTCATAAAACAAGGAAGTAAAAAATGTTTTCCCCACAATAGCAGTGGTTGTAGTTGGGCTGTAGTCACGTATAGTTCAATAATAGATGGGTGGCTGCTGGATGCTCATCTCTTCTGCCATGCCTTGTGTTGTTGCCCTATCCTCTTTTGCATTGTTTTGCTGTTCTTTAGGCCTGTATACTGCACTGCACAGGACACACTTTCACAAATCGGAAGTGATCAACTCAAAATAGAAGACCAAGCAAATTTATCCATGTAGCCTTGCAGAATATCTATTCCAACATCTCTGTGAATGTGCAATTCAGTTTCTAAGAGGCACAAATGCGGATCTACTAGCAGAGAAGAAGGGATATATCCAATCATGTTACCTAGGGTAGTAAAACACTTTGGGGCATATTTATCAAAATCTGAGATTAGAGCTCACCACAGAAAAATTGCCCACCTTCTATTCAATTCCTATAAGATTTTTCAAATCGTATCAAATGGCGAAATTCTAATTTTCACCATTGATATAGTATTTTAAAAATCCCATGGGATTGAATAGAAAGCGGGTGAGTTTTTCTGTGGTGAGCTCACATTTAGCTCAAAATTGCTGCTTACAGTACATTTTAGTCCTTATCACAGCTAAATATAGATCTTTAGATGTTGTTTCCCTTTGCTGGCTATTTCCTGAGATGCATTCATAAAATGGTCCAAACCAGATTTCCTGGTTCTAAAAATAATAGCAAGGACTTGATAGACTAGTTCTTCTTCTGCCACTGACATTGCGTCACTAGCTTTTGAGAATATATATCCCTGTGTCTATGTAGAAATATTTGTAGCCAGCAATATCCTGGGATATTTCAGATCATTTTTGGCTATGCTCTATTTCTAGTTGTTTCTAGATGGTTAATTTTCATTATTATCCAGGTATAATGCATTAAGGAGCACACTGGTTACCTCTGTAAATAGAAATATCTGGCAAATTACAGAGTACAGGTATGGGATCCGTTATCTGGAAACTAGTGATGCGAGGGTAGGCCCAATACCGGTGGGACCTGCGGGTCGGGCAGGTTTGGGCCGACCCCGCACCTCCATTTGCGGGTGGCAGGCGGGTGCAGGTTGAGCTCTTCTTCCTGCTGTCCCCACCCTCCACCCGGAACTGCTGGCTTTCGACTTCCTGCTTTATTTTTTAAAGACGTGTGCCTCCTGCCCCGCCGATGATGTCACAAAAGGGGTGGGGCAGGAGGCGTGCATCTTTAAAAAATCAAGCAGGAAGTCGGCCCTTAAAATGGAAGCAGGAAGTCGGGGGCGAGTTGGTGAAGGGCGGGATGGGTTTTATCTGACCCGCACATCACTACTGGAAACCCGTTATACAGAATGCTCCGAATTACAGAAAGGCCATCTCCTATAGATTTCATTTTAATCAAATAATTATTTTTTTCTCTGTAATAATAAAACAGTAGCTTGTACTTGATCCCAACTAAGATATAATTAATCCTTATTGGAAGCAAAACAATCCTATTGCTATCAATAACGTTAGCCAATCGGGAGCATCATACCTCCAAACCAAACGCTCCTATCCGTGCTGCACGTGTAGCCTGTCCCCCACAGGAAATCCGTTGACGTGAAAATTTGTAAGACACGGAGCATCAGGAACTGGCGATAAAATATCACTTTTAATGATCCATTTAAAAACGTTCCAGCATAATGAAAGCACAAAAAGTGCCATAAAGCAGGATACACTTGTGTTAAATAGATTCCCTAATGCAAGAACAAAAAGTGCCAATAACTTTTAAAGCAGTAAATTTGTTTCCAAAACTACATGAATTTGCTACAAGATGATCTTATTCCCAAAGGTTTTACTGAACGCTTACTAGTAGAGCAAAGGTGAAACCTTATTATAAATAAGTTGTGTCACATCTATCTTCGTGCAAGATGTTGTATTTTGCTTTGCTGATGTGGTACCTTGCCTTTCAGGTTCTTTGGGAAATCACCAGGTTTTTCCTACTTGCAATCGAGCTCAGTGTGGTGATCCTGGGCATTGCCTTTGGTAAGTTAAATTCCCCCTCCATTGCTTGCAGCGATGTATAATGTTTGAAATAATGCACACAAGACGCCATCTAGTGCTACTCTGATATTATTTCATTATCTTTATTATCACATCAGTCCGGGACTTACTGGCAAGTGTCAAGCAAGGGCTGTTCAAGGGTGAATGCCATTCTCCAAGCCATTTTATGTGCCCCATCAGTGCCTGTGGTCATAATAGACTTTTTTTATGTATGGCCATGTCATAAATGCAGCATCAGATTAGTTTGGATGACGTTTGGATAAAGGTTAGTAGAAGTGTGCTTGGCTTTAAAGGGGGTTGTTCACCTTTAAATTAACTTTTATTATGATGTAGAGAGTGATATTCTGAAAAACTTTGCAATAGGTTTTCATTTTTTATTATTTGTGGTTTTTTGAGTTATTTAGCTTTTTATTAATCAGCTGTCCAGTTTGCATTTTCAGAAGTCTGGTTCTTAGGGGCCAAATTACCCTAGCAACCATGTATTGATCCGAATAAGAGACTGGAATATGAATAGGAGAGGCCTGAATAGAAAGATGAGAAATAAAAAGTAGCAATAACAAAACATTTGTAGCCTTAAAGAGGATTTGTTTTTTTTTTTAGATGGGTTCAGTGACCCCCATTTGAAAGCTGGAAAGAGTCAGAAGAAAAATAATTAAAAAACTATAACATACTAAAAGTCAACTAAAAAGGTGAACCATCCATTTAAAGGAGAGGGAAAGGTTAAATCACCCTCTTAGTGATTATAATTCTCTGAGAGGGTGATTTAAGGCCCCAGGCCATCGCATGCACATGAAAAGGCTTGCTTTTTAATTAAAGTTCGCTTTTCACTCTACTGCTCATGTGCACCCTGCATGAAGCAGGATGAAGATCGCTCCTTGATACACGTTGAGTGGCACCCCGGGCCGGTGCCCCTGTTAGCAGAAAACTGCACTGGGGCATCAGGTAAGTGATTATATCACAGGGGGTAGCTAACTTTTCCTTCTCCTTTAAGACATCAAATGAACAGTTCAGTGTAAAAATAAAAACTGGGTAAATAGACTGTGCAAAATAAAAAATGTTTCTAATATAGTAATGTATAAAGGCAGGAGTGACTGGATGTGTAACATAATAGCCAGAACACTACTTCCTGCTTTGCAGCTCTCTTGGTTTCCACTGATTGGTTACCAGGCAGTAACCAATCCGTGACTTGAGGGGGGTCATATGGGTCATAACTGTTTGCTTTTTATAAGCAGAATGCTAAGTATTAATTGCAAACTCACTGACCAGTTATGTCCCATGTGACCCTCCTTATAGTCACTGACTAACTCAGAGTTAGAGAGCTGAAAAGCAAGAAGTCGTGTTCTGTTAGGCATCCAGTCACTCCAGCCTTTATACATTACCTTTTTGGCTAACTAACTATATTAGAAACATTTTTATTTTGCACAGCCTATCTATATATCCGGTTTTTATTTTTTTTTGTGGTGTAAATTATTATGCAGGCTGAGAGGGGTTCCACAACTTTTTTTTATATGACTGTTTCTGTTTCCTCTTTCTCCATGGGAGGTAGATTACAAAAGTCTGGTTAATATTTATATCCGTATCTAATGAGTTACCCACTTTCAGGCACATTTGATATGGGCAGCATTGTGGAGCTCTGGTTAGCATTGTTGTTCTGCAGTTTTGGGTTCAATTCTAGCCCGGCCTCTGTCTATAAGAAGGTTGATGTTCTGTCCATGCTTGTGTGGGTTTCCTTTCAGTTTCTATGCTCTGCTGGGACAGGGACTGAGAATGATAAACAATCCCATTAAAGCACAGCAGAATTTGTTGCTACTCTATAAATAAAGGATAATGACAGTAAAATAAAAATAAATTGTCTCCCACTGAAGATAAACAGAGTTCTTCCCCCAGGCAGGCAGGGAGGCAGGAATGATATAAAATCATGTTTGTTTTTTACTTTTCTCTGTTGTTCAGGTCACCTTGAAAGTAAATCCAGCGTGAAGAGAGTTCTAGCAATCACTGCAGTTTTGTCTCTTGCTTACTCTGTAACTCAGGTGAGCCTTGGCTTCCTTTTGTTTAATAATTCCATTTGCCTCGCTTTGTGCACCTGCAATGGAAAATAGTGTTGTGACTTATGAATTATTAACTGCTGCAAAACTATTGCCATTGGGAACACAGCTGACTAAAGGGGTTCTATAGCATCTCCCAAAACATGATTCAGTTAATTGTGATTGGGCATAAAATAGGAAAAGATCTGTGTTCTACTCCATAGGGCTCATTAACCACTCCATGTGCAAAGTGCAAAAAAAACTGCAGTCTGCCTTTTTTTTTTTTTTTTTTTTTTTTTTTGAACTTTGCATTTTGGTCTGCCTTTGTAGGTAAAGGATCCATTATCCGGAAACCCGTTATCCAGAAAGCTCCAAATGATGGAAAGGCCATCTCCCATTTTATACAAATAATCCAAATTTCCTTTTTCTCTGTAATAATAAAACAGTAGCTTGTATTTGATCCCAACTAAGATATAATTAATCATTATTGGAAGCAAAGCCAGTATATTGGGTTTATTATGATTTTCTATCAGACTTAATGTATGAAGATCCAAATTACAGAAAGCTCCCCAACCCCTAACATTCTGGATAACAGGTGCCATACCTGTATTGTGTTCTGAAAAGAAGCACCTTCCCCCTATGAATACAGCATTGAATATCTTGGTCAATGCTGTATTGGTGAGGTGGTGCAGGTTGCAATGGGGCCCTGTACTTGCCACCTACCCTGCGGAAGGCAGTAAGGACAGGGCTGAAACAAGCAGCAGATTTTGGACCCCGCAATGATTTGCTGCAAACAGATCTTTTGTGAGTATTGCCTATGCTTTTTTAGAGATAAATCAATTTAAAGGGGCTGTTCACCTTTGAGGTAACCTTTAGTATGTTATAGAATGTCTAATTCCTAGCTACTTTGCAATTTTATTAATTATATGTAATACTTTTTGAGTTATTTGCCTTTTTCTTTTGATCCTTTCCAGCTTTCAAATGGGGGTCATTGACCCCATCTAAATACAAATGCTCTCTAACACTACAAATGTATTGTTATTGCTTCTTTTTATTGTTCATCTTTCTATTCAGACCTCTCCTATTCATATTCCAGTCTCTTATTCATAACGATGCATGGTTGCCACAGTGATTTGGACCCTAGCAACCAGATTGCTAAAATTACAAACTGAGAGAGCTGCTGAATAAAAAACGAACTAACCCAAAAACATATAGCAAATTGTCTCAGAATATCACTCTCTACGTCTTACTAAAAGTTTATTTAAATATGAACAACCCCTTTAATACATTTGATGATGCATGCTAGAATTTCTAGATAGATGTGTATGTATGTATGTATGTATTTATGTATGTATGTATATGTGTGTGTGCCAAGTAGAGCGAGTGCACACCAGGAACCTTTTTTAAAAATACTTAATGTTTATTTAGGAAAAATTTTAAAACAGGCCAACGTTTCAATCTCCCTCTAAGACCATTATCAAGACCATGACTGTTATAAAAACATCTTTTTAAATAGACAAGCTGTGTTAGCACTCACCCAATCATGTGTGAGGAATAGAGTCATGTGCAGAGGAAAGATCATCCAATCACTAAAGAATCCCAACCCACTGTGTAACTTAAAAGCAAACAGCCCTGTGTCAAAAAAAAGAGCATTGGAAACAAGAGTTTTTAAAGGAGAATTAAACCCTAAAAATTAATGGCTAAAAATGCCATATTTTATATACTGAATTTTCTGCACCAGCCTAAAGTTTCAGCTTGTCAATAGCAGCAATGACCCAGAACTTCAAACTTATAACAGGGGGGTCACCATCTTGGAAAGTGTCTGTGACACACACATGCTCAGTGGGCTCTGAGCAGCTGTTTGAGAAGCTAAGCTTAGGGCTCGTCACTAATTATCCAGCAGAAAATGAGGTTGGTCTGTAATATAAGCTGATGCTACAGGGCTGATTATTAAATTCTGATACTAATTGCACTGGTTTCTGTGATGCCATGTAGTAATTATCTGTGTTAATTACTAATCAGCCTTATATTGTGACATTTCTATTCTATGTGTACTGTATATTGTGAGTGGGTCCCTAAGCTCAGTAAGTGACAGTAGCACAGAGCATGTGCAGTGAATCAGCAGAAAAGAAGATGGGGAGCTACTGGGGCATCTTTGGAGACACAGATCTTTACTGCTAAAGGGCTGTGGTTGCCTTGGGCTGGTACAGGAGCACAAAATATCATGTACAACATTTCTACATACTTCTTTAGTTAAACTTTAGTTGTCCTTTAAGTTACACAGTGGGTTGGGAAACGTTGACCTGTTTTAAACTTTTTCTAAAAAAAACATTATGTATTTTTATATAATGCCCTACTTGGATCTACATTTACACATCATTTGTGAGTAGCACCTGGGTCAATCGTTAGCTGAGTGGTGTGCGGTTGAACAATGACTTGTTGGGCCTAACCAGATTTGAATGTATTTTCTATTGAGAAACTAACGGTATGCAGGAAAGTGGGCTACAGCAGGTAGTTATGTGTTTGCTTTTGGGCCTAATTTGACATATAAGATGCCGAAGCATATTCTGTTTCTTCTCCTTGTTCTATACAACATTCTTGCTTCTCTTTGGTTTTAGGGTACACTTGAGATCCTGTACCCCGATGCACATCTGTCTGCTGAAGATTTCAATATATATGGGCACGGTGGGCGGCATTTCTGGCTTGCCAGTTCCTGCTTTTTCTTCCTGGTAGGCAAATCACATTATGTTTTCACATCCAGGTACTAATACAAAGGCATGATAAGTATCATCTTCCTGTATTTTAATACTGCTAAGACATAAGAAGTATTTTGGGCATACAAAAGTTGTCTTAGAATTATGGGACCTGACCCAACCCTGCCCCCCCCCCATAACCCAGCACTCATTGTATCCACGTCTCTCTTGAACCCCCTTCTACTTGAAACCAGCATTTTCTCTTTGCTTTGCAGGTTGAGGTACTTTGTGGATTTTGCAGTTTCCCTGCCATGATAATTAAGTTGCAGCCAAGCAGGGGCCCTGAAACTGTATGAATTACTGGCATCTCAGGGAGTTATTTATCAAAGTCCGAATTTATCTCAATATTTTCTGCTACAAACGCCGATAAAATCCACTTACATTTTATTGAAAATTTGCTTTGCGGTCAAAAAAACTGATTTTCAAGATTTTTTCATCATGTTTTTTTGGATTTTTTCATCCGATTTTTTTCTGATTTTTCAACCGAAAATTCAAAAAAACTTTGGGGTACTGCACGAAACCCAGCGCACATCATAAAATCATTGGGACTTCTCTTATTGACTTATATGCAACCTCGATAGGACTGAGATGCCAGATTTTCAGATTCTGACTTTTCCATCCTCGGGGTTTAATATATTCAGAAGAATTCGAGATTTTTTAAAAGTCTGATTATATATAAAAAAAATCACGAATTTTTCATGATTTTTGCTTTTGGAGTTTAGTAAATAACCCCCTCAGTTGTAGTAGGCTAGGGGCAAGTCAAAATTTTTCATTGGATCACATGGCCATATTTTGCTAGATGATTAACTACAATGCACAGCTTACTCTGACAGAATTAGTGTAATCTAATCAAAAGAAGATATATATATATATATATATGTTCAAAGAAAGCACTCACGGCATTGTCCATCGGATGTATTTCAAAGTGTATTTATTCGTGCATGGTGCATCCATGCACGAATAAATACATGCATTATGCACAAATAAATACACTTTGAAATACATCCGATGGTCAATGCCGTGAGTGCTTTCTTTTAACTTTTATTGCTTTATTGGTCAGCACCCGGCGAGAACATTTTTGAATGGTGAGTGCCGTTTGATCCTGTATGTGTGTGTGTGTATATATATATATATATATATATATATATATATATATATATATATATATATATATATATATATATATTTATTTCTCTTTCAATTAATGAGACATGTTGAAATATTTTCACCAGAATGAGTATTTTGAAGGTCTTGCAGCTATAGAATATAACATCAACATGAATTTCTCTTCTCTTTTCAGGTTTATACCCTGGTGTCTCTTCTACCCAAAACACCCCTCAAGGATCGCATCTCCCTGCCATGTAAGTTAGCACTCAATTATTAAGTTAGCACGACCCCCCCCCCGAGCTGCTTTAGATGGTGAAAAATTACACTTTACACTTCAATATTAGAAAAACAGTCACACGTAGAAAATAGAAAGTAATTGGAAAAAAGTTTATTTCTGTTCAACGATCTGAAAACAACTAGGTGTTTGAAGGTAAGTCCTATGCGGAACCAACTTCTAAGACCCGAACTGCAGCCCACGACCCAAACTGCAAGCACATATTTACCCACTTTGATCCGCTACCCAACTCGGACCGGCAACTGCCTTATCCGCAACCCACTGACCACCATCAAACAGGAAGTTATGTTGCTGCAAACCGGAAGTGACTTCATAAAAAATGGGCGGGGACAGAAACATGTTTTGTAAAACTTTAAAAGGAGTAAAATATAGGCAATATTATATAAGATAAGAAATTTAGATGAGACCCACAACCCAACCCGCATCTATACGCACATCTGAAAATCCTCCCCTCACTCCGTAGGGTACTCGCTTTTTTTGTGGGTACCCGACCCACTGCAGGACTCTAAGGTGAACAACCCCTTTAAGAGAGGGTTAGGTGAGGGGTTTGCGGACATAAAAATGTCAGTTTAGTGATATGACACATGCAGAGTGTTGACAACATTCAAAGGCCATGTCTGTATCACAGCCTGTACATTTCTTTATTGAGGATGCTTATTAAAGGGGTTGTTCACCATTAAATTAACTGTTAGTATGATGTAGAGAGTGGTAGTCTGAGACAAGTTGCAATTGGTTTTCATTTTTTATTATTGAAGGTTTTTGAGTTATTTAGCAGCTCTCCAGTTTGCAATTTCAACAATCTGGTCTCTAGGGTCCAACTTACCCTAGCAACCATGCATTGATTTGAATAAGAGATTGTAATATGAATAGGAGAGGCCTGAATAGAAAGCTGAGAAATAAAAAGTATCAATAACAATACATTTGTAACCTTACAGAGCATTTGTTTTTAGATGCGGTCAGTGACCCACCATTTGAAAGAGTCAGAAAAACAAAGCAAATAACTCAAAAACTATAAAAAAGAAAAAATGACAGCCAATTGAAAATTTGCTTAGAATTAGCTATTCTAGCAAATCCTAAAAGTTAACTTCATGGTGAAACACCCCTTTAATTTTGTAAAGAATGCTATGATTGGTTTCCGTAAACCTTGAGTAATGGGTTCTGTATACAGTAGCTCTACCAGAGATGTGACTGCACAACATCTGGAGGGCCATTGTTGCACTGATTGTCTTTCATGTGCTGCCACGAAAGAAAGTGAAATTATGTTTTTCTATATTTTCTATTATTCCAACATGTGACCTATTCCCCTTCCAGCCAGGAAGAGTTTCTATGTGTATGCTGTGATCCTGGCTGCCCTGAACCTGGTCCAGGGAATAGGAAGTGCCTTGCTGTGCGCTAATATTATAAATGGATTATGGTAAGTTTGTTTCAGCCCTGCTGTTGCTATGTAGTGATAGACATGGTGATGGTTTTGTGTTTACATGTGCAGGCCATGACAGTTTATCTTGAGTATCAGGGAAATGCATTGAGATAATGTTACACTGTAAACAATCAATACAAATTAAAACATTTTCAATATGTTTAAAGGAGAACTAAAGCGTAATTAAAGAAGTAGCTAGAAATGTTGTACATTATGTTTTGGGCTTCTGTCCCAGCCCAAGGCAACCATAGCCCTTTATCAAATAAAGATCTGTGTCTCCAAAGATGCCCCAGTAGCTTCCCATCTTCTTTTCTGCTGATTCACTGCACATGCTCTGTGCAGCCGGGGCCGGTATTACAAATTTACCGGCAATGTAGCTGCCGGTAAATTTGTAATACCCTTCAAAAAGACCCCTTGGCCTGCCCCTAATCCCCTGTAACTTAGCTTTTGTCCTACTACCTGAAACTCAAGCAGAGCAAACTAAATTAAGAAGTAACCAGGAGCTGGGGTGGCTGGGGTGTCCTCAAACAATTAATAAATGTAAATAAGCCAAAATTGGGACTTAACCCCCAAAGACTCCTGCTGCTGGGTAATGCAAAATGACAAAAGATATATCAATATAGTATTAAAAGGCAATATTTATTCACAACCATGCCATGAAAATATATATAAAATCATGTTAAAAACTGGCAGTACTGCATCTGAAAGGAGTGATCCCCCCCTTTATATCTGAGGTTCCTAGTCCACGCTACCTAATAAGTGAAACCAAATGTGAGAAAAAGTGGATGGCGTGGACTTAACGCTGTGTTGGTAGCTCAATAAAGGTCATGCTACAGTGTGCTAGTGAGCATAATATCCACTTTTTTAATGAGCATAACAAAGTTAGTAAACCAACGTGAATCCAGTTAGTCCGATGTTAGTGTGCAGGGGTTAATTCTCAAGATTTAAATTCCTTGTGGTGCACAATAATTAATGTAGCGTGTTCCATAAGATATGTTCAGCAGCTGAGGCCAACCGGCCCGTCAGGTTAAATGTCATCCAAAATAATCTTACTGGTGCTGGTGTTGTCTAGTGTGGTATATGGCCCATGATCAAACACGTGTATAAGGCAGAAACAAACTGTTCAGTCCTGTTAGATGTTTGACAGGATAGCAATCGCTATAGTGCAATTATGCAGTTCTGCTCTCCATATTACTCAATGATGTATTGGCCACACATGCTTCCCGGTGCTGGTTGGATATAAATCAAGATAAGGCTTATACAGACCGTATATCTAGGCTTCCTGCCAGCGAGCCCACTCCAATTTGTGAAGTTCCAGCGGAATGTGTTTAACAGCACCTTATGCTTGCATTACCCGACCTCAGGGTGGGGGCCCCATTTCTCCATACACAGCACCGCACCTCCTCGACAGCTGTTTCGCTACTACAGCGAAAGTGACATGGTCTTAAAGGGATCGTCCCATGCTTGTGACGTTCGTTGCCACAGTGATCTGTTTAACTCAGAATGTATTGCTTAGAAACGTGGGTCCACTGTATTACTTTCAATCTCAGAAATTCGAGTCTTGTGTGTATATGTCCGTGGACTCCACCATGTCAATCAAATAAATATTATAAAAGTATAAAAAAAACTTTGAACAAAGAGCTGCATTCTCATTATCACGTGGCTAATCTAGTACATGTAGGTATAATTGCGACAATAATATCACTAGGTTGCCATAGATACACAGATCCTATCGTACGAATTAAGGATTCGTACGATTTTCGGATCGTGTGTGGCGTGTGCCGACATCTTTTGTCCGGCGGAGATCATCGTTTGGTCGATCGGTCAGATTTGATTTTGACCCGACCAATCCCGCCAGAGCCCATGACACATCGTAATCGGATCGTTTGGCCATACGGCCGAACAATCAGATTACCCCCGATATAGCCATGCTCGTTAATGGCATATCGGGGAAAGATCCGCTCATTTGGCGATGTTGCCAAACGAGCGGATCTTTGCGTCTATGGCCACCATAAGGCTAACAAGACCCATGGCTTGGTGGTGATAAGTGAAATGTTACATAATTATATAAATGTCCTCAAAGTAACTACAATTTTTGGATTAGAAAAGACAGTAGTGACACGATTAACTGATCCATTACTCAGCTATATATATCATGACAATACAAAATTTTACCAAAACTAAACACTAAACAAATCAAAAAGAAGCCCAACAGGCCAAAATGAAACGTAAAATAAATATAACAAAATGAGAAAGTGCTTCCAGACTCTATGTAAATCAATCAAATATAAAGAAACAATATCACTATGGACATTCAGGTATGGTAAAACAAGGTTTTTAACATGATTTTATATATATATTTTCATGGCATGGTTGTGAATAAATATTGCCTTTTAATACGATATTGATATATCTTTTGTTATATTGCATTACCCAGCAGCAGGAGTCTTTGGGGGTTAAGTCACAATTTTTGCTTATTTATATTTAGCTTTTGTCCTCTGTCTTCGGGTCTCTGTGTCGTGGCCCCGCCTCTTTTTAAGTCATGGCTTCGCCCCCCACCAGCCGGTAACCGATATAGGAAAAGGTGGCAACCCTACTTACTGAGCTTAGGGACCAACTCACAATATACAGTACACATAGAATAGAAATGTCACAGTATAAGGCTGATTAGCAATTAATACAGATAATTACTACATGGCAGCACAGAAACCAGTGCAATTAGCAGCAGAATTTAATAATCAGCAAACCTGTAGCATCAGCTTATATTACAGGACAACCTCATTTTCTGCTGGATAATTAGTGACGAGCCCTAAGCTTAGCTTCTCAACAGCTGCTCAGAGCCCACTGAGCATGTGAGTGTCACAGACACTTTCCAAGATGGTGACCTCCTGTGACAAGTTTGAAGTCCTGGATCATTGCTGCTATTGACAAGCTGAAACTTTAGGCTTATATAATAAGTTCAGTATACAAAATATATCATTTTAAGCCACATTCATTTTTAAGGTTTAGTTATCCTTTAAAGGACTTATTTTGAGCAGTATTGCAGCTGGTCTTCATTATTGTGCGTTTTTTCCAGATTGTAACTGAAAGCATTGTGTGCTTGTTCGCTGCACTGACACAGACAAAATCAATTTGACTCTCTTATTTATATACCATTCTGGCTTCCTAACTGATTCCTGGTTGCACATGTAATTAAGTCCTAGCAAACAATTCTTCCAAGCCTGAGGTCTTCAGAAACAAATAGCAAATGATTAAAAAAAACATAAAAAAAGAGAGCAGTTGCAATAAGCCTAAGAATACTGATATCTATATCATCTAAAAGGTTCCATATATGTGGATTTTTATAGTTTGCATATATACTAGATAGACATAGACAGGATTTGTTTCATGATTTAGCCGAGATTCTGCCGTTTTCAGCAGGATGCGGCTGAATCCTTGTGCCTGGCTGAACCAAATATGAATTTGCATATGTAAATTAGGGGCGGGAAGGGAAATCACTTGACTTTGTGTCACAGAACAAGAAAGTAAAAAAATGTTCCCACTTTTTCCTTTCCTTCCATTTGGATCTGGTTCGGTATTCATCCGAATCTTTCACGAAGGTTTCGGGCCGATTTGTGCATCCCTACTAGATGCACATACAGTTAGGCCCATAAATCTTTGGACAGAGACAACTTTTTTTCTAATTTTGGTTCTGTACATTACCACAATGAATTTCAAATGAAACTCAGATGAAGTTGAACTGCAGACTTTCAACTTTAATTCAGTGGGTTGAACAAACCGATTGCATAAAAATGTGAGGAACTAAAGCCTTTTTTTAACACAATCACTTCATTTCAGGGGCTCAAAAGTAATTGGACACTGACTGAAAGGCTGTTTCATGGGCAGGTTTGGGCAATTCCTTCATTATTTCATTATCAATGAAGCAGATAAAAGCCCTGGAGTTGATTTGAAGGGGGGGGGTGCTTGTATGTGGAAGATTTTGCTGTGAACAGACAACATGCGGTCAAAGGAGCTCTCCATGCTGGTGAAACAAGCCATCCTTAAGCTGCAAAAACAGAAAAAAACCCATCTGAGAAATTGCTACAATATTAGGAGTGGCCAAATCTACAGTTTGGTAGATCCTGAGAAAGAAAGAAATCACTGGTGAACTCAAAAATGCAAAAAAGACCTGGACGTCCACTGAAGACAAAAGTGGTGGGTGATCACAGAATCATTTCCACGGAGAAGAGAAACCCCTTCACAACGGCCAAACAAGTGAACAACACTCTCCAGGATTGCTTGATATGCGGGCCCAGCTTGCGCCAGAAAAACTTTAGTATCCAGTCCCCAACTTTATGTTGTTAATAAATTTATATTTCTGGATATAGGAACAGATACTCCAATGCAGAAACTGTGCTGCTACATATATTGAACACTCTCAAGGAGGCAGGTGTATTGATATCCAAGTCTACCATAAAGAGAAGACTGTATGAAAGTAAATACAGAGGGAGCACTGCAAGGTGCAAGTCACTCATAAGCATCAAGAATAGAAAGGCTAGTTTGGACTTTGCTACATCTAAAAAAGCCAGCACAGTTCTGGAAAAACATTTTTTGGACAGATGAAACCAAGATTAACCTCTACCTGAATGATGGCAAGAAAAAAGTATGGAGAAGGCGAGGAACAGCTCATGATACAAAGCATAGCACATGATGTAGAAAACATTTGGGAGACAGAGTGATGGCTTGGGCTGCATGGCTGCCAGTGGCACTGGGACACTAGTGTTTATCCATCATGTGACACAGGACAGAAGCAGCCGAAGGAATTCTGAGGTGTTCAGAGACACTGGGCCATATTTACAAACACTGGGCAGTAACCCCTAGCAACCAATCAGTGATTAGGTTTTTTCAGCCAGATACTAGTTAAACAATGAATGCAAGGATTTGATTGGTTGCATTGGGTTACTGCCCAGGGGCAAATTTGCCCAGTCTTTATAAATGACCCCCACTGTCTAATAAAATCCAGCTAAATGCAGTCAAATTGATTGGAAGGCGTTTCATACTGACCCAAAACATACAGCCAAAGCAACCCAGTAGTTTATTAAAGCAAAGAAGTGGAATATTCTTGAATGGCCAAGTCAGTCACCTGATCTGAACCCAATTGAGCTGCATTTCACTTGTTGAAGACTAAACTTCGGACAGAAAGGCCCACAAACAAACAGCAACTGAAAGCCGCTGCACTAAATGCCTGGCAGAGCATTAAAAAGGAGCAAACCCAGAATCTGGTGATGTCCATGAGTTCAAGACTTCAGGCTGTCATTGCCAGCAAAGGGGTTTCAACCAAGTAGGGATGCACCGAATCCACTTTTTTGGATTTGGCTGAACCCCCGAATCCTTCACGAAAGATTCGACCGAATACCTAACCGAATCCGAACCCTAATTTGCATATGCAAATTAGGGGTGGTTCAACCCACTGAATTAAAGATGAAAGTCTGCAGTTCAACTGCAGTTCAACTGCATCTGAGCTGTTTCATTTAAAATCCATTGTGGTAATGTACAGAAATTATAAATAAAGTTGTGATTGATGGGCCTAACTGCATATGTAGATCGATATAAGTATACTACAAGTTATGGTGCTACAGTTCGTTTTTATGTTGCTGAACTTTGGGGAAGGAAGTAATGCCTTGGATTTCATGTCTGTTCCTCAAAACAGTCAAGTAAATAACTTTATTTATTTTTTTCTCATTGCAGTTTTGTGGACGTCACTACGTTCCTGTACTTCAGCTTGTTTGCTCCACTCATGTATGTGGCGTTTTTGAAAGGCTTCTTTGGGTGAGTAGCAAAAACAAATGACTAACTGCAATTCCAGGTGCTCGGATAAAATATAACTGAAATATGTTGAGTGTCAAACCTCTCTTTAGCATGTGTCTAACCCTAATGCTTGAACCTCAAGATCGAGATGTGTTACTGAATTTGACCCTGGTGCCACCTGCTTTGGAGAGAATCAAACTACATTCACATCTTTTAAAGGAGAACTAAAGCCTAACTAAAGAAGTAGCTAGAAATGTTGTACATTATGTTTTGGGTTTCTGTACCAGCCCAAGGCAACCACAGTTCCTTTAGCAGTAAAGATCTGTGTCTCCAAAGATGCCCCAGTAGCTCCTCATCTTCTTTTCTGTGGATTCACTGCACATGCTCTGTCACAGGAACAGTTGGTTCATTAGGCCCATCTCCCAGGTAACCACTTGGCTATGCAGCCTTTCCTCAGTAACAGCTGACGCTAGCTAGTGCCACTGCCTACATGCCACCACTGAACATTTTATTCTTACTTTTTTTTTTTTAATGCCGCTATAAAGTTTCCTGTCTGGCATAGACCTGTTATCATGTTACCACAACATGCCCTACAGAGGCGGGATCTCTATATGCCTAATGTGGTTGATTTTATAGAGATATACCAATACGCAAAGGCTGAAAAAAGCCAAAAGGTATGGGGATTTGTATTATTAAAGGAACAGTTCAGTGTAAAAATAAATGAGTAAATAGATAGGCTGTGCAAAATAAAAAATATTTCTAATATAGTTAGTTAAACAAAAATGTAATGTATAAAGGTTGGAGCGACTGGATGTCTAACATAATAGCCAGAACATTACTTCCGGCTTTTCAGCTCTCTAACTCTGAGTTAGTCAGTGACTATAAGTTTTTTTTTACAATCAAGTTTTTTTCATGAATTAGAAAACATTCGATTAGTGAGTTTATTCAATAAAAAACCTCACAGATCTCACAAACTCGACCTTTGATAAGATAAATTATTTGGAAAACTTGGCAACTATTTTTTTTTTTGGATAAGCAGTAGCCATGTATAGATGCAAGAAGAGACACATTTTAAAAGTAGTAGTAAAAAGCAAAAGAAAAGGGATTTGTAGGATTTTATTTGACAGTGAAATCAGAGAACTGGTCCAGGGTCCAAATACTTTTGGCAAGCACTGTATCTAATTAGTGATGGGCGAATAAATTCCCGGCGAATTTCCGCGTTTTACCGCCAGCGAATAAATTCGCGAAACACTCATGAAATTTCGCTGGCGTCAAAAAATTTTGGATGCCCGTCTGAAAAGTCGCTCACTTCAAAACTGACGCGCATCAACAATATTCAGACTCCCATTGACTTGCGGGAAATTCGCGAATTTTTCGGAGAAGCGAAACGGGAGAAATTCGCCCATCACTATATCTAATCCTTTATACTGTGACTGATTCTCAGATGTATTATCCCTGCTGAGCCTGCCACCTTGTGGAATATTATATGCACTCCCATATGTACATACAGAAAAACATACATTGAAATGTCTTGCTATATATAGAAAATATAGGCCTCAAAACTGCCGTTATAATTTCAGCTTTTTCATCTGCTTATTACTATTTAATCAGGCTTTGGGCTCATTAACTTGAAAATACCAGCTACCCTTTTTTTATTTACCTGTGTGCTGGTGAGAGTACAAGAGTGCGGTTTTATAAAAGAATAGAATAGGTCGGTAAGGGTGTGTCTGCATGAAATGCCCACGAAGTGTGATATTGTGGTGGTGAAGGGGGAGAGCATGAAACCTAAATCTGTAGTCATATGCACCTATAACAAAAGTATTTTTAATGCGTTGGTGCTCCTATCAGCAGAAAACTGCACCGGCCGTGGTTATACCAGTGAGCACCATGTAGCGATCCTCTTCCATTTCCCTCTTCGTGCGGCTTCGAATGCGCAGTAGAGAGAAAAGCCGAAATTTAACTAAAAAGTCGTCCATTTTGTTCTACTGCACATGCGTCTGCCCTGGGAAATTTGAAGAAAGAAGAAGCCAGAAGAAGATCGCCCCGTGGTGCTTGCTGGTATAACCCCAGGCCGGTGCAGTTTTCTGCTGATAGGAGAACCGGCCCGGGGTTTCAGGTAAGTAAATACAATCACTTGGGGGTGCCTAACATTTGGCACCCCCAAGTGCAAGACGACTTTCCTTCTCCTAAGTTCATTTTTAGTATGTTGTAGAATGACCAATGCATTATTTATTTTTCATAGTTTTTTTTTTAATTATCTCCTTCTGACTCTTTTTAGCTTTCAAATGGGGATCACTGACCCCATCAAAAAAAAAACAAATGCTCTGTAAGCCTACACATTTATTATTGCTACTTTTTATTACTCATATTTTTATTAAGGCATCTCTTATTCATATTCCAGTCTCTTATTCAAATCAATGTATGGTTGCTAGGGTAATTGGGATCCTAGCAACCAGACTGCTGCTATTGCAAACTGGAGAGCTACTGAATAAAAAGCTAAATAACTGAAAAACCACAGATAATAAAACATAAACAACTGGAAAATGTCTCAATACCACTCTCTACATCATATTAACAACCCTTTTAATGGAAAAGAAAGCCTGCCTGGAAGTCCCCAGGGTGTCATTGCTATTAACCCAGGCAACCTGGTGTGCCTTGCAGGAACATACAGCTGTCTGTAATATATTATTTGACACAGTATGGATGACCTTGTCTCAATCATCACTTTCACTGTCCTAAACCCTTGTGGCCTGAACAGCCACATAAAGCAGAACTTAGTGTTTCTTTTTTCTGTAATCTAACCATGCAGTCATGTAGTAGTTAAACAGAAAATCATCAAGGATATGTAGAGTTGCATGTGTTTCCTTCTAAAATGATTGGAAACATTCATGTAAACATAGATACAGCAATTTAAGACATTTACAGGTAAAGGGACATCTGTTAGGGCCCCTTAAAGGAGAACTAAAGCTTAACTAAAGAAGTAGCTAGAAATGTTGTACAGTATGTTTTGTGCTTCTGTACCAGCCCAAGGCAACCACAGCCCTTTAGCAGTAATGATCTGTGTCTCCAAAGATGCCCCAGTAGCTCCCCATCTTCTGCTGATTCACTGCACATGCTCTGTGTTACTGTCACTTACTGAGCTTAGGGAGCCACTCACAATATACAGTGCACATAGAATAGAAATGTCACAATATAAGGCTGATTAGTAATTAATACAGATAATTACTACATGGCAGCACAGAAACCAGTGCAATTAGCATCAGAATTTAATAATCAGCCCTGTAGCATCAGCTTAGATTACAGAACAACCTCATTTTCTGCTGGATAATTAGTGACGACCCCTAAGCTTAGCTTCTCAACAGCTGCTCAGAGCCCACTGAGCATGTGAGTGTCACAGACACTTTCCAAGATGGTGACCCCCTGTGACAAGTTTGAAGTCCTGGATCATTGCTGCTATTGACAAGCTGAAACTTTAGGCTGGTGCAATAATAATAATTATATAAAATATTTCATTTTTAGCCATATTAATTTTTAGGCTTTAGTTCTCCTTTAAAAGGCGAGGTAGGTTCTCTTAAAGGGAAACACATGTTAAGCAATCAGAATTGATCTACGGGGAACATTTTTGGTAAAGAGAATCAGTGTTACCCCGTGGAATGAGGTTACATTTATTCTGAAAGGGGAACTATCGCTAAAATGAAAATGTAATATAAGCTTCCTCATAGTGAAGTAAGAAACTTTCTAAATGCAATCAATTAAAAATTCTGCATTGTTTTCTGCAAAAATCAAGTTTATATTCACTATCCCTCTCTCGGCATCTGTTTCTCTTCATTCTGTCTTCATGCAGCAGTTGGGTGTCAGATGAATGATCCAATATATCTTATAGAGGGGCTTCCTTTCCTAGCAGATGAATTAGAGCTCACTCAAATAACTGATTCCAGTACAAACAAAATCTAACAAAATAACTGCCTTTTGCACAAATTCTGCATGTAGAGAGACATGATGGGGTAAATTCATCAAAGAGTGAAGTTCCGCCACTAGAGTGAAATTCCACAGCTCTCAATTCATTTCTATGGGATTTTGAAAGGCGTATTTATCAATGGGTGAAGTGAAAGTTCACCCTTTGATAAATACGCCTATAAAAATCCCATAGAAATGAATTGAGAGCTGTGGAATTTCACTCTAGTGGCGGAACTTCACTATTAACTTCACTCTTTGATAAATATACCCCGATGTCTGGTGATTTTAATAGAGTGAGCTCTAATTCATCTTCTAGGCAAAAGGAGCCCCCCTATAAGATATATTGGATCATTCATCTCACACCCAACTCCTGAATGAAGGCAGAATGAGGAGATCGAAGTCACCCAGAGACTGCCTGTACTGGAATCAGAATGGAGCCACAGGAAGATTTCCAAGCTAGTGTGTGACTCTTTAGCTGTGTCCGTTGTTGGTATACCGAGAGCTGTCTCACAATAGCTGGAAAGCCACTGGCTCCATCAGAGAATATGGTTTCACCAACATGATGTCTGCTTATAAAGCATAAGAGCAATGCACAACTAATTATCCCATAGATCCCATGCCCATTATTCTCCCATTTGTAATATTTTGCCTGTTCTGTGAGCCATGCTCTATTCTTGCCTTCAACTTTTTCATTTGGTCTTTATCATAGAGCGGAGCCAAAGATCCTCTTCTCCTACAAATCCCAAGTGGATGAGCCGGATGAGACTGAGGTTCACCTCCCTCACCCCTACGCTGTAGCCAAGAAGGAGGGCATAGACACTGGCTTCTACTCAAACACCCAAATAGACACCACAGCATATCTCGATGACGTGGCCTCTATGCCTCACGTTGTAGGGAGCATCAACAGCATTGACAGTGACCGCTGGAAAGCTATTAATGTTTAGTGTTTGACACAGTGGCACCACAATGTCTGGATTTCAAAATGTTTAACTTTAGAAGTGGATTCTTCCCTGGAAATGCATTGGTCCTGAATTCCCCAAGCAATGCAATGCCTCCCAAGGAAATAAGATCTACCCCATCTATATACAGGAGAGGCCATGGCAAGTGCTGCTAAACCTTTGCACTGTGTTGTTCCTTGCAGGGTTGCAAAGTGTAGACAATACCAGTCCCATCGCTGCCATAGGGCATGTGAAGAATCGCATACTACTCCTCAGCTCGGAGGATCAGTATTCTGCGAATAAGTCAACGTTTCCTAGATCTTTATGGTGGTCTTCAGTCATTAAGAGTCATTGTCTGGATTCCTTTGACTGAACTGTGCTCCTTTATATGTCTTCTGTTGTGCACCAGTTTTAAAAGAGAAGGAAAGGCTAAAATTAAGTAAGCTTTGTGAGAAAGGTATATACAGTATGTACAGGTATATATATATCGATATCGATATATATATATATCGATATCGATATATATATATATATATATATATATATATATATATATATATATATATATATATATATATATATATATATATATATATAAATAAATACTCCAGTAAACCCACAAAGTAATGCTGCTCTGAGTCAAAACAAACAGCATTTCTGTTCTTCTATTGTGTACACATGGGCTTCTGTATCAGACTTCCTGACTTTAGCTTAAACCTCCAGGGCTAGGGCTTGAGCATGCTCAGTTTGCTCCTCTCTTCCTCCCTCTCTCCCTTTTCACCCTCCTTCCTGCTGTAATCTAAGCCCAGAGTGATGAGTGAGCAGAGAGAGACTCAGGCAGGAAGTGGTCACATCAAGCTAATACGCAGCTGCTATCCTAACAAAGAAAGAGAGCTTCCAAAGCTGTTTACTGAGATATGGTAAAGCATTCTGCAGAATAAATAAAGTGTTATAGCTTGCACTATCTATTGGCAAAAAAATGCTGCTTTCCTTCTCCTTTAAAGCTAATCATCCTCTAAAGGGGTCGGTGAAAATGTTTTAATTTTGACCAGCATTCTTGAGCGTGCCTGCACCATTTCCCCCCCCCCCCCCCCAAGTACTATACTCCACCCGGTGGTTTTATCTTTCTCTATGCAAAACTGACAACATGCAAACTGACGTACAAATCAACTGCAATTTCGAGCAGGTAGACCTGTTGTGGATATTATTACGGGCGCTGCTGGGCTTCCCAATTAAGGACACACAAGCCTGTTTTACATTTTAAGGTAGTTGACTCCCAGGGACAAAAAGAGTTAAGGTAGTAAGACACAGTATAAACATTGGTCATAAAAGTAGCGATCCACTGTATTCATATTTTAATTGCAATGTTTGTTTATTTAATGGACCGACTGTAGCGTCGGGCTATGTTTTATTCTGATTTTATATTTCAGGGGAGCTGCAAGAGAATTAACTTTTGGTTTATGTGCTGTTTCAGTTGAGGTTTGTATTTGGCCAAGCTGCATCACCTGGCAGGACTGGGAGTGATGCTAAAGTGACTTCACAATGTGCAAGGCTGCTTCCTAGATTGGTTGCTGCAAAAATAATCATTATAAGAAAATCTCATGTAACCTTTAGCCATTGGGACTGTAGTTGCAGCAGAATGCATTTCCAGTTATCGTTTCAATGTTCATTGCATGTGAACAGCCTAAGGGCTCTTACTCACGAGCGGTTGTAGCGGCGCTCCCCTGCGTTCCGTTTTTCTGCGTTCAGGCGCAGGGGAGCGCAGGAATAGACACATTACATTTTTTCCAATGGGGCTGTACTCACACAGGAGCGTGTAGGCGCCAAACGCAGGAAAAATGCAGCATGCTGTGTCTCAACCTGCGTTCGGCACCTACATGCGCCTGTGTGACTACAGCCCCATTGGAAAAAATGTAATGCGTCTATTCCTGCGCTCCCCTGCGGCTGAACGCAGAAAAACGGAATGCAGGGGAGCGCAGCTACAACCGCTCGTGAGTAAGAGCCCTAATGCAACTTGCTGCGCCCAGCCCCATACTGCTTGATTGCGATTCCTCTGTGAATACATGCATCCATTGACCAATTAAGTATTGCAGTTAGATACTCTAGTACTTAGTTCTTCATTAGTAAATGTGTGATTTGGCTTTGCTGCATTTGAAGGAAAAGAAAAGATGCCAGTGGTGTAACTATATATTACTGGGCCCCACAGCAAATTATTTTTCAGGCCCCCCACAGTGTCTAGAGGTTGACTTGTTTTATCAATATGTATTGAAATTGTATTTATTGAAATCATGGGGCCCCTTTACCTCCTGGGGCCCTCCTACAGCCGCAGGGTCTGCTTCCTCTATAGTTACGCCCCTGATTGATGCACTTGTCCTTTTTATAAGCCTTTTTATTTGTTTTACTTAAATTTTCTTTTTTTAAAGGTTTTTAGCTTTGTGGATGGGAGTTTATGGGTACAGTACTATGGCTCGGAAGATGTATGTGTATAGATCATTCTGACAGATGGTTAATACATAGGCATGGGCAACTGGTGTCCATCCTTCAGTTGTCCATGGAATGCTCAGAGATTCACGGCTTTTAAAGGACCAGTAACAGCAACATTTTTCTAAACAAATTCATTATTATGCTACGAAAAAAGGACACCAACACATATTAAACTTTAAAATCGCTAAGTCTTTATTACCGAACTTCTCAGTTTGTGCTCCTCTTCAGAAACGGCGACAGGGCGACTATCCATTGTCGGCACTCGATTTCTCCTCCTTGGCTATCTCCTATAAGGAAGGCAGGGAGGAGAAATGGAGAGCCGCACGATGCATCGCCGATCGCCTTTTCTGAAGAGGAGCGCAAGCGGAGTTTCGGTAAGTTATTTCTTAATTAAACTTTAATACGTTTGTTTTTTTCATATCATACTAACAAAGTTTTAAAAATATTTTTTTGCTGTCACTGGTCCTTGAAGCCCAGAACCTATGGTTCCAACGCATTATAATTTTATAGGCAAGCATGCAGGAGCACTGTACAGTTTATACCTATTAGAGAACTAGACAACTGAATGACTTGTTTTACAAACAGCCTTCTGGTATAGCACTGATGACGGCTCTGAGCTATTGTGGTGGACTCTGTGAGCACTCAGTTCAGTTTTGTACTTAGCTGCTGTTTTCATTTATTGTTGGCTGATTGCTGATACTGAAGGTTTTTTTTTAGCATGATAAATATATTGGTGCTGAGTTAGATGATCATTTATGACAGGGGCCCCCAACCTTTTTTTTTTTTTTTTTTTAACCAGTGAGCCACATTCGATTGTAAAAGCAGTTGGGGAGCATCACAGGCATGAAAAAGGCTCCTGGAGATGCCAAATAAAGGCTGTAATTGGCTATTGGTAGCCCCTATGTGGACTGGCAGCCTACATGAGACTCTGTTTTGCAGTACATCTGGTTTTTATACAACCAAAACTTGCCTCCAAGCCTGGAATTCAAAAATAAGCCCCTGCTTTGAGGCCACTGGCAGCAACATCCAGGGGGTTGGTGAGCAACATGGTGCTCACAAGCCATTGGTTGGGGATCACCAGCACCATTTCTGCCATGAGACAAGGTGAGAACCTTAACCAAAAAAGTTATCCCAAAACTCTATATTATATTAAAAACATGTCTTTATTTAAAAATCATGTTATAAAAATAGGCATACAGACCTCATGATATTTGCCTTATGTGTTTCATACCCCCTGGTACTTAATCATAGGCAACAACAACAAAAAAGCTTTTATAGGACATTTAGTGGCATAATTATCAATAGGTTATGTGCATTCAACCGTTGATAATTATGCCCCTGAGTGTGCTAGTATTGTCAGTAAAGGACTATAGCATGCACTAGAGTCCTACAGCGGTTACCCTGCGGGATGAGAGTAGGATTTTTGGGTGTGGGTATTAGTGATGTGCGGGCAGGCCCGAAACCCGCGGGACCCACGGGTCGGGCGGGTTCAAGCCGACTCCTGCACAAAATGTTCGGGTCTCCTGCTCTGCCCCCCCCCACGACCTAGCACTTCCGGCGCTGAAATTTGTAGACTTGCGCCCGCCCCATTTAGTGATGTCACTGCGGGTCGGGCGCGGGTCTATAAATAGAGTGGCAGCAGCAGACCGGATTGGGAGGCGGGGCAGGTTAGGGTTGGGTGCGGGTCGAGAAATTCTCTAGTGGGTATAGATGTGGGTTCCGAGTCAGGTTGCGGGTCTCGTCTAAATTTCTTATGTTATATTGTCTATATTATACTCCTTTTATAATTTTACAAAAACTTTTTCTGTCCCCACCCACTTGTGATGATGTCACTTCCGGTTTGCAGCAGTCAGCGGGTTGAGGATAAGGCCGTTGCGGGTTGGGGTTGTGTATCGGATCAAAGTGGGTAAATATGCGGTCCATTAATTGGTTCCACGCAGGACTCTAGCATGCACACAGCTCCTATATATGGAATGCAATGTGTCACGATATGAGAAGTGTCTGCCCAAGACTTCCAGCATATGGGGCAGTCAAGTCAAAATAGCACTTACTTCAAAGGGTAACTTAACCCCCCCTGCACTTATATTCTCTCTACAGCATGTATTAATATTGCATTGCCTCCCTGTGGTATAATGCTTCCTGGCATGTGATGTTGACATACCCATTTGCACATGGCAGATACGTCATCTATCATTCACATAAATACAGGTGTGGGATCTGTTATCCAGAATACTCGGGACCTGGGTTTTTCTGAATAAGAGATCTTTATGTAATTCGCATATTCATTCCTGAAGTCTACTAGAAAAACATTAAATAAACCCAATAGGCTGGTTTTGGCTCCAATAAGGATTAATTATATCTTAGTTGGGCTCAAGTACAAGCGACTGTTTTATTATTACAGAGAAAAAGGAAATGCTTTTCTAAAATGGATGATTTGGATAAAACGGAGTCTATGGGAGATGGCCTTTCTGTAATTTGGAGCTTTTGGGATAACGAGTTTTCAGATAACAGATCCCATTCCTGTACTAGATAAGAAGACTTGTGCTTTTCTTGTCCTTTAAAGGGTTGGTTCACTTTTGAGTTAATTTTCAGTATGTTATAAAATGGCCAATTCTAAGAAACTTTTCAATTGTTCTTCATTATTTATAACTTTTAATTATTTGCCTTTTTCTTCTGACTCTTTCCAGCTTTCAATTGGGGGTCACTGACCCCATCTAAAAAAAACAAATGCTCTGTAAGACTACAAATGTATTGTTATTGCTACTCTTTATTGCTTTACTACTTTGTATTACTCATCTTTCTATCGTAGACAGGCAGTCAGCACAACGATTTTCACTCTTTGTGGGTGGTGCACGTCCTCCAGTGGCCACTTTCCACTGGCACCACATGCAAAAACAACTTCAGGACAGCACCATCAAATATTTTATGTATAATAAAACGCCTTTGTTTATGCTTCACAGGGGCATCACGGCAACGTTTCAGGCCACATGGCCTTTTCTCAAGCTTAAGAAAAGGCCATGTGGCCTGAAACGTTGCCGTGATGCCCCTGTGAAGCATAAATAAAGGCGTTTTATTATACATAAAATATTTGATGGTGCTGTCCTGAAGTTGTTTTTTACTCATCTTTCTATTCAGGCCCTCCCCTATTCATATTTCAGTCTCTCGTTCAAATCAATGCATGGTTGCTAGCAGGGTTGGACTGGGCCGGCGGGACACAGGGAAAAAACCCGGTTGGCCTCCGTCAGCCCAGATCTGCACCCATATCCGCTTCTTAATGCTGCAACCTCCCTTAGTCGGGAGGTCGTGGCAAAAGTAGTGTGTGCGTACTTGGCTTCGCGCGCATGCATACAAACGCAGCGCCATACGCTGACACAGCTGGATGCCGGAGGGGGACCCTGGAGCAGTAACCCCGATGGGTCCCCAGCCCCCCAGTCCGACCCTTGTTGCTAGGTTCATTTGGACCCCAGCAACCAGATTGCTGAAATTGCAAACTGGAGAGCTGCTGAATAAAAAGCTAAATAACTCAAAAACCACAAATAATAAAAAAATGAAAACCAATTGCAAATTGTCTCAGAATATCACTCTCTACATGATACTAAAAGTTAACTCAAAGGTGAACAACCCCTTTAATTGCATTTGGGTGCATCATGCTTTGGCTAAATGCTTTTAATGCAGATGCAATATTTTTAGTGTTTAATGTTCCCCCAACTTTGGCGGCACATTGCAACAAAGTAGAAATATTGCATCAGATTGCTGACGACTGCAAGTCTTTTGTAAAAGCAAATATATATATATATATATATATATATATATATATATATATATATATATATATATATATATATATTTAACCTATTTGATGCTGGTTATGTATTCTTCTTGCCCAGGAATGTGATATGAATCTTGTATTCAAAGCAGACAGCTTTCAGGTCTCTTGTTATTCAGCTCTACTTTGGCCATAAACAACTGGTAATTGAGAGCAAGAATAGGGGTTTTCTCATTTTAACCTTTTATTGCATCTCAGCAGTAGATTAGGGATATGGCTATACACCCCTAGGTTTATTTTTGCACTTGTAACATCAAGCCGATCCTATACCTTAATATGGGGGATTCAGGTCAGAAACATTGTGAACTCAATAAAACAAATGCAGCTGGTAAAGGGTTGGTTCACCTTTAAGTTAATGTTATAGAAAGACCAATTCTAAGCTGCATTTCAATTGGTCTTCATTGATTATTTTTTATATATTTTTTTTCCAAATATTTGCCTCCTTCTTCTGTCTCTTTGCAGCTCTCAAATGGGGGTCACTGACCCCATCTAAAAAACAAATGCACTATAAGGCTACAAATGTATTGTTATTGCTACTTATTATTCCTAGTCCTTCTATCCAGGCCTCTACCATTCATATTCCAGTCTCTTATTCGTAGCAATGCATGGTTGCTAGGGTAACTTGCACCCTAGCCTCTAGTGATGGACGAATTTGTCCCGTTTTGCTTCACCGAAAAATTTGTGACTTCCCTGAGGAATTAGCGAAATGGGAATTTTGATACCCGTATAAATTTTGACGCTCGAGTCAATTTTGATGCCGGTGTTAAAGTCAATGGGCGTTCGAATAATGTTAATGCGCAATGTTTTTTACGCGATTGCCCTTACTGACACACGTCCAAAATTTTCGCTGGCAAATTGTCGCTGCAGTTTCGCTAATCTAATCACCAGCGGTGAAACCAGAAATTCCCTGCAAATTTACGCCTGGCAAATTTATTCGCCCATCACTACTAGCCACCAGTTACTAGCAGTAACCCCAATGGGTCCCGAGCCCCCCAGTCCGACCCTTGTTGCTAGGTTCATTTGGACCCCAGCAACCAGATTGCTGAAATTGCAAACTTGAGAGCTGCTGAATAAAAAGCTAAATACCTTACAAACCACAAATATTAAAAAATGAAACCCAATTGCAAATTGTCTCAGAATATCATTCTCTATGTCATATTAAAAGTTAACCCAGAGGTGTACAACCCCTTTAATTGCATTTGAATGTATCATGCTTTGTCTAAATACTTGTAATGCAGATGCAATATTTTTACTGTGTTTAATGTTCCCCCGACTTTGGCTATCATAAAAACTTCAAGCACTAAGGGTAGAGCTCCACAAGCGTTTTTCGTCGGATTGATGCCCGCCGACAAAACGCACACGACAAGTCTGATGGAGTCGTAAACGTGAATATATAATTGGACCGAATGAAAAGTCGGAGTTAACAACTACACGGTCCGACTGTCGGATGAAGACGCTGCTTTGTGCGTCCACATCCGACAGTTGTGTCGCGTCGGATGTTATGTTGTTTTTACCTGCGACTTTCCATTCAATCCAGTTATATCGTCACGTGTGCGACTCATCTGACTTGTCGCATGCGTTTTGTCGGCGGGCGTCGATCCGATAAAAAACACTCGTGGAGTCCAGCCCTTACACATATGTATGTGACCTAAAAAGCTGCACCATAAGTGGGTAATTAGTAATGTGCAACCCATTCAGGTGGCTGCAGATTGCCGATGACTGATCTAAATCCTCTGTAAAAACAAAAAAATACATATATATATTTAACCTATTTGCTGCCAGAATGCTGGAATTCATTTGAACTGGCTGTAGACAATATAAAGCAATCGCCCATTCCTCAGTATGATGGGGGAGATGTGCAAATACTGAAGGGTGAATCAAGCAATTGTCTCTATTTATCTTCATTCTGAATTTTTTTATTGTCTCGTACCTGAAACATTCCAGACTCCCATCTGGTTGGCTGAAGATATTTGTCAGAAGCAGATGAAATAAATGCAGGTAATACTGAGGAGAGGGAAAAAAAAATGTCTATGTATTTACAGATATTATATGAAATGTAAATATTATATTTTTATGATTGTTAAAAATAAAGGCTGCTTTAGAAAAATGATATCCGGTGTGTTGGGTCTATGTAAACTGTAATGATAACGGAACCTGGTAGAATCAGCGAGCGAAACCCAACATCAATGTCAGACTGGGTCGCACCAGAGGCCCCACTCTCATAGAGATTAGATACAGTGAAACCTCAAATTAAAGTACCCTGGTTTTAAGTTTTCCCACATTTTACATTTTTTATTTGTGGTCCCACCAATTTATAATGCATTTCAACGTGTCGCGTGTCTTCCCGTCCGTTACAATGAAAAGTCGCCTGCGCTAAAGCACACGCAGCGCTTCGTTTTCTGAAGTTGCCTCACGAGGAAACTTCGGGCGACTTCGGAAAACAAAGGGCCGCGTGTGCTTCAGTGCAGGCGACTTTTCATCATAGCGGATGGGAAGACACGTGAAGGCAGTTTGGGGAGATTTTCGCCCAGAAGAAGAGGCGATAAATTTCCTCGAATCTACTCGTGTGGACTGACCCATAGGGGGTTATTTATGTAAGGTCGAATTTTAGAGGATTGTGAGGTTTTTTTATACCTCAAATTAACTTTCAGATTTAAGGGTCAAATATTGAGGCTTAATTAACCCTCGATATTCGACTGGCGAATTAAAATCCTTCGACTTCCAATATCGAAGTCGAAAGGATTTTGCGCAATTCGTTCGCTCAAACGATTAAATCCTTCGAATTGAACGATTCGAAGGATTTTAATCCATCGATCGAAGGATTATCCTTCGATCAGAAAAAACTTGGAAAGCCTATGGGGACCTTCCCCATAGGCTAACATTGACTTCGGTAGCTTTTAGGTGGCGAAATAGGGGGGTCGAAGTTTTTTCTTAAAGAGACAGTACTTCAACTATCGAATGGTCAAGTAGTCGAACGATTTTTAGTTCAAATCGTTCGAAGGTCAAAGTAGCCAAAAAAAAACATTCGAAAATTGAACTATTTTTCCTCTATTCCTTCACTGGAACAAAGTGAATGGGCCCCTTATTGTCATTGCTACTTTTTATCACTCATCTTTCTATTCAGTCCCTCTCCTATTCATATTCCAGTCTCTTATTGAAATCAGTGCATGGTTGCTAGGGAAATTTGGACCCTAGCTGCCAGAATGTTTAAAATGCAAATTGAAGAGCTGCTGAATAAAAAGCTAAATAACTCAAAAACCTTAAATAATAAAAAATAAAAACCAACTGCAAATTGTCTCAGAATATCACTCTCTACATCATACAAAGGTGAACAACCCCTTTAACATCTTCAAATGGTTCAAGGGACTTCAGCCATTGACTTCTACATGACCTCGACAGGTTTTTAGCTGGAGTATTTTTTGGATTCAGGCTATTTCCAGCTTCAGGGTATAATAAATCTCAAAAAATTCAAGGTTTTTTTTTTTTTAACCCAAAAATTTGAATTTTGACTTAAAAATACCCTCTAATTTTTTGGATAAATACAACTTTGGCGCTCTATAAGGCGCTCTATAAATACATGTTAATAATAACTTAACCTTTAATTAATCTGCCCCTCAATGATAGATAGAGAGATAGATGTGTGTGAGTGTGAGCAGCAGCCTGCAGATGGGGTGGCTTATAGATCTTTAGTGATAAATGCAGACATATCCCAGGCATATTTGTTTGTCTCAAAGCTGTTGTTTTACCTGTTCTGCTTCCGTCTAAATAACAAAGCAAATTGAGAGGGAACAGACTACTGCATTGCCACTTGTACAAGGAAGCCAGCAATTACCTATGTTGCACAACATAATGAGACCCTCCTAGGCCTCACTATTAATTCTGTATGTGGTTCTATGTTCTTCCCCAATCTTCGTTCCATTCTTTTCTGTATCAAATTGTTAAAACATAACCTGACGATGGGTTGGTAATTAGTGCAATTTCAGTTGCATAAAGTTTAAAAACAAAAATATGACAGTGTAACCGTGAACTGAAATGTTAATAAGTAGACATTTTAAAGGGGTGGTTCACCTTTAAAGGATAACTAAACCCTAAAAATGAATATGGCTAAAATTGTCATATTTTATATACTGAACTTATTGCACCAGCCTAACGTCTCAGCTTGTCAATATCAGCAATGATCCAGGACTTCAAACTTGTCACAGGGGGTCACCATCTTGGAAAGTGTCTGTGACACTCACATGCTCAGTGGGCTCTGAGCAGCTGTTGAGAAGCTAAGCTTAGGGCTCGTCACTAATTATCCAGCAGAAAATGAGCTTCCCCTGTAATATAAGCTGATGCTACAGGGCTGATTATTAAATTCTGATGCTAATTTCACTGGTTTCTGTGCTGCCATGTAGTAATTATCTGTATTAATTACTAATCAGCCTTATATTGTGACATTTCTATTCTATGTGTACTGTATATTGTGAGTGGGTCCCTAAGATCAGTAAGTGACAGCAGCACAGAGCATGTGCAGTGAATCAGCAGAAAAGAAGATGGGGAGCTACTGGGGCATCTTTGGAGACACAGATCTTTACTGCTAAAGGGCTGTGGTTGCCTTGGGCTGGTACAGAAGTCCCAAAACATAATGTACAACATTTCTAGCTACTTTTTTAGTTAAGCTTTAGTTCTCCTTTAGGGTGGTGAATTGCAAGTTGTGCTTCTGTTTGACTCTCCTCTGAAGAGTGACAGCATGGGATCCTCAAAGCAACTATCAAAAGATCTGAAAACAAAGGTTTTTCAGTATCATGGTTTAGGGGAAGGAATGTAATCAGGAAATGGAAGGCCACAGACACAGTTGCTGTAAAACCCAGGTCTGACAGGCCAAGAAAAATACAAGAGCGGCATATGCAGAGGATTGTGAGAATGGTTACAGACAACCCAAAGATCACCTCCAAAGACCTTGCAAGAACATCTTGCTGCAGATGATGTAACTGTATATCGTACTACACTACTGCAATTTGCACAAAGAACATCTGTATGGCAGGGGGATGAGAAAGAAGCCCTTTCTGTACTCACGCCACAAACAGAGTCGCTTGTTGTATGCAAAAGCTCATTTAGACAAGCCACAGTCATTTTGGAACAAAGTGCTTTGGACTGGTGAGACAAAAATTGAGTTATTTGGTCATAACAAAAAGTGCTTTGCATGGTGGAAGAAGAACACCGCATTTTAAGAAAAACACTTGCTACCTACTGTCAAATTGGGTGGAGGTTCCATCATGCTGTGGGGCTGTGCGGCAATTTCAGTGACTGGGGCCCTTGTTAAAGTCAAGGGTCGGATGAATTTAGCCCAATATCAACAAATTCTTCAGGATAATGTTCAAGCATCAGTCACAAAGTTGAAGTTACTCAGGGGTTGATTATTCCAACAAGACAATGACCCTAAACACACTTGGAAATCTACAAAGGCATTTATGCAGAGGGAGAAGTACAATATTCTGGACAAATGGTCAAAAATATGGCCATCCAGAATCCAGACACTCATCAAAGGCTATAGGAGGCATCTAGAGGCTGTTACATTTGCAAAAGGCTCAACTAAGTATTGATGTAATATCTCTGTTGGGTGCCCACATTTATGCACCTGTCTAATATAGTTATGATGCATATTTTCTGTTAATCCAATAAACTTCACTGCTAAAATACTACTGCTTCCATAAGGCATGTTATATATTAAAACGAAGTTGCTACTTTGAAAGCTCAGCCAACGATAAACAAAACACCCAAGAATTAAGAGGGGTTCCCAAACTTTTTCATGTGACTGAATCTTTTTATAAGAAAAAAAATATTTTAAACATTTTAATGGTTTTTATTAAAGAAGATGTGAAGTGCAGTATGCTTATGACATTGGACCAATTACAAATTATCTGAGAATATCACCACCTACATCCTACTAAAAGTTTATTTCACAATGAGCTTCCCCTCAAAAACAAATTTAAAAGTACATTTTTCCCTTCTATGCTTTGAAGCAAGATAACATTATTTATGGATCTAACTGTCAGCTGTAACTGTCCCACCCCCACAGGCACGGGCAAAAAATGAGCATAGAAACTCTGAAGTGACATTGTCTAGGAGGGACAGTGTAAATACATGATGGTTACAATACACAGTAAACAAAAGCCATAACATTATATGCAGTGGAATACTCCAAATATTTAAACAAATTGCTTTTTTGTTATGATGTTATAAAACATAGAAAAATATAAACATTTTTGGATTCTATGGTTTAATGTGAAATTACAAACTGTGTTTTTTTTTTTGATACTATAAAATAACTTGCTCAATGTCATAAGTACTGGTATGGGATCCCTTATGCGGAAACCCATTATCTAGAGAGTCCCATAATTCTAATTTTTAAAAATGATTTCCTTTTTCTCTGTAATAATAAAACAGTACAGGTATCCAGGGTTTTCCAGATAAGGGATCTTTCCGTAATTTGGATCTGTACTAAATTTAAAATTCTAAATAAACCCAATAGGATTGTTTTGCATCCAATACGGATTAATTATATCTTGGGATCAAGTCAATTGTATTGTTTTTTATTACAGAGAAAAAGCAAATTGTTTGTTAAAATTTGAATTATTTGCTTTTAATGAATAGACCCTACGAGAGATAGTCTTCCAGTAATTTCTAGCTTTTTGGATAATGTGTTTCGGATAACAGATCCCATACCTGTACATTATACCTGATAGTAACTAAGCTGCATGAATCCACATTGGTGGCAAAACAAATATTGGGTTTATTTAATGTTTAATTTTTTTTTATTTTTTTTAATTTTTTTTATTTATTTTTTTAGTATACTTACAGTATGGGGATGTAAATTATAGAAAGATCCTACGACAATGGAGTAAAGTGAGAAATAGATACCAATAAACGATAATACAGTTATGTATAAGAACCAATGGGCTGGGTTGTCCACCAACTAATGTGTAAATCTATATACGCAACCCAATGGGACTTAACCCCCTGCCCATATAGTTCAAATACACTCAATTAGAATAATACGTGTGGTAAGATAAAAGGCAATATTTATTCAACACTGTGCCAAAACACCTTGGCTAAAACCAATTAAAATAATAAGCAGCGCTGCATGTGGTAAAAGGATCCCTTAATGCAAATCAAATTTATGCATTAGTGCAAGAATACAAATATAGATATAAATGGACTACTATCCAGAATGGAATGTGTCTCTATGTGCAGGACGAGGCTGTCCAATGATAGAATAAAGGTCCCAATTTCTGATTGGGTATGCGGCCGCAAAATGTCCGGTATTAGTGTCCAGAATAAATTGCTGCAAGTGCACAATTCTAATGTGTACCAGAGTCTGAGAAATTACACGGCTTTCCGTTTAGGAGAAACACCCCTGTGATCACTGTGTGCTAGAAAATATAATGCCGTGTCAAGGATACTTGTAGGGGGGGTGTGCTCGCTCTGCACGGGGAGCCCACTAATGTAGAGTGGGATTGGTCGTAATTAAATCCAAATCAGCGGGAGGGGCGGAAAGGCCGTCGCCCCTCGAGGTGAATTTTCAAATTGGAAAAATTCTAATTTCGAGCTATTCCAAGCTATATTTTTTGTGTACTTCGACTAGGGAATAGTCCAAAATCGATTTGAATTTGAAAAACAATACAAAAATTTGAATATCGAAATTTATCATGTACTGTCTCTTTCAAAATTCGACTTTAACTATTCGCCATCTAAAACCTGCCGAATTGCTGTTTTAGCCTATGGGGGACCTCCTAGAACCTATTTGGAGTCAATTGGACTTTGAAAAATCTAAGTTTTTTTGGGGGAAAAATCAAATCGAATTTGATTGAATGTTCTATTCCTTCGATTCGAACAATTCAAATTCGGCCGAATACGGACCTATTCGATCAAAAACAGACCTATTGGACCCCAAAAAAAAAACCTTTGACTTAATTTCGGTTGCTCTTTTTGAATTTGGATTTCTAAGTTTTTTCAATTCGAAATTCGACCCTTGATAAATATGCCCCTAACATAATATTTATTTGTTTTTTTTTCGCCCTCTCGTTATGAAACTGGATGATGTTAAAAGGCTGTGGATAATGAAAGATGCAGTAAACAGATGTTCCTATTGCTTCATTTGCAAATCAAAAATCCAATTTCCCAAGTGTCCTCTGAATCCTCCTCATATAATTAATGTCCCTGGGTATTCTCTCATGTAAATGGCAGTGCAGAGAAGCGCAGATGAAGGAATAGATTTTGTGTTTGCTAAAGCAATATTACAATGAAATGACTACTGTCAGAATCAAGGAACTTGTTTGTTTTGGTCTTTGGCAAGATCAATGTGAACGCAGTCGCATGGGACTCCGCATTGTTGCCTGCAACTGGTAATTGTGTGACTTAACTGCATACAGTCTCACTACATTCCTTTCTTATAGAAACAAATGGAACCAGAATAGTCATTTAAGTCATATATATCCACATACAGTAGATGAGTGGATGGGGGGAGTTGCAACTTATCACAGAGCAATATTTAGCTGATGGGGTCAGTGACCCACCATTTGAGACCAGAAAAGAAAGGAAACTAATTACTAGGAGATCTAAACCCTTAAAATTAATATGGCTAAAAATGTCATATTTTATATACTGAACTTATTGCATCAGCCTAAAGTTTCAGCTTGTCAATAGCAGCAATGATCCAGGACTTCAAACTTGTCACAGGGGGTCACCATCTTGGAAAGTGTCTGTGACACTCACATGCTCAGTGGGCTCTGAGCAGCTGTTGAGAAGCTAATCTTAGGGGTCGTCACTAATTATCCAACAGAAAATGGTTAGTCTGTAATATAAGCTGATGCTACAGGTTTGCTGATTATTAAATTCTGATGCTAATTGCACTGGTTTCTGTGCTGCCATGTAGTAATTATCTGTATTAATTACTAATCAGCCTTATATTGTGACATATCTATTCAATGTGTACTGTATATTGTGAGTGGGTCCCTAAGCTCAGTAAGTGACAGCAGCACAGAGCATGTGCAGTGAATCAGCAGAAAAGGAGATGGGGAGCTACTGGGGCATCTTTGGAGACACAGACCTTTACTTCTAAAGGGCTGGAGAGATTTAGTCGCCTGGCGACTAATCGCCTCTTTTGCGGGTGACAATCTCCCTGAATTGCCTTCCCCCTGCCTGCCGCCTGCTATAATGACAAAACGCCAGGGACCAATGCACTCACAGCAAATTGATTTCCGAAGTTCAACTTCGGGCAACTTCGAAAATTGAAGCGCCGCCAGTGATTGTTGCCCCGCAGAAGAGACAATTAGTCACCAGGCGACTAAATCTCCCCAAATCTGCCCGTGTGCTTAAACCCTCAGAGGATGCATGGGGCCCCCTTTAACTCTGCTTCCTCTGTTGTTTAACCCCTGTATATTCAGGCCCGGATTTGTGGCAAGGCCACATAGGCCCGGGCCTAGGGCGGCAAAAAATAGGGGCGGCAAGCCGCCCAGCCGCATTATGGGGACGTGTGCGTCCATATTCAATTACACCAGCTGCGCCGGCGTTTTTTCTCCGCCGTGCTGGGAAGGGGAAGTGTAGATGGGTGCTAGGACCGTGCGGTTCGACCGGCCGGCAAAGAAATCCGGCGCTGTGGATATCAGATCAAAAATCAGCCAGATATCGATTGGGCAGGTTTGATTTCTCCTGCAATCGAGGACCACATTCGCTAGTCCTATGACCCGTCAGCTCCCATTTCCTTCATTGTAATCTGATCATTTGCCCCTACGGTGATTTCCCCGAATCTGACCCTATGTCTCTGCCCTTACACAGTCCAAGAAGCACAGCACTGTGTAAGAGGAGCTCAGTTCTAGTAGATAAGGTGTATTTAACCCATTTGTAAATAGACATAAATTGCTACGGGCAGCATACTCTTATTAACTGGATCAATTTATTGGCAGGGAGAAGTAAAATCAGGCAGCAAGTGGGGGTAAGGAAACCATTTTAGGACATCTTCAGCCAAAGTCTGTCTGTGATGGGGCTTCTCCTGGTATGTTCTTCACCCTTCCAATAAAGCTCTATTCACTCCTCAGTGCTGGCAGCATATCTCTCTCAGATCTTCCCCCTCCTGTCACTTTAGGGCAGAGACTAGGGATGCACCGAATCCAGGATTCGGTTTGAGATTCGGCCAGGATTCGGCCTTTTTCAGACGGATTTGGATTGGGCTGAAGGGACGGGATGGGAGGGAAATCGCGTGACTTTTTGTCACAGAACAAGATAGTAAAAAATGTTTTCCCCTTCCCACCCCTAATTTGCATATGCAAATTAGGATTCGGGATTCGGGCGAAACTTTCACTAAGGATTCGGAGGTTTGTCCGAATCCAAAAAAGTGGATTAGGTGCATCCCTAGCAGAGACACACGTGGAGATTCGGGGAGATTAGTCGCCCGGTGACAAATTGCCTCTTTTTGGGGCGACTAATCTCCCTGAACTGCCTTCGCACCGGCTAGAATCTAAATCACCGGCAGGATGGCACTTGGAGCGATTCGTTTTCTGAAGTCGCCCGAAATTTCGTCGTGAGGCATCTTCAGAAAACGTAGTGCTCCGAGTGCCATCCTGCTGGTGATTTGGATTCTAGCTGGCAGAAATGCAGTTCGGGGAGATTAGTCGCTCGAAGAAGAGCCGTTTTGTCACCAGGGCGACTAAATCTCCCCAAACCTCCACGTGTGTCTCTGCCCTAACTCAGCCTTGACTTCTCATCAGCCTTATTATCAGCCAGAGTCCTAGGGAAGATGAACGCCTAGGGATGAGGAGGCAGGGCTGAGGGAGGAGATAATTATGGCATGAGAGATGAGGGGTTAAAGATGAGGGACGAGGGCTGAGAGAGGATGGAGGAAATAATTAAAGCAGGAAGGCTGAGTAACATGACAGGAGGGGGAGATCAAAAGAAATGGAGGTGTGAATAGAGCCTTATTTGAAGGGTGAGAAAGTTACAGGGCAACCCTTTTGAAATAAAAAATAACACAGCGGTATAAAGGTGATCCCTTTATTAGCTAACTAATATAATCATAGCAAGCTTTCAGAAGGGTGAGAAACATGCCGAGTGAAGCTGCATAATGCTGACAAGATCACATCGCTGACACGGACTTTGCCTGATGATGTCCTAAACCAGTTTCCGTACAATCTGCCCACTTTAGACATAAACAAAGCGACCCATTGGGCATTTGACAGTCTGAGCCTGGTGTCGCTCCTGGTTGGTGGAAGCAACCTGAATGCTGCAATTGGCTATTGTGTTTTCTTTTATGCCAATGATAGCCAAGCATTACTAGTCAGTCTCAGGGCAGCTGCCAGGAAGTGGTTGCCGTGGTAATCATCATGGGGGGCAGTGAGAGCACCCGGAGAAAGGTGTCCTTCGGGATGGACGAGGAGGAGAGGGTGCGGGTGCTGCGAGGAGTCAGGGTGAGGGGACAGGCTTAGCCGTGTGCTTATTATTATTGCTGTACATGTGGTGGGTTGCTGTTACTGCATCATTGTGCTTCTGTGAGCATGACACTTGGTACCCTCAGGGGATGCTGGGAGATATCATATACTTGTCAATGGCGAGGCTTAGATCTGGCAGTGAGTGTTTATGGCATGACACCCCTGTGCTCTACTTACTACAAACAGAGCAAAATCTTACTGTGTGCAGGTTGGGGGTAGGGTTGCCACCTTTTCTGGAAAAAAAAATAACCGACCTTCCTATATATTTATCTTTTTCCCCTATTAATAACATTGGGATCAACCATTATTTTTACCGGCCAGGCCAGTAAATTATCGGCCAGGGAGCAACCCTAGTTGGGGGGTGATACTTATGCCTAATATACATTTTAGGGGGCACATTTTCTTTGCTTGAGTGAAGGAATAGAATAAAAAAAACTTAAATTTTTTTTTTTGCTACTTCGACCATCGAATTGGCTACTTCGACCTTCGACTTCGATTCGAACGATTCGAACTAAAAAACGTTCGAATATTCAACCATTCGATAGTCGAAGTACTGTCTCTTTAAAAAAAACTTCGACCCCCTACTTCGCCACCTAAAACCTACCGAGGTGCAATGGTAGCCTATGGGGAAGGTCCCCATAGGCTTTCTAACAATTTTTTGGTCGAAGCATAATCGTTCGATAGATGGATTAAAATCCTTTGAATCGAACGATTCGAAGGATTTAATTCGTTCGACCGAACTATTTGCGGTAAATCCTTTGACTTCGATATTCGAAGTCGAAGGATTTACATTTGGCAGTCGAATATCGAGGGTTAATTAACCCTCGATATTCAACCATATGTAAATCTGCCCCTAGCTGTCAGTTATCTGCAGAACTACAACTCCCAGCTTCCGATGCAAGGAAAGCCAAAAGTTGCTTGTTTCTGTTCTTGCACCCCTCAAGAAAGCAGTTATGTGTTTAAAGGGACTGTTCACCTTTAAGTTAACATTTAAATGTTATATAATGACTAATTTTAAGTACTTTTCAATTGGCTTTCATTTTTTATTTTTTATAGTTTTTATTTTCCACCTTTCCAGATTTCAAATGGGGGTTGCCGACAAATGCTCTGTAAGGCTACAAATGTATTGTTATTGCTAATTTTTTTACTCATCTTTCTATTCAGGCCTCTCCTATTCATATTCCAGTCTCTTATTCAAATCAATGCATGGTTGCTAGGGGAATTTGGGCTCTAGCAACCAGATTGCTGAAATTGCAAACTGGAGAGCTGCCGAATTCAAAGCTAAATAACTGAAAGGCCACAAATAATAAAAATGGAAAACCAATTGCAAATTGTCTCAGAATATCACTCTCTACATCATACTAAAAATGAACTCAAAGTTGAACAACCCCTTTCAATATAGGACCTGTGCTTCTTGCTACTTATTGGTTATGTAATGCTTTATTGCTTTATAGAAAGCAGCAGCCCATCTCTCTTTACATACATGTTTGCAGTTGCACTTTCTATTTTCTATTTGTGACCGTTTTTCTAATATTGAAGGGTAATGTAAAAATGTTTACCTTCTTTTGACTTTCTGAAGCAGCTCTGGGAGGGGGGTGGCTGACTCTCTAAATTGATACATTTAATTGATCCATTTCTTATCTTTGTCCCTGCTGAACAGAATCCCTGAATTTCATTAAAGCCAGCTGTTAGAATTGATACAATAGTTGAGAAATGTATCAACTAATGGAGCAAATTGTTAACAGTTCAGATTCTGCACCTGGATCGCTGAGCTGCCAGACATCAATGAAAAGAACATCAAATTTTAAACTTAAATTTTGGGAAAACAGCAAAAAATAAAAGTTGTAAAGCAACTGAAAAAAGTCGTTATTTCTGGTGAAGAATCAAGGCCCGGATTTATGGGGAGTCCACAAAGGCTCGGGCCTAGGGCGACAAAATTTTAGGGCGGCATGCCACCCAGCCGCATTCCTAAGGAGCACTGTGCTTGAGAGCTCGGGTTCACTTGAGCTCACTTGCGCGTGCCAGGAGGGTACACTAAGGAGCCCATTTACTTAGTTTGAGTGAAGGAATAGAGGAAAAATAGTTTGAATTTCGAATGGTAGAATATGGCTACTTCGACCATCGAATGGGCTACTTCGACCTTCGACTACGACCTTTGACTACGTCGTTTGACTATTCGACCATTCGATAGTCGAAGTACTGTCTCTTTTTTCGACCCCCTGGTTCGCCACCTAAAACCTACCGAGGCCAATGTTAACCTATGGGGAAGGTCCCCATAGGCTTCCTAGCAATTTCCAGATCGAAGGAATATCCTTCGATCGATGGATTAAAATCCTTCGAATCGTTCGATATTCGAAGTCGAAGGATTTTACTTCGACGGTCGAATATCGAGGGTTAATTAACCCTCGATATTCTACCCTAGATAAATGTGCCCCTAAGGGTCGGCGCTAGGACCAAGCATCGGCTTGGGGGGGGGGTTGGTCTGTCTGGCAGCCGGTACTGGGAACATATGACCTTGGGGCGCAGTTTCGAGAAATCCAGCCCTGTGAACAACTGAACTTAAAAAAGAGTTTGTAAGGTGAAAAGCCCATTTAAGTTACAGTTGATACAGTAATTGCTGATATTCCTCTAATGAGCCTGAACATTGAATTAACTAATGTAACAAGCTGTAACAGTTTACAGGGTCAAAACCTGGCTCACTGAGCTGCTATAGAAGAAATGTGAAAGAAGTAGTGATGGGCGAATTTATTCGCCAGGCGCGAATTCGCGGGCAATTTGCACGATTCGCTGCCAGCGAATAAATTTGCGAAAGGCCAGCGAAAATTTGCCCGAAAAAATTTGCCGGCGTCAAAAAAATTTTTCGCCGGCGTCAAAAAACGCACCGTTTTGCGAATATTTTGCACAAATTTGCCCATCACTAGAAAGAAGTCATTCATTCTGGTGAACTATTTAAAGGGGGTTTTCACTTTTAGTATTATGTAGAGAGACATTTTGCAGTCGGTTTTCATTTTTATGCAATTGGTTTTTGAGTTATTTAGCTTTTTATTCAGCAGCTCTCCAGTTTGCAATTTCATCAATCTGGTTGCTAGGGTAACTCACAAGTATATTGTATATTTGTTATACAGAAAGCTGTGAATTACAGAAAGAACATCTCCCCTTTTAAGCAAATAATCCATGTTTCTAAAAATAATTCCCTTTTTCTCTGTAATAATAAAACAGTACCTTGTACTTGGTCCCAACTAAGATATAATTAATCCTTATTGGAAGAAAAACTATTAGGTTTATTAAATGTTTACAGGATTTTCTAGTATGAAGATCCAAATTACAGAAAGATCCGTTATCCGGGAAAACCCCAGGTCCCGAGCATTCTGGATAACAGGTCCCATACCTGTACCTGGTATCTTACCATGCTGCTGGATACACTGTTTTCTGAATCTGAAGCTGCTATGATGGTATTGGGTGCAGTGCATCATACTGAAATAACATTCTAGATATAAACAATTAAATATTATGTATGTTTTATTCTGTCTTCTTGCAGGTGCTGGGTGTCAGATTTACATTGACAGTTTGATCCAATATATATGTATATCTATATATAGATATATATATATATAGATAGATAGATATATATATAGATATATATAACCAAAAACCAAAACAAGTCCTTCGCACACCAGCAAACTGTGAACAACCAGGTGCTGCTACAATATTGTATATTTAAAAGTCCATTGGTAGTGAGCAGCGCACACTGGAATTTTTTTTAAATTTATTATTCAAATTTTAAAAGAGCATATTACAAGTATCGACGTTTCAGTCCGGGTCTTGGACCGTTTTCAAGATTTGAATAATATATATATATATATATATATATATATATATATATATATATATATATATATATATATATATATATATATATATATAGTCTTCAAAGAAGGCGCACTCACAGGTTTTACAAAATTGAAAAAATATTTAATGTGGGCACAAACTATATATATATTTTGCAGGTAAAGTTGATGTACCGTGTTAGCCAGTAAACATGTTACAGGGCAACCCTTTTGAAATAAAAAAATAACAAAAGTAGTATAAAGGTGATATCTTTATTGGCTAACTAATGTAATCATAGCAAGATTTCAGAACATTTTAGTTCCTTTTTCAAGCTGATTACAATGAATCGGTGTTGTTCTCTGGTATATACACAACATTCAGCTCATATGTCAAATGACCAACAAATAGAAATATCAATCTGTGTGTAAGGTGTCAAAGTCATTTATGAGCAGATCTGCAAGAGACAAGCAGATAAGGTACAAGATAATGTGGGTCAAAGAGGCTGAGTATAAATTAGGGGTGAATTATTGCAGTGTAGAATCAAAGGAATTACATAATGTTGACAGAGGGCATATCAGGATGGGCTGAACAGATGTTAAAACCTGTTGTAAGGGGCACAACAAGCTATTTACAAGATACAACTGATCTGATCAGACATAGGACCACTTCCAGAGGGTGCCATTTTGACAACAATGGATGTGGAATCATTATACACAAACATTCCATTCAATGATGATATAGATGCCTGCAAAACATTTCTGGAAAAGCATGATCTGCCATCCCAAGCAGTTTACATTAACACACAACTGCTTTTTCGGCTAGGAAGTATTTCTGCAACGGATAGGAACCAGTATGGGTACACACTTTGCACCCCAGTATGCCAACCTCTTCATGGCAAAACTAGAAGAGGACTTCCTCTCCACCTGCAACACCAAACCTTTGACATACCTCTGCTATATAAATGACATATTAATAATCTGGACAGATACTGAACAAGAACGTATTCAGTTTCACAAACAGTTTCAAGACTTTCATCCAAATATCAATTTGAAAATGAGCTACTCTCCCACTCACATCCACTTTCTGGACACAACCATTCACATCAGGGAAAATACTATTCAAACCAATATATATTGAAAGCCAACAGACAAACAATAATATCTAATGTATGAGAGCTTTCACCCTTACCACACTAAACACTCAATAATCTACAGCCAGGCTTCATGATACAATCGTATATGTTCGGACACTGCTGAAAGGAACCACCTCAAAGCACTCAAAGCAGACTTCATCAACAGGGGCTACAAACCCATGATTGTAGATCAATATATTCATAGAGCCACCAGGATTCCCAGAAGTCACCTTCTACAATATAAACAAAAACCTGAAATAAATCAGGTTCCCCTAGTGGTCACATACAATCCACAACTAAGGATCCTCAAAAAAATAGCCAGAGATCTACAAGGTGCACATCATAAGGACGAGAGGCTCAAAAGCATATCCCCAGACCCACCACTCCTAGTATTCAGACAGCCTCCCAACCTAAAGTCACTAATAACAAGAAGTGCCTCATTGCACCCCACCAAAAATGGAACATACCCCAGTGGCAAAAAACAATGTAAAACCTGCCCACACATATTGATTTCAGACAAAATATCAATTCCAGACACATTAGAGGAATACAGCATCCATGGTCACTACAACTGTTCTTCTTCCTAAATGCATAACAGGGGGACTATATATAGGAGAGACTGGGCAAAGCCTGAGAAAGAGAAATACACACCATGATTCACTATAACCAATAAAAAACTGGACACACCAATAGGAAATCATTTCAATAGCCCTCATCACTCCATAAAGGATTTTTATGATTTATTCAGATCTCTGCACAACGTTTCAAGGGATCAACCCCCTTTCTCAAGTGCTTCTTTGCACTTGAGAAAGGGGATTGATCCCCTGAAACGTTGTGCAGAGATCTGAATAAATCATAAAAAATCAGCACATTTTGCTTGGTGAGTGCCATCTGATTTCTCTTTGTTATTGCTACATAGTCATAAACAAAGCTGCTTGAGTTCTGCATAGCTGGGAAGTAAGGCGGGGGCTCCCCCTGCTGTTCATAAGTATGATTGTTTCCCTGCTCAGCAGTTAGGGACCATCTGACAATTCCTATCCACAGCAGTAAATGAAGAGAGAATTTCACTGCATACAGTCAGGTTTCTTATAAAAACTGTACACATTTTTTAATTAAAGTATATTGGAGATAGGTTTCTTTTTCATTAAAGAAAGTAAAAATGGGATTTTATTTTTTTGCCTTTACATGCCCTTTAAGGGCAATTTTAAAACAGATAATGAAAGAAAAGTGTGGGAATACAAATTAATGGAAACTTTCAATTCTCTGAAGAATGGACTAAACCTGGGCCTTGGATTTATGGCTAATTATGTGGACTAAGAAGGGACTGCACCAGGTCAGAATTACCAACACACCTGGATATGGACTAAAAGATCATATGGAATTCCTTTGATTCTTTACTCTCCAATAATTCAGCCCTAATTTATACTCAGCCTCTTGTACCTTATCTGCTTGTCTCTTGCAGATCCCCTCGTAAATGACTTTGACACCTTACACATAGATTTATATTTCTGTTTGTTGGTTATTTGACATATGAGCTGAATGTTGTGTATATATCAGAGAACAACACCGATTCATTGTAATCAGCTTGAAAAATGAACTAAAATGTTCTGAAAGGTTGCTATGATTATATTAGTTAGCCAACAATATATATATATATATATATATATATATATATATATATATATATATATATATATATATATATATATATATAGTGGGGCATCCTTTTGTAGCAGATGTATTAGAGCTCACTCAGATAACTGACTGCAGCAAAAACAAAATGTAACAAAATAACTGCCTTTGGCACAAATCCTGCATGTAGAGAAACAGGATTTCCAGTTATTTTAAAACAGTGAGCTCTAATACATCTTCCAGGCAAAATTAACCCTCCCAAACGCTGCGTTTGACCCAACTATCATTCAAAATCAAGACTCCCAACTCCTGCATTAACTTGACTAATTCAGAAACTGATTAAGCTTATATTAAATTATTGTTATTCTTATCTCCTTTAAGATCTTTTTTTTATGTTGCTGCGTATGTCCCTCTAGTGGTGAAATACTGGAATTGCATATCAATACACAGCTTGTCTCTCTCTTTTTTTTTTAAATTTAATTAATATTATTTATTAGATATAAACCAATACATTTTTAGCCAGAAAAATAAATGTTGTTTCTCCAAGGCTTAAAAGGACACGGTGCAAATTATGAGGTATTTAATCATTTAAATACTGTCATTTTAACATTTCATACTGGTTACTTTTACAAAGTACTAGTTATTTTTGGTAACTAAATCCATCATTTTTAGGTATAAATGTACACCATATCTTTCACAAAACATATGACTAAAAATGAGCCTTGATTTACATATTCAAATTTCAGCAAATTTCTCAAAAGTAGGCATTGACAGTGGTCCCAAAGTATGTCACACCACATTAAAGCGATACGGTCATGGGAAAAAGTTTTTTTTTTGAAAATGAATCAGTTAATAGTGCTGCTCCAGCAGAATTCTGCACTGAAATCCATTTCTCAAAAGAGCAAACAGATTTTTTTATATTCAATTTTAAAATCTGACATGGGGCTAGACATATTGTCAATTTCCCAGCTGCCCCCAGTCATGTGACTTGTGCCTGCACTTTAGGACAGAAATGCTTTCTGGCAGGCTGCTGTTTTTCCTTCTCAATGTAACTGAATGTGTCTCAGTGAGACATGGGTTTTTACTATTGAGTGTTGTTCTTAGATCTACCAGGCAGCTGTTATCTTGTGTTAGGGAGCTGCTATCTGGTTACCTTCCCATTGCTCTTTTGTTTGGCTGCTGGGGGGAAAAAGGGAGGGGGTGATATCACTCTAACTTGCAGTACAGCAGTAAAGAGTGATTGAAGTTTATCAGAGCATAAGTCACATGATTTGGGGCAGCTGGGAAATATGTCTAGCCCCATGTCAGATGTCAAAATTGAATATAAAAAAATCTGTTTGCTCTTTTGAGAAATGGATTTCCCTTTAAGGACACATAGCCCTGATTTCAAGTGTTGCTGCTGAATTTATTAAAGGGGTTGTTCACATTTGAGTTAAATTTTAGTATGATCTAGAGAATGATATTCTGAGACAATTTGCAAGTGGTTTTTGTTTTTTATTATTAGTGGTTTTTGAGTTTTTTAGCTTTTTATTCAGCACCTCTACAGTTTACAATTTCAGCTATATGGTTGCTAGGGCCCAAATTACCATAGCAACCATGCATTGATTTGAATGAATAACAGATGGTCTGAATAGAAAGATGAGTAATAAAAAAAATGCAATGATAGTAAGGGGGTTATTTACTAAAGTAATTTTTTTTGATCAAGCTTTTTTGGTAAAAACTTTTTTTAGTGAAAAAAAACTAGAATTTTTCTATATTTATTATACCCTGATGCAGTGAAAAGCCTGAAAATTTGCCATTTCAGACCTGTCAAGATCATGTATAAGTCTAAGGGAGAGGCACCTATTCCTGTTTGAAGTTATTGTGGTCGGAGCTGGGTTTAGCCTGAAAATCCGACCATTTTGGAAGTTTTACGGGCAAAAGCTGAACAAAATCAAGCTATTCGAGAAATAAGTCCGGAAAATATGTACGATTCGTGTTTTTGCTTGATTTTATTGAGTTTTTGAACGATCCGATTAATTAGAGTTATTTTAATAACAAATAAGTGAAATTTTAATATTATGAGATAAATTCGGATTTTAGTAACTAACCCCCTAGATGTGTAGCCTTACAGAGCATTTGTTTTTAGATTTGAAAGCTGAAAAGAGTCAGAAGAAGGAGGCAAACAATTAAAAAACTATAGAAAATAAATAATGAAGGCCAATTGAAAAGTTGCTTAGAATTAGCCATTCTACAATATATTAAAAGTTTACCTCAAAGGTGAACCACCCCTTGTTAACCCAGATATGTAGGGCCACAATGCCCAATTGAGGACCCTCTGAGAAGCCCCTGTGCCTCCTGCCTATGCCAATTATGATGTTTTTGGAGGTCACATCTCCTGGCCACCTCCAGTAGGAAACATGAACTGGGCAAACTCATAGGAGCTACTAATCAGGTGTAGATGTTGAGCAATATAGTTGCCCGTGTAGCCAAAGCATAGCACTATTCTATCAAGTGCCAAATAGTTACATTGGTTAAGCAGTCTTTCTTGAAACTAAAATGTGATTTATTTGACCGTTCAGTAGCCCCTTATTTTCTTAGGTTTGTGCCCTTTATTTGCTTTGAAATATGTATATAGCCGTCTCTCCACTTCTATCAATCCACCCACAATATATGTTTTGGATGACAGGTTTTTGACATTTTTCTTGATGTAAAGTTCAAGGGGTATATTAACTGTATTTATAGGTCTTAACATTTTGTTGTTGCCAGAAATGTAGTTCTCTTGACAGTAATGAAGGTTTATTGCCATCACTTGTAGAACACATCTGCAAACTTTTAGATGACGGCTGCTGATTCAGTGACTTTGGCTTTTTGATGCTCTGTAAGTGCTTTTTTTTTTTAGTTTCCAGCCTGGCACGGGATACAGTGTAATTTCACATGGATATAGTGTTCTTCTCTTGCTGAAATAATTATTTTTGGGTGGCAGTGTGTAGCTCGTTAATGCTATATAAATAGAAATGAATATGCCGATTTGATGGTCTTTGTCAAGTTATGACCACTAGTGATGTGCGTGTCAGTAAAAACTCAGCCTGCACTCAATCTTAATATTCAAGACCTTAACCCGTACCCAACCCTAATCCACAAAATGTTGCCACTGTAATACCTACACCTAACCCAGTACCAGCGTCTTCTTGCTCTCAACGCAACTTCTGTGTGTGTCTTTTGTTCCAAGACAGAAAATCCTTGAGAGCATTGAAGATATATATTTCCCCAGTCTGACCAACACCAGATCCAAACACACAATGGTTGGCCAAATTTCAACCACAACCCACCACAAACCAGTGGTCAACCCACACATCACTACTGAGCAACCTGACTCACCCTTTAGCTCATACCAAGGATAGAAGTCTAGGAAAATAATCAGCCATGGTTCCAATGATATCTTGGACAGTAAATATGTTTTCACTGCAAATATCACTCCCTGCACTCCTCCAAACCCCTCCCAGGTGGGTCAGCTGTATGGTTTGGGAACCACTGCTCTAGAAGTTTTCCAGCTGCAGGTCACAATACCCTGCCTGTAAGGCAGGTCTGGACTGAGAATTAAAATAGGCCCTGACATTTCAGGTACACAGAGGCCTAATCAGCCCACGCCAGCCCACTAAATACTGACTTTCTATGGCACCTTATAGCAGCCCCTCTGGCATTTGCCAGAACCCACAGATTGCCAGTCCAGGCCTGCTGTAAGGGGGATCTTGCGAATTTTAACTTATGATTTGGATCAGTGGTACCTAAACTCTTAATGATTTGGGAACCACTGGCTTGTCTTAGGTCACGTAGTTTTAAATTTGGTGGCAAATGCAGGGTTTCTACCTTAGATGTACATGAAGAGACACATTCTTATATTAGCAAATGCCCAAAATTAGCCATGTCCCCAAAAGGACCCATGGCCAAGGCAGCAGATGAGGAAGGTTAAATCAGGGTGAAATGTATGGGTAAATGCACATATAATGTCTTCTCTGCCCCTGCATAGTCTCTTTAAAACAGGTTATACCAACTTTAAACATGGCTGTAACATACAACTAGCTTGGACCACAAAAATTGGCCTCAACCTGCATATTTTATACTTTTGTATTCTATCAGTCCATAGGTGCACAAAGTAAAACAAAGAATATTCAGCTGCTTTGCGCACCATAACCCTTGCCTACGAACTTGGTAAATGATAACAGAAGCAGGGATGCACCGAATCCACTATTTTGGATTCGGCCCAACCGCCAAATCCTTTGCAAAAGATTTGTCTAATTTCCAAACCGAATCGGCCTAACCGCCAAATCCTTTGAAAAAGATTTGTCTGATTTCCGAACCGAATCCTAATTTGCATATGCAAATTAGGGGTGGGAAGGGGTAAACATTTTTTACTTTCTTGTTTTGTGACAAAAAGTCACGTGATATCCCTCCCCGCCCCATTTGGTTCAGGAGGGCAGAATCCGAATCCTGCTGAAAAAGCCGGACTCCTGGCTGAATCCCAAACCGAATCCTGGATTTGGTGCATTCCTAAACAGAAGTAATGGCACAAACTCTTGGGGTTTTTTTTTTTTTTGGATTCTCTTCTCTAAAGCATACTTCTCTTCCATTGTGCAGCTCTCTGATGAAGTTGTTACTCGGATGAAAGACCAAAGTACATGGGCAGCCTCAGGGGCAGCTTCAGGTTCTGCAACCTTCCCTTCTAAAGTTGGGTCTTCAGCAAGCCATCCAGCTGCTGCATCTAAAGATGGTAATACACAGCTTTTCTGGTGTATGTGGAAGGTTTTGGGGAGTTGTAAATACAACTCATTTTCATATTTTGTTATGCATATATATTACAGGTGCTCACAAGCCAAAAGCGGCAGGTGTAGGGCACCAGTATGCAGAGGAGGATTTGTACAGAAGGTATGTCTCACTGAAGTTTTAATAGTTTGTAACACCCTCTTGGCGACCCCCCTGGTGCCAAGGTTGTACATTATTAACGACTTACAGGTCCTGAGTCCCCTTTGCAAGGTGAAAGGGTACTGGGAATTCTTCTCCGGCAGTGCCTCCACCTAATGGGATCTGGGAATTCACCTGCGGGTGGCCCATTAGGAATAAAATTCAACAAACACTTTGCTTTTATAAAAAACAACAACTTTATATAAAGAAAGTGTAAATTAAAGGGTAAGTAAAAACGGCATTTACATCATACACATATAGCCCACTCCCCTGGGAACCTGTGGCAGTCCATTTCCTGGCCCTCATTGCCAGGCAAAGTCCCGCACCACTACCTTTGGCAGAATCAGAGAGTCTCAGTCCCTTTTCCCTGAAAGAGTATAAATGTCCCAGGTAGCACTACCTGCCCAAAATACCTTTCCCTCCGGTTAGGTACTGGCTCCCTCGTGGCAGGCATCTACAAACAGCCTGTGCCACAAATGTAAACCATCCTGGATCCTCTCTTTTTCTACCCTCCCCTGGGCACACCTTACCCTAGGGATTCATACAGATGGGTAGGCTCATCCAGAGCAGGAGCAGGCATCCACAGCGATGAATCCATTTCATGAAGCACAAGCAGCTTGCTTGATCCTCCAGACATAGCTCCCAGCACTGTCTATAGCTCGAGTACACTGTTGCTGAATCCGTAGCTGAATTGTAGCTCCCAGCACTGTATATAGCGTGAGCATTTTCACATTCATTTTGGAAAATCCAGAGCCTCAGACCCTTATGGTCGAGCTCCCAGGCATGGGGTCGCCTACCCCAGCCTCAGAGGCCTCCTGCCTCTACATAGTGGTAGCTGAAATCACTATTTCCTTAGTGAAGTATAATCAGCAGAAATCCTCCAGCAGTAAGGGCTGTGAGCACATGGTAATCTCCTTTTATAGGGTGCAGCAGCGACACCTAGTGACACCTTTTGGGATAGGCCATGCTGCACCAACACAAGGGCTCTGCCCCTTAGGAAACCCTGTAGTTAGTTCCAAACAGGGTTTCTGCACCATGAGGCTCCGACGGGAGGGGAATTAACCCTCTGCATCCCTACAAGTTTATTCTAGGGACAGACATCCTTCAGCTCTGTAGATTTTGCAGAACCACAAATTCTTGAGAACTGCAAATTCCACAGTCATTCAAACGTATAAAAGTTTGCCTGCCCTGTGGTTATGCTCAGAATGAAAATACTCTGCTGCATCATAAATGTTACTCTGTCTATTCTCACGTGTGACTACCCAGATACTCAGTAGGTTTATTTGGGATGGCGATAAGAGTATTTGTCTTGGGCTCCCAGTGTCTGAGGAGTAGCTTTGGAGAACACATATATAATGTAAAATTTCTCAGTTATTTCCAATATATGCACCAGCCTGCAGTATTCCAGATAGTGTTCACTTGAAACCCCTGGTATCACTTGAAATGCTTTCAGCTGTTAGCGGGAGTTTACAGTGCTGCATCTTACTTTGTATATATTGCTGCCAAAACCAAAGAAACCTTCCTGCGCTGCGCTAGTGTGCGGGGTTGCAGGGGTCGTGGGCACTAGGACCACAAAGCCTCGGATGGTGGTCACTAAGACCGCGAGGTCTCTGGGAACACAAATTTGGCCCTTGCGTATTGCGACTCAAAATCATACTTTACCATCAACACCAAATCATGTACTCAACCCTTTTATTGTAAATGATTTTGTAATGAGTCTCTGTGTCCTTGTTTCAGATATGAGAGGGAACAGACATTAATCCAGGAAGAGCTAGCTCGTCTTGCAAAGAGAGAGAGGGAGGCAACTCACCAGAGACTGAGCACCTCCATTTTGCGGGAGAAGAAAATGGCCGATCAGGAGTGCAGAAAGGCTGAACACTTGGTGAGTCTGCACTTTGTTGGCCTCATAACCCTCAGGATCCTGCAGGGAATTAGTTAAAGGAGGACCTGTCACCCAGACATAAAAAGCTGTATAATAAAAGTACTTTAAAAATGGAGCATGAAATCCAAATTCTTTTTTTATTCAAAAATGGATAACCATTATTTAAAAATTTCCACTGTTGATCATATATGGCTTGCCCATCCTCAATGCCAGAGGTATAGAGGCATAATGGTCAATTAGTTTCACTTTCAGTTCTGCACTTCATTAAAGTCACTGCCCTCCTCCCATCCCCCTTCACTCCTCACCATCTAATTGGTTAGCCAATGCAAGGACATGGACATCAGGTCCCCCATTCTGGTGCATAAACAACATTTTAGCATGATGAACATTATGCCTTAATTATATTGTCTACAAAATGATGCCTTCCTGCTTCATGTGATTTTAAATTACAAGACTATAAGAAACAAGATTTAAATAATTTATCAAGCATAAATGATGTTTATTTTGCTCGACCAACATCATAAAATAGGATTTCTAATTATTTTTGGGTGACAGTTCCCCTTTCAAATCAATGGCTGCACTTTTGTTTTTTTTTTTCTTTTAAGAGCTGAAATCAGTATTTGCTGTTAGCAGTGTTGGACTGGGACACCAGGGGCCCACCCAAAAACTTTTGACTAGGGGCCCACTAATTAATCTTAGACCAGGGGCCCACTATTAGTACTATTATTCTTCCTCTCCTCGCTCAACATCTATTCTCCTAGTCTCTTTCTTTTACATAATCTATTATTCCATCTATTTAGCCTCTTTTTTCTCATTGCATTTGGGAATGGCCATGAAATATCCCAGCATAAGGGACAACTGACACCTTGGCCCACCGGGACTTTTCTGGTATCGCGGTGGGCCAGTCCGACACTGGCTGTTAGTGGTTTCCAGCACATACAATTCACATCCAGTGCTTTAAGCATCAATGTTAGATATTAAATGGACAAGTGGTACATGTGGCATTTCAGTGCAAGATTAATGATTTTATCAATATTCAGTAATTAAGTACTTTGTCAACAGAGCTCACAGCAGATTATTTATGGCAGCTGCATTCATAAATAGGGGGTATTCTTACATATACAAACATACAAAGTTCAATCCTATTGGATATAATGTATATACATACCACCAAAATGTGTACTCAAGGCAATAAAGCAACAAGGAGCGGATACATTTTTATGGCAGGTGAATCCGCTCCATTATACGTTATGTATAGTGTCAACCGGCCGACAGATTCATAAATTTTTCTTAACTATATCTTCAACTGTGCTTGTAAAAAAGCCTGGTTATATTCATAAAGCCTTACATTTCTACCCATATTTATTTGTGCCATATTTCTTTGTACAAATTTGTCTGGTACATTTTTTTTCCACAAGCAACAATAAAACCGTTTAACATTCTAGAGAATGACTTGGCTATAACAAACCTGCTCTATGTATTATATATATATTCCTTTTGTTGGATTTTTCTTCCAAAGAGCAATCAATCTGGCAGCTCCATCACAAAGACTCTTAAACAAAGTGCTAATTCAATATTTTTTTTAAATTAAAACGTGGATATTATTTCTGTAGTGCTCTTCTCCATATTTTAAAAGGGCTATAAAAAGAAGGTGTTGCAGATCCAGTGCCTTTGAGGATCATCTTTCCCCCTTTGAGTTTTGCCGAGCTTGTTTCTGTTTCCGCTCCATAAATATTGTAAGAGGATTTAGTGCTGATAAGTATGAACACCGTGATTATAAATGCTTCATTTTATTTAGTTTTGTAATTGCTTTGGCCTCCCGGCAATTGAAGGTATTAACATGCCCGATCTATTCTGTGCTCCGGTGCTTGCGCGCACCCCTCAATCACTGCTCTTAGCTCCCAGCTTTTGATTTATTAAGAAGACAAACAAGCTATGTTGAAGGCAAATTGAATTTCTATGTGATCAATGTACAAAACATGCCCTCCTTAACCAACATTTGTATTATAAGACAGAATCATGCAATCTGACACTTGCTTGGTCTCCTATTTAAAGGGGAAGCATAGTGAATGTGTCAGTTTAAACAAAATTATATTTTGCACATTGATTTCCATTACAGTAGTTATACTTGGTGGATATTTCTATATACTTCCTATATTCACAGTCCTGTACCATCAGCTTCTATGACAGATGTATTCTCACTTTCTGAGAATGTTTGGATTTTTTCCCGCAATCCCAAATTTTAGCTCCTCGGCAAAGCATACTGAGCATGTGCAGTGCAACCAGGTACGGAGTGAGAATTAAAATAGGCCCTGGCATTTCAGGTACACAGAGGCCCAATCAGCCCACATAGAGGCCCAAACAGCTCCCACCAGCCCACTAAATACTGACTTTCTATGGGACCTTATAGCAGCCCCTGTGGCATTTGCCAGAACCCACAGATTGCCAGTCCGGGCCTGAGTGCAACTGACACTTAACAAGTGGCCTAACAAGATCCAAGATGGGGAGCTGCTGTGGCCAACTTTAAAGGCCTGGATCATTACTGTTAGGCTACCATAGGGTGGTAATGTAAAGTAATAATTGCGAACCATTTTCTTTTTAGGGTTTTATTTTCAAGTGCGCCATAGAACCTGGTAAATTACTTGCTTCGCTCTGTTAGCATTGGAGCCATGATTCATGAAAACCTTTTAAAGGGCCAGTAAAAAAAACACATGATATTTTAAAGTCATGAATATGCATAAATGTAATTTTAAAAAAGTCTGAAATGATCGATGAGGTTTGTCTATGCAACAGATCACCCATGCCCAGACCTCCCAACTATAATTCTCATGATCCATATCAGCACAGTACTCCCCGGGTATATAGTGAATAAAGTACCCCCTATTGTAAAATACAAGGATATTATAAGTTACCGAGGAGTTTCATGAGGCCGAGTGTTTTTATACAGGTCATGGATCTCCGAGGTAACTTCTAATATCCTCATATTTTGCAACTGGGGGTACTTTATTTATTATAATACACAAGTTTCAGTGAGTCATGTGACAGAAATGACATCAGAACTCACCGTTTATAATGATATCATTTACAAGATATTCATGGCTTTTGTGTATTATATAGGTGCACGTTCTGTTGTGGCTACTATTCACTGCAAGACATCCAATAGCACAATGAACAGCACCGTTTAGTGAAATTAAAAAGCCTTTATTTGTACATGGCTCAGACCAAACACAGCAACGTTTGAAGCCATTCCCTGGCTTTTTTTTCAAGCTTTTTCAAGCCCCAACTGTCTTGTTTTAATCGGGACAGTCCCGGTTTTGACAGCTCAACCCGCATTCCCGGATCATTACTGAAATATCCCGTTTTTTCTTTGTTCGCCTGCACTGAACAGCCAGAAAAAGATACAAAGTTTTCTAAGTTAATTGGCATTTGGAAAAAGCCCAGAACAGCCACCAGGTGCACTTGGATAGTTTTGTAACAATTTAAGATAAGCAGGTCTCTTGGGGAAACTGTGACTTGCAGCTTAAAGGGCAATTCATCTTCATGAGCAAAAGTGTAATAACACATAAAAACCACAGAAATGTGTTCAGACTTTCATTTTGTAAAATGAAGATGGTAATTAGGGGCTACGCGCATCAAATCTTTTTGTCCCTCTTTCTATTTCAAGAATGTTCGATAGGTGTGCATGCCTATGATTAAGGATGGTAACGCCTAAAAAGGCATAAGGAGTCGATCTGGAGGTTGCCTGTTTTTAAATGAGGTAAATGAATATACTTTTTATGAAGCACAGAGTTGCTGCTTCAATTTTTTATACTGTGGATTCAAAACTTGGGATACCCGGAAACATGCACCTGTCCTTCTGTAGCACAGAGTGCCTGCAAGTTACACCTGGTAGTGGCTGTTTCATATGTCTAATAATAAAAAAAAAGGCTGTCACTTAGTTAGTCACCTAAACCACCCATGCCTGGTATTACTGACTGCTTCTGAGCCATGTTGATCCATACCTCATCCCACTCTGTACCTGAGCACCCAGATTTTATGAACAGATGAACAATCAGTTACTTACCTGGTTACTGACAAGACTTTCTTCCTTCCCAGCATGCCAGGAATGACTGATAATCAAACAAAGGACAATTTATCAAGTCATTGGCTTCAGAAAAAAACTTTAGTCCAAGTACTGGATAGGAATAACTGGGCATCAAAGTTACATAAATATTTAGAGGAAGGAATTTTGGAAATTCCCTGCGAGTGTCATCCTCAGCTTTCATAGGAGACTACTATAAAAAAAAAAAAAAAACTCTCAGCAATTTTGCAGACAAGATGTACTTTTGCACCGTTTCTCACAAATTTTATCTCGTCATCTGCTAAATTGGAAGCTGGGGAATCCATTCACCTATCACAGGGTAATTGGGAGTAATCTGATTGCTCTGCATTTCACCGTTGTCAGCTGCTGCGGAACGACTCCAGAGAATACATCATCGCATTTAAAAGAGAGCATAATAACATCACTTGGCATCTTCATCCTCGTTACATTCGTCACATAATTCCCCTTTCGATAAGTTTCTTATTTTGATGGCTTTAAATGAGTGGCCTACTGTTAGACGATTTCCAATGACTGTCAGGAAATTTGTTAAGGCAATAGTAATGGATAACGAGATCTGGTAATATTCTCTGACACAGTGAAAGAGTCCAAAGATATGAAGAGACAATGTACAAAAAAATCCTACATCATTCACAACAGGAGTGAGTGCAAGGAGCTAATTTGCAGTTGAGGGGCCTTTGGAAACCTCATTCCTTTTTTTTTAATCTAGTCTCAAAAAAGGGGACCCACTAATCTAATCTGGTCAATTTCATTTGAACCTGATGATCATGCCCGGGTTTGTAACAAGGCTACAAAGGCCTGGGCCTAGGGAGGCAACATTTTAGGGGTGGCATTGGGAACTCGGAGTTCCCCATTTCTTTGGTGCATGCGTTCGCACACGTGGGAGGGATTGTGAGGACGACATGCGATAGGACAGGGAGGCCTCAGGGCAATGCAGACAGAAATCCGGCCCTGCTGATGATTTTATGTTTACGTGTCTGACAGAATCATGGAGCCTCATACTACTATGTTTGCAAGGACCTCCTCCTAGGGGGCACCAGAAATTAGCTCATTGGTGACCTGTGCCCCTGGGCAGAGGGCCATTCAAACTAATAAATAAAGGGTTGCCACCTTTTTCTTCATTAATATCAGCCTTCAGGTTGCAGATGGGGGCATGACATCACATGGAGGCAGGGCTACTATGTATGGGGTGTGTAAATGAGCAGGAATACTGGGATGGAACTGGCAATGGGCAGGTGAATGGGCAGGCCGCGTGGGGAAACAGGTGGGACAGAGGCTGGCTTCTGGGAATCAGGGGTGATTGGCAATGGGGAAGGAAGGGATTTTTAGGGCTTCATAAATTTACCGGCTAGTACCAGCAAGGTGGCAAACATAGGTCCCAATTACCAGCGAAAATGACCAGTGAAAATGACCAGCATACTCATAACCACTCCCCTGATTTACACGTCACGCCCCATGATGTTGAAACCATGTTCATATCAACTCAGATATGAAACCACTACTCATTTGCACAAGCCTTACTCCCCTTTGCTACATGTGAATCTCTTGGAGCCCCCTCTTCCATGAGGCCCCTGACTGCATTGTTCCCCTGTTGGTGGCACCAGCATTAGATACCCAAAAATGGAAAACCCTATTGACCAATTCATGGTTCATTATCTAGCTCTGAACATGATGGAGCTGTCTTTCATATTGATCTAATGCAGTGCTTTCCAGTCTCTCAGGTGGTTGTGGGGCGTGTTTAGTGGCCAGACTGTAATAAAATGAATATGTTATACAAAGTCAGTGGAGCTTTTGGGCAGGCTTGAGGGCCATGCCTGGCCTATGAGCCTCTAGTTCAGGGGTCCCCAACATGTTTTAAACATGAGCAGCATTCAGATGTAAGAGGAGTTGAGGGGCAACACATATGAAAAATGTTCCTGTGGGTGCAAAATAAGGTCTGTGATTGATCATTTGGTAGACCCTATATGAACTGGCACCCTACCGGAGGTTCTGTTCAGCAGTACATCTGGTTTTTATGCAACCACAACTTTGGGAGCATGGGAGCGTCATCCATGGAGTCAGAGAGCAATATCTTGCTCACAAGCCACTGGTTGGGGACCACTGCTCTAGTTTCATCTAATGGATTGACCCACATACAGCTCAGTAGGATCTCTTTTATTTTAATATAATAAATAATTCATATCACTCTGGTATGGCATCATATTCCTATTTGGTTGCATCAGCCATCAATGTACCAATGTGTCCAACTAAGTGTTTCTTTCATTTTCCATGCTCAGTCATATCAAAATTAATTTGGGACTGAGTTATTGGACAAACAGGTTGACCCTCTTGTCATCATACCCAGAGGAGATTTGTTTGGCCTGATGGTCACATTGGACCATAATGATTGGCCTAGACAGAGGAAAACAGGGAACCCTAGGCAGTGAGTTGGGTTGAACATGTTTAAATTTAGAATGGTCCTTTCTGTAAATTTTCGCATTAGATTTTCTACACATGGCATGGCTGGTGGAGCAGTAATTAATGTGCACCTTTAGAAAGCCAAAAGGAGACTGAAAGCCACTTGGATAACAATGTACACCCTTCTCACATTAAGCTTCTTCATTTGGTGCTTTAAGCTGCAATTACCATCACTTACACATTTCACCTGACAGAAGTTATCAGGAACAAACCGTTAGGAAGGACGCACGGCGCGCAGCTAAAACCAAGGTCGTCCCGCTCTCTCCGGCCTGACAGCACCTCCATGCTCCCTCCTCGTATGGGAAAAATTAATTGCCACTTCTAGAGATAATCTTATTCTGTCCTTAAATTTTATTAGCGTACATGTAATTATCACTTACCCTCTCGTCTAGCTGGAATTATACAGCGTCAGATGCCTGGCACATATTAGCATCTGTGCTAGATAAAATCTTCTCACCTGTCTTGTCTCAGTGACCAAGCTCACAGCCTTCTCTACCTCCGTCAGCCGTGCAGCAGACAGGCGCAGTCATCAGAATAAATCTACGGAGACTTCTGAGGAGGAAGATGGAAATCATTCTGCCCAATTAGTCCGCTCTTTCCCTGCCGGTTTAAAAAAAATGTCATTGATTCCTGAACTTATTTCAGACCCTGGCAAATATGTGCCTGAAATATCTGTGCTCGGTATCATTTTCAGAGGTTGCTGAGAAGCTACTGCACAGTATTAATCTGCCTCCATCACTCTGGCAATGTATTATTTCTACTAATAACCCATGTTTCTCTCCTCTAGGTTTTTTTTTCTTCACTCTTTGGAAATAGAATATATGTTTTATGTACACACATCACACTCTGCAATATATGGCTTAAAGGAGAATGAAACCCTAAAAATGAATATGGCTAAAAATGCCATATTTTATATAATGAATTTATTGCATCAGCCTAAAGTTTCAGCTTGTCAATAACAGCAATGATCCAGGACTTCAAACTTGTCACAGGGGGTCACCATCTTGGAAAGTGTCTGTGACACTCACATGCTCAGTGGGCTCTGAGCAGCTGTTGAGAAGCTAAGCTTAGGGCTCGTCACTAATTATCCAGCAGAAAATGAGGTTGGTCTGTAATATAAGCTGATGCTACAGGTTTGCTGATTATTAAATTCTGAATCTAATTGCACTGGTTTCTGTGCTGCCATGTAGTAATTATCTGTATTAATTACTAATCAGCCTTATATTGTGACATTTATATTCTATGTGTACTGTATATTGTGAGTGGGCCCCTAAGCTCAGTAAGTGACAGCAGCCAAGAGCATGTGCAGTGAATCAGCAGAAAATTAAGATGGGGAGCTACTGGGGCATCTTTGGATACACATATCTTTACTGCTAAAGGTATTGGTTGCCTTGGGCTTGTACAGAAGCCCAAAACATAATTGTAGAATCTTAACCCATACACACACAGAAGGCTCTGGTTGTAGGCTTTATTCAAAAGGCTGCAGAACTGCCTAACCAGCTTCACATAGAAACTGTCATAACCATAGTGCCTAGGATACTCTAGGGCAGTGATCCCCAACCAGTAGCTCATGAGCAACATGTTGCTCCCCAACCCCTTGGATGTTGCTCCCAGTGGTCTCAAAGCAGGAGCTTATTTTTCAATTCCAGGTTTGGAGGCAAGTTTTGGTTGTATAAAAACCAGGTGTCCTACCAAACAGATACTCCTGTAGGCTGCCAGTCCACATAGGGGCTACCAATAGTCAATCACAACCCTTACTTGGCACTAACCAGGAACATTTTTCGTGTTTGTGTTGCTCCCCAACTCCTTTTACATCTGAATGTTGCTCACGGGTGGAAAAAGGTTGGGGACCCCTGCTCTAGGGTACTCTCTGGATTGCTATAGAGGGTGCCCTAGAGTGTCAGCAGTGCTACATAGCAATAAACATAAACAAGGCATAAGAAACATGTCCTTAAAGGAGAAGGAGACCCTTCTTCCCTGCGCCATCTTCTTCTCTTCTGCAATCTTCAGAACTTCTTCTGGCACTTCAGCAACTTTTATGGCTTTTAACGAATGCAAAGTTGTTCGGGACCGGAAGATTGCCCTAACTGCGCATGCACCGATACGACGATCTCTTCCCGATGATTACCGAAGAGAAGAAGATGGCACCCGTGAACTCCAATGCCCTGAATCTACAACGAGGGGTAAGTAAAGAGTTAGGGCCATTTAGCCAAGGTAACACCTAGGCTGGGGGGAGCAGGAAGGGGGTCTATGTAAGGTAGGGGGGGTAGGGGATTTTAATAAAAAGGGGTTACTTCTTCTTTAAAAGGGCTGTTACTAAACATTACATCCCTCCCTTGTTTTTAATTAGAAACACATACTGTACGTACAATATAAAAAGCAGTAGCCAAACAGATAACAACAGTGACTTTTAACTTGTAGCCTCATATATTTAGGTCTCAAAATCTTTCTGATATGCAGGAGGTTTTCTACCAGTTCTCACTGGATATCTATTGGCGAGCACAGGTGGTTGTGATATGTTATCATCTACAGAGCTCCTCCCTGTAGAGCATTCATTGCTTGTTTCAGCGTTCCCCTGAAATAGCATTTGCAAAGGCAAATCATCAACAACTGTGTTAGAGGCATGTCATTAGGGGTGTCATACTGTTTTGGGTGGGTTGAAATGATATTGTTAAGTGCAGTAAATCATGTATACTGTATGTATCAGTATTGTATTTTATTTGTAGAAACTGCATACCTCCCAACATTTTGGGAATAAAAAGAGGGACAAAAACAGTATTTAATTTTTTTGACCACGCCCATTTTTGTGGTCAAATCCACTAATTACCATGTTCATTTTACAAAGGTTATTTTATTGGCAGGCTATGACAGTTTGAACATATTTCTGTGTTTTTTTCAGTTGTTACAGTTTTGCTAATGAAGGTGAATTGCCCTTTAAACTGTGAGTCTAACTTTTCCCAAGGGACCTCCTTATTTAAATTGTTACAATTACTTATTTGCTTATCTCAAAATTGTTACAAAGTATCTTATCTGCACCTGGTGGCTGTTCTGGGCTCTCTGCCAAAAGTCAATTAAGTTAGAAACTTTGTTTCTTTTTCTGGCTGTTCAGTGCAGAGAAAGTCAGGACTTTTCAGTATAAACGTGTTGAGCTGTCAAAAGCGGGACTGTCCCGCTGAAAACGGGACAGCTGGGAGGTCTGAATCTGTAATTGCAAAACTTAACTATGCAGACTTGGCTGTACACAGAGAAGTATTTTCAAGGAGTTAGTTGCATATTGACTTTATTGTCTGAACATTGTTAGAAGACAGACTTGATCAAACCACAGTCCCATGTGACCTGGCGATTGCACCGATGGCTGTGTAATGCAAACCCTGACAAGGATAAAGTTATACAAAGTAACAAGAACCTTAATTAAAACATGGCTGGTGATGTATATTAGGGATGCACCGAATCCAGGATTCGGTTCAGATTCGGCCAGGATTCAACCTTTTTCAGCAGGATTAGGATTCGGCCGAATCCTTCTGCCCGGCTGAACTGAATCTGAATTTGCATATGCAAATTAGGGGCGAGGAGGGAAATTGCGTGACTTTTTGGTAAAAAGCTAGGAAGGCAAAAAAATTTTCCCCTTCCCACCCATAATTTGCATATGGAAATTAAGATTCCGATTCGGTTCGGTATTCGGCGAATCTTTCGTGAAGGATTTGGCGATTCGGCTGAATCCAAAATAGTGGATTCAGTGCTTTTATATGCTCTAATAACAGTTTCTGCCTCTTCACTGTAGGGTTTTACTGTGTAGGAAGGAAGGTAACCACTCTCTTAGAGTGCATCCCCATTAATAAGAAAAAGTGCATTTAATCAGAGGCGTTTGTAAGATGCAGAGAAAGAGGATTAGGTTCTTTGAAACCAGGCTCAACCATGTATATCCAGCTGACTGCGCTGACAGTACTTTCCCTTTTGAAGACAGATTTTATCAGGAAATGTATCTACCTAATAGAACAATGAAATTAATTCTGCCAGATGAAGCCTTGTGTGGGATTTGTGCAGGAAACTAATAGGATTGCAGCCCAGCATTGGGGCGGTTATCTCTCTCTGGATTTAATCCTCAGCGCTTTGGCACAGTTATGCTCTTTTCTGCTTTCTTTTGCTCTTTCTTTATAATGTGCAAATATAATGCCTATATTTAATAAAATAAAAAAAACTAATTTACAGGGATTAACAAGAAATCTGATTGTTGAATGATATTAATGCATGGCAGTCTGTAAACTGTAAACTGCATTTCTTCAAGAGAAATAGATTTGGCAGAATGATCATGGCCAAAGCAGTCTGGTCTGAATGTTTTTCAATCAGGCCAACAATTGAATGGTACTCTGGACTTATGGAGACATTCACTGATGTTGTGCTCATCCAATTGGGTTTTTATCTGGCTAATTCATGCCCAGATATGAAACTGGGAGGCTCTGATACATTGGTCAGTAAGCTCCCTACTCTGTCTTCAGCAGATTTTATCACCCTTAAACATGGTGAAAATTGGGTTGCTAACCTTATTCCTTTAAAAATACAGGGAGGAACCTGCTTCCTAAGTGTCCAAAAAGAATCCAGTCAAGACATTTGTTGGCTGTACTGCCAGAAATTATGCATTTTGAGAATTTAGGTCCTGGGATTGCATGGGCAGACATTTATATATGATGATATACCTTGAGGATTTAAATGATTTGGCTTTTTGTTCAGCAGATCTCCAGTGTAATTTCAGCAGTTATATGGTTGCTAGGATCCAGTTTACCCTATCAACCAAACCGTGGGTTGAATAAGAGACTAGGAGAGGGTCTGAATAGAAATATAAGTACAGGTATGGGATCCGTTATCCGAAAACTCTTTATCCAGAAAGCTCTGAATTACGGAAAGGAAAAGTCTCCCTTTATCTAAATAATTCACATTTTTAAAAAGGATTTCATTATTCCCTGTAATAATAGAACAGTACTTGGTCCAAACTAAGATATAATTAATCCTTATTGGATTAATTATATATTATTTAATGGTTTATTTAATGTTTACATGATTTTCTAGTAGACTTAAGGTATGCAGATCCAAATAACGGAAAGATCCGTTATCCATTATCAGGTACCAAGCATTCTGTATAACAGGTCCCATACTTGTAATAAGATGTAACAATAAAATTTTTAGCCTTATGGAGCGATGTTTTTTTGTCTGCCGGCTAGTGACCCTCATTTGAAAGCTGGAAAGAGGCAAAAGAAGAAAAACTTTCTCTTACTGAGGTTCTTTGGGTGTTGTGCTTGATGTTACACCCCAATTTGTATTTACAGTGAACTGACTAAGGATTACACACTTGCCTTGCATGCTGAAGCTTCAGTACTTCAGACCTCAGGACTGTTGCACCGTTGGTGGTAGGGGTAAATAAAAACAATATAATATACATATATAACAGTGTACTTGATCCCAACTAAGATATAATTAATCCTTATTGGAGGCAAAATAATCCTGGGACAGGGTTCCATGAGGATTTGCGGCTGGGGCGGGGGGCCCTGGGGGTGGAGTGTGGCCTTGATGTGGCAGCCCCGATAGGCCCAGACCCCTTCCAGTCTGACTTTAGGCACAAATGATTCTCCTACTCTTACTTAATGGGATGTTTGCTGTTTCTGAGATATTTGCAGTTTTAGACTACTAATACCACACTTTCAGCTCAGCAGGTATATTTGGGAGTCAAAGTGGGACATTCACTAAGATTCGTAGTTGCGCCAGGCGTAACTTCGCCGCACTTCGCCAGGCGTAGTTTCGCCAGCGCTTCGCAAATTCACTAAAATCCGAAGTTGCGCTCAGGGGTAGCGTAAGGTTGCAAAGTTGCGCTAGCGTTGATTCGCTAAACGAAGCGAAGTTACGCTAGCGATGGTTAATTTGCATACGGCGCGAAATTCAAATTTCAATGGAGGAACACATATCAGCACTACAAATGCCTGGGAAACCTTCAAAACATCAAATAACATTTTTATTTTGCCCTACACATGTGCCCACTGTATAGTTAAGTTGCCATGAGTTAGGAAATGTTGGGGGGAAGGAGGGGAGCCCCAAAATTGTTTTCAATCTTTTTCAGCCTATCACCCATAATATAGAAAAAACGCCAGCGTTTTTTGGGACTTAGAAAAAATTGTAACTTTTTTTTGAAGAAATCCCTATCTACTCTATTGCGCTTCACCTGGTCTGAGGTGGCGAAGGAAGTCTAGCGTAAAAGGTAGCGTTCAGAACAATGCGCGCGTTAGTGAATTTGCGTAGTTACGTCCGTTGCGCAACTTAAAATAAAGGTGCGAAGTAACACTAGCGAAGTTACGCCAGCGTCCGTTAGTGAATTTGCAGAGTAACAAAAATGCCCAAGGCTAGCGAATTGACGTCATTGCTCCAATGAGTCTCTGGAGGCCTAGCCTGTCCCTGTGTAATGTAACTTGTTTCAGTTCAGAGCTGTGTCAACACTTGACTGTGCGAGTGGGAAGGGACAATGGAAGGTCAAAACTGATACGGACGGTCCGTAATACTGTGTTAGGGACTGGACACATTGGAGTTGCCATGCAATAAAGCTGAGGGCTACAGTGCCAGTCCAACAACTCGCTGTGCATCCGATTAAATCAGAGCAACCATTTATTCTTACAAAAGGATGACATTATCCATTTTAAATTTCCTCTTTTTTTTTTTTTTTTTTTAACATACAAGCAATTTATTCTTATAGGGGAAATGATCACCTAATTTTAAATCTTCTCCCACAAGAGCAGATTGATAGTGAATTCATAAGCTGCATGAGCGGAACTTCTCATTCCTTGCTATGAATATTTATCTAATTATAAGTACTATGTATCCTGCTTTCATAGGCTCTTGCAGGCAAACTCTAATGATATGCAATCTCCCATGGCTCAGAAAGGTCAGATGTGATCGCTGAGGTTCAAAGTAAAAGGATATTATCATGCTACAATTTTTCAACACGGTTATTAATGAGAAGAACCAAAAAGAACCCTTTTTTTTACAATTAAAATTGAAATTTCTTTTCCACCCCCTCCGTCTCCTGTTCAGTCCCTGTTCCAGTTAGTGCAAGTAATGTTAGAAAGTGTCCTAATATAAGAATATATATATATAGACAGCGTAGAACCAAAAATTTTCTCTTGTCAGCACCATTCTGAAAAAGCCCCTTCTTTACTAGTACAGGTATGGGATCCGTTATTCGGAAATCCGTTATCCAGATAGCTCCAAACTACGGAATGTCCGTCTCCCATAGACCCATTTTATCCAAATAATCCAAATTTTTAAAAATTATTTCCTTTTTCTCTGTAATAATAAAACAGTTCCCTGTACTTGATCCAAACTAAGATATAATTAATCCTTATTGGAAGCAAAAGCAGCCTTTTGGGTTTATTTAATGTTTACATAATTTTCTAGTAGACTTAAGGTATGAAGATCCAAATTACGGAAAGATCCATTATCCGGAAAACCCCAGGTTGGGCGCATTCTGGAGAAAACTTTGTCCCATTCCTGTGCTTCACTTTATCTCTAAAATACACAAGTTATTTATATTCCACTCTGATTATAACCTGCTGGAGCCTCCCTTACAATCCGTCCACAGAAACTGCTCTAATCTTTGTGAGCGCGAGTGACAAATGTTCCCGTAAAATCTTCCTTTTTCCCACCAGCAATAATGTGAATAGCCGGTGGAAAAATATACAAGACGTTTCATTTTGCCGAAGTCGCTCAAAGTTGCCTCGTGAGAAAACGTCAGGCAACTCGGGAAAAAAATAACCAACCAGTGATTAAGATTATTGCTGATGGGAAAGCATTTTTGGAAGATATATGTTGCCCACTGTAGCGAAGATTTAAACGTGGGCAACAAATCTTACTGTCTGCCATGACTCTAAAGAAGCTAGCTAATGACCTGTTACCAACTAAAGCCAAGAAACACTTTCCAGTACTGATATTCCTAAATATCTCAGCAGCTTTTGACACAATAGGTTCCCCTCTACTTCTTCAGTCCCTCCATACTCTTGTCCTCATGACACTGCTCTGTCTTTGTTTTCCTCTTATGTCACAAATCAGTATCTCCTACGATGGGGGTATCATCCTCTCCAACACTTCCCTGGGGTTCCTTGAGGTTCTGCCCTTGACCCCTTATTGTTCTCCCAATTCTTCCTCCCTTGACCAACTAATCAAGTCATATGGCTTCCAACACCACCTCTATGCTGATAATACTGAAATATATTTCTCCTCTTGTAATCTCATCCCAGGGCTCTTCAACTGCAAATGATTTCCTTCTTGTCTGCTATCTCTACATGCATGTCCCAATGCTACCTTAAATGAAACCTCTCATAGACAGAAATTGTTCTCTTTCCCCATCCCACTTTATCTGTTCTATAACATCCTAGAAGTGTCTCTCACCCCATCAGCCCAGGACCTGTGCCTTTGGGTTGATTCTGTCCTGTTCTTTACTCCTCATATCCAATCAATAAATCATGTCACTTTCATTTAAGGAATATTTCCCAATACAATTGTTTTTCATCCATGATGCCACCAAAATTCTGATTCACTCTCTCATCATATAACGCATTGACTGCTGTAACGATCTGTTAATTGGCCTCCCACTCCAGAGACTCACACCGATCCATCCCATAATGAATACTGCCGCTAGGCTTTACAGCTCAGCAACTGCTCCTCCTCTTCCATCCCACTCTGCTAGTCTCTGCACTGGCCTCTGCTACCTTTCAAAATAAAATTCAATACAATGACCCTGACATTCAAAGCAATTCATATCTCTGCTAGATTGTTTTAGGCAGGGCCTTCATTTCCCTTTGTATTGGTTATTGGAGGTATTTTTGTATGGAATTAGTATGTTCAGTGCTGGACCAAGCCAGCCAGATGCCCTAGACAAACACTGATGTTACAAATTGTAACAACTTCTCCACAGCTTACAGACAGCATGCAGGAACTACATAACCCACAATGCATTGCACTCTGATATTCATTTCCTCATTGAAATCATGTGTGCAGGGAATTGTGGGGTTTGGAGGATGCAGGCTGAGGACAGATGGCTGTTGATACAAAGTAACAGTAGTCAGCCAGCTCAGCAAAGTAGTAAGACAGATCAGCAGGAGAGCAGGGGGCTAGACTTAGGGAAGAGTTCAGGAAGGGGCCCTAGGGACAGCCAGGAGGGCCCTTCATTTTGCAGTCCTGGTGGGCCCCCAATGCTCCAGTCCGAACCTGCTGGACAGAACGGAAGTTACTGAGCTGCCATGTACCAAAAATTATTTACCAATAAGCGCAGCCTTATATTGTGACATTTATATTACATATATATTCAGTATATCGTGTGTTGGCCCCTAAGCTCAGTAAGTGACAGTAGCACAGAGCATGTGCATTAAATCAGCAGAAAAGAAGATGGGAAGCTACTTAGGCATCTTCAGAGACACCAATTTTTACTGCTAAAGGGTTAGGGTTGTGGTTTCCTTGTTCAACATTTCAAGCTACTTCTTTAGTTAAGCTTTTGTTCCCTATTTTGTTATTGCTTTTGTATGCTTTTCCAGAATTTCTATGAAGTGTGGGTCGGTAGGTTAAATGGGTTGTTCACCTTTAACTTAACTTTTAGTATGATGTAGAGAGTTACGAGACCATTTGCAATTGGTTTTTATTTTGTATTATTTGTTTTTTTTAAGTTATTTAGATGTTTATTCAGCAGCTCTCCAGTTTGCAGCTTCAATCCAATTCAATCCAGTTGCTAGGGTCCAAAATACCCTAGCAACCATGCACTGATTTGAATAAGAGGCTGGAATATGAATAGGAGAAGTCTGAATAGAAAGATGAGTAATAAAAAGTAGGAATAACAATACATTTGTAGAAGGCAAATAATTTAAAAACTATAAAAAAAAATAATGATGACAAAGTGAAAAGTTGTGGCAATTCTATAACATACTAAAAGTTAACCTAAAGGTTAACCACCCCTTTAAGTATTATTGGCATGGCTGCTAATGCTATTTTTCCTGGCACTGTCGCTGCAAAATACGTTGGCTCTTTATAAATATGTGTTAATAATTGGTGGGAAGCTTGACACCCCTAGGCCCATCTGGGGAAAAAGTTTGTGGGCCCCCCTTCAGGTCACATTACTGTTATGTTTTGGGTAGCCGAGGATGAGGAGAGTATAACAGTGCTTTATTAGCAGACACTCATGCAGGCATTACACAACAGTAACTTCCACTTTTAAGCTGTCAGGAAGTATGCACAGTATAAGTCTGGGCACAGTGACATCTACAGGCCATTTGTATAAACACCACAATTACTGCACTACCCTGACTTGCCCCTCCATGCTTGCAAGCTCACTAATCCAATGGTGCAAATACAAATCTGACAGAGCGAGATTACAAGGGAGATGTTGGCCTTTACTAGGCTCTATAGTACTCCAGGCTTCCTGCAACCACGGAACTGACCGGGACTTATGTTACTGTTAATAATTATAATATAATAAACACAACACCCCCTATGCATCAGCAGTAGCAGTAGTAATACATACCTCTCAACTTTCCCATTTTTCGCAGAACAGTCCCGATTTTGACAGCTCAACCCACAGTCCTGGGTTTGTTACTGAAATTGACAAAGAAACTGGTGTAATATCGCCCTTAGTCGAGTGAATTTCAGGTATCTTACACCCTTGCTCCCATCCAGAGCTTAAATCAGGAAAAACGGATTGTGTAGGGGTAATGATACCAAGAAGCTCAGCAAAACTGCTGTTCAAGTGTCCTTTAATCACCACACGACATGTTTCGAGCTTCAAGGCTCTTTTTCAAGTGTGTTACTGAAATGTCCTGACTTTCTCTTAGATCTCCTGCACTGAACAGCCAGAAAAAGATACAAAGTTTCTAAAACGTAATTGGCTTTTGGCAGATACTTAGATACTTTTGTAACAATATAAGATAAGCAGGTCTCTTGGGAGAACTTCGACTCACAGTTTAAGGGCAGAGACACACGGTCAGACAAATCTCCTCTTCTTTCGGACTAATCTCCTCGAACTGCCTTCCCGCCGGCTAGAATGTAAATCAACGGCGGGATTGCACTCGGAGCACTTTGTTTTCCGAAGTTGCTTGAAGTTTTCTTGTGAGGCAACTTTGGGCGACTTCAGAAAACGAAGTGATCCAAGTGCCATCCTGCCGGCAATTTACATTCTAGCCAGCAGGAAGGCAGTTTCAGGGAGATTAGCCAGTGCTACGCAATATGTTGGCGCTATATAAATACATGTTAATAATTAGTCGGCCCAAAGAAGAGATTTGTCACCGGGCGATTAATCTCCCCAAATCTGACTGTGTGTCTCTGTCCTAAAGGGCAATTCACCTTCATTAGCAAAACTGTAATAACACATAAAACCACAGAAATGTGTTCAAACTTTCATAACCTGCCAAATTTTGTAAAATGGACATGGTAATTAGGGGGTGTGGCCACAAAAATGGGCATGGTCAAAACAAATCTTTTTGTCCCTCTTTGTATTTTCAAAATGGTGGGAGGTATGTTAAACCAAATACATGAGAACATTTATTTGCAGGGTCTGCGCCCCTCAACCTCTGTACTCTTGCCCCCAACAATTGCCTGTTCTTAGATCTAGGCCTGGTTGCACCCTGACAAATCTCTTTCTGAAATGATTCCGACAGAAAATGATTTGGAATGAAGATAGGCATGAACTAAGCTGTGGTCTGAGGCACAGGCAGAGTCCACTAATTTTTGAAGTTAAGGCTGATGGTATATTGCATTTCTCTACTGCCATATGTCAGCCAAGGAAGAAATGACAGATACTGCCCCTGCTGCCTCCAGTTCTCCTGAATAGGCAACGCTGGAGGGCACAATTTGTATTTCATTTTAAATGTCATTTAAATGTTATTTAAATGTCTCTTTCTTTAGGCAACATGTCTCTTTTCTTTATAAACAGGTACGAGACCCGTTATCCGGAAACCTGTTATCCAGAAATTACGGAAAGGTTGTCTCTCATAGATCCAAATAATTTACATTTTTAAGTGATTTCCTTTTTCTCTTTCATAATAAAACAGCATATTGTCCTTGATCCAAACTAAGATATAACGAATCCTTATTGGAAGCAAAAGCAGCCTTTTGGGTTTATTAATGTTTACATCATTTTCTAATAGACGTAAAGTATGAAGATCCAAATTACGGAAAGATCTGTTATCCGGAAAACCCCAGGTCCCGAGCATTCTGGTCCCATACCTGTATGATCAATAAAACTCTGCAAAAGTAGCAGAAGCATAACAATAGTAAGAGCAGAGATGGGGGGTCCAGCGAAAACCCAGAATGATCAATTATTGATATATAAATAAAACAATTAAATATAAACCTTTTTTACCCTGAATGACCATGCACACTTCAGGTTTTGATCCTGCCTGAGTCTCATTGAACATTATTAGATGTAAGTGAGATGTGACTCATAATATACAGCCGCATACAGACATGTTATTATGAATTCAGGTGCAATCACTGGATAAACTTTGCTTCCTTTTTTATGCCCGTACTGTACCAAAAATATCCCTCAAGCCAGAGATAATCACAGTAATGCTGCTAGGTGTGTTTTGAAAGGTAAAGTTAATTGCTAATTAGGTTTAACGTTTAGTGGAGCTGTAATCGATATCAACATGCATGTAAACTATAGTGAATGCTTATCCATTCATTTCACAATTGGATCTCATTATTATAATTTTGGTTTTTGAGCTATAAAAGGTATATTATTGTGCTTTCTCAATATCATTTTCCTGCTGGAAACAGAGCAATTATGTTGTGTACGGTGGTATATAACTGGGCTCCACAGCAAATTATTTTTCAGGCCCCCAAAATGTTTGGAGGTTGACCTGTTTTACCAATATTTATTGAAACTGTATAGGAATTAGGGCCTTGTGGGGCTCCTATACCTCCTGGGCCCCCTGCAGCCTCAGGGTCTGTTTCTTTTATAGTTATGCCTCTGGCTGTGTACCAGTAGTATATTGCAAATAGTTGGAATCAATTAAAGTAGGTGAAACCTGTCAGTGACTCACAGCATGAGTGTGTGTTGGTTGCAGCTGGAAATAATGTTAGGTTGAGGAACTCACAAAAGATTTTATTATAACTTCCACTACAATTTAAAGGTCAGTTGAAGGTAATTTTGACTCATGGCAGTTTCACAAGAAAGAATATTGCACTCAATGCTGTTTCTGCCATGAGGCAAGCTGAGAGACCAGCCCATGGCAACTTTAAAGGGATACTGTCATGGGGAAAATATGTTTTTTTCAAAACACATCAGTTAATAGAGCTGCTCCAGCCGAATTCTGCACTGAAATCCATTTTTCAAAAGAACCAACTACGTTGCTTCAAATGAAAGTTCTTTTCTTCTAGTCTAAAGGGGTGGCCTCTGGTACGGTGATCCACTTTATGGGTAAAAAGGTCCCCTGCTATTTGTCTATAATGTCCTCTAATGTACTTGTAAAATGTAATCATGTCCCCTCGCAAGCACCTTTTTCCAGAGAAAACAACCCCAACCTTGTCTCTATCCCTTTAACCAGTTTAGTTGCACTTAGTCTCTGCACTCTCTCCAGCTCATTTATATCCAGGGCCGGAACTAGGGGTAGGCAGAGTAGGCACATACCTGGGGCGCAAAGCTGGCGGGGCGCCAGGCATGTACCTGCTCTGGTGCCTACCCCGTGTCCGGTCCCGTCTCTCCCAGACTGCCTAGTGTAACTCCATTTTGCACATGCGCGCTGTAGCGAAGCTTTGAGCATGCGCGATGGATTGTAGTTTCGCGCATGCGCAGTTTCGCGCTCACTGAGCCAGCGCCGTGGCCCACCAGGTTGCCTAGGGTGCCTGGCCGGGTTGGCCTGGCTCTGTTTATATCCCTCTTAAGGACTGGAGTCCAAAACTGCACTGCATATTCCAGATGAGGCCTCACCAGGGACCTATAAAGAGGCATAATTATGTTTTCATCCCTTGAGTTAATGCCTTTTTTTATACAAGACAGAACTTTATTTGCTTTAGTAGCCACAGAATGACACTGCCCAGAATTAGGCAACTTGTTATCTACAACAACCCCTAGATCCTTCTCATTTAAGGAAACTCCCAACACACTGCCATTTAGTGTATAACTTGCATTTATATTATTTTTGAAAGTGCATTGATTTTTTCAAAGTGCTTAACCTAGCAGGGTCCACCGGGTTTTCTCCCAGTCTCCCGCTGGCCAAATCTGACCCTGCTTGGTCCAAACACTGGAGGTGCAGGGGTCTGGGATGGGCAACTAGAGGGCCAGAAACACCCTTTATGCATTTGTATAGTTATGACAAAGCTTTACTGTACGTTCCAGCTAGCAAAGCAGTTGGAGCGGTGCACAGCATTGATTAATGTGCATATTCCCCTTGGTGATATCAATGTGAGTTTATGGAAGAAGAAGAAAACTGTGGGGTTAAAGAGAAGTTCTTTATTTTCTCCTCCCCTCCAAGCTCAGTTGAGTTGATTCCCAGCACTGTCCCTCTGCTGCTCCAGCTCTTATCTCACCACTCTGAAGGTTAATTTGCGCTCAGAGAGTTTGAGCAGATTCCAACAGCCGATGTTCTTGCAGCCAGTCCTGCTTTTAATGGCCGATGAGGCTCGGCGCAGTATCGCTCCTTTGCTCTTATTTCTCTTAGAACAGATTTACTGGGGAAAAAAAATCTGCTGGTTTAGTGCAGGTTTTTGGCTTATTCTGTATGCGGCAGTACTGAGCTTCTCCAGCAGCTCTGCTAATTCCTATAGGACTGTGGCACAACAAATAACTCTTTGGGGGTTTATTATAAAACCATCTATTTGCACCAGTGTTTTATGCCACAGATAAATAAAATGTGCAATTCATCTGGTGATGTGAACTATAAGTCCATGCACGGTTGTTAGGAAAGTGTAGTTAACAGCAGAATAGCATTGATTTAACAAATGTTTTGAGTTCTTGATGTTGCTGGATATTTGTTTTTCAATATGGCAGCGTCCCCTTCAACAGCATAAAACATGGAGTTCTGCTGCCTCAACTTAGCAGTTAGTAATTATTTCACATAATACACGTACATGGATAGATTATATTAAAATGATGATGTCAGCTGAGCCTATAGACAGACAAGGGGCTGTAAAATTTCCTTGGAGGGTCACTTTCATTGTACTGGTATGGGATCCATCATCTGGAAACCCGTTATCCAGAAAGCTTTGAATTAAGGGAACGTCATATCCCATAGACTCAATTTTAATTAACTAACTAAAATTTTTAAAAATGATTTCCTTTTTCTCTGGAATAATTAAAAAAGTACCTTGTTCATAATCCCAACTAAGATATAATTAATCCTTATTAGAGGCAAAACAATCCTATTGGGTTTATTTAATGTTTAAATTAATTTTAAGTAGACTTTATGTGGAGATCCAAATTACAGGACAGATCCCTTCAGGGCCAGAACTAGGGGTAGGGGCAGAGTAGCCTAGGGTGCAAAGCCGGGGGGGGTGCCAGGCACGCACCCACTCAGTCGTCTTCCCCATGTCCGGTCCCGTCTCTCCCCGACTACCGCATCTATTCTTTGTATAAATGTGTTCCTGTGCATGCGCACATGCTGTTTCGCGCATGGATGCTGGACCGCAAATGAGTGCGCACTTAGCCAGCGCCGTGGCCGCCAGGTTGCCTAGTGCGCCTGGCCAGGTTGGCCCGGCTCTGGATCCCTTATCAGGAAAACGGATGGCACTTGTCAGCTGGCCAGGAGTGTCCTTACCAAAGAGTTGCCTATACGCCTCTTACTCATATTCCCAAACCTTAACTGTTTACAATCCGTGCTGCAGGGCTAAACTGCAACCTGACTGTAAATATAGAGGAAATCTAAAATCTCTATACTGTAGTGATTATAGGTAAAACCACACAGAGAAATACAAAACAAGTGAGTAAAGAAATCCCCCATTGCCCACTCAATGGGTAACTTATTAACACCCCAGACAAAAGTCGTATGGGTTGCAGTGAAGGGACAGTGAAGTCAGGCGATTGGTCGGTTGCTGTGTCAATCATAGGAAATCCAGCCAGTCTTCCTTATTTAGAAAACCGGTTAGGCAGTTTTGACCCTGACAGCCCTTCAAAAAACTGGACTGTCAAGGTCAAAACCGGGCAGGTGGCAACCCTAGTTGCACCCCTTATTCAACAAGTGTTTGCTTCCAGGACATATCTGATGCCTGTGTCGCTAGGCCCCCCACCGCTAGCACCTGACCCCCCCCAACCTTTGCTGGTCACAATCCTCGCATCAACTTGCTTCCCTTATCTGCTCTGCTTCTTTGCTATCTCTTCCACCTCACCCTAGGCCTGGACCTTTCTGGGCTGCCCCCAAATTTGGGCTTGATAGGCCTATGTGCCCCCCCCACCTAACGCTCATGAATACAACACTGCCAAATGCAGGCAGCGCTCTATTCATGGGCAAAGACCTGTACCTTTTAGTGCAAAAACAAATGAGGCCTTAAAGCAGAAGGAAAGGTAAAAACTAAGGAAGCTTTATCAGAAAGGTCTGTATAAATACACCAGTAAACCCTCAATTTAATGCTGCTCTGAGTCCTCTGTCCAGTGGCGGAACTACCGGGGGTGCAGGGAGGGAATGCGATTGTGTATGCAAATCCGCCGCAATGATCGTTTCTGGAGGGGGGCCCAGCTGCACACGCTGCACCCGGGCCCTGCTTCGGATAGTTACAGTACTGCCTCTGTCAAAAGAAACACCACATTTTTTTCCTTCTATTGTGTACATATGGGCTTCTGTATCAGACTTCTTGTTTTCAGCTTAAACCTCCAAGGCTAGGGCTTGAGCATGCTCAGTTTGCTCCTCTCTCTCTCCCTCCTCCCCTCCCTGCTGTAATGTGAGCCCAGAGCTATGAGCGACCAGGGAGTGACTCAGGCAGGAAGTGATGTCACAGCAAGCCAATATGGCAACTGCTATCCTAAACAACTGCTAACCTGAGGAATGGAAAAGCATTTATAAAGAGTTATAGCTTGCACTGTTGTGGTTAATCTATTGGCAATAAACTGCCTTGGTAGCTTTCCTTCTCCTTTAAGACTGGTGATGGCACATTGCCATTTTTAATCACTGCAGCAGTCAAAACTCCAGCTCCCACTGAAACACTTTCCCCAATCACCTCAATGGAAAACTCATTATTATTATTCGTATTGTAAAAAAAAAACAAATTAATAAAGCACCAACATGTTCCCCAGTGCTGCAAAATAGGAGGGTATTTAGGTCAAACATAGAAATTACATACAAATTCTGGCTAATAAGAGGGCCCTACTCATTAGAGCTTACAGTCTAAAAGGAGAAAGAGGCTTGAGACACACAATGTGGGGGCTATGGCAGGCATTTCTGCTGCTCTGCAGTGATTTCAGTACTGCTATACACTACTTTTACCACTTATAAGAATGGGCAGTATCTGGTGCTCACTGGGGGCCGCCACTCCAAGGGCCAACCACCCCAACCGTGAAGGAGCCCAACCCTCTTCTCTTCCCAGCCATCATGTACCTGCCCCCTAGCTGCCTATTCTTGCTGCTTCTGCTGGTCCTGTGAAGCTCAGGCCACCTCCAACCTGCTCCCCCAGAAGACTGTGGCCAGGGCGGGACCTATGAAGGCTGGGACCCACTAGGATTTCTCCCAGTGTTCCGTCAACCCATTCCAACCCTGGGAATGGGAAGCATCTGTCAGTAGGGGTGGGCATTTTGAATACTATGATGCCTGCCATGTGCCATTGGCCAAAGCCCATAACTGGGCCTCAGAAATCTAGGATGTTGGGAGATATGCCCTAGGAAGTTTCTTAGCGGCTATAAAAAAGGGGCCAGTATTTTATTTAAAAAAAAATTCATAATAAAATTTCTTTTAAGGGGTTTGTTCACCTTTGAATTAACTTTTAGTATGATATAACATATAATGTATAGCTTGATCATCTGATCATCTGGTTTTAATTTTTTTATTATTTGAGTTTGTGAGTTATTTAGTTTTTAATTATGCAGTTCTCCAGTTTTGCAATTTCAGCAATCTGGTTGCTAGGGTCCACATTAGCAACCATTCAAGGATTTAAACAAGAGACTGTAAGATGAACAGGAGGGGGCCTGAATAGAAAGATGAGTAATAAAAAGTAACAATAACAATACATTTGTAGCCTTAAAAAGCATTTGCTTTTAGATGGTGTCAGTGACCCCCATTTGAAAGCTGGAAAGAGTCAGAAGAAGACAGCAAATAATTTAGAAAACAATGAAAAGTTGCTTAAAATTAGCCATTCTGTAACATACTAAAAGTTAACTTAAATGTGAACCACATCATTGAAGTGAAATAAATGCAATCATGATATAATCAAATATCACAACTGAGTGATGAGTGAGAATATTATAAGAGTTAAATGTGCAGCTATGAGCTTGCCAGTCTCTGACATTGGCTGAACTGCCTTGTCTGGTTTTCTTGCATGAAAATAAGGTTATGATCAGATTGGCTGCTATACATTAGCAGTGCTCCGTCTGCGGCAGTGCATTGTACTGATGTGTGTATTTATTATGTGTTTGATTGGCTTTTCCCCCTGTCACCGAAGCAGCCGAACACTGGAGATAGCACAGGATTAATAGGGAGATTATGGAGAAACTTTGTATTGTGAGGAATCTGCTGTGAGCATCTTGGCCTGGAAAGTGCCACATCACACATCTATTCCTTGTAAGGGCACTTAGGTATGACATTGATTTGTGCTGCTCTTCTCTCCACCTCTCCCAAAACCTTCACATCATTAATTTCTGTGCATCCCCCCTCCCCTTTCCCTAGCCTTATCTGGGGCCACCTGCACATGTGCTCAGGAGATAGCCGGGTGACTTCTTCCTTGGGATTTAAGTATGGGCCAATAGCTTACACAGACTCCCATTCTCTAGATGACTGCTCGGACATGATGTAGGAACCCTTATCTTAAGTCTGACACACGTTGGACATTAATAGAAATACATGCATCAGCCGCTTGTGCAGAATTTCAATCAAGCGCTCCATCCATGCCTTATGCTCCTATACAGCAGGTTCCTCTGCAGCACCTTTAGTTCAGGCTATAGGAAGTCAGTGTATTTGCAGAAGAGTCCTCTAGGTACTCTGTATCTTGCTCTCTACCAACATAAGCTCAATGCAACTGCTTGCGCCCCTGAGTGCCTTCTGTAGGGTCCTGCAAGTTGCAGACCAACATCATCTGCCTGCAGTTGCATAACTAAAGAGGAAGCTGACCCTCGGTTTCGGGGGGCAAGACCAATAGATCTGCTTCCTCTAAAGCCGCTCTGCTCCCTGTAATATCAATTACCCGCTCCAATCTTTTTGGAAACATGGGGGCCCACACCACAGTGTCTGCTTCCTCTAAAGCCGTTCTGCTCCCTGTAAAATCGATTGCCCAATGCAAACCTTTTGCGGGAAACGGGGGTCCGGACCACCGGGTCTGCTTCCTCTAAAGCCAATCTGCTTCCTGTAATATCGATTGCCCTCTGAAAACTTTTTGGAAATGGGGGCCCAGACCGCCGGGTCTGCTTCCTCTAAAGCCCCTCTACTCCCTGTAAAATCGATTGCCCACTGAAAGGGGGCCCGGACCACTGGGTCTGCTTCCTCTAAAATTGATTCCCCTTTAAAAACTTTTTGGAAACGGGGGCCCTCCTCTAAAGCCCTTCTGCTCTCTGTAAAATCGAATGCACGCCGCAAACTTTTTTGGAAACAGGGAGGCCCGGACCACCGGGTCTGCTTCCTCTAAAATCTATTGCCCCTTGAAAACTTTTTTGAAAACTTTGAAAACTGGTCTGCTTCCTCTAAAGACGTTCAGTTCCCTGTAAAATCGATTGCCAGCTGCAAACTTTTTGGAAACGGGGGCCCAGACCATCGAGTCTGCTTCTGCTAAAGCCACTATGCTCCCTGTAAAATCGTTTGCCCGCTACAAACTTTTTGCTGGGGGGGGCAGAGAAATTGGGGTGCCCAGACCTCTGGGTCTGCTTCCTCTAAAGCAGGGATCCCCAAACTTTTGAACCAGTGAGCAACATTTAGAAGTAAAAGGAGTTGGGGAGCAACACTAGCATGAAAAATGTTCTTGGGGTGCCAAAAAAGTGCTGCATTTGGCCATTTGATAGCCCTTATGTGGATTGTCAACCTACATTGAGGCTCTGTTTGGCAGTACCCTTGGTTTTTATGCAACTAAAACTTGCCTCCAAGCCTGGAATTCAAACATAAGCACCTGCTTTGAGGCCACTGGGAGCAACATCCAAGGGGTTGGAGAGCAACATGTTGCTCATGAGCTACTTGTTGGGAATCACTGCTCTAAAGCCACTCTGCTCCCTGTAAAACTGTTTTCCCGCTGCAAACATTTTGTGGGAGGGCCTTTCGACGTTTTGTTACTGCCTGTCTCAGTATAATAATTAGACATGCAAAACAATAACATAGTCTGAAATACTGAACCTAATCCAAACCCTGATTTTCATTTCCAAAATTGATAAACTCATTATAAGTCCATCAACATTTTGAGCCTGTTTTGTGTGACATTAAAGTGCCAGTTCACATAGAAATTAAATGTCAGTATGATGTTGACAGAGGTCACAGACCTTTGACTTTGTATTGTTTATTTGTTGTTTTAATTAAGGTTTTGTTCTACAGCTCTTCCTTCTGGAATTTAAATTGCCATATGGTTGCCATGGCTTCACGTACCCTAGCAACCAGGCACTGGTCAGACTGGAAGATGGATAGAAATAGGTTCTGAAAAGAAAGATAACTACTAATATATGTCTATAAAAATCTAACCCAGGGATTCTTTTGCTTTCTGGTTGCAGGGGTATCTGGGGTCTTGTTGTTGTTGTCCTGTGGAGAGAACTGGAATATAAAGGCAAAGGAAAATATAATAAATTAAAGATCACTTGTAAGCAGTATCAGAATGGCATTGCTTGCATCATAACAAACATTCATTTGCTATCGGTCTAGCAACCAGACAGTAGATTACATAGTTACATAGTTAAATTGGGTTGAAAAAAGACAAAGTCCATCAAGTTCAACCCCTCCAAATGAAAACCCAGCATCCATACACACACCCCTCCCTACTTTTAATTAAATTATATATACCCATACCTATACTAACTATAGAGTTTAGTATCACAATAGCCTTTGATATTATGTCTGTCCAAGAAATCATCCAAGCCATTCTTATAGTCATTAACTGAATCCGCATCACAACATCACCCGGCAGTGCATTCCACAACCTCACTGTCCTGACTGTGAAGAACCCCCTACGTTGCTTCTTTTCTTCTAGTCTAAAGGGGTGGCCTCTGGTACGGTGATCCACTTTATGGGTAAAAATGTCCTCTGCTATTTGTCTATAATGTTCTTTAATGTACTTGTAAAGTGTAATCATGTCCTCTCGCAAGCGCCTTTTTTCCAGAGAAAACAACCCCAACCGTGACAGTCTCCCCTCATAATTTAAGTCTTCCGTCCCTCTAACCAGTTTAGTTGCACTTAGTCTCTGCACTCTCTCCAGCTCATTTATATCCCTCTTAAGGACTGGATTCCAAAACTGCACTGCATACTCCAGATGAGGCCTCACCAGGGACCTATAAAGAGGCATAATTATGTTTTCATTCCTTGAGTTAATGCCCTTTTTTATACAAGACAGAACTTTATTTGCTTTAGTGGCCACAGAATGACACTGCCCAGAATTAGACAACTTGTTATCCACAAACCGCCCCCTAGATCCTTCTCATTTAAGGAAACTCCCAACACACTGCAATTTAGTGTATAACTTGCATTTGTGTTATTTTTGCCAAAGTGCATAACTTTGCATTTATCAACATTGAACCTCATTTTCCAGTTTTCTGCCCAGTTTTCCAGTTTAGATAAATCACTCTGCAAAGTGGCAGCATCCTGCATGGAACCTATAGTTCTGCACAATTTAGTATCATCTGCACTGAATCCAGGATTTGGTACGGGATCTGGCCAAGATTCTGCCTTTTTCAGCAGGATTCGGAGTCCTTGAGCCTGGCCAAACCGAATCCGAATCCTAATTTGCATATGCAAATTGTGGGGAGGGTGGGCTTTCACGTGACTTTTTGTTACAAAACAAGGAAGTAAACCAATTTTTCCACTTTTCCTTTCCCACTTTTCCTTTCTCACCCCTAATTTGCATATGCAAATTAGGATTCGTATTTGGTGCGGTATTCGGCCAAATCTTCCAAGATGGATTCGGGGATTCGGCCGAATCCAAAACAGTGGATTCGGTGCATCCCTAGCAAAAATAGAAACAGTACTTTCAATGTCCACCTCCAGGTCATTAATAAACAAGTTGAAAAGCAAGGGACCTAGTACAGAGCCCTGCAGTACTCCACTAACATGAGAAAATGTTCCATTTACCACCACTCTTTGTAGTCTATCTTTTAGCCAGTTCTCTATCCAGGTACAAATACTATGTTCCAGACCAACAATCCTTATAGCAGAAGGAAAGTGTTCTTGTACTTGGGGGTGCCAAATGTTAGGCACCCCCAAGTGATTCTATTTACTTACCTGAAACCACGGGCTGGTGCTCCTATCAGCAGAAAACTGCACCGGCCTGGGGTTATACCAGTGAGCAGTAACACAAAAATTTCACCGGCACACAGGATAATGCAAGCAGGCTCAACCTTGCTATGTGATTTATTGCAGCATGCAACGTTTCGGGGTTACCCCCTTTGTCAAGCATACAAACACTAGTTGCACCAAAACATTTATAGGTGAAAACAGTCACGTGATAAAAAGTGGGTGTATCTAATTACAAAATAAATTCATCAGATTACTTAAAATCCATATAAAGTGCAACAGCTGATATAAATATGAAACTCGATATCAGTAGACAAGTGGCATCTTGAATGTGTAATAAATTAGCATCATGAGTGTATAGATAATCCATGAAAAATATTAAAATATCCATGATAAAACGTCCATCATAAAATATCCAATCCAAAAAGGTGTCCAAAAAAAAGGAAGAGTGTCCATGAACAATGTATACAAAATATCAAAGTGTATATAGAATAAAAGTATCAAAATACACAAATAAGATAACAAAGTTAAAAATTGCAACATTATAAGCAAATAATTAGTAACAGGAACAAGGGCTATCTTACCCTATACAGAGGAAGGAATCTATCCCTGAGAGCTTTCTTGGCAAGTCTGGTTATCTAAAAAAGGAAAAAAGGAACATTAATATAATTACAAAAAGCATGACATATTATACTCTTCATTTAATCCTTTGGGATACCGGGACTGCAGAAACCAGATCCAGTAGCATTCCCTCTGTAAGAGGTGTTTCTTTTTATCCATTCCTGGTTTAAACTGCACCTTTTCTAAAATCTGCCATCTCAGCTGGGATAACTGATGACCATTTGAAAAAAAATGTTTCGCCAATAAAGTCTCTGTTTTTTGTCTATCAACCCTGTTACCTGAATTTTTCGCAGTCGAAGAGGATTGTGGTAAGGGAGGTGACGGGCGGTAATTTAGAATATTTGATTTGTGCTCATTAAGCCTCAATTTAATGGCCCGACTTGTCTGTCCGATATAGATTAACCCACATGGGCACTTAATGCAATAAATTACATCTTTCGTATCACATGTGAAAAATCCCTTAATCTCATGCCTGGTGCCAGAGTGTGGGTGTGTCACATAGTTACCGGATGTGATAGCGTTGCAATGGCTACAATTCCTACAAGGAAAAGTACCATTACTCTGTGTACCCAGTATGTTACATCTTCCCTTCAAAGGCAATGGCTTACGCTTAATCAATTCACCCACGTTTCTCCCTCTCCTGTAAGAAAACAGGGGGGAAGCCCTGAACAAATGTCCATACTTCAGATCAGTGCCCAAAATTTTCCAATGTTTAAGAATCACTTTTCGATGAAAACTAGAATTAGTGTCAAATGATGTTACAAATGGAATTCTCTGTGTTTTATTATTACCACCTTTGGATTTCCTAGTTAATGCAACCTCTCTGGGAATATCCCCCACGTCCTTTTGTGTTGTTAGCAATACAGATCTATCATACCCTCTCTCACAAAATTTATCTACCATTTTGGCTGATTCAGCCAAAAACAGCTCAGAAGTAGACGTAATACGTTTTACCCGCATGAGTTGACTCCGTGGGAGGCCTTTAAATAACCCTGGTGGATGAAAACTTGATGGTCTAAGTATATTGTTTCTATCTGTCGGTTTGGTATATAAGGTGGTAACAAAGGAAGACTCTTTCACTTGAACGTTAACATCTAAGAAGTGTAACTCTAGTGGATTAGCCTCAAACGTGAACTTAATCGTTTGATGCACGCTATTAAGGTGGGCCACAAAATCATGCAACATATCCATAGTCCCAGACCAGATAAAAAACGTGTTGTCCACATAACATAACTTATACCAGTGAGCACCACGGAGCGATCCTCTTCCGTCTTCCTTTTTCTTTGCACGGCTGCGCATGCACAGTAGAATGAAAAGCCGAACTTTTACTAAATAGTCAGCTATTTCGTTCTACTGCGCATGTGTCTGCCCTGGGAAATTTGAAGAAAAAAGAAGCCCGAAGAGGATCGCTCCGTGGTGTTCGCTGGAATAACCCCGGGCTGGTGCAGTTTTCTGCTGATAGGAGCACCGGCCTGGGGTTTCAGGTATGTAAATACAATCACTTGGGGGTGCCTAACATTTGCCACCCCCAAGTGCAAGACGACTTTCCTTCTCCTTTAATTTAACCAGTAACCTTCTGTGTGGTACTGTATCAAAAACTTTAGCAAAATCTAAGTAGATCACATCCACTGCCATCCCAGAGTCAAGGTCCCTGCCCACCTTCTCATAAAAGGCAATTAAATGTTGGCACAAACTAATAGTAGTATGATTTGCAATTTAGTTAAGTACCTACCTTATTCCAAAAAACTATCCTACCACTGATGTCAGACTAATCGACCTATATTTTTGAGGCTGAGAACGGGATCCCTTTTTGAGTAATGGCACCACATAAGCAATTCCCCAGTCTCTCAGCACCATGCCAGACCTCAAATGATCCTAAGAAATGAACCGTTATTTATCTTTACATGTCCATTGAATTTCCTCCTGAGTAACCCATGCATCAGTAGTTGTATTACTAGAATTGGGTCTATAAAAAAGAAACATTCATTAGCTGGTTCCTCAGTTGTGTTAGATATGGAGCCTTATTGTATCATACCGACTGTGACAGACACTTATCTGCGTGATCACAGGTATCAGTGTAGGACATGGCAACCAGCCTGTAATATCCCCTGCTGCCGAGTGAATGCTAATCCATCACCATGTATATAAATATTATCAGCTTGTGAATTATTTCTGACAGATGATCACAACAGCCTGACACCTGTTCTCGAGTTCACCGGCATCACTTCTAATTAACGGCACTTCAGTGAGGGATTCTGCAACCGAACAACTAGGAGGATTAACAGAAATACCCTTTTTATGTTGTGTGGGCTGAAGGCAAATCGTTAAACCCTACAAAACAAGCTGTTTTTTAACCTTGTATCAACTATTTCATTTATTCCCTGTCTAAGGGCTCTTACACACAGCCATTTTTTCTGTGCTCCCCTACGTTGCGCTTTCTTCCGTTCAGCCGCAGGAGAGCGCAAGAGTAGACGCAGTCAATTATTGTTAAGGGGGCTGTACTCACACAGACATGCGCCGAACACAGGTGAAATGCAACATGCTGCGTCCCACTTGCGTTTGCCGCTTACATGCGTCTGTGTGAGTACAGCCCCATCACAATAAATGAGTGCGTCTACGTCTGCGCTCTCCTGCGGCTGAATGGAAGAAATAACAACGCAGGGGAGCGCGTGCAAAAGCCGTAACCAATTTTGTTTCTGACCTTCCATAGTGTGTATAGGCAGGTGATGCTGATGAAATGGATTATACAGGAATGGGACCTGTTATCCAGAATGCTTGGGACCTGGGGCATTTCAGAATATGGATCCCATACCTGTAGATGTTTCTATAGCAAATGCCTTGAGTGATAAGTGATTAGTTGCACAGTTTATATTAAAATCCAATTCCTCGGTTCTTCCAAATTCTGCTTCAGTTGCATAATGAAAAAATATAAAAAAAAGCCAATTCTTCCCCAGGTTATCTGGCTTCTGCTACATTGTTTCACTAGTCACAAGTAGAATAAAAACATTCAGGCATCACATATTCTTTTATTATGCATGTTTTTTTTGGGTGCACTTCTCCTTTAGAGAATGTTTTTCCCCTATTTCCAGCAAGGTTGTAACCTGTGTCTGCGCTGGACCAGATTTGCTGGGTTGCAGTTTGCTGCTGATAGCCGAGTGCATATCTTATACAGCATTTAGCATAACAAAGACCTCAGCCTCCTCAATAGCACAACAGCTGCTTCACCCATTTGCTGTTAGAGGGACAGAAATGCACAAAATTGATTTGTTTGCACATAATTTGCAGTTTAATAATACCCTTGAGTTCTTGGTTTTTCTTAAAGGTATACTGACAAAAGAAATCACAGAATTCCCAAAACCTGATTTCCTGCAGAGGGAAAAGGGATCCTACTCATTATCTTTCCTTGTCTCCCCAATCTGCTAAGGAATCAATAGTAAGGGCTCTTACTCACTGGCGTTCTGACCTGCGCTCCCCTGCGTTCCGTTTTTTGGCGTTCAGCCGCAGGGGAGCGCAGGAATAGACGCATGTCATTATTTGAAATGGGGCTGTACTCACTCAGATGTGTGTAGGCGCCGAACGCAGGAAAAATGCAGCATGTTGCGTCTCAACCTGCGTTCGGTGCCTACACGCGTCTGAGTGAGTACAGCCCCATTTCAAAGAATGACATGCGTCTATTCCTGCGCTCCCCTGCGGCTGAACGCCAAAAAACGGAACGCAGGGGAGCGCAGGTCAGAACGCCAGTGAGTAAGAGCCCTTATTTCTATGTGGAGAACCGATCATCATACAGACAGATACAATTGGCAATAACTGGGAGAACTAAGGGCTCTTACACATGGCCGATGTTGCCTGCGCTCGCCTGCGTTTTGCTTTCTTCCGTTCAACTGCAGTCCAATATTTTGAAGGGGCTGTACTCACACAGATGCATGTAAGTGCCAAACGCAGGTTGGGACGCAGCATTTTGCATTTCACCTGCATTCGGCGCATATAAGTGTCTGTGTGAGCACAGCTCTTTTCAAAATATTTGACTGCGTCTACTCCTGCGCTCCCCTGCTGCGGCTGAACGGAAGAAATCGCAACTCAGCGCCCTAAAGAAGATAGTGGGTCTCGTTTATAAACACTAGGCAAATTTGCACCTGGGCAGTAACCCATAGCAACCAATCAGTGATTAGCTCTTTTTCTGCCAGCTACAGGTTGAACAGTGAAAGCAATCATCTGACTGGTTACCATGGGTTACTGCCCAAGTGCAAATGTGCCCTAACAACCCCCAGTGAGTTGGTGCTCAGCAAACAATACCTCTGGCTGTTGTAGTTTGTAAAGAAGAGTGCCAGCCTGTGGTAAAAAGTAAGTGCACCCCCGGTGATTTTTACCCTTCCTTATCTTTTAATTTACTGAAGCAGGAAGTGTCCCTTGGCATTTCCCTGCTCAAGTGTAAAACCTGCTAATGTCATGAATTAAAACAAAAAAACGAAATGTAAATGGCATACGGGCTCAAGTGAGCACTCTGAGCAATTTTACGTTATCTGAAATGTAAGAATGGAATATCTCCCCTTTAAGCATGATTTAGCATGATCTAAGTGAGCTGTCATGCTTATCGTCCTGTTTGGAAACGTCTAATGAAAAATGAAGCAAGTCAGCCTACTGACCCAGTATTAATGGATCTATAAAGTTCTGATACGGTTATAATGCAGTTGATAAAATCCGAGCAACGAGTGAATATGACAGTTGCTGAGAATAATGCGAGTTTATTTGCTGTCCTGTTTTTTATGTACTATACACAATGTTGGACTAGCAGGTCGGAGGTCCACCAGGGCTTCCACCACATGGGCTCTACCTCGCTACAGACCCCCTGCCTCTACCGCAACCCCCCACCTCAATCGCCACCCCCCCAGTCCCCCGCTCATATCTGTCCTGTAGTTACAGCCCAATTGGGACCAGAGGTGGGAGAGATCAGGGGATAGCACTGGCTGCAAACGGGTGCGGATCTGGGCCCACGAAGCCTGAGACCTGGGTTTTTAGCCAGTGCCCCGAGGCCAAGTCCGACCCTTACCATACATCCCATAAAGATAGTGTTCCCTATCGAGAATTAAAGGACAGTTTAGACAGGCACCTTCCATTATGACTTATGCCTTTCCTTCTAGATACCGTCTCGTTTTTTCACGGGACAGTCCCGATTTTGACAGCTCAGCCCGCAGTCCCGGATTTGTTACTGAAATGTCCTGACTTTCTCTTTGATCTCCTGCACTGAACAGCCAGAAAAAGATACAAAGTTTCTAACTTAATTGGCTTTTGGCAGAGAGCCCAGAATAGATACTTAGATACTTTTCTAATATTTTAAGATAAGCAGGTCTCTTGGGAGATCTTAGACTCACAGCTTAAAGGGCAATTCACCTTCATTAGCAAAACTGTAATAACACATAAAAACCACAGAATTGTGTTCAAACTTTCATAACATGTTAACTAGGGGGGGGTGTTGCCACAAAATAGGCAAAAAATGTTCACTGTGCGGAGCGCGGCAAATGTTTTTGTCCCTCTTTCTGTTTCCAAAATGTTGGGCGATAGGTAACGTTACATCACTAGCCACATCTTTAACATTCTCAATCTATAATCTCCGCCTCGTGGATAAAAACAATGCAGTTTATATAAAGTAAGCCATGCTTGAAACTAGGAAGAAGCTTTATGAAGCGAAATGCAATAACGACAGCCCAGCACATGTAACCTTTTATATTTGACTTGTAAAGGTCATGAAAATCGAGAGCCCATCTCCAAACATGCTCTTTACCTGTTTTTTTCTCTTTGCGCTTTCACAAACTGCCCACAAGATGGCAGTCACGGGACACAAGCCAATTTCCAACACTTTGCTTTAATTTCAAGGATAATAATAAATGAGAGAGACTCAGAAATGTTGACTCTGGCTTCTGCTATTTACACGCCTGACTTCAAAGGCTTCAAACAGCTGCTTTGTTCCATGAGGCACTTAACCATTTGCCTGTTAGTTTGGGCCATGGAGTGCGGCGTTGCAGGTATTTCTCTACTGGCCTGTTTTGCAGAGAAGAGTTACTGTACAGTGTCAGATTAATACAGGCACTCAGCAGCTTGGTAGCGAATGATCTTGTTATAAAGACTGGTTTCCTATGTATGTGAGGGGTAGATTATTTGATAAACCACTGGACTAGGACTGAGGGAGGCTATTGTGATCTTAACCGTATCATTAATCTCCCACAGTATTCAACTCTCAGCACTCCCAGACTGTGAAACATTGGCTCAAGCCTGCAATATAGGGCAGGTATTTTTATATGGCATACATTCTGCATCTATAACATTACTAGCTCTATGCTGGGTGTCCAAGGGACTAGTTGTACCCATAATGCTTGCTGCCTGCCAGCAGTGACTCCTATAACACTGGGTATTTACAGTCATGCTGCAGTTATGCAAGATGCTATTCTCTCCTTCCCCAAGCCCCATTTATATGTGTGTAGCCGCATTCTCAGTTAAAAACCGTGCCCAGAATCTGCCCACCAGCTGTTTTAGAATCAAACTATCATTATTTTCAGCTAATTGGTGGCTGACTCAGGATGGTGGGAGTTGCAGTTCTGTAAAAACTCTATGGGGGATGCTCTTCAGGAAGTGGCTCGATTAGAGGAGCTGAAACGTATTTTGTATATGAAGTCCTTGGAGTGCGGTTTGTGAACAATGATATTGTATGGTGTTTTTTAACCTGCACCTAGGCATTGAGGTATACAGGTATGGGATCTGTTATCCAGAATGCTCGGGACCTGGGGTTTTCCAGATTTTCTGTAATCTGGATTTTCGTACCTTAAGTCTACTAGAAAAGTACAAAGTACTGTTTTATTATTACAGAGAACATATTTTTCAAAACTTTGTATTATTTGGATAAAATGGAGTGTATGGGAGATGGCCTTCCTGTAATTCTGAGCTTTATGGGTAACAGGTTTCCCAATAACTGATCCTATAGCTGAGCACACCAGTTGTAAAATATGAGGATATTAGATCCTATAGCTGAGCACACCAGTTGTAAAATATGAGGATATTAGAACCTGTATAGTCTAAATATATGGTTTCCAGTGAAACCTCTGTTTTAGATCCCCTAACTTTAAGTTTTTTCCTTACATTTTCCTGGATTTGACATAATTATTTTTTATGGTCTCCTTATGGTAGTTCTACTATTGAGAAAGGTCCCAACAGGGACCAAAACTTCACATTGGCTGTATGTACTCATTTAATACACTTTTTTGTTTGTTGCAAAATCCCAGTGTTGCTGGTCTTTTTTAAAAAGAAAAAAAATATATATACTGTACAAATGTGTATATATGTGATTTATAATATCCTAATATATTACAACAGAGGGTACATCATTCTCTCTCTCTCTCTCTCTCTCTCCATCCAGGTATATAATCTATTATGCGGAATGCTTGGGACCCCTCTTTCAGATAAGGGATCTTTCTGTAATTTGGATTTCCATACATTAAGTCTGCTGAAATACATTTAAACATTAAATAGGAGATAGCTTTTCCATACTTTCTGGATATCAGGTTTCCAGATAAGGGTCCCATATAAATATTTGTGTTACCCTGGTCCCCAGCCCATCCCCTGTTCTCCCCCTGCATTGTCTGTGTCGGTGTGCCTCTGGGCAATCTACTAAAAAGCCTTGGATTCCGGCAGGGCGACTGCTCATTAATCATTCCCCGTACAGTAGCGCTTGCTCGTTCGACATATCCGATAAGTGTGGATATTTTTATATTTCCCTGCGCTCATTCATTAACAAGATAGCATCTAAACGCAACTTTCCTATAAGGGTTTTATTCTGTTAATGCATCTCTGCCCCTAATTAATAATGCATTTTCATTCATGAACAATAACTCGTTATCGATTGGCTTGTGCTGCAGGACAATTAATGTCATCTGCCTATAGTCACAAGTCAAACTCAACGACAGGCATGTATAATCCAAAAACCCACCGGGACAATTAACAACCAGCAATCAAAACGCATTGATATATACATTTAAAAATACCATTGTGCCGGCCAGTCTGCCTTTCATAAGGGGAAGTTCTAGACTGTAAACCTGGTTTCCTTTGCAGCTTTATTTCTACAATATTTACCGGCAGGTTGTTTTAGGAAATAGGTAAGAATTAAAACATTAATGTAATTTTTGTAAATGACTGTCATTGCACATAAGTCCCATGAGTCTTACTGGCAGGATGGACTATAAAGTTAGATTGTAAGCTCTACGGGGTAGGGTCCTCCATCCTTTTGTCTCCTTGACACTGAGAACTTAATCTGTAGTGTAATTATATTTTATATTTATGTGAATTGTATTTCTAATAATGCACTTATTGTTACTTATTAATAGGGATGCACCAAATCCAGGATTCGTTTTGGGATTCAGTCCTTTTTCAGCAGGATTCGGATTCGGCTGAATCCTTCTGACCGGCCTAACCGAATCCGAATCCTAATTTTCATTTGCAAATTAGTGACAGGGAGGGAAATTGCGTGACTTTTTGTCACAAAACAATGAAGTAAAAAATGTTTTCCCCTTCCCACCCCTAATTGCTTATGCAGATTAGGATTCGGTTAGGCCGAACCCGAAATCGTGGATTCGGTGCATCCCTACTTATTAATGCAGTGACCCCCTTGTTTGTTACTACTAATTTATTGTTTTGCTGTCCAGCACTTTGCCCTCGAGGAGCGCTATACAAATACAAATATACATACATACATAACATAGACTAGAAATAAATCTAAATCTATATTTATACTGTATATATAAATGTAAATATTTGATTGGGTGCTTATTTGTTATTGGCTTTGAGTCTAAAGGTAACCACCAGGATCCCAGGATTACCAATCTAAACAGTGCCCCCCACTAGCCATACATGCACAAACAGTCGGCCAATTATATCAACCAAACTGGCTGACCAAATGTGGGAATGTATTGCCAGCTTAATGGCTATGGAACGTAGAACATTTTGGCAAAACTGACAAACAAATCACCCATTTCTGTCTATGTGGGATTGGGGTGTCTGGAGCCCAAAGAGTCTGCCACTTCAAGGTCTCACCACCCCACGCCCCATTGCAAATGTCTCCCCACGCCTCTTCCCACTTCACTACATACTTCCTTCCTGTGCCAACCTCATAATGATAGAGGGGTACCCATGGGGGTTGGGGCCCTCTGGGTTTTCTCTCAATGCCCTGCCAGCCCAGTCTGACCCTGGTTATTGCTCCTAATACTAGTGAGTATGTGTCCAATAGCAAACAGTTTCTGCACTACTATTATGAGTGTTGACAGGTGGAGAAGGCTGTTCTGTTCAATATTTTCTGGTGACAATGGCCAATATTAGCTGCTGGCTTGGGTGCTAATGATGGACTCCTTTACCAATACTTTGTCAGGTTCAATCAGATATTGATTCAGCTTGACTATTGATTATGGGATGACCTTATTGGCAGGGTTGTTATTCTATATAGGCACTCCAGGGCTAGTTTTACCCCACTGGACCCCCTGCCCCGTTTCCTCTTTCGTCATCAGTGGTGTAACTGGATATTAATTGGCACAGGATAAGAAATTCAGGAACACTTTTGAAGTAGACAGCACCAGACCAATGGAAATTTTCTTTAAAAGCCTTTATTTGAAGGGCTTTATTCAGACGAAATACAGCAACATTTAAGGCTTACATTCAAGTTTGAGGAAAGACTAATGTAAGCCTGAAATGTTGCTGTATTGCGTCTGAATAAAGCCCTTCAAATAAAGGCTTTTTAAGAAAATTTCCATTGGTCTGGTGCTGTCTATTTCAAAAGTGTTCCTGGATATTAATAGGCCCCACAGCAAATACTTTTTCAGGCCCTCAAAATGTCTAGAGGTTGACCTGTTTTATCAATATTTATTGACCTTATATATAAATTAATGCCTTCATGGGGCCCCTATTCCTCCTGGGCCTCCCTGCAGCCGCAGGGTCTGCTTCTTCTGTAGTTACACCCCTGATTATCACCTCCCTGACCCCCTACTCCCTGCAAGGTGCTGCTCAGTGGTTGCAACGCTCCTCGTCGTCTCCATAACTAATACACCAGCCAAGCCTGGGTGACTGTTATCAAACCGCTGTTGATTGCAGTCTCAGTCTCTCCCTGCACATTGGTTCTGTTCCACCTAATTTGATTCCACTCCAGCATATCATCACTTAACTCAATATTGCCAGACTGGAAGTCCTCTCTCTCTCTCTCTGCCATACTGAGTCTTAACCAGTTTCTTGCTGTAGAAGGGAGGGCTGAGCTTGTAATGAGCCCATGGGCAGACCCAGTTGGGTGCATGTCCCTTCTGAGACTGGTAATGCCGAATGTTCTGTCAGACATCAGCCTTTCCCTGGGGGAACGTGTAAAACACACTCATCATCTCCCAGAAGGATCTTTAATATATTCATAATAATTAGTTCTCTAATGTGTCATTTAATCGTATTCGTTCTGATTGGCATCTGCTGCTCCATTTGCAGTCTGCTTGGGTTTTGCTGTTGCTGTCTCCAGCCTGGCTCTTTATAATATTTCATTGCTATGGACAGTCCCTTCTGGATTCTCTTCTTCTTATCATGCTGTGTATTATTTGATTGTTTGCTTGGATGCCCAGCACCCCCTATCCCACCTCACTGGGAAATTTCCATGAATATTGCCTTACTGGCTAACACCCCAATTTAGCGTCATGCAACTTGTGAAACTGACTCCCTGCAACTGGACTGGCAATCTGTAGATTCTGCAAAAAGCAGAGGGACTGATCATATCAGCCTATAACACCACAAAAACACGTAAGGACAATACAAAACGCATAAGGTTGCCTCTATCTATCCATCTATCTATCTATCTATCTATCTATCTATCTATCTATCTATCTATCTATCTATCTATCTATCTATCTATCTATCTATCTATCTATCTATCCATCTATCCATCCATCTATCCATCCATCTATCTATCCATCCATCCATCCATCCATCCATCCATCCATCCATCCATCCATCCATCCATCCATCCATCCATCCATCCATCCATCCATCCATCCATCTATCTATCTATCTATCTATCTATCTATCTATCTATCTATCTATCTATCTATCTATCTATCTATCTATCTATCTAATCTATCTATCTATCTATCTATCTATCTATCTATCTATCTATCTATCATCTATCTATCTATCTATCCATCTATCCATATATCCATCTATCCATCTATCCATCTATCCATCTATCTATCTATCTATCTATCTATCTATCTATCTATCTATCTATCTATCTATCTATCTATCTATCTATCTATCCATCTATCATCAACTGTATCTGTCATCTATTAAATAAAGCCTGACATAGCCTTCGGCCTCATGTTTTTATGTGGTCATGTAACTCCTAGGTAACTATTAATATCCTTATATTTTGCAAGAGGAGGTACTTTATTCACCATATATGGTCAAACTGCAATCTTGGATGCAAATCGCCATTTATTTTACCCACAGTGCATCATTTTCCCTCTTAGCACAATTGCATCTTCTGCTTCATTAGACGCATTTGCGTTCAGTTCAGCAAAGAGTTCTTTGCGTGGATATAAGTAAGTGCAAGGAGCATGTTTGGATATTAGAATTTATTGAATACTGTCATTATGTGCTACACTTGTGACCATTGTATCACAACCGCACTTGTGTCTGCAGTCGTAAATGAGCCACATGCACACAAAGAAGCAGCAACAGTAAGTGCTTGGTCTGACCAATATTGTTGTGTTGAGCAGCCATTACATGTCAGCTCTCCGGCTTAGATTCCAACTCCATTCCATTATTTTATACTAGTCAACATCTTGAAGCTGATTGGCTGCTGTAGAACATTTACATTTGCACATAAAGAAAATTGTCATAACATTAATATAATAAATGAGTAAGTATAAATGAAATAAATGTGTGTGATGTCACGTGTGCCGCATCAAGGCCCCTGTGGGTGATGCATTTTGATTTCATTTGCACAGGCTGAAATATTTTTGTGTTATTCATTTATTTACACTTTATTAATGTCATAAAAAATGTTCTGCATAATATTGACATCTCAACAACTAATGCAGGATTGTGTACCCCCCTTCCCCAGCTGATGGGACGGATTCCCAGTATCTGGCTGTGGATGCTGGGATTCATAATGTGCTGCAGCAAGTTTTACATCCCTGATGTAGAGGAGTTTTATAGCTGGTTATATACATAAATATAAATAATTCAGGGTAATTAAAATATTTTATGAGTTTTGCGATCTCATAAAGTCAATATTGTGCTAACTACACAAATTCTGGTAAATGGGAACAAGGTATTTTATCAAAGTGACACAGACAGGAAGCTTAAAAGGGGGCAAAACAGTGACATTTTGTTACTCAGTTGTGCTTACTGCAACACTTATCCTAGTTGTGCTTGGTCTTTTCCTTGTTTGGCCACATCATTTTATTTGCCCTTTAAACCTCACAGCCATTCCGGTTTCTTGTTCTAGAAATATCTGATTCACATGGGGAAATTAATGTCAAACCAAGCCATAGGACACTGGAACTATAGTTAGTTACTATATTAGTGTCTGGCGAATTTATTCGCCCATCACTATGCTCTGGGCTTCTGTCAGTTACCCGGGGCCGATAATATGCAGTACAGGTATGGGACCTGATATCCAGAATGCTTGGGATCTGGGGTTTTCTAGATAATGGATCTTTCCGCAATTCTGATATTCATACCATAAGGGGCAGATTTATAAGGTGCGAACTGTAAATTCAAATTCGAATTTTTGAATTGGACTTTTGGTCAAAACTCACAAATTCGAGCTGGGAATAATCCAAACTCAAATTTGATTTTGAATTCAAATTCGAGATTTATCATACCTGGACACTGGGAACAACTCAAATTCGACACCTAAAATATGCAGAGTTCATGTAGAAGTCAATGGCAGATTCGAGGTTAGTCTAATTCGATTGGTAATATTCGTTTGAGTTTTAGACTATCTAGTTTTTTATTAAATAAGATACTATTTGAATTTAATGTCATTCGAGGTCTTTCGAGTTCATTCGAGGAAAAAAAACTCTAACATTCGACCGTTGATATATCAGCCCCTTAAGTCTACTATAAAATAATTTAAACATTAATGAACCCCAATAATCTGGTTTTGCCTCCAATAAGGATTAATTATATCTTAGTTTGGATCAAGTAGAAGGTACTGTTTTATTATTACACAGAAAAGGATATACTTTTTAAAAATCTGGGTTATTTGGATAAATTGGAGTCTATGGGAGATGGCCTTTCCGTAATTCTAAGCTTTCTGGACAATGGGTTTCTGGATAATGGATCCCATCCCTGTATAAATATTTTATTCACTGAATAAATGTCACATGCACGGCAGCTGTTTTTTTCCATTCTACTCCCTCTCTGTGGTTATTTCCAATTTATTCAGTACCAAATTTCTGTTCTGTTTAGAATAGCTGCTATCTGGAAAGCATCTGTATCAAATGAAAATAGGGAAATCACTAACAAATATATAAAAATATATTAAAAAAAAACAAATGTGTGTGTGGACGGTGCCGAAGAAGTTGGTAATTATTTAATTATTCACTCTGCAAATTGTAAATTAATGTTCATGGGTTGTGTTGAATGACATAATTGCAATTTAAAAAGGACAATTAATCATAAGGCTGTATTTTAGTTGCTTTGCCTGCTTGCAGTTCCTTCATGCTGAGCTCTGGGCAGCTCTGCTATAGACTTAACCTTTTCTTCCCCAAAAAGCAATTTTATAATTTTATGATGCCAGGCACCCGGAATGTATGGGTATGGGTAGGTAGGTGAGTTCAACATGCTACAGATGGTGCTAGTCCCATAGGAGGAATTTAGCCACATGGTGGCACAATAAGTACCATCTAACCCAGGGATCCTCAACATTTTGAACCTGTGAGCCACATTCAGAAGTGCAAGGAGTTGGGGAGCATCACAAGCATGAAAAATGTTCTTGTGGTGCCAAATAAGTGCTGTGATTGGCCATCTGGTAGCCCCTATGTGGACTGTCAACCTACATTGAGGCTCTGTTTGGCAGTGCACATGGTTTTTATGCAGCCAAAACTTGCCTCCAAGCCTGGAATTCAAAAATAAACTCCTGCTTTGAGACCACTGAGAGCAACATCCAAGGAGTTGGAGAGCAACATGTTACTCACGAGCTACTGGTTGGGGATCACTGATCTAACCCCACTGAGGTATTGCGGGTCCTGCTTTTGGTTCTGCCATGGTTTGAAGCATACTGCTGTTCTCCCTGCTGCCTTATTCTGATTGGCTGTTGGAGAACAATTACTCTTTCCCAATCTCCAAAGGCTGTTGGGATTCTGCAAGGCTGCAATTTGTACATAAAAGATCATTAACAAACAGGAGAGATGTTAGACAGATATCATGGACGTCACTGAGTGAGTTTTTACATAAACCCCTGAGAATAAAAAGCAGGTACTCATACGCAGGGTCTCAGCCAATAGAGTGCAAGCACTTTGGGCAAGGGAGGTCATTCCTGACTTGCATAAAATTCAATTAAATTCTCCCTTTGCCTGTGTAAACATTATTTGCAACCTTTATATCCGTAGTCTGTTATAATTCATTGCCTTATTTCCTTTAAAGACTTTGGGCTGATGCTAATGCTGATTTGATAAGGTTCTCTCCCTTTTTGTGTGTTTAATTTGAAATGCCGGCAATTTTGTGCTTCACAGATTTGAACAAGGAATTAGCCGGGGGGGGGGAGAGGGAATGGGTTGGGGGGGGGGGGAGGCGGCAGGGAGAGTCCCTTCTGTCACCACCAATTGCCTCATTTCAGTGTAAAGGTGTGAAGGTTTATGAATTTTTATGGGCAGCAAAGCAGCTGACATGCTAATGAAGGAAAGGTGTGAAACAGAGAGAGAGAGAGAGAGAGAGAGAGAGAGGTAGCAGCATTTTGTTGCATATAATTAAGTGACCCCTCTTGGTGCCAGTATGATAAATGAGGTGGAGGAGGGAGAAGGCAATGGCTGTGCCGATGAAGACTTGCGTGGTTTTTGCACACAATGCCTTGCTCACCAGACCCAGAAAGTTCTCTGTGAAAAGAACTTATTTCTTCTGTGAGAGATGCACTTGTGCTACAGAACTCATCCACCCCCTCTCTGCTTGTCTAACTCTCTCTGACAAATGACGCCTGATTGATTAATTAGGGATCCTTGATCTCGCAGCCTCTGTAAGATCATTCCATTCACTCTACAAAACACAATGGAACTTTGTCACAGATTTGAAACATGAAAAGCCTGTGCCTAATGGATAGTGGCCAAATTACAACTTCTGTGCCCGCATGCCTAGAAAATAAACATTTCCATGAGGGTACACTTGTTTTTCACATACAATCTTATCATAGCACAGAATTCTAGGAGATGGCTGCCTTGCCATTTACAAAGGTGCAAGGATTTGATTGTTATTGTTCCCTGCCTAGAATATTTATGAAGCACGATAAAGGCCCTACATGTGGACCAAAATACCGCTTTTCAAAAAAAAGAACCCACTTACCAAATACACGTTTACAGTTACCAATAGGTTATTTAAAGCCATTTAAAATTTAAAGGGATTCTGTCATGATTTTTAAGGTGTAGTTTTTGTTTCTAAATGACACTGTTTACACTGCAAATAATTCATCCTACCATGTAAAATTCTATTCCTGAACCAGCAAGTGTATTTTTTTTTACATTTTTAATATTGGTGTGTAGGCAGCCATCTCAGGTCATTTTGCCTGGTCATGTGCTTTCAGAAAGAGCCAGCACTTTAAGATGGAACTGCTTTCTGGCAGGCTGTTGTTTCTCCTACTCAATGTAACTGAATGTATCGCAGTGGGACCTGGATTTTACTATTGAGTTCTGTTCTTAGATCTACCAGCCAGCCCTTGTGCTAGGGAGCTGTTATCTGGTTACCTTCCCATTGTTCTGTTATTAGGCTGCTGGGGGGGGTGGAGGGGGTGATATAACTCCAACCTGAAGTACAGCAGTAAAAAGTGACTGAAGTTTATCAGATTACACATCACATGATTGAGGGCAGCTGGGAAATCCAACAATATGTCTAGCTCCATGTCAGATTTCAAAATTAAATTTTAAAAAATCAGTTTGTTCTTTTGGGAAACAGATTTTAGTGCAGAATTCTGCTGGAGCAGCACTATTACCTGATGCATTTTGAAAAAAAAACATGTTTTCCCATGACAGTATCCATTTGATGCCTTGGGGCAAAACTAAAATCTATTTCTATCTCCTCTCTGCACTTTTTTTTATTTTCTCTCACTTTCAACTATCTTTTCTTTTCCATCTTTCTTTCTCAGTCTTGTTTCTTTCCTCCCACCTTTGCACTCTTCTCATTCTCATTTTCTTCTTTATTCCCTTTCCCTTGCTCATCTCATTCCCAAATTCTCATTCTCTTCTTCTTTGACTCTCCCCCATCAACTATGTCTTTTCTTTTCCATCGTTCTCCTTCAGCCTCTCTGTCCTTCCTCTCTACACTTTTCACATTCTGTATCTTTTTCAATTCTTTTCATCTTTCTCCCTCAGGTTGCCTCCTCTTTCCTCTTCTTTTCTGCACTCTACTCATTCCCCCATTTCAACCTTTTCTTCATATTTCTTCCCTTCATCTTTGCACTCGTCTTATTCTCTGCACCTTCTCTCAGTCACTTACTCATGTGTCAGTGGTTATTACATTTTTTCAGTTCAAGGCCCTTTCGAAGGTCCAACCTTTGGCCAGGACCCCTTTTGCCTCTTGACATGAGTACAAAAACTGCCCTTCAAGTTGGGCTTTCAGGTGTATCTAAGAGATCAAATTACCATTTTCCTCAATTCTCACTGGTCTTCAGACCTCCCTGCCACTGCTTCATCCTCACAGCTTGGGGACCACTGCTCTATACATTTATATATACAGTATATAGTGTTGTTTATTTTTGTTGTATGAAGAATGATCATTGTAGGATATAGTCTTCATTTATAGAACCAAATACTAAACTAATTGTGCCTCAGTGTTGATGGTTTTGTGTGCTTATGGCTGTATTTGAAGTTTAAAGTGCTTAAGGACAGGCAATTGAGCCGCACACAAACCAGCAAGCCTAACTTCTGATGCCGAGATGGTTAACACCCTTGAGGTCCTGGTTCCCAGAGTCTGAGAGTGGGTTTTGTGTGGTTATACATCTTAAAAGAACACAGATGCAAAGTAGTAATGAATCACTCTCAAACTGCGCTCCTGTAAAATTTAGTGCTGTTGCTTAATGTCTTTCAAAGATTCATTTATAATCTGCACATTTTCTGCCTTGTTACACCCGTCAGCAAAATAATGTTCTTGTTCTCTCCTTCTGAACACAGGCACCTCACATTATATACCTAGTACTTTCTCTGTTTATGGACATTTACATTGTCGTAAACAGTCATTTGCCCATCATACAACTATGCTTTGATAGAAACAAAATGCCTTTAATAGTCTAAATAAAAATTGTGGGGGGAGGGGGGGGACATTTTTCAGGGCTCTATAATATGCAAATTCAAATATTGAATTGCTGAAAGGCTACATGGTTTAAACTACTAAAAAACTGTCTGGTGTCAATAGTAATAGAGCAGTGTTCCAGGAATCTCCTATGAAATGAAGGCAGTGAATCAGTGATTATCAAAATATGTTATTATTATGGGTGTCTTCTTCTGCTGAAAAATTCCAAGCACTACACACAAATTTACCATTAAATTGTAGTTCTCTGGTAGAACAGTAATCTCTACTGAATGCAACCCGTTATTTTCATATTCCAATAATGAAAATACAAAAAAAGATTGCAGCTTACAAAAAAAAGAATTACCTGCCTTGATCAGTGGTCTAAGTTCACTTGACATCAATGTTTGAATTTGGTTTGGCCAAGTACAAAGGGTAACCAGACTGCTAAAAACTGCAGAGTTTGGTTGACTAAGCCATATATAAAAACATTGTTATTTTTCTTTTTCCTTTTTATTTTATAATGTCATTGCCCAATGTAGTCTGCCCAGTTGTTCGCTTTGACTTTTTATTATAGAACCTCCAGTACCCCTGGTGTCTGTCTAGTAGAGAGCACTCTAGTTGCTTTAGTGAAAGGTGGATTCACCGGAGGATGCCAATATGTTAGACATCCCCCAGTTAATCCATTTGCTCTTTCCCCAGGCTGGTGCTCCATTTAGGAAAAGACTGCACCCACCCAGCGTTGCTTCTCTTCCCTTGTTTCCAGATGACCCTGGCTTGGGCTTGCAGGAAAAGAAAAAAAGAAATTTGAATTCACTGTGGGATGCTTAACATATTGGCAACACCAGTAAATCAACCTTTTCTTGTTCTTTGAAACCAAAATGGAGAGGTATTAGGGTCAGGGAAGACGTTTAGATGGTGGGATGGCACTTGGATCGCTAAGTTTACCGAAGTCATCCAAAGTTTCCTCGTGAGGCAACTTCGGGCGACTTCGGAAAATGAAGTGCTCCGAGTGCCATTCAGCTGGCAATTTACATTCTAGCCAGCGGGAGGCAGTTCTGGGAGATTAGTAGCCCCGAAGAAGAGGAGATTTGTCGCTGGGCAACTAATCTCCCTGAATCTGAGTATGTGCCCTGACCCTTATCTCTCAGTTATTGGTGAAGACATGTAATTATTCCCTTATGTCCCTTTGGTGACTTGCATCCAGAGCCACTAGGGATAAAAGTAATTACCATGTCTCCACCCATATGTGAGTGATAATTTATAGGAATATCCATATCCTACTATAAAAAGGAACTACATTTATGGCACAGTGAAAGGGCTTTCTGCCTCCTTTTAGCCCTTTTCACCCTAATCTCTCTGGTTCTTCCATAAGAATCTCTAGAAATACACTGAGACTGATAAACCATAGAGTATATCCTTTCTCCTTCAAAGCTCCTAGACCTTAATATGTCTCGGGCACCTCCACATGAGAAAGAAACAAAGAAGGTGATCTTCATCTAAACTTGATCTAAATCATTTTTATATAATATTCATCTGTTATTATAAGAGAAGGTCAAAGTCATCATTAAAACCATCTGGATACTTGGTCTGAACAAAAACTGTTTCATCTGTAGCCTCTGTTTTTCCCCAAACAATGCGGTGTGATATTTTCAACCCCATTAATCTTAATCCATCTTGATTTCCAGTATGCTCATGGAGTTACGTCCCTGGAGATTAGTCCTTTTCTCGTCTTATGTGTCTCTGTTTAAAACACCCCATTAAAATGAAGCTAAAGCCTTCTGAATAGTCTGTTAGCTCTGTATGTGCAATGACACTCACATGTACAATATGCTGTATGTATAGAGCATATCTAGGGGAACTTGTGAATAAACCCTTGTTTTGGACCTTGATACAGCCTAGTCTTAATGCATAGCTGTACTGTTTGTTTGGCTTTTAGTAAGTCTGATGAAATAGTATACAAGAAGAAGCTCAACTAATTAAAATGGATGTCAACATGATTCTTTGTATTTGATGCACTACTGAACAATTTTAATTCTGCATAGAGTATTTTGTAAACTGCATAGTGGGATTTTTAATAAACATTGTGGAATCACCGCTGATCCATGCCCTCCCTACAATGCTGCAGTTTCATGAAATCCCCTCCATATTCATGTGTTACAGGTTATTGCCATTTTCGCTTAAAATAATCGTTATGACAAATCCTACCTTTTTCTGTCTTGACTTTTCTACTATCATTCAAACCTCCCCCTGCCCTCAAGTCAGTGTATGTAATATTCATCTTCCTGTCATTTCAAATTGAATGTATGTATAGAGTGATGGAAACTATTGAGATGTTATATAAGCAAACAAATAATAAATGATTAAAATACCAGGACTTATATAGAAGGGTTAATGGCTTCATACTATAAATATAAAGGATATTACAGGGCATGGAAGAGTTCTGTAACTATATAAAGGCATTGTTTTGTCCAAGAGAACTAGTATTGACATCCCGGTGCCCAGAAGATTAACAGTAGAGGTCCCCAAACTGTATGGCTGTCACTCCTGGGAGACCAAAGCTGTAAATGGTTGGTGGGGGCAGCATGAAAGCAGGATTTATTCTTATATGTACACTTACAGTCAGTAAACAGTACACAGTTTTAAGGCCAATTAGGGGTTATTTGGAGTAATAACTTAGTGACTGCCTTTGGAGATTGTTAGAACTACAGGATGGCTGACAATGGCAACATTTTTTATGTGTCTCTAAGCTTTATATGAGGAGAGGGGACCTGAAAATAAATGTAAACATAAGTTTGAGGGGGGTTCTAGACCTGAATTTGGTGGAAGTTGCTGTTATTTTGGGTATTCAATTATTGACTGCCTTGGACATTGGTGGGACTACAGGATCATCATCATCATCATCATCATTTATTTATATAGCGCTGTCAAGATACGCAGTGCTTTACTGCAGTTATAGCAAACAGGGAATAAATGGTGGATAGCAGACAAGGATTACAGAGTACAATAGGGTTTACAAACTAAAAGGTTAGGGTACAATTGAGACATTAGGATTGTATAAACAATTTGTCATTTTTGATACAGCAATGATTAATTAAGGTACATCGAATAGGCCTCTTTAAACAGATGGGTCTTTAAGGAGCGCTTGAAAGTTTGGAAGGAAGGGGAAAGTCTGACAGCTTGTGGCAGAGAGTTCCAGAGAAAAGCAGAAGCCCGAGAGAAGTCTTGTAGACGAGAATGGGCAGAAGTCACCAGAGGAGAAGTGAGGCGAAGATCAGAAGCAGAGCGTAGGTTTCGTGAAGGAGTGTATTTGGAGATTAGAGATGAAATATAGGGAGGGGTTTCTTTATTAAGGGCCTTGAATGTGAGTGTAAGTAATTTGAATTTGATTCTAGAAGAGATTGGGAGCCAGTGAAGGGACATACATATGGGAGCAGCTGATGTTGAGCGGCGAGCTAGATGAATGAGTCTAGCGGCCGCGTTTAGAATAGATTGGAGTTGTGAAAGGTGACTTGTTGGAATACCTGTGAGGAGTAAGTTGCAGTAATCAAGGCGGGAGATGATGAGAGACTGAATCAGTGTTTTAGTTGATTGTGAACTGAGATAGGGTCGTATTCGAGCAATGTTGCGCAGTTGAATACGGCAAGATTTTGCAAGAGTTTGAATGTGTGGTGAAAAAGATAGATGAGAGTCTAAGATGACTCCTAGGCAGCGTGCCTGTGTGGTGGAATGAAAGGTGGTGTTGTTTACGGTGAGTGATATCTGAGGGACAGGGGAAGATCTTGGAGGAAATATGATGAGTTCTGTTTTAGAAAGGTTCAGTTTCAGGTGGCGCTGTGACATCCAGGAGGAGACAGCAGAGAGACAGTCTGTGACTTGGGAAAGGACAGAGTTAGAAAGATCAGGAGTAGACAAGTAGAGTTGGGTGTCATCAGCATAAAGGTGATACTGAAGTCCAAATGACTGAATGAGTTTTCCTAGTGAAGTTGTATAGAGCGAGAACAGCAGGGGGCCAAGAACAGAGCCTTGAGGAACTCCAACAGAGAGTGGGAAAGTAGTAGAAGTAGAGTTAGAGAAGGAAACTTTAAAGGAACGGTCAGACAGATAAGATGTAAACCATGAAAGAGCAGTGTCCCGAATGCCAGATGAGTGTAGAATGTCAAGGAGGAGTGTGTCGTCAACTGTATCAAAGGCTGCAGAGAGATCAAGAAGGATTAGAATGGAATAATGACCTTTAGACTTTGCCAATAGAAGATCATTGGTTACTTTGGTGAGTGCAGTTTCAGTCGAGTGTGATGGGCGGAAGCCAGATTGCAGGGGGTCGAGGAGGGAGTTGTGAGTGAGATGCTGGATCAGGCGTTTGTAAACAAGCCTTTCTAGTATTTTGGATGCGAATGGAAGAAGGGAGACCGGTCGATAGTTAGTGGGAGAGCTGGGATCAAGGGAAGGTTTTTTGAGGATAGGAGTGATTAGTGCTTGTTTGTATAATGATGGAAAGGTACCAGTAGAGAGTGAAAGATTGAATAAGTGGGTAAGTGCAGGAGAGAGTGTGTCAGAGATTGGGTGGAGAAGGCGAGAGGGTATGGGGTCAAGGGAGCAGGTGGTGGGTTTTGAGCTGGCTAGAAGTTTGCTAACTTCATCTAGGATGGCTGACTAGGATGGCTGACAATGGCAACATTTTTTGCATCTCTAAGCTTTATATGAGATGAGGGGACCTGAAATTAAATTTAAACTCAAGTTCTAAGGGTTTTCTAGGCCTTAGAAATGTGGTGGAAGTAGCTGTGCTTTATAAATTATGAAGGTTGAAGCCCCTCAGAATATTTGGGTTTGGGTACTGGGCCTACAGGCAAGGGGCATGGTTTGGGAATCCAGTGTGAAGCTTATTAGGTTTCGCCTACTGCATTCTTGGTATTTAGTTTTATTGAACCCAGACCTTTGATATTATGTTACTTCAAAGATCTGGACAACTGAAGGTGAACTATTTGTGTTCATACATGGTGCAGCTTGGGAATTCCATTTAGTCTTCAGATTTGGTTTCATATTGATCTTGTATTAGGTTTCTTCTTCATGATAATACATTTTAAAGTCACCTTCTAGTTTCATATTCCTTTGACTGCTTAGATTTTGATTTGATTTTCTTGATATTTCTGGAGTGCCTAGTTTTTGGGACCAGGTTCATTTCTGCACACAGAAGTAGCAAACAGCGTGAGAAAACATGGGTATGGGTTGGGTGTGTCCTACAATAACAACATTTTGCGCGTTAGGGTCGGGTAAAGGTTAAGGTCGGGTACAGGACTGCGTGTTGAGTTTTTCCTGACCCACACAGCACTAGAAAGAATGTAATTCACTTTACTGTTTGTCTGATCTTGGAGTTTTCAACAGCTTATGGCTTTGTCACGATCGGTATTTCAACCTACCTTTTATAGGGAATGGGAATGTTACCTGTTGCCTTCTGGACAGGAGAAATAGAGGGGCCAACAAAAATATATGAAGATACAAGTGAAGAGATGTTGAGTGGTGTGTCTGCATATTCGTTGCACTACTTTGGCAAGTATGTGGCACCCTAATTAATTATTGGCATTGGCTATTTGGTATTATACCAAAGTGATAGTGGGAGCACTTACCGGTACACAGCCAAGCCTCACGAAAAGCGTTAAGCAGGCAGCCCCACATGAGAGATGCTGCTGTCATTTTTAATGGATTTATAATAAATTTTGACTTTTTTTTAACATATTATCATTTATTATATTATGTTACTTCAAAGATCTGGACAACTGAAGGTGAACTATTTGTGTTCATACATGGTGCAGCTTGCGAGTTCCATTTAGTCTTCAGATTTGGTTTAATATTTATCTTGTATTAGGTTTTTTCATCATGATAATACATTTTAAAGTCACATTCTAGTTCCATATTCCTTTGACTGCTTAGATTTTCATTTTATTTTCTTGATATTAATGGAGTGCCTAGTTTTTGGGACCAGGTTCATTTCTGCACAAGCACAAACGATCTAAACATAGAAAGCCAACCCTTTGAGTAGAGGCTTTGACAAAATGCTGCCCTTCTAGATATGTCACTCTTTGTTACTCAGCCATTAAGAACCAAGGGGAAAAGCGCCACCCGCCAAGAATTAGGAATAAAAATGCATGAGGTATGTGGAGTCCCAGTGTGAGAACCTTCATTTATGCTCGCTGTGCCCAGCACCTGCAGTTTGATAGTCCCAGTTTACATGCTTTGAGCCATTGTAAAATATTCTGTGCCAATTCTGCCCCAACGTGTGAAGCTTTACAGTACAGTCACCACTCACTGCTCTAATGTTCCTCGTTTCTTGAGCTTTCTCTACAGTTGGTGCACGCAGAGCTTTGTGCCGAAGAAACTCCAGCTTAATAAATCACTGACATTCTTCTTTTTTCCCTTCCCTTTTTCTCCCCCCTCCCTCTCCCCTTTTTTCATTTTGCAAAGCCTGCGGATTTGGATGAATGGGTAAGCTCCTTTTGGCTTGTGTTCTTGCTTATTTCACTTGTCATGTTGTCACTGTGTGAGGACTGTTGGTAGAAACTGTAGTCAGTCCCTCTAATTTCCTGCCCTCCTTTTTTCTTTTCCATTTTCCTTTAAACGGTTTTTAGCTTGTTATCAACATGCCATTTAGCTAATGCAAGAGGTTTTAGACGCTCCTTGCTCATGTGGAAAGGCTGCTTTGAAATGTAGTTGAACGGTACAAAAGGGGGCTTGGACTTTACCACAATAAAGAACAAACAGGCCGGGGCACTCCCAAACTAGACCTATTATTCTACTGTATTCTGCAGTTTGAGGGTTGCACTAATTCTATAATTTGTAAGACGTGGTCAATTGCATGTCCTCTTCAAACAAATTTGACTGAAGTCTGTATAGAATCTTTATTGATAATAATTATGATAGACCTAAAAAAATAATAACACACCATCATTGTTTCTAGATTGATGGTGCTGCCATTAGGGTTTATCAGTTAGTGGTTGGGGTCTTAGAGATGTGGTCACAGAATGTTGAAAGGTATCCACAACTGGAGTCAATAATGGAGTTAATACACTGGTTGAAAGGCAATAGCATTCGTTGAATCTCAACCCCAGTCCTGAATTAAGTGTATCACTTACTGGTGCCCTTTTGTTTGTACACAACAGACACACTCTAAAGCTTGATATTTTGTTGTTAAATCTCTTTTTATTAAGTTGTAAATATCAAAAAGTATCAGGGGTACAGAAGATGAAGAAGGGGGGGATACAAAGAAAAAGACAAAATGAAAGAAAAAGTTTTCCACACCTACAAGAAAATGTTTTTCAACAATATTTAACAGGATATTACATAAGCCTTTGTGTTACATGACAGATATGTAAATTGTAAGTTACTCATATAGTTGAACAAAATGTTTTTAATATCATCATATTGCTATACATTCATTTATTTCTTTCCATATAAGAAATCCAGGTGTTCCAATTTTTCAGGTGTTCATTATTTTTATATGCTATAGCCTCTTCAGCATGTCTTATATCCTCAATTAGTTTTACCCACTCTGTTAAGATGGGAGGCTCTTTAGATTTCCATTTACGGGGAATTAATGACCTAGCAGAAACTAGAATATATTTGATAGTTGGTATGTTGATAATCTTTTTAATATTATTATCATATAAGAGTAAAACTGCGGAAGGATGTAACCTTAAAAGATCTATCTTGGTTTGAACACATTTTTTTGAAAAATATTCATATAAAAAGACCAATTTCATTTTTCTATAGAAGACTGATATCAAATGGAGACGCAAAACCTCCATTTGCCCATAAGTGGGAAGAGGAATTAAACTGTAACCTCTCGACGGATGAATGGGAAAAGATTTGCATCAATACATACAAAACATTTACCTCTACAGCATCATATGAATCATCTTATAAACTTTTGGCAAGATGGTACTTAAAGTCCACAGCAAAAGTTTTTGAGTCTTTTGGGCAGTGAAGTTCCAACTTACAGCGAGTCCTTATCAAGGGCTCTCCCAGGCCCGTAGAAAATTCAAATATAGGTAAAGGGGAATCGCTGTATTTTCTGACAAAGCAAAGGAAAAAGGGAACAAAAAAAACAGATATGCGTAATATGGTGCAGTATTTTCTGCTATTTTTTGTATAAATGCACCTTTAACTGTGCGTGATTAGACGTATATAAAAGTGCAAACAATATGTGACAAAATTAAAACACTTCGATTGTGCGACTGTGTGTCTATTTTATATATATGTATATACACCACTGTTGATTTATATATTAGTGTAAATAATTATTATTATTATTAAATTATTAATTATTATTTACACTAATATATAAATCAACAGTGGTGTATATACATATATATAAAATAGACACACAGTCGCACAATCGAAGTGTTTTAATTTTGTCACAAGATGGTACTTAACCCCAGTCAAATTAAAAAGCATATATGGCACAGAAGATCTCTGTTGGAGATGTAAAGAGGAAAAGGGTACCTATGAACATATTTGGTATGGATGCAAAATTTTAAAACCTTATTGGCAGGCTATACAATCTATTATTGACAAAATATACCCAAATCTTTTAAAGCTTGATATTTTGTGAGTAGGCACTCTATGAACTTGACCCACAAGGAGTTCGGATTGAAGAGTTTGTGCCATTGCTGGCCATTTCCCATTGGCATCAGTTAGAATCATTGTTAAGTCTACTAGAAAATATCTTAAGTTGACTAGAAAATCATGTAAACATTAAATGTACCCAATAGGCTGCTCCTGCTTCCAATAAGGATTAATTATATCTTAGTTTGGATCAAGTACAATGTACTGTTTTATTATTACAGAGATAAAGGAAACTATTTTTATAAAGTGGATTATTTGGATAAAATGGAGTCTATGGGAGACGGCCATTCTGTAATTCTGAGCTTTCTGAATAATGAGTGTCCGGATAACTGATCCCATACCTGTACTCGTATATTTGTATTCATCAAACTGCCTAGTCTGCCATAGCACAATACTTTTGTTTTATATTTGATCTAAAAATCCAGAGGGTCACCTACTGCACTCTGAGAAAATGTGTGCAGTAATGGTGCATTTCTTCTTTATATAAACACGCACATTATACAGTATTAAAGAAAAAACAGAAAAGCTACAAATTAAATCAGCCTTTTATATGAAATTTTTTTTAAACAGGGGAAAAAGAAACAGGAGCTCTCTGTAATGTAAGAGTGTTAATTGCACATACCAGTTATTAAGACCTCTTAACACATTTCAAACATCAAGCAACAATTAAGCAGAAGCACCTTCCTATTGGTTAGAATCCTGAGTCAGGAGATCACAGGTTATCTTGTATAATGAGTTCTTGCATACATAATATTCATTAAATGTTGCTCTTTTTTCCTAATGGCGACTTTCTGCAGCCGGAGAGGTTAAGCGCTGTCTCCGGCTTCTTGTCACTGAATGAGCCAACGGATAGTATTTTTAGGTGCCTACTCGGAATCTTGAATGTGGCCTTTAAGAAACTCATCCTGGTGCCTGCACGTGGTTATATTATCCCATTTCCTAAGGAGCTGGCACCAGGCACGCTGCAGTTCTTCCACTGCTTGTTTAAGGAAAAAAACAAATAATTCTACCCATTGTTTTGTAAGACTTGTTGTTGGCAGAAGTAAAAACATACACAGAAATTAGACTGAACCTCAGACAAAAACGAGAAGCCCCAAGTGCCTATTATGAATCATTAGTGCAGTGAAATATTTACACTTCTCAAATACAGGCATGTGGTCCTGGAAAGCATATGCAGATGCACACGTGCCTGCACTAATTAGTTTCCAGAACTCCTCCCTCTTGATTGGAAACACTTTCACTGCCACGGGAGAGATCACAGGCCTGCTGCAGCTCCATGATTTTAACTGTTGGGGCAAATTAGCCACTGCCTACTTTATAGGATACTGCAAAAATATTGTGAAGCCTTCGGATAGAACAATAGTTTAATCCAGCAATTAGGAAAGAATTAATGATCTGCTGTTGACCAGGAACACGTTGGGCAGGTTTGGGTTAAGATTTGGCCAACTATTGTTTGGGTGCGGGTCATACTGGGTATGTATCCTTCCCCATTGCTCCAGAAGATTCCATCTTGGAACCAGAGTCACTCACAGAAGTAGCATACAGCGCGAGAAGACATGGGTATGGGTTGGGTGTTTCCTACAATAACAACATTTTGCGCGTTAGGGTCGGGTAAAGTTTAAGGTCCAGTACAGGACTGCGTGTTGAGTTTTTCCTGACCCACACAGCACTAGAAAGAATGAAATTCACTTTACTGTTTGTCTGATCTTGGAGGTTTCAACAGCCTATGGCTTTGTCACCATCGGTATTTCAACCTACCTTCTATAGGGAATGGGAATGTTACCTGTTGCCTTCTGGACAGGAGAAATAGAGGGGCCAACAAAAATATATGAAGATACAAGTGAAGAGATGTTGAGTGGTGTGTCTGCATATTTGTTGCACTACTTTGCCAAGTATGTGGCACCCTAACTAATTATTGCCATTGGCTATTTGGTATTTTAGTGCAGCAACAACATCTATTTGGTATTTTATCCACACCCATCATTTCCAGCAAAGGAGCTGCTATATTATACAATGACTTTCTTGGCAATTTCCATGCTTCCTACTTTGTGGCAACCCTTTCCGATTTCCGCACAACAATGCCCCCATGCATCAAGTTCTGTATGGAATGGATTTTCAGAGATGATAGAACTACTCAAGAGCCATCAACCTGACTGAACATCTTTGGGATTAATTGGAACACCAAGTGCAAGCTAAGCCTGATCCCCAACCTGATCAGTGCCCAACCTCTTACTTATAAATGGAAGAATATGCTACCAACAATGCTCCAACATCTAGTGGAAACCTTCCCAGAAGTGCAAAGATATATGTAAAGAGAGCACAAACGTTCTCCCCATAGCTTCTAAGGATAAGCTGCATTTTGTAATTTTTCCTCTTCAACACAAAGGTTCTGTCACTTCAACCAAAGTATTGCTGTTGGTCATTTTGTCTACAATAAAAGAGAATCACAGGCATGACTTGTCCTTACTTTGAAATAGACTTATTGTCTTTGCAGATAAGGGATTGGAAGATGCACATCAAGGAAAATTTCTTCTAAGACACTTTTTCAATTAACTTCTGGATCAGTTGGAATTATTTTGTCTCACTCTTTCTCCCAGTTCAAGTTCAATACAACAGCACATAATATTTTATAATTGCCGCACTTTTCATTGGCATTGGTGTGTAGTGATCAGCTTCAGTCAACATTATGTTTATAATACGCTCTGAATTACGGGATGACCATCTCCCATAGAGTCCATTTTATCTAAATAATCCAATTTTTTAAAAAGTATTTCCATTTTCTCTGTAATAATAAAACAGTAGCTTGTACTTCATCCCAACTAACATATAATTAATCCATATTGGAGGCACAACCAGCCCTATTGGGTTTATTTAATGTTTATATGATTTTTTAGTAGACTTACGGAACAGAGAACCAAATTACAGAAAGATCCATTATCTGGAAAAGGCCTGTTATGTCATAGGTCTGGTATACTCACAGCTGTCATGTTAAAACCACTGCCCTCCAGCTATTACCAGCTACAATTTCTTTCATTCCCAGAAAGCTGTTGGCTCCCTAAGGATGTTGCTTGTTATTGTTCTTATTCAGATAGATAACTGTGAGTTTGACTTCCTATTGGTACAGTTTTTTTTTTATAATTTTGATTGTAAAATCGATCCATCGAGTGGATGGATATTTAATTGAGATTGGTCTACAGGACCTGTGAGGTTCAGTCATTTTTCTGAATGTTGGAAAGGAGACAATAATGTGAAGTCTACAAAAGCCGTCCAGTCCAACTAATGCCTTCCAAAATGGTATCAGTCACCCACAGCCTGATCTGAATGTGAATTGGCATCCTTGAGCTGAAGTGATCTTTAGCCCTTACCCTTCCATTCAAGCATTCCTCGCCTGCAGGATTTCTGCAGGATTCTGTGTCAGGCTCATTGAGTGTCAGATGAGGCTGACATTTAAAATACGGCAAGCCAGACAGGGCCTTTTCCTTGCCAGATACACTCCAGCCTAAACTTCTTGAAGTCTTTTCTGTTTACCCATTCCAGTCCGCTCCTGGGGGAAGGAGAAAAGCAGGCAGCCTTCAGATGCAATCTTTCTCCCCTAACAATCCCTGCCAGCCTTCAAAAGACAAATCTTAGCCCTAGGGAAGCACTTACGTCTAGGCTATTTCATCCGGCGATGGCGACAATGCTTTTCAGCTCAATGCATTGACAGCTCTTAAAAAGTTCAGGCTACGAGGCAGAATCCTCTGCCATAAAGCGTCAGGGTGTTGCTGTTGGATAGTGCGGCATCCTTCCAGGTGCGGAGTCTTTAGATCTAATCTTAGAAGTAAACTTATCACGCTCCACTAATTCTACATTGTTCTTATTTTTTTTGTCCTTGTTGTCACACAGAACACATTAGAAAATAAAGTGATTTTTTTCCTCTGGTTCAATCCTCCATCTCTCAGGGAATCTTCAGCTAAGCAGTAAATTAGTTTTGATATTTGTCACTTCCCCATGAGAGAGCCAAGTCCTTACTCTATGCAAGGCCTTTTTCTATGCATGTAAATAGTTACTAATACATTTATAGTGAACGACAAGCTTTTCATAAGTAGCTTTTCTTTTTCCCATCTATCGATTTTTGTGTTTCCATTTTCCATTGCAGAGTGTTGTTATTCCATTGCACAGCATGCAGCATGCGTTGGCGCTTTATAATATGTTCATAATCCTCTGCTAACTTGTCTTTCCGTGGGAAGTCGGAGCCGCAATACCATGAAATCGCTTTTGCTTAAGTTAACACTACGGAATCATTTATAGCTCCCCTTTCAGCCATGAGGTTGGGGAATATTTTTTTTTGTTGTCATTTTTTAAGCCTTGCGTATAGTTGCTGATAATGTATTATGATTTTAGCTGTACCACACTGCCAGTAGAGAGCAACGTATGTGCAGCTATGGGATTTGTTAACCGGAAATCTGTTATCCAGAAAACTCCTAATTACAGAATGGCTGTCTCCTATTGATTTTAATCAATTCAAATTTTTAAAAACGGATTTCCTTTTTCTCTGTTATAATAAAGCAGTATCTTGTACTTGATCCAAACTAAAATATAATTAATCCTTACTGGAGACAAAACAATCCTATTGGGTTTATTACATGTGTAAATGATTTTTAGTGCACATAAGGTATGGAGATCCAAATTAAAGAAAGATCTCTTATTTGGAAAACCCCATGTCCCAAGCATTCTGGATAACAGGTACCATACCTGTATAAAAAGGAGTAATTTACATAATAAAGTTCAGTCTACCATGCATCGAACTAGCACAACTGCACTTGATTAGAGGGTAAAACAGGCGTTCGAAACTGCACTTTGCATACTGTCCTTGCGCTTGTAAATGACCCCATTTATATTTTCATTGCTCCCTTTAGGGTTTCTGAAAGCAGTCACTACACTGATGAGCCTCAAGAAAGGCGAAACCGGTCTGTAGTTGGGAATCTGATCAGCTATTATCCTGGCTTCTGCTTTAAATACCCAGTGGGTGAGCTTTAGCCTATAGGATAAACCCATGTAAATGGGATTTTCTTGGAGCTTGTTTGGAATTCATTCCCAGGATTCCTTTTGTTTATTGAAAGCAGCCACAATTTGCTTGCATTTTGATTAGGGATGCACCGAATCCATACCTCCCAACATTTTGGAAATAAAAAGTGGAATCAACATATATGGCACGCATAGCCCCCCGAATTTTTGTGGACACGCCCATTTTGTGGCCACACCCCTAATCACCATGTTCATTTTACTAAATTTGGCAGTTTATGAAAGTTTGAACATATTTCTGTGTTTTTTTCCCCCAGTTATTACAGTTTTGATAAAGAAGGTGAATTGCCCTTAAGCTGTGAGTCTAACTTTTCCTAAGGGGCCTCCTTATCTAAATTGTTACAATTACTTATTTGCTTATCTCAAAATTGTTACAAAAGTATCTTATTTGCACCTGTTAGCTGTTCTGGGCTCTCTGCCAAAAGCCAATTAAGTTAGAAACTTTGTTTCTTTTTCTGGCTCTTCAGTGTAGAGAAAGTCAGGAGGACTTTCTAGTACAGACTGTGGGTTGAGCTGTCAAAAGCAGGACTGTCACGCTGAAAACGGGACAGTTGGGAGGTATGCAAATCCGCTATTTGGGATTCGGGCAAATCCCTGAATCCTTCGTGAAAGATTCGGCTGAATACCAAACTGAATCCGAATCCTAATTTGCATAAGCAAATTAGGGGCAGAAAGGAAAAATTGGGAAAAATGTTTTTACTTCTTGTTTTGTGACAAAAAATCATGATTTCCCTTCCCATCCCTAAATTACATATGCAAATTAGGATTTGGATTTTGTTCAGTCCAGACACAAGGATTTAGCGAATCTGAATCCTGCTGAAAAAGGCCGAATCCTAATTTGTCAATCAGGCGCAATTTGCAAGTTTTTTACCTATAATGCAGCTTTTTACTCATTAGTCCAGTCTAACTACGGCCACACTCTTAGTTGCATTCACTGCAATTGCTCATAATGTGTCAAATGGAACCCAGTAGTGCCTGTGTCTTGACATGAATTGGGTGCAAGTTGCATCTTCCATTGTTGTGATGTGTCCCTTCTGAAGCGTGCCTTCAAACTGGTGTTCACATCTGATTCACTGGGTGCAAGTCTAGGGCGAGTAATGAGGCAGTCTGTTTGGACAAAAGCAACTGAATGAAATGCTCTCCAGTGTTAATATCTCTTGACTTGCCCTGCTATATCTGTTATCATTACATTGTCCTACATTCAACTGCTGCTTGTGGGGTGTCACTAGGGTTCCTGGTAAGTTGCCCCTTTTTTGGACCTTTAAAGACAGTTCTGTTGCTAATGAATTTGCTGTAAATATATTATAATACTATGATTGACTCTATGCTGATTTATTTTTGGTTACCCACAGACACAACAAATCAATTAAAGTGATAGTAGTTCATCTCTAAGTTTAATGTCAGTAAGCTATAGAATGGCCAGTTCTGAATAAATTTTCAGTTGGTCTTCATTATTTATTTTTTATATATTTTTTTTGATTATTTGCCTTTTTCTTCTAACTCTTTCCATCTAAAACGAATGCTTTGTAAAGCTGCAAATGTATTGTTATTGTCCATCTTTTTATTCAGACCTCTCCTGTTCATATTCCAGTCTCTTATTCAAATCAAATTAGTGCATGGTTGCTAGGGTAATTTGGACCCCAGCATCCAGATTGCTGAAACTGCAAATTGGAGAGCTTCTGAATAAAAAGCTAAATAACTCAAAACCACAAATAATAAAAAATGAAAACCAATTGCAAATTGTCTCAGAATATCACTCTTTACATCATACTAAAAATTCACTCAAAGATAAACAATCCCTTTGAAATAGGTGCTTACACCCCAGTGAAATACCACTAAGAATGGACTGAAGGCAACCCAAGAGAAATGACTAGATTTCTCTTTCTATTTGTGAAACGTGAATTTTGTAGGTATGCAACGAATCCACTTTTTTTGATTCGGCCGAACCCCGGAATCCTCCGTGAAAGATTCAACCGAATACCGAACCGAATCCGAATCCTAATTTGCATATTCAAATTAAGGGTGGGAAGGGGAAAACACTTTTTACTTCCTTGTTTTGTCACAAAAAGTCAGACTATTTCCCTCACTCCCCTAATTTGCATATGCAAATTAGGATTCGGATTTGGTGGGATTTGGAATCTGGCCAAATCCGAATCCTGTTGAAAAAGCCCGAATCCTGGCCGAATCCCAAACCGAATCCTGGATTCGGTGCATCCCTAGAATTTTAACGCTGCAACAATTTGCAGGCGGCAATTTGACTCGCATTGAAGTCAATGGGCATGCGTTTAATTGTCGCTGGCGTCTGAATTGTCGCCAGCATCGGAATTGTCGCGGCAAATTCAAGGATTTAATGTGGACATTCGCTGTGAATTTGTGCCTGCCGAATAAATTCGCCCATCACTAGAAATGACAAATCAAACTGTGTTACTCTTATGGCTCATAGGGCTTGAAGAGGTGAAGGTCAATGAAGAAAGTACTGCCAATACAAAACATAACATATGCTCTGCTTATAGCACATATTGGCAGTGAGTAGAGTCATTCACTCATCGCTGCCAGAGCACAGGTTCATTTATTAGTATCCTGCTGTAAAATTATATTTTTTAATTATTAGTAATTATTTTTGGTGCAAGAATATAACATTTCCCCTCATATTTCCTAGGCCAAGGATCTTGAGCAGAAAGAAGCAGAGCTGCAAAGCTTAAACACTTTCTACAGGGAGCAGCTGTCCAGCATTGAGAAGAAGGTCAGTGTCTATTCAAGAGAGGAAAATCCTATGTCTTCTGCACAGTCATTTCTTGCATGTTATGTTCTGAGCTTGCTGGTGAACCCTCTCCTTTTAATACTTTGTGTATATATAATTAATATGTATGTGTGTATAACTGCATTAATATTTATTATACTTTATTAATGTGCGTCACAGAGATTGTTCATCATACATAAATATATATATATATATATATATATATATATATGTGTGTGTATTACACAAGAGTCCTAAATGACTTATTAAAAACCCGCAACCTGATGGGGGATGACATAATTTGTTTGTAACAGAGAAAAAATAAAGAGGGAGGAATAAGGGAATAAATAAAAGAACTGTTAGGTAAAACATTAACACAAAGAACATATACATACCCAGGGCCTGCTCATTGGAGCCTCAGTACATGGGGCATCATCACACCACTGCATACCATTCTAGCTTACACTTGTTTCCATCCTCCTCCTTCCTCCAGCTATAGAACTGCAAGTCCCAGCATCACATTGAGGCAAAGGCCAACAATCCTGACCCATTTGACCCTACTAAATTCTGCTTACATTCCATCCATTCACTTACACAAACCTTTATTGTTTCCATGGCCAGGAGTAGATGTACATCAATCTTGTGTCTCCCCATTCATTCCCACCAAGCCTGGGACACTGCTAATGGGTTTTAGCTCTCAATTGTCTCTCATTCCCCATTTTTAAATATAAAAACCGTACAATACAACCTTGATCAGTCCAGCTGTTGCAAGTCTACAAATCTCAGCATCTCTTGTTAGCCAACAACTGGAAGCAACAAACTGGACTGACCTAATATATGGAGATACTTATAACATTTTGTCTTAGTATGCTCACTATACAACGTGCTTCATTTTGCCTTATTATACCCATTGCCCTACATCTGTAGCCTGCTTCTTCTACCACCTCATGCATTCCATCTGTCACGGCCGGCACCCGATACCAGAACAAATGCCAAGCACCCTGGTCTCGGCTCGGCTTCACCAGTAGTGTGACCACCGTTGGGCTTCGGGAGGAGCCCTCAGCTTACTTGGGTGCCACCTGGACTTAACGAGGGGTGCAAGGCGAGATGTTCTGGCTGGCGAAGGGGCACGGCTGTTAGCAGAGTCTTTTGGGCCGTAGGTCACGGTACAAAAGGATTAGGCAGAAGGATGGTCAGACAGGCTGGGTCGGAGGCAGGTGGATATCAGAATCGTCAGGCAGGCAAGGGTCAAAACCAGGTAGTCAATCAAGGGGTTAAGCAGGAAGAGTTGTCGTAGGCAGGCAAGGGTCAGGATACAGAGTTCAGAGTAGTCAGGATACAGGCAGGGTCAAACACGGATAATCAAGATAACAGAATAACAGGAACAGATGCACTAGGCTCAGAAACCACTAGAAACAAAATTCTATCACGGGCAACCATTGCTATGCTGAGCTGCTATTTATGTGTTTGAAATTCGCGCCTTTGCGCGCTGGCGTCACAACACCAGCGCGCCTGCGCCTTTAAATAGGAAGGAGGCGCGCACCCTAGAGAGCCGGCTGGCGCGGCCTAAGATGGCTGCAAGGACTTCTGACCATGCGGCGGGCAACCCCGCCGCACAGGTATTGTTACACCATCATTCTGCCATGAAAAATATAATTTCATTTCATTACACTGGGATTACACAGTGGTGTATTTAAATAAACAAGACCCATTTCTCAAATCATTGTTTTAAACAATACACAACAGGATGATCTTTATGCACACAATGCTGGGCTGCTGTGATCTGCTTTCTGCTGGTCACCACAATTACTATTATCTTTGTTCCTACTGAAGTTAGCGAACTGGAATGATATACTTTAGCTCTTAAGTATTTCAGCCTAAATCCACAGCCACACTGGACTGATTTTCTGCATTACTCTCGAATCAGCCCCACGTGCAAATCAGCCCCACTCTTGAATTAGCCCCACTCTTGATTAAGCCCCACTCTTGATTTAGCACTATTCTTGAATTAGCCCCATGTTCGAATCAGCCCCACGATGAAATCAGCCCCACAATTGAATCAGCCCCATGCTGGAATCAGCCCCACTATTGATATATCCCCATGCTGGAATCAGCCCCATGCTGGAATCAGCCCCACACTAAAATCAACCCCATTCTCGAATCAGCCCCACATTTGAATCAGCCCCACTCCCGAATCTGCCCTACTCACAACTTATCCCCACTTTAGAATCAGCCCCATTCTCAAATCAGCCCCATGCTTGAATCAGCCTTGCTCTCTTTTGTGAACCACTACAATGGCCTCGGTGCAGACACATGGAACGGATTTCAGCAGCAAAATGCATACTCGATGCAGTGGTTCTGGTTGCAGGAATAGAAGATCGCTGATTCAAGCATACGGTACTGATTCACAACCTGCGTTTATCCGTAGGCTGAGAATCAGCCCAGTGTGGCCATAGCGTAAAGTCAGTAGGGTTTTCCTCTGCCTAAAGATAACCCATGTTCAAATAAATATTTAGAAAATAATACAAATCAAATATCAGGCTCTCTCTGACATTTCAAGTATCCAAAGGCCAAAATAGAATCACACATGCCCGATATAAAGTATGAGTCTATGGCAACTTACAGTTTCCGTCACAACTAAACACATACCAGTGGCACACAAAATGCTGATTTACACAAGGCATGGTACCTTGACCCAAGCTTAACTTTTATTTTCTGTCCAACCTGATACCTTTTATATTTTGCTTTACTACAACCCTCATCATACTGGAAGCGGAGTACTGGGAGTGGTTCAGGTCTACTGTTAGAGAAGAGAGCTCTTCTTCAGCTTCAACTCAAATATCTTGAGGGCTGCAGGTTACACACCCTAATGGCTATAATGCTTGTTTACTTATCCCCCTCTAAGTGGCCCTTGTGTTACTGGGGGTTCAGTTCGAATTTATCCCCATTCTCCTATGGCCCATTTGTTTCATCGAAGAAGTCACAAACCGCCTTGGAATAATTCTCTTTATTCCTCCCCAGCGTACAGATAACTTTACTTCTCTGCAGTAATAAGTGAGGCCCCTGTGCTGGCATGAAACATAATGCCAAGTTCTCCCTGAAATTCTTGCAGTTTAGCTGCTTTCTGTATGATTGCAGAACCCTACATTTGTACAGAGAAGGCTTTAACCTCTCACTCTCAGCAGTCGCATATATAAATGCATGCAGAGCCAAGCTGCTTGTATGCTGGGGATGATAAACAGGGCACAGCACACTCCAGCCAGTTGTAGCTGTCCAAAATATAATTGCGTTTCTGGAACTGTGACATGCACTGAAGCCTCCTCACCCCCTACCCGCATGCAACCGCACCGGGACACCACTTTTATCACCTATAACTAGAAAACGAATATAGTCTCTGTTCTTTTGTCCCGCTAAGGTTAAAAAATAAATGTGTTCTGTTTCTTCCTCTTCTCATTAATCACTATCAAATGCTTCCGGCAGAAATGTGGATAGATTTAGTAAGTGGAGGGGGATGTTGGATTGGGATCTGAATTAATGCTGCTTTTTTTTTACAGTAACAACTGTGCCTTTAGGTTAATCATATCTTTATAAGAATGTAACTACAGTGATTGAGAGGCAGTTATTGGACATTAAAGGATAAATAACTTCACTGAATTGGAGGGTATTAAAGGGAATGTAAACCCAAGTCTAACATTTCCCATAATCAAGTCGATTGGAACTCCAAACCTCTTTCCAATATTTATCATTTTAGAGTTAAGAAATTGACATAATAAAGCAAATGTAATTCTTAAACCACTTTCCAATATGCTCTTTTCGATGATTTAGACCTGCAAAGAAGGAGAATAACAGACGTTTACAAGGCATTGTACTGCAGTATTGTTCTAATGTTTCATGTAGTCAGAATCAACAGTGCAGAGAACAGCAAAAGATAGACATGGTCAATGATATTTATAAATAACTTGTCATCACGAAAATCACTAAAAATGAATAATCGGTGTTTATTGGAAAGTTGTTTAGATTTAGATTTGCTTTCACTGTGCACCCCTGGTAGTTACGCCACTGCCCATTATTCAGAAAGTTCTGAATTACAGAAAGACTGTCTGCATAGACTCCATTTTATCCAGTTAATCCAAATTTTTAAAAATGATTCTCTTTTCTTTGTAATAATAAAACAGTAGTTTGTACGTGCTCCAAACTAAGATATATTTAATCCTTATTGGAAGCAAAACCAGCTCAATGTTTACATGATTTTCTAGTAGACTTAAGGTGGCCATACACATGATGTCACCAAACAAGCGGAAAGTCGTTCCAATGTGCGCACATTGAGGTGGGCGATATCTGATCCGATCATGGGTCCTAGGGCCCAACGAGCCAATACGGGCGGTTGGATTGCAGGACCATCGTTGGCAAAGTCGGCATCTGCCGACTTTCGGGCAGATATCAATCGGAGACACCCATCAGAAGGGCCCCACACACGTGCTAATAAGCTGCCGACACAGTCTCTCGGCAGCTTTTATCGGTCCGTGTATGGGGGCCTTTAAGGTATGGAGATCCAAATTACAGAAAGACCCATAATCTGGAAAACCCAAGGGCCCAAGCATTCTGGATAACAGGTCCCCATACACATATTTATATTTAAGGGTAGACTAAAAAAGGCTGAGGTGCTTAAAACAGACAACATAGAGCACAACAGGGATAAAAAGAGAAACATTTCCTTCATGTTCAACCCTTCCCTCACATAATTCCTAACTAGCTTTTATCTGACCGAAAGGGATGCATCTGCCTCCTGTGTGCTGCCCAAAGGGAACAATGACTTTCAATATACTTATTAATACCAGTGCTGCTGGCAACTCGAAGCTGATGAATGCTATTGAAATAATGCAAGAATTTGCTCCTTTGACTTTATTTTCATTGCTACAGCTAAAATGATTTCACCATCGCTCGAACAAAAAAGAGAGTTCACCATCCCAACACAGTATGTTAGTATGCTACTCTTAATAGTAAGTAGTATCATTACATGGGTCATTTTCATTGGCCTGCATGAATTGACACAGCACACTTGGACCCAAAGAATTGGGTGCACATGTAATGTTGATGCAGAACAATATAAATGATGTCAATATTTTCAGTGCAAATGGTGTCAGATTTGTGTCGAAGTGCAACTGTGACTCAGTTGTGTCGATTGCATTTTCCCCCTTAAGACCACACCAACACTGGAATTATGGGGAAAAAAAAGGCAATCGCATTGGATAGTTGCACTTTTCACTCTGTGGGGGCAGAGATCAAGACCTCTTTTGAGGTCTTTATTTTTTTAACATTTATCTAAAGGAGCCCACAAAATATATCTTTCATGGGAGTTCTCTGTTACTGCCGTTGGTTGCTTTAGTCTTTCTCCGTTGACAGGTCTCTGCCATGTGTTCAGCATCGACTAAGAAGGGCACATAGCCCATAAAAATAGGGGAAAGTACACAACTGTGGAAAGAACACACAGCATGGAAACCAAAGTACCTCCAGTTCCTGGAACTCGCCCAGAAGGCGAGGAAACGGCAGAAGAATAGGAATTGCTGCAAATCAATGGATCCCATTTATAATTAAAACAACTTGGGACGCACAAGAATATCAGAGATTCATTATATTGCTCTGTGAAATAACATCGTGCCTCATGGTTAGAAAATAACTTGGTAGAAAGCAACTTATTTACACCAAAAAAACAAAATGTATCCACGTGAAGAGCAGGAGAATGTGTTGGTTGGAAATAAGCCTGCGTTACAATTTGCTAGCAGCTCAGCAGGAGCATTGGAATGAATGGGAAGGAAATATCCACAAGAATGACGATTGCCTTTCAAAAACCCATCAGTGAAGCCAAGACAATTTATGAAGTTTGCCTCCTTGAAGGCTTAAAGCAGCCAGCAGTAAGTTGTACAAATGTGTTTGGCTGGATCTAGCTGCTGATTGTTCGTGGAATCACAGTATAAGTATAATGGAGCAATATGTGGCCAATATTACGGGCAGCCTGGAAGGGTGAAAGATTACTCTCCCAGATGATTCTGATCAAAGAAGACATTATGAAGCAGTGCCATGCTATTTATCTTTTATAAGGGCCGGTTTGGCAAAAAGAGCCAGTCTCCCCTCCCCTTCTTAGAAGCCAACACTTGCACAAAGAGAATAAAAATAGAAAAGGTGTTCTATATCCATTCATCTGTATATCTTGGCAGAATCTACCATTTAGCAACACCTACCAATATTAATTGTTAATATTATTAAGATTATGAGTGGCCAGGCATGAACTATACTCCCGTTATCCAATAATTTAGTCTGGGGAATGAATGGTCAGAGAGTTGTCCATCTGCAATGGCATTGATCTGTTTATTGAGCCTGATGGTCTGACTAAGTAAACCTTAGCAGAAATAAAGCATTACACTTAACAGTTTGCATCTGAGTAGATAGACTTACAGTGATCCAATCAAAGGGTGGGTGTTTTGAAACTGATCACTATACCCAAGTTGCCAAACATGATCAAAATAGGAAGAACCAGCAAATTATATCCATGCATATCACCCCTGCTGCCCTTCTGTTATGTTGTTGTATTCTATAAAGAAACTAGCCGGTGGTAGGATCATCGAGGGGGGCTAGAAAATATGTTTTCAATAAGCAAAGCTGCAGCAACCCCAGAAAAATGCCCATACTTTCTTGAATCAACAACCTTCAGGAGCTGATGGGAGCACTGGCAGAAATTGACTGAGAGGGCAGAAAATCCTGGGTGTCCAAAAAACACATTGAGCCATTGATGCAGTTGGAGGCTCTAGGGGTCCCCAATCTTTTTTTTACCAGTGAGCAACATTCACATGTAAACAGAGTTGAGGAGCAAAACAAGCATAAAACATATTACAGGGTGGTGCAAAGTAAGTGCTGTGATTGGCCATTTGGTTGCCCCATATGGACTGGCAGACTACATGAGACTCTGTTTGGCAGTACACATGGTTGTTATGCAACCAAAACTTGCCTCCAAGCCTGGAATTCAAAAATAAGCACCTGCTTTGAGGCCACTGGGAGCAACATCCAAGGGGTTGGAGAGCAACATGTTGGTTACAAGCCACTAGTTGAAGATCACTACTTTAGGGTTTGCATGGCAACGCTAACAGATCAATTGTTCACCCAATGGCCAAACAATTAGACCAGCAACACTTGGGCCACCACCTGGGTGGCTTTGCGGGTTGTTGCAACAGAGTAAAATATGTCCTTTGTATGTCAATCTATATTTTTGTTCTAAAGTGGCCATTCTGATTATGGGGCCCCAGGGCAACTGCCCTTCCATCTAGATGTTCAAGAACATAATTGAACATCTGGGTGCCAGACACATGGCCCATATGTCTCCCAACACCCACTGGTTTGAAGAACACGGAATATATCAGTTTTCAGCAAGCAGCCCAGTACCCTTGATTTTCTAATTATTCCACAGCTCTCGTCTTGTAGATTATATAAGCGACTGGGGAACTGAAAACAAATGTGCCATTTCCCGCACAGGATATAATGTGGCTTTTCCCAAATTGTAATGTATTTCAGATGTAAAGTAGTTCTTGGCTGCAGAAAGCAGAGTTGAGAGCTGTGCCCCAATTGCACAAGAGATGTAATGTGAGATAGAGGGTCAATATTTTGTGCTTTTTATTGCAATGTTGTTACAAGGTGTATACTTCTCACAAATCAACTCTGTTGTCCAATGTTTTATATTGTAGCTGCCTTGCAGAATACTATGCAAAAAAACATGGAAAACCTAACATTATATGTTACAGTAACTAATAATAACACATTTGGTGCTAGAGTTCCTGTCCTGTGTGTAATACAGTTCTGAACTGTCTCTAGTGCACTCTGCTGGCAATAGGTTGTGGGTCTCATAGCAAAGTCTTTGTAGATCCCCCAAAACCAAGAAAAGGTGAGCTTTGAGGAAGAAAAATTAAAAAAGGCTCCCTAGCAACACATTAAGGGGCCGATTCACTAAATTCGAGTGAAGGATTCGAAGTAAAAAAACTCCGAATTTCGAAGTATTTTTTGGGCTACTTCGACCATCGAATGGGCTACTTCGACCTTCGACTACGACTTCGAATCGAAGTATTCGAACTAAAAATCGTTCGACTATTCGACCATTCGATAGTCGAAGTACTGTCTCTTTAAAAAAAACTTCGACCCCCTAGTTCGGCAGCTAAAAGCTACCGAAGTCAATGTTAGCCTATGGGGAAGGTCCCCATAGGCTTACCTAAGTTTTTTTGATCGAAGGATATTCCTTCGATCGTTGGATTAAAATCCTTCGAATCGTTCGATTCGAAGGATTTAATCGTTCGATCGAATGAATAATCCTTCGATCGTACGATCGCAGAATTTTCGCTAAATCCTTCGACTTCGATATTCGAAGTCGAAGGATTTCAATTCCTAGTCGAAAATCGAGGGTTAATTAACCCTCGATATTCGACCCTTAATACATCTGCCCCTAAGGGTCACTTATGACAGCAAGTGCCATATGCATAGTGAAATTCCGGTTGCAGTTCACCATGTTTTTACTTAGAGTGCTTCGTTTTATTGTCATAATTCCAGAATAATTGCAGCCGGAAGGAGGATTTGCTCTTGACAAATCCGATGCATCAAAACTTGTGCAATTGTGTTTAAGTCTTCAGAGTTGGGATGGTGTCATGTCCAAATTAAGTTGCAACCTATTTATGGGACCCTCAGTGGGAACCTTGGCTTCTCCATAGATCCACTTGCACACAATTCGGAACAGGAAGTGAGACAGATGGAGTTTCTATGACTGATGAACCCCATATTCTGTTTGATGATTTCCAGTAACCCCTAAGCTTAGCGTCTCAACATCTGCCTAGAGCACACTGAGCATGTGCAGTGCCACTGACACTAAAAAGATTATGTAACAAGATCCAAGATGGAGCTCTCCTGAGGACAACTTTAAGATCTGCATTGTTACTGCTATGGTTCAGTGCAAACAATACAGAATTTCTAGCTATATTTATTTTAGTCTTAGTTTGACCTATAAGGCAAGTTTCAGCCTTTTGCACGTCCACAAATTGTCAGCAAAAAAAAAAAAGACAAGCCTGAGGAATATCTTAAAACACTTGGCAAGACACATTAAAGACCTTCTTTATGAAGCATCAACATATTAAAACCGTTTGAATTTTGCAGATGTAGCCACTTTTGTCTAGCTTTGTGTCTTCAACTGAAATTTCTCATTTTGATACAACCTCCAACATTGATCTGAGGTTACGTTCAACTTTTGAAGCTTTATAATAGGCATAGGCAATAGCCATTTCCAAACTCGATGGAAACTGACAGCCGAGAGCTGGCACTTAGTGTGTAACCTTTCTTGTGCCGTCGAACAGACTCGTTCAAATGTTGATCCTGAGGTGTCTTACAGAGAAGAAACATCTCAGTCATCTTAATTGAAGTGAATCAAAATAGAGGTTGAATCCTTCTTAAATACAAATGAGTTCCTTGGAAATACCGGCCCTTTCTTGTAAAGGCTTTTTCCAGTTTTTGGCTACTGTGTGTAAATTCTAATGGCACCGCTCGGCTGTCCTTGCCATGGAATGATATGATCATTTTCTCTCTCCGGTCTCCAGGGGAGGCAGGCATTAGAATTCACCTTATTCCCTCCCTGTAGCAAGATCGTTATTCAGTGAGAAGAGGTTCATACTGAGGCTTGCTTGCAGATCTTTGGAAAATGCCTAATTGAATATGAGTATTGTTCCCTAAACCCCAAGCAGACTTATCTGCCAGCACGGGCAGTTCCTGTTCATTTTATCACCTCTGCAGTCAAGAAAAATGCAGATATGCAGATAATGGAGGATTAGGGTTTTGAGGATAGGTTTTTAAAAACATCGGGCAGAGTAAAAATCTCTAAAAACCTGTTTTGTAGAAAATGGTCTTCTGTTTCAGACTGGACCAGTGACTCCAATAAAATAATTGGCTTGACATCTTATTTATCTCTAAGGTAAAACGTTTTCCTTAATGCCTGTTTTATTAAAATAGCAGAAAGATAAAGTGAAACAGGGAGGTGGCAAGTTATTCTAGTTGCTAACCTCCTGCCCTAGGCCAGTGCTCCGCTTCATACAAAAATACACCACCCTGATGTTCCTCTATCTTTTCCTTACGTACCAGTCATTCCCTGCACACAGGGTTTGCATACCTCCCAAAAATCCTGTTTTTCCCAGGATAGCCCCAAATATGTCAGCCCAATCCACAGTCCTGCGTTTGTTACTGAAATGTCCCAAATTTCTCTTTGATCTCCTGCACTGAACGTCCAGAAAAAGATACAAAGTTTCTAACTTAATTGGCTATTGGCAGAGAGCCTGGAATAGATACTTTTGTAACAATTTAAGATAAGCAGGTCTCTTGGGGAAACTGTGATTTGCAGCTTAAAGGGCAATTCACCTTCATTAGCAAAACTGTAATGATACATAAAAACCACAGAAATGTGTTTAAACTTTCATAACCTGCCACATTTTGTAAAATGGACATGGTAATTAGGGGTGTGGCCACACATTGGGTGTGGTCAAAAAGTTTGCCCACTCCGCTTGGCAAATCTTTAGTCCCTCTTTTTATTTCCAAAATTATCGGGGGTATGGTTTTGTGATGGGGGTGGGAGACTCCATTGCTGAGGCCTCAGATACCATGGCATACTAGGGTGGCCCAAAAAGAGAGTTGTGTGGCACTTAGCATGAAGTACCTTGGATCATTGCACAGCATTGAACCGGGGAGGCCTGGGCCCACTGTGGCTGTCACGTCAGGGCCCCCGTCACCCCCAGGGTGGGGGAAGTCAGGAAGGAATGGAGTGCAAGAACTGCGGTTGTGGTGAGCGTATCTGGGTAAGCGGGGCCCATCGGGTTTTTATCCAGTGTCCCACCGGTCCAGTCCGACGTTGTTTTATAAAAAAGAGAAATGCCGACCCAGAGTAGAAGGCCAGAGACTATAAATAATAAATAGTAATATAATCACTTAGGGTACCCAACAACTTTTAGGTTTCCTTGTCCTTTAAAATCATCACTAAAGGACCCTTGCCACTAATACGATCATTTTTGACCTTACAGTTATCTGTACACCAATCAGACATTTAATTTGAAACAGGTGACCAGCATGCTATCTGCTGTTTGGTTGCTATGGGTTACTAGACCTGGTTTCATCTTTCATGACATTGCCCCCGGTATTATTTATAAATTCTATTAGGGCATTTTCCCTTTTCCCTTTGTTACTAGCTCAATCATGGTACACAAAAGGGGGATATATTTTACTGCTATGAGTGGAAATATATGCAAGCCTTGTCATTTCAGCCATATGTTACAGGGTCTTACAGTATGTGCAGAACATCTTTTGAACATCATTGAATAATTCAATTTAAACCATTGGGAAGGGGACCAAGTTATAATTAAAAGGAAATAATGCATCAGGAATAGATTCATATGCATTATAAACAAGAGGATGTTGGCAGAGGAAATAATGAATATACTATCATGCCAGGATTAGGGGAGAGAGGACCCCTGACAATGCTGGAATCGTTTCATGATTTTGATATCTAACCCCTAACCCTCCAACTATTGTGGAACTGCAACAACAGCTTAACGGCTTTTAGTAGTGATGAGTGAATCTGTCCCATTTTGCTTAGACGAATAATTAACGAAACTGCGAAAAAATTTGCTAAACGGCGAAATTTTCCAAAACGCATTGAAGTCATTGGGCGTTTTTACAGGAGACCATTTTTACGCGCACGACAAATTTCTCGCTCCATATGCATTAAAGTCAATGGGTCTTTTTCTTATGGCGACTTTTTGGTCCTATAGCATCAAAGTCAATGGGCGTTTTTTTCTTATGGCGACTTTTTTGTACTATTGCATCAAAGTCAATGAGTGTTTTTCTCATGGCAACTTTTTTGTCCTATTGCATCAAAGTCAATGGGCGTTTTTTTCTTATGGCGACTTTTTTCTTCAAATGCATTAAAGTCAATGGACTTTTTTTCTAATGGTTAGTTTTTTTGTCCAAATGCATTAAAGTCATTGGGCATTTTTCCTTTCCTTTTTCACTGCAAAATTTCCCTCTGTGAATTTTGGCCACAGTTTCACACATGGCGAAATTCATAATTTTGCCGCGAATCCATGGCTGGCAAATAAAATCGCTCTACACTAGCTATTGGTTGAAAATCTCTGATGCATTTACTGAAACTATTGTTTCAAAATATAATATACCCTTTCTACTTTTATCTATGTTTTCCCCCAAGGGGATTCTCTCCAAAATCTCTGTTGGAATGTGAAGCTTTCAAACTAACGTGCTGATCAGGAGTGAAGTTGAATCCTGTACACTCATTCAGAATGACATAGTGGGCAGCCTGTTGGCAAAGTACCATGACAGTCTTGTGCTCTTTGCTTGAGCCTCTTTGGGGGCTCTACATTGAGTTTGAATTTTTTTTTTGTCAATAGCAAAAAGAGATACTTCCACATTCATCAGCGATGTCCGCGACTCCAAAGGACACCGTTGGTTATCAAAAATCGGCTTTATTTCAACACACTGTGTGGAACAATTATTGTGCAGTGGGTGCACTCAGACTGTAGTCTGAGCGCACCATCTATGGGGTTTTTACTTGTAGGGGCCCCTGGTCACCAATTGGGGTTTTCTTTAACTTGTAGGGGGCCCTGGCCACCAATGGTTTCTTTTAACTTGTAGGGGGGGCAGAAAAATTGTACTGGGCCCCGTTAATTCTGATGGTGGCCCTGAGTACAGGTATGGGATCTATTATGCGGAATGCTTGAAAAAAATAGGATTGTTTTGCCACCAATAGGGATTCTTGCAGCTTAGTTACAAGGTACTGTTTTATTATTACAGAGGAAAAGGAAATACTTTTTAAAAAATGTGAATTATTTGAAGTGGCCTAGCGGATGCCACCACCCTCGATCCCTTACACACTTACTTTTCTAGTGCCACAGTGTGTTGGTGCACGTAGCTAGTACAGAGAGCACAATTGTACTTTGTGCACTAGAAGAGACAAAATTCCGTTTTAAAAACTATCCCTGCTAACTTGTCAGCCAGTAGCCAGACATAAGGGGTCTTTTATGACCACTAGCCCAAATTTCCCTGCAGTCCGTTGCATACAAATCCCATTAATGAAAGGATCTTACATTAAATGTCACTATTTTCACTTTCATAAAGTTGCAATCGACATTTTCTGGCCTCCTGTTACTACAAAAATGTGTGCATTGCACTTGCACCTACAGAATAAGACACATATGTGACTTTAATGCCGAACATCGTAAATTATGGTTAGAACACTTTTTTTAGTGCCGATGTGTCCCGTTTGTATCAAAGGGCAACTGCAACTGCATCAATTTTGATGCATGGTCAAGTGCAACAATGCTGGAATTATATGGTAAATGTTGCATTGTGGGGTAAAAAACATGGCAACAGTGTCAGAAATCTGCATTTTGTACACTGTGTGTGTGCGGGGTAAATTACTTTGTTTTTTTGGGAACATTTTATTTAGTTGCCGGAACTCAATTGTGCCGAAAAAACAATGACACTTGCACGCTGAAAGCTGGAAATTACGCCAATTGAGTATGATTAATGTCAAAGTGTGGGGGCATGTGCACTCATTTTAGATGCAAGTTGCTGGTGAGGACAGTGTCAGACTGGCCCAATGGGATACCAGGAAAAGTCCCGGTGGGCCCAGGTGTCAATGGACCCTCATGCTGCTAAACATTTGGCCTTTTTCATGGTCATTCCCTATTTCTTTGAGAAAAAGAGACTAAATAGATTGAATAATGGATTATAGTATGTAGAGAAAAGAGACTAGGAGAATAGAGGTTGAGTGAGGAAAGGAAGAATAATAGTTCTGAGAGTGGGCCCCTGGTCTAAGGTTTTTTTGGTGGGCCCTTCCCTGGTCTCAGGTTTTTGGGTGGGCCCCTGGTGTCCCAGTCTGAAACTGGGTGACAATAATAAAAATGCTGCATTGTTGGCAAAAAACAGCTTTTGTGCTTGATATTAGGCAATGACTACTGCACCTGTCATAAATGACAACTTCTCCGTTTTCGAAAATCCCAATAATTGTCCTTCTGAAGGATTGAATGAAATTTTGGGGAAATTAATTTCTACAATGAACTTACTGTATTGGGCAGTCCAGTTCTCCGGTTTGGCTAAACATCTTATGACCCCGCCAAATGAGTGGATCTCTCCCCGGTATGAGGTGGTTGATATTGAGCTGAACTGATTGTGGGACCTAGGGTCCAATGATCTGACCACAATGAGGAGAATATGGGTAGTCGGACCAAGGACCATATCAATGAACCAATGTGGTCCTCGATCCAATGGGATTTTTAAATAAACCTGGCCAGATATCGATTGGGGGAAGCCTGTCGGTGGGCCCAATACACTGCCCGATAAGCTGCCAACTTAGTCTGTCAACAGCTTATATCGGAACGTGTATAGGAAGCTTTAGTCTACAGTTTTTCCAACCTGAAAATCAACCTCATTGTATGAATAATTGGTGCATCCATCTATGTAAGTTGTAGCATGTAGGCTTGAGCGCTAATAGGAAGGGCATGAAATAAACAATAAAAAATTATATTGGACCTGATTGCGCAAATACATCAGGTTTAGGCACACTGGCGTCCACATGAAACCAATATTCCAGTTAAGGATGTTCGTCAATGTAAAATGGGTTTTAGAGTTTCCACTGATTGCTTCTCTTGTCCATCTAACATTAATTTTTCTTCTGCATTTTGAAGCAGAAAAGCATATTCTGCAAATAAATAAACAAGAAAGGTCCCGTCTCTGCATTTAACACCAGCGGATGGTGGGTAGCGCCAGGAGATGGCTAAGAGTACCCTTTCGCTAATTCTGCCATTATCCAATACTTGCTAAAACCCATAAAGTTCAGAAGTGGAAACACCGAGGAACATTTCCTTTCAAACCATTAGCAGAGAAAATGACTAGTAATGTGATGAACTCAAGAAACATTTCTATTAGGATATATAAAACGTAGCAGATGTCAGATGGTGCAGCGCTCTGTATATGCCCATCTAAGTGCCTGCTTGACTGATGTACTGTACATTACCTCAAATTACATGCAGCCACCATGCAAATAGCAGCTAAGTGTTTGCTTCTGTATCCCGTCTCTTAACACTTTATTTTAGTCTTAAATTGTGTCCTCAGAGTAAAAAAGCCTTGCTTGAATGTTCACATTTCATTTATGGCTTTTTCTCTTTACATCGTTCCCATAAAGCGATCATCACCTTGAAAAGAAGAGCGTAAGCACCCTAATTAGCGGCAATTGGGAAGGCTGCAGTCTGTGTGGTTTTTGTATAGAGCCCAAGGGAGCAGGGAGGAGGCCAAGATCGGCATTAATGGCAAAGTAAAATACAACTGACTCGTATATCAAGGAGTATGTTTGAACATTTATATATGATAACTAATGTTGGCTTTACTGCCAGAAAGGAATGCCTAACTGGATTCCTGTTTTTTTTTGGTGTTGTACAGTTGCACAATTATTCATTAAAATGAACACTTTGGGGTCCGTTTACTAAAGTGCGGTAAATCTGACTTTAAGTTTCCGCATGTTATCGCTGAGAATATTTTTACACCAGAATATTCGCAGCGACTAAGTTTACTAAACAGCGATGCGCTCAGAAGTCATTGCGATCACTTGCGGTAACTACGTTAAGGAACCATCTTACGTTAGCGGTAATTTTAGCGAGTTGCGAATTTTCTGGCGAAAAATTACGTTTTTGCGAATATTTATGCTATAAAATAGTCTTGTTTTATGGCAGTTATTATGGCAATTTTTACTGTGACATTTATGGCCAGAAATGCATCTTCAAAACTCATAAACTTTATTAACTGATAATTATACCATCCAGCAACATTACCAGAGTGCCAATAGAATCATAGGAACAAGAAATCATACCAGTCAATCTCTTTGCTTTATAGAAATGCACAGTTTAATGTAGCCAATCACAATGAAACCAAAAAAGCGTAGAGGCTTTTTGTCTTTAGCACATTTCGCTGTTTAGTAAACCAGGCGTTAATGTGTACGTAGCGTTATTTTCAGTGAATGCGATAACTGGCGAACAATTATTCTTGCGCAAGAAAATTCACAAATTTATATTTACCGCAGGTTAGTAAACTGGCGATAACATATTTGGCGAAAATTCTGTCTATATTTTGTGCGAATATTTTTAACGCACTTTAGTAAACGGACCCCTTAGCCTTTAGAATGACATATAGAGAATTTTACTTACCTACTTGACGTAAATTCCTTTTCTTCTAGTCCCGACATGTCGGTACACATGGGCATTGCCCCTCCCAGACCTGGAGGTAGGACCTATAACATAGCCAATCAAAATGAATCATGACCTATAAGACCACATGACTTCCTCCTCACCACAGTTATACTTTTGCCATAGCAGTACAGTAACCAAAATAAATTGGGATGGGAAACCCTGTACTGACATGTCGGGACTAGAAGAAAAGGAATTTACGTCAAGTAGGTAAGTAAAATTCTCTATTTCTTCTAGTCAGTACACATGGGATCTACCAAGCCATGCCCCGAAAACAAGGGGTGGGAATAACCAACATAATGCAAAAACCAAACTGATGCTAAGGAGGTCCTGAGAAAAGGCCAGCATCACATCCATCCAACAGGGGAGCTGATAAAATGTATATCTCCTGAAAAGGGTAGATAAAAGGCACAAAAACATGAACAACATGTCCTAGGACATGGTAAACGATTCACAAGAGCTACAAAACCAACCACTAAATTACAGAGACCGGCACTTGAGGATCAAGCATTGCAGATTAAGAATAAACATATTCTGCTTAAAAAGGTTCCCTCAGTGACTAGAGGGAGACCTGCAATATGGTTATCTGACAAAAACCCACCTGGGGAAGGACAAAAATCCTGCAACTGTTAAAACAAAAAGGTGCCCTAGGACAACCAGAATGATGGCAAAAGCCATCTCAGAACTAAAACACCCTAGAAACCACCAGGAAATCAATCAGATCAGTAACTAAACACAACTTGGATGCATCTATCACCAGTGCTGGAGAAATACACGATCCTCAGCAATAGCAAGTGGCCCTAAAAAGACTTGGCCCACATTAGCCTAGTCCTGCAGCTTAATGGAATGAAAGTGCTGACTCAACTCCAGGCCAGATATCAGTCCAAGATCCACCAACTCCAAGCTAATAATACCTAATGAAGACTTAACTAAATGAACACCAACTCTGGGTTATCCTAAATCAGCATATCATTGTAACCTTTGTAGAGCCATGCTGGTACAGCCCAGTAGCTCCACCAACCACCAAATCTAAACTGGGTATACAACAGCACAAGGATAAGCTGCTGAACCAACTAATGTGACTTAAAGCCATCTACCAGTAAGCTATGCTGTTGCCCCAGCCAACTGCTACACAAGCAAGCAATGGGACCCAAGCCAATTACAGTTCTAGAAAACACCCACAAAAGCCGAGGCCACTACAGCTCAAGCTGCACCATGATACAGTTTATGCAAAAACTGAACCATATCTGTGACCATACATAGAAGCTACTGAACCAGCCAACAGCTGGGGTCACAATCCAAAATCAGGCATGCCAGAAGCTTATAGCCTACAAACACTGGAACCAACCAGCAATGATGCACAATCCACTGGCAGAGAGCCAGCCACCATACATGCAAACCAGTGGTGGACCAGCCAGCTATTATGTATTCCAACATAAATGTGCAAGGCCATTGTCACACTAGCAGGCCAAGATGCCCGTCAGCTGAAGTGTATGCAAAACACCAGAGTGGAATTCTAATACACAAGCAATAGTACATAAGACAGCTATTGTGAATGCCACCCTTGGGGACAAGGTCACCAACTGCACTGGCACCTGACACAAAAGTCAATTTCCATACATGCAACAACAGAGCACAAGTCAGTTGTTGAACTTGCAAAACCCTGGTCCACAAGCCAGCCTTATTGATAGTAAGCAGTGGCATACAAGACCAAAAACAATGCATGTAAGGCAGAAGCAAAGGTTAGCTGTAAGCCGACAACATATGACCAACATCAGCTGCTGAATACCAATCAGCAACAAAATTAGCTATGGGCTGTGAAACTCAGAGCAAACACCAGCTGATGGTACAACCCATGATAGATCCAACCAAATAGTCAACCATGTCTACTGCTGGTGTAACCAGAACCATGCCTGCAAGGATTGTAGACAAGACAAAACCAATGGCTGTTGTCCTGCCAAGGATTGCCGCAAGGCAAACAGACATGCCCACCAAGGGCCACAGCAATAGTAACCATACCGCCACAGCCTGGCTGGTGACCTATGCATCATAGGTCACAGCCAAGACTGACAGCCACAAGCCCCCAAGGACTATAATAAAAACTAGGGGCCACCTTAGCCAAGGGCCACAGAAAAGGCCAACAGCCCAAGAACCCTGGTAAAAGGCAAGCAAGCAAGCACCTAAGTTAAGGACCATGAAAACAGGCCCGCAGCCATAATAACCCAGGTAAAAGGACAACCAAACAAATGTGCCAAGGGTAAAAGACCACATGAGCCAAAGGCTCATGCAACAGGCCAGCAGAACAAGGGCCCTTGTAAAAGACCAGCAGACCCAGGAGCCGAGGACCATGGTAAAAAGCTATGGACCAAAACAAGGGCTCTAACCCAAGCCAAGGGCCATAATGAAAGCCAGGGGCCACACAACCCCAGCTCCCTGGCGAGATGCCGAGGCCACACAAAGGGCCATAGACTACAAGCTGGCGTCAAGCATGTTAAGGTGCCAATAGACATAACAGTAAGTGCCCTTTAATCTACCAACAATTAAAGAAGGGAAACCTACAGTCACAAAAACTCAGTAGATGTAGTATAACTACAACTGCCAAAACTACAAAAACCACCAGATGGGAATAGAATGTCTAAGAGAAGGCCTACTTCACACAAAAAGACACCATATAAATCGTAACACTGCCTGTTAAGTGTGGAAACATCATAGGAAAAAATGGGGTGCAATGCTGCTACAGCAGAACAAACCCCTAGCTGGTCCTGGAAATACCAGGTGTAATAAGAGCACACTTGCCTACTGTGTCTGCACAGAGAACTCGGGCTCACAAACCTAAGACCTCAGATGACATCAATACAAGAAGTCAGAGGAACACAGGCACCTAACCAGATAATATGCGCTAGACAGTAGGAATAATCCAGGCAGATCCTTGGTGGCAGACTGCTTCTTAGGAGCAGACTCAGGGGCGTAACTGCAGAGGAAGCAGACCCTGCGGCTGCAGGTGGGCGCAAAAGGTATAGGGACCCATGAGGCCCAAATAAAGAGCAATTTCAATATGTATTGGTAAAAAAGCACAACCTCTGGATATGTTAGGGGCCCTTAAATGAATTTGCTGTGGGGCCCAATGACCCAATGAGGTTACAGCACTGAGCAGTCTCAATGTAAGGAAGGAAGGGGCTACCATACTGCTTCAGCAGTGCAAGCCTCCAGCCAACCCTGCAAGCACCCTGTGTAATAAAAGGCAAATATAACCTCTGTGTCTGCACAGAGGACAATAGAAACAACAGTAGTAAACTGAGGAGTATCTGCACCTTACCTGATAGCAATGAAAAGTCTGCAGGATGGAAACTTCAGCAAGAACCCGGATAGCTTTCAGCTGAGGGACATAATTAGTATATTAACATTCAGACTTCCCAGTGTAATGAATGTTTCAAACACACCGTGGATACTGATACTTACCGGATCCAGGTACCACCCTGCTTCAGCAGAAAGATTCACCAGCCAGTACTGAAGTACCTTGTGTAACTGAATTTTGCACAGAGGACTCCAGCTCACAACATACGACTTCATATAATATAAGAAGGAACACAGGCACCTTACCAGATAGCTCAGACTTGTCAGCAGGAATATCCAGTCCAGTGGAACACTGCTTGTTAAAGGAGAAGGAAAGGTTAAAACTAAGTAAGCCTTATCAGAAAGGTCCATCTAAATATACCAGTAAACCCCCAAAGTAATGTTGCTCTGAGTCCCCTGTCAAAAGAAATACTGCATTTCTTTCCTTCTATTGTGTACACATGGGCTTCTGTATTAGACTTCCTGCCTTCAGCTTAAACCTCATTGCCCTGGGCAAGAGCATGCTCAGTTTGCTCCTCTCCTCCCACCCCTCCCTTCTCTACTGTAATCTGAGCCCAGAGCAGGGAGAGACTCAGGCAGGAAGTGATGTCACACCACATTAATACTGCAGCTCCTATTCTAAACAAACAGAGAGTTTCTAGAGCTTTTTACTCAGGTATGGTAAAACATTCTACAGAATAAATATAGCATTCTATCTTGCACTATTGCAGCTAATCTATTGGCAATAAAATGCCTCCGAAGCTTTCCTTCTCCTTTAAGAGCAGACTCATAAGAAAGGAAGGAGGTGCCCTACTGCTTGAGCAGTATGGCACTCCTGGAAGTGCCTTAGGCACATGAGCCAATATAACCTCTGTGTCAGCCAAGAGGATGCAGGTTCACCCATACAAAACTTAAAATATTAAACAGCAATAGCAAAGGGGCCAAAGGAACCTGCACCTTACCAGATAGTGACTAGTTAGCTGGATGGAAACTCCAGCCAAAGCCCTGATAGCTCTCAGCTGAGGGACATCTTAAGCTTATTAACATGCAAACTTCCCAGTGAAATTAATGTTTCAAATACACAATGGATACTGAGAAATCAAAATCACTGGATTCAGGTACCACACTGCTTAGGCAGAGGGATTCACCAGCCAGTACTTAAAGTGTAGCAAGAGCCAATACTGTAGCCAATACAGCATTTTGCACAGAGAACGCCAGCTCACAACATAGCTCAGGCTTGTCAGCAGGAATATCCAGACAGGTGGAACACTGCTTGTTAAGAGCAGACTCATAAGAAGGAAGGAGGTGCCATACTGCTTGAGCAGTGCAACCTCTAGCCCTTCCTGGAGGTGCCTTAGTAACATGAGCCAATATAACTTCTGTGTCTGCACAGATGATGCAGGTTCACCCTTACAAAGCTTAAAATATTAAACAGCAATAGCAACAGGCCGAAGGCACACCTGCACCTTATCAGATAGTGACTAATTAGCTGGATGGAAACTCCAGCCAAAGCCCCAATAGCTCTCAGCTGAGGGAGATAATTAGCTAATTAGCATGCAGACTTCCCAGTGCACTACACACAGTAGATAATGAAGAATCATACTCACCAGCTTCAGGCTGTTATAACTAGCCCATATGCATACCCATGGCCCTTTTGCAGAAGTTCTGCAGAGTTCTGTAAAGTCTCACATAACTCAAAAGAAAAGGGGAGTCCAAAAAGCTCACAGGTAACAATGTGGGAAGCCCACACCTGTGTCTATTCCCAAAAAAGCACTAGATTGAATCTGGTGCCTCGCTGGGGGGCTGTTTTAGCACAGGGCTAGGACCATGGCTATGCCCACACCTGCACTTCTTCCCAATAAACGATAATTTACAGATTATGCGTCTTGAGGCATCAGGTAAATTCTTCTCCATTACCTGGGAATCATCCCTCTGTGTCCACACCGAGGTAAAAAATAAGCAAAAAAAATTTAAAATACAGAAGAAAAAACAAAAGGCTCACAGGTAATAATGTGGGAAGCCCCCAACTGTGTCTCTTCCCAAAAAGCATTACATTGAATCTTGTGCCTCGCTAGGCATATAGCAGGGGGGCTATTTTAGCACAGGGCTAGGACCATGGCTATGCCCACACCTGCATTTCTTCCCAATAAGCGATAATTTTAAGATTATGCGTCTTGAGTCATCAGGTAAAATCTTCTCCATTACATGGGAATCATCCCTCTGTGTCCACACAGAGGAAAAAAATAAACAAAAAGAAAATACAAAAGAAAAAACAAAAACTGTGTTTGATTTCTCTCAAAATTCAACAAAAAATAAAAAGTGAGGAGGGAGATCCTACCTCCCTGTCCAGTAGGACAAAAAAATAACTGTGGTGAGGAGGAAGTCATGTGGTCTTATAGGTCATGATTCATTTTGATTGGCTATGTTATAGGTCCTACCTCCAGGTCTGGGAGGGGCAATGCCCATGTATACTGACATGGAGGGACGTAGAAGAAAACTGCTTTGAGAAATCTTTGAGAAATCACTGACATCAGCAGTGTTATATTGACTTACATAATGACATGCCTTCCTTTTTTTGTTGACCAACCGAGCGCCCAAACGCCATGATTCGGCTTTCGGATAAGGTTGGCAATATCACATATAACATCTCTGGGTAACTTTGCCACCCTGCGGCACCCAACATACTCAAACAGTAGTATCATTTAAATCGGTTAAATGTGGATTTAATGGCTGTGAATTGCGGTGACATTATTCCCCTTTCAGAAACTCTGTGCTGAAACACAGCTTAAATCAATTCTTGTATAAGTGGATCATGCTGTGGTAGCAATGAAACTAATTTGGTCCAGTTTCTATATCACTTCTTGTAATTGTCCTCAGTGGCCCTTTCTGCTTGGCTTTAGACTTGTTGTAGGTGTTGTAGCGTCAACAAACGTTAAATTTTAACCTTGTTGGGGATGTCAGACCCTGAACCTTTCAGCTGTTTTGAAGACATTCTGTCCTAAAAAGTTTCTTTGATAAATGTATCTTTTACCATGGAAACAGGGTTGTACTGGAGTGATGGAACACCAGGAAAAAAACACTGTCGGCCCTAGTCCTAATGGGTCCTGTTGACCCAGACCCGCTCCCAGATCATGACAAGATGCAAAAGGTATGCGTGGGGATAGGGTTGGGTCATTAGGTATGCCATATTAAGGATTTGATTAGTGATGGGCGAATTTATTTGCCATGCGCAAATTCGCGGTGAATAAATTTGCGAAATGGCCGCGAAAATTAGCTGGCATCAAAAATGGACTTGGCGTAAAAAACGAGATGCCAGTGCAAATTTCGCAAATTTTTCGACGAAGCGAAACGGCGCAAATTTGCCCATCACTTTTTTGATTACCTCTGAATCAGCTTTAAGTATGCCATAGAAACTGATACTTTCAGAAAATTTGCAATTGGTTTTCATTTTTTATTATTTGTGGTTTTTGAGTTATTTAGGTTTTTATTCAGCAGCTCTCCAAATTACCCTAGCGACCACGCATTGATTTGAACAAGAGACTGGAATATGAATAGGAGAGGATCTGAATAAAAAGATGATTAATAAAAAGTAGCAATAACGATATATTGATAACGATATATTGTCAGTGACCCTCCATTTAAAAGCTGAAAAAAGTGAGAAGAAAAAGACAAATGATTAAGAAACGCTAAAGACAAAATAATGAAGACTCGTTGAAAAGTAGCTTAGCTTTAGCCATTTTATAACAAACTCAAAGTTGACTTCAATGTCAACCAGCTCTTTAAGGAGTTCATAACTTCCCCATGAGGTGGCAGCCCCAGTGGGCCTCAACACCTCAGTCTGAAGTTGAGTAGAATATTTCCTCCAAGCCTATCCTTGCCTCTTGCTGTCGCTCTGGACAATGCTAATTTTTAATTCTAATTCTAAAACAGTACCTCCCAAACTGTGGAGCTTGGAGCAATGGCAGTGAGGCCAAGCCTGGAGGCCAATTAGGGTGAGAACTGAGTAGAACGAGTATTTGCTATCCTAGATACATCTGAAATCTTAGTTAAGGTGGCCATACACGGACAGATAAAGCTGCCCGATATCGGTCCTTTAGACCAATCCGGTAATTTATCTGCCCGTGTATGGGGGCTTCTGATAGGTCTTCCCAATCTATATCTGGACATGAAATTAATTGGGAAGGTTGAATTTTTCTGTCGGAGCCCATTGCTCCTCGCTGTAATCCGATTGTCCGGCCCTAGGGCCGAATGTTCGGATTAGTCCAATATAGCCATGCCGTTGGTGGGCATATTGGTGAAATATCCGCTAGTTTGGCAATGTCGTCAGATGAGTGGATCTCTTCATGTATGGCCAGTTTAAGGGCTTTGGCCAAAGGTTGGATCTTCAAATCGGGTTTGAACTTAAAAAGTGTGTCAACCACTGTAGTTCTGTAAGCACACTGCCTGGTGTCTACCAGGAGCTCAACCTCCAGGGCCATTGCAGAGAAGTTGCAGTGATCAAACCCTTTTGTTTAGCCTAAAGACACAGGAGGACTCTGAGACGACATTGAGAAGATAATGGGACATCGATAAAACACTGTTCCTCTTAACAAAGCAGATCTACAAGCAGACTTAGAAATGCTTTTAGAAAAGCAAAGGAAAGCCCTGCAGCAGGAATATCAATTTTAGGTTTGTGGCTTAAAATTTTCCATTAGGCAGATACAAGGAGACTATAATAAAAATGACTTCTGTGTGCTTTCATGTAGCCGCGGGAGGGTTGCTAGTTTGTTAACCATTTTCTTTTGTTCCACACAACTAAAGGGCAATCTTCCACTCTGTACGTTTCATTACGGGAAGGGAACAGGGTAGCATCAGCCCTTTTGTTGGTGAATTCTGAAAGAATCGGCTGCTCTATTCATGGAGTCATGGGTGATGCCGAAATGGAATTTAATGTTTTCAATGCAAACTGTCACTGCTTAAATAGTATCTTCTGCCTTTTTGAGCATACCGTGTCATTTCCGCCGCTCTTTTGTTTCGGGATGAAATATTGGAGGACAAATGACTCTGATATACATGTCAGGCCTGACAGTCCTTGTAGGAAAGAACAACAACAATATAGAGGCTGTCTGCTCCGTCAGGTAGAAATGCCCATTCGGTAAAAGTGATTGGCACTCTGAACATTCCACATAACTGACCAAACAATAATTGTCTGGCTCCAACATCTTCCAAGGAGGAGTTTCTTCTATAAAACTTCCAGCAAAACATACATCTTCTATCCTTTCCATCCTACATAGGTAACTGACCAAGGCAATGGTGTAACTAGATGTTACTGAGCCCCATAGCAAAAATCAGTTAAGATCTATGGTCCCCATGCTGTTTATTTTGAGTCTCCATGGGAAATGTTCTACTGTAATAATCAAGTATGAATAAATAAGGGGTATAATTAAGTCTAGACTAATTCTTTTGGGTCCCAGAGCTGACTCTTAAAGTCATTTGGATCTCCTGAGGAAAAGTATGGTTTAGTAATAGGTACGTATAACAAAGTTAAAATTGCAAAAACAATTATAGATCAGCGTCACAGGCTATGGAAAGAAACAAATAACAGAACCTAGTACAGGGGTTCCCCGAAAGGTAGATCAGGATCTACTAGTAAATCGTTAGCTGATGATCAGTAGATCTCAAGACAAAAATCTTGTCTAAATCACTCTCCTATTTCATGCTTTTCATTCAAATATTTTTCATTTTAAAGTTACATAAGAAATGATTTTGTTAAGTATAGGCAATATAAATTCTCCCATAAATCAAAATAAGATTTAAGTAATATTTCCCATGGAACAGAATGCCAACAATGCTTTTATGGCTGTAGATCATAATGGGACACCATCACTAAAGTAGACCTCACATTAGTAAAGTATGGGCATTCCTGACCTAGTACAGTATTGTTAATATTCAGTGCAGTCACCAAACACTAATCTGTGTGTGTCTTGAACCTTAGAAAGTCTATGCACAGATTTTTCATGTATGTTCAAACAAGGTGCTTGTAGTGCTTGCTTCAAAAGATAAAATGAATAGTGATGAGCGAACAAATTTGCAGCGAATTTCCACGTTTTGCCGCCGGCAAATAAATTTGTGTAACTCCAGCGAAAATTCTGCATGCGCATCGGAAAAGTCGCTCACGTCAGAAACGGCGTGCGTCAACACTATTCGAATGCCCATTGACTTTAACGCCGGCATCAAAATTGATGCGGGCGACAATTTTCAAGTTTCGCTCATTTTTCGAAGGGAGAAATTCGCCCATAACTAAAAATGAATTAAAATAAGGTGCAATGGTGTTTTCTTCAATCAGTAAAACTCAGCATGTGGCTTCTCCACTCTCTGGTGGGATTGGCAACTTTTCAAAACAGCTTATCAATATCAACTCCAGGGTATTCCTTTTTCTGCAAAGACATTAAAAAGCAGGGACAGCGCCCATAGTGTAATTTGCCTTTATTTTTTAAAAGGTTTTAAAACTTACAACACTTACATAAGTCATACTTCTGAGCGCATATCAAACAATTCAGTCTTATTGTGCAGATCATGGAGGTGAACCTTTTCAATACAAAGAGATGGGTTCTGCTGGCGTCTCCCTCTCCCGTGTGTTCCACCTCTACATCCACTCACTGCTGAGATCACAAGTGATGTCACACTTTTGCTGAGGTCAGCTTCTTCAGCGGTCAGATAGGCAGAACCCATCTCTTCGTATTGCAAAGGTTCACCTCCATGATCTACTCTATTGGGCAAATTCACTGAGATGCCAGGCGCAACTTCGCCGCACTTCGCCACACTTCACCAGGCGTATTTTCGCCAGCGCTCCGCAAATTCACTAAAATCCGAAGTTGCGCACAGGGGTAGCGTAAGTTTTCGAAGTTGCGCTAGCGTTAATTCGCCAAGCGAAGCGAAGTTTCGCTAGCGATGGTTCATTTGCATATGGCGCGAAATTCAAATTTCAATGGAGAAACACGTATCACCACTTCAAATGCCTAGAAAACCTTCAAATCAGCAAATAAAAATTTTATTTTGCCCTACACATGTGCCCACTGTCTAGGTAAGTTGCCATGAGTCAGGAAATGTAGGGGGGAAGGAGGGGAGCCCCAAAAATATTTTTGATCTTTTTTAGCCTATCACCCATCATGTAGAAAACACGCCAGCGTTTTTTGGGACTTAGAAAAAATTTTGACTTTTTTTGAAACAATCCCTATCTACTCTATTGCGCTTCGCCAGGTCTGAGGTGGCGAAGGAAGTCTAGCGTAAAAGGTAGCGTTCAGTACATTGCGCAAGTTAGTGAATTTGCGTAGTTACGTCGCTAGCGAAAATTCGCCTGGCATAAGGGTGCAAAGTAACACTAGCGAATTTACGCCAGCGTTCGTTAGTGAATTTGCAAGTACCGAAAATGCCAAACGCTAGCGAATTGACGCTAGCGTTCGGCGCTTCGCATCTTAGTGAATTTGCGCCTATAAGTCTGGATTGTTTGATCCCACCAGAGTGTCGAGAAGCCATATGTTGAATCAGTAGACACAGCATAGTTGCAACAAAAAAAATCATGTGCAGGCATCAATCTCATAGAAAACACTGGAAATTATGCCAGACAGAAAAATATTCGGTACAACTTCGCCCTATTTCCACTTAATGCACGTGTAGTTGTGTCAATTTTTGGCAAATTGAACCAATTGTTGACTGGATGCAATGCAGCTGTGCCACTAAAACTCTGGGAAGAAACTAAAATTCTGGGAAGAAATGCTGCACTGTGGGGGAAAAAACATATTAGGGATGCACCGAATCCAGGATTCAGTTTGGGATTCGGCCTTTTTCAGAAGGATTCAGATTCGGCCGAATCCTTCTGCCTGGCTGAACCGAATCCTGATCCTAATTTGCATATGCAAATTGGGGTGGGAGGGAAATCGTGTGACCTTTTGTCACAAAACATGGAACTAAAAATGTTTTCCCCTTCCCACCCCTAATTTGCATATGGATTCAGATTTGCTTCAGTATCCAAAATAGTGGATTTGGTGCATCCCTAATAAATATTGCACTCAAAATTGCATTTTGCACACTGCGTCAAGGTAACTGAATGTGGCTTTATGTTATGGGGTTGTCTACCAGCCCAAGGCAAACACCGGCCTTTAGCAGGGAAGATCTGTGGCCCTGAAGATGTCCATCGTCTTTTCTGCTGATTCCCAGCACATGCTATGGGCTGCTGTTGCCTACCTGAGCTTAGGGACCGACACAAAATATACTATTTATTTAGAATAGAAATGTTACAGTACATGGCCAATTTGTAATTGATTCATTTTCACATTACATGGAAACTCAAAACCAGTACAATATGCCTCAGAATTTAATAACCATTCCTGTAGCATCAGCTTCTATGACAGACAAATCTCATTTTCTGCTTGATGATTTGTGACAACCCCTAAGCTTAGCTTCTCAACAGCTGCTCAGAGCCCGCTGACTCTCCTAATCCAAAATGGTGACCTCTGTGCATAACTTGTGCACAGCATTTCAACCCATATTTATGCTAATGGAAGCTAATTACATAACCTTAAATCATTTTAGTAAACATAGTTTTCTATGTTACTGTATAGAAGGCTAAACATTGAGTAATATTTTTTAATTGGCTATTTGTTTAATATGTTTTTCATTAATTGTTTTCTTATTCTACCACTCTAAAATGTGTAGAGCAAAGTTAACTTGTTCTTGGGGTCATTGACCCTGGGGAATTGGTTGCTGGGGTCACAGATCCCATTAAATAAAAAACTAACTGATGGTAAAGTTACCATTTTATTGTTATTCTTATTTTCCAGCACTTTTCCTTTTATGCAGTCCTTTTATCCCAAGTCCTATTTAAGCCCTAGCAACCATATGTCAGTTTACATTCCAGACTGAAGAGCTGCAGAACATATAGGTTAATGGATTGCAAATTATCACAGATTGATGCTCTCCACATCATACTAAGAGCTAATTCTAAATTGAACTGCTCCTTTAAATATACAGGTATGGGACCTATTATCCAGAGTGCTTGGGACCTGGGGTTATCCGGATAATGGGTCTTTCTGTATTTGGATCATCATCCCTTAAGTCTACTAGAAAATCACATAAATATTAAATGGGCCGGTTTTGCCTCCAATAAGGATTAATTATATCTTAGTTCAGATCAAGTACAAGATATTGTTTTATTATTACAAAGAAAAAGGACATTTTTAAAAATTTGGATTATTTGGATAAAATAAAGTCTATAGGAGACAGCCTTTCCGTAATTAAAAGCTTTCTGCATAATGGGTTTCCAGATACCTCTCAACATTTTTAAAATAGAAAGAGGGACAATTCTGTCCATGCCCATTTTTTTGTGGCCACACCCCCTAATTACCATGTGTATTTTACAAAATTTGGCAGGTTATGAAACCATTTCTGTAGTTTTTGTGTTTTTACTAATGAAGGTGAATTTCCCTTTAAGCTGCAAGTTACAATTTCCCCAAGAGACCTGCTTATCTTAAATTGTTACAATTGCTTCTTTGCTTATCTTAAATTGTTACAAATGTATCGAAGTGCAGCTGCAACATATTCTGAGCTCTCTGCCAAAAGCCAATTACGTTTTAGAAACTTTATATCTTTATCTGGCTGTTCAGTGAAGGAGATCAAAGAGAAAGTTGTGACATTTCAGTAAAAATCCCGGACTGCGGGTTGAGTTGTCAAAATTGGGACTGTCCCACAAAAAACGGGACAGTTGGGAGGTATGTGTTTTGTATCCACAGTGGAGAAGTTTTTTTTTCTAAAGAATATAACCATAATATAACCCTTGCTATGGTTTGCTAATGAAGAGGGTTGTTATGTTTCAGTTTGTAAAACTCCGGGGAAGGGAATGGTGATGTCATGTGAACAAGGAGGTTTCATCACTGGGACGAGATGGGTGTGGCATCTGGGGGCAGAACTGTGACACAGTGATTGACGATTGGCTGATTGCAGTGCCAATCAAGGAGTGTCCTGTATGGATTTGTTAATTTGGAAAACTGGGCAGGCAGTTTTGATATGGACAGCCTTTCTGAAAAATGGTCCGGGTCAAAACTAGACAGATGTGAAGCTAATTCGTTTTGTATTGGTACAGGTATGGGACCTGTTATCCAGAATGCTTGGGACCTGGGGTTTTCCGGATAAGGAGTCTTTTAGGATAAAACGTCTTTCCATAATTTGGATCTCCATACCTTAATTCTGCTTAAAAATAATTTAAATATTAAATAACCGTAATAGGATTGCTTTGGCTCCAATAAGGATTAATTATATCTTAGTTGGGATCAAGTACAAGCTACTGTTTTATTATTACAGAGAAAAAGGAAATCATTTTAAAAAATCTGGATTATTTGAGTAAAATGGAGTATATGAAAGATGGCCTTCCCGTAATTCAGAGCTTTCTGGATAATGGGTTTCCGGATAAGGGATCCTGTCAGGGTCGGACTGGCCGGTGGGGCACCGGTAAAAACCCGGTGGGACCCCAGGCCCTTATGGCTGACCCAGATCTGCGATTTTCACTGTGCTCCCTGCCGTGGCCGCCTGTAAAACAAAGGGCACGGCGAGTTTTTAGCCCGTAAAATGAAGCTCGCATCCGCACAAGTGCACACTCGCAGGGGTGCAGGTGCACCACAGGGGTCCGAATGGGGGGCGCTGGACAGCAGCCCAGGTGGGCCCTGGGCCCCCCAGTCTAACCCTGGATCCTATACTTATGTTATATTCAAATTTTGGCATTGTAGGGGCAAATGGCCTCATGCCAGTGATTAGGTGCAAGTCAGTTGCATGTGTTGGCACAACATGCCGGAGGGACCTTGGATGTAACATGTTGTATAACGCAAGTGTTAATCCCAGGTCTGTGCAGCCTGTATGTCCTCATTACATTGTGAGACCAACTGACTTGGGCCATCAGTGCAATTTGGAAAAAAGCACATACAGGCATACTGTCGGAATCTTTGTAAACTTTGGGTTTTGCAATTCATTAAAGAATCATTATATTTAGTAAGTTCAATAACTCTCTAATGGGCAATGTAATAAAAGTTATAAATTTGAAAAAGAATCTTAGAAATAATAAGAAAAATGTACATTTTGCATTATATTCTTCGTTAGAGTTTTTTCATATCAACTAGAACTGTTAGCATTCTTTCCAAGAACTATTTGAAAGTGGGGTCTTTTTTGCTGCAAAAATGAAGGGGGTTATTTACTAAAACACCAATTATTCTGATCGGGCTTTTTGGGGCAAAAACTAAAATTTTTTGAGATTTATTATACCCCAATGCTGCAAAAAGCCAGAATCCAAAAATTCACCATCTCAGACCTGCCATGGTCATGTATAAGTTAATGGGAGATGACCCTAACCCAATTTGAAGATATTGTGGTCTGTGCTGGATTTAACCCAATAATCTCAAAAAATTCTAGGTTTTCGGCAAAATCCTGAAAAAATCGAGCGATTCAGTAGATGAGTCAAAAAAAAGGTATGATTTGGGTGTTTGCTTGATTTTATCGAGATTTTTTCTGATCTGATTTATTTGAATTATTTTAATGATAAATAAGGCAAAATCGGGCATGGGAGTTTGGTCGAGCTTTTTTTATTGAAACAATAAGACAAAATTGTGAATTTTAGTAAATAACACCCAAAATGTTTGCCCAAATGGAAACTGTTTAACATTATCCTTATTTCATTGAGACATTCTGCCAATGGTATTGTAATAACCAATTTGTTGGACGCAGTAGGAAGATAGTCCAAGTTGGCAGTCCGTGAGTTAATAATAATAAGGAAGAGTAAAGGTTATCAGGACAGAGTAAGTAAATTATATATAAGATGTTTTTTCTTTCATTTTAATGCAGTATTACTGATTTATTAGCTGCACTCTAGCCAGGCCTTTAATCAGATCCTCAGAGACCCCCGGGTTGAGCACAAATGCAGTATCGGGAAGGATCCCCACCATTGCCTTTTGCTTTGCTACTCACTAACGTCAGTCTGACCTGCTCCTCTGAGTGCACTTCAAGGCCAACCTTAGCTGCCAGGGAGATGCTGGGGTTGTAGTTCTACAACATCAGAAGGAATACAGGCTGGACATTACTGAGCTCAGTTCTTTCTCAGAGCCACCAGTGCCAGAGGTTAGTTACGGACTCTCCGTGAGCTTTCCAGCCATCTGCTGACTTGTCACATTTATTTCCCTTGCTTAAATGGAATCTCAAAGACGTATCGGAGAAATTGTGTCTAAAAGAGTTACTGTCACATGAAGCCCATTTATCATTAAAGGCTCAGTAAACCTCGAAGGCAAAGGGACAATATACCATTTTTGTTGTAGAATTTACATTTGTTTATCATTTTACACCATAGGTTAATCTGCACAGGGATTTACATTTTTATCTGTACATTTGCATTTATTTATATAAGTGGGAACAGCCATTATTATTGCAAGGCTATACAGGGGCTTTAATGATTGGTTGATTTCCTCATGTGGGTGCAGTTTTGGGAAAACCCGGCTTGGATTTTTCAGATGAAAACGCTTGGATGAAAGGTATCTAAGAGCTTTGGCACTCTCCCCATTTTGATTGGTAATACTTGGCGTGGCAGTCAAACCCCTGCTAGGTGTCCTGATCATTTCCCATTAGCTTGAATGGGAACCAATAAGAGAATGGGGCCATATAAGGAGGCAATTCTCCCAAGTTCCACCAAAGGAGCTCAGAATGAAATGCAGCCAACCCTTCCGTTTTGACACAGGCTCATCCAAGTACCGAATGAAGGTGGAATGCAACATGATGCACTCAGGAGCACCTTCAATGGGACAGTACTTATACCTATGTCACTGTTATACTGGAAGACACATTGCATTGTTGCATTACAAGGCAGGGGAAGCTGATCTGTACACCCAGAGGGGTCATTTACAAAGTAAAAAGTAGTAAAAAAAAATGGTGATGGTTTTTTTTGCACCCCGCAAAAACCATAGTGGGTAGTAGGATTGCAACCTGTTCGGTTTTGACCCAAACAGTTCGGTTTTTGTAAGGTCTGTTCAGGTCTCAACTTACTGTTCGGTTTTCAGCCTTATGAAACCCAAACAATGATCTGGCAAATACTGTACATGAAAATAATTTAAATACTAAGATGCTCACATTAAAATGGTTTAGTTACTATATAGGTTAAAAAAAAAGCATATCAACCGAAAATAAGAGTTTTTTTCTAAATTAGCATTTATTTATTTCAGAGCTTTCTGGATAATAGATTTCATACCTGTAATTAAAGGATTGGGCTTACACATCAAGCAGAATATAGCGAGAGATAGGGTTGCCACCTGTCTGGTTTTGAACTGGGCATCAACACTTTAAATAACACTGCAATAACATTTCTCCCAACCCTAACTAGCCAGACTCGTACATTAGGGAGTGCTGCGCAGTAGTAATGTGTGGGCTGGCTGAAGCCTGCAGGACCTGTGGGTTGGGTGCAACTCTGGGCCCTAGGCAAACTGGCCGGTTGCTGCACCGAATAGGCTCTTGTGCCTGCACAGTCTCTCACAGCCGGCAATGAGAGTGAGGAGAGAGGGGACCTGACTAGGGGAAGGAGACAGAGATGGAATGTGCCTGGTGTTCCCCCAGCTTAGTGCCCTAGGACCATGCCTACTCTGCCTTTCCTAGTTCCGGCCCTGGTCAGGTGGGTTTAGGCAGACTTCTACACAATACTTTCAGGCCAAAAATGGGTTTGGGATGAACTTTAGCCTGCGTCCATCCTGCCCACAACCTTCGATCATCTTCTACTGCCCCTTTTCTGTGTGCGCCTTTTGATATACTCGCAGCGGCGTGCTCTGCCCCCTTCTGTGAAGACACAGTGGGGCTGGTCGGGCTTCTGTATATAAACAGGAGTGCACCTGGTTAAGGTAGGGTGCGGGTCGACTTTTAGTCAAATGGCTGTGCCAGAGTTGTACTGGTGTTTAAGGCCTGTCGCTTGCCAACCCATTCCCGGCTACTTTTCTGCTGATGTCAAAGCCACTAGGGCTGTCACCTTTCTTGTAGCCGTGACGATTATTGGTTTGGGTTGGGTCTTAAAAGCAATGGAGTTTGGTTGTTGCAGAGGTAGAATTGTGACATTGCAGGGGCAGGCTAGCCATAAATGGATGAAGCAGGTTGAAAATATTTGAGTATGTAGGGTTTGCAGTTATACAGGGGGAGTTGAGGGAGGGAATGGAGGTGGTTCGGAGTTGGCCTGACATCTAGCGATTTACTAAAAGTATATTGCCTGTAAATTTGTAATACTCCAGCCTTGGCTGGCAACCCTAAAAGCCACTCGCTAGTTTACCCCACTGGTCGCTAGCCACTGCCCTCTTGCACCATTGGCACGTGTCCTTGTTGGTTACCTCTAGTTCCTGACAACAAACATAAGGCTACATTATATCCACCTGTGCTTGCACCTTGCTCCACATTTGCAGTCCTATTGTTTAATAAGCTCAGATACTGTATGCCCCCGGCACAAGTTCTAAGTGAATGAGCACTAAGGCCTGTCATTTTTTTGGGGACATAAGTAAATGATTCCTCATGTGATGTTTTTTCCACCCATAAATCAGTTTTACCATATAAATATTATTTTACACCACTATAAAGCTCATAGCTACACTGACGGTACACTTGGTCTTCCATGAAAATACCCACAGCCATCAGCCGGATCAGCCAGTAAATGTGAAGCCTGTTGTCCCTCAGTGGAAGATAAACAGACTAGAGAGGAAAGCGCCTAGAAAATGAAAAGGTTTTCTCTCCTTGCCTCAGGCTAACTTTTGATGCTCGCCATTATAATTTCTCCAGAGCGGCTTCTTCTGAGTCCTGATACTCAATCAGCTCCTTGGAAGCCTGTTTACCTGTACCTGTCAGGTCGAATTGATTGCTCAAGTGAGCGCTCTGCATTTCTTGCCCTGGAATCACTGCCGGTAATTGCAAAATGCAAACCAGAGTGAGGAGGAGACACAAGCACCCCCTTTCTATGTGATTGCCATTTCTTTACTCCTTTCTCTTGCCACAGAAGCCTTGTCCTTCACTAGGACACACAAAGACACTGGTTGCTTTTTCTAGCTCGTTTGAAATTTCTCTCTGAAAACGGATTTATAGTTTTGGAAATTTAAAGTGATCTACACATAAAAGCAGGGGCGTAACTATAGAGGAAGCAGACCCAGCGGTTGCAGGGGGGCCCAGGAGTGTAGGGGTACCAGTGAGACCCTAATTAATGAGCAATTTTAATATATCTTGGTAAAATAGGCCAACTTATAAATATTTTGGGGCCCTAAATTGAATTTGCTATGGGGCCCAGTAACAACTAGTTACGCCACTGCATAAAAGGGAGTTTAAAATACAGGATGATGGGTGGCCTAAAGTTCTACTTATAATATAGTATTTGCTGGAAAAGGGGAGAATATTGTAATATTCGAATTGTTATTTGCAAGTACATGCATAGACACAAGGGAACCTGGAATAATAGTCAGCCCAGAATTGGCAACAATTTTATGGGTTTCATCAATAGTCACAACTGATTTGTACCGAACTCTAATCTAGTGAAAAACTCCATGCATGGAAGAGACGGTGTTCCATTATGCGCCGCAACTCAGAGCTATTTTGCATTCATATTAATGCATGAATTAGAGGCAGCTGGAGCAGGTTGGAGTTCTGGGGAGAAGAGCTTTGCATTGTGGGTAAAACATTTTTGTTCACAAGTGCAATCTGCAAGGTTTTTTTTGCCTTGATGTGTTTTTCCCGGAATTCCAGCGTCATTGTGGTAACAAAAGGGATGTGCACCTGACATGCGACGGATGCATCAAAATTAGCACATTTGTAACACAAATTGGTTGAAGTCATTTCTAGTGATGAGCGAATTTTATCAGCTGTCATGGATTTGTGGCGAAATTTTGAATTTCGACCATCTGTAAGTTTTTTGCACGACAAAAAAGTCGCCAAGTATTTAACTTAAAAATTGAATGCATTTGTAAAAAAAATTACACGTACGAAAAAACACCCATTGACTTATACATTTGTGAAAAAAGTCACCATAAGAAAAAACACCCATTGACTTTAATGAATTTGTAAAAAAAAAGTCACCATAAAAAAATGCCCATTGATGTTTGCATTTGGATAAAAATGTCAGCGGTAGAAAAAATGCCCATTGACTAATACATTTGAACAAAAATGTCACCATGAGAAAAAACTCCCTTTGACTAATGCTTTTGTAAAAAATGTTGCCGTAAGAAAAAATGGCCATTGACTTTAATGCATTTGGATAAAAAGGTTGTTGAGACAAAAAAAATCACCAGAAGAAAAAACTCCAAATAATTAATGCATTTGGAGCGACAAAAATTGTTGCTATCGTAAAAGATTGTCTAGGCCCCAAACTACCCTAGCAACCATGCATTGATTTGGATAGGAGACTGGAATATGAATAGGAGAGGCCTGATTATTGAGTAATAATAAGTAGCAATAACAATAAAATTGTAGCCTTGCAAAGCATTTATTTTTAGATCACAGTGACCCTCATTTGAAAGCTAGTGTCAGAAGAAGAAGGCAACTAATTAAAAAACTATAGAAAAAAAATTAAGGCCAGCTGAAAAGTTGCTTACAAAAAGCCATTCTGTAACATACTAAAAGTTAACTTGAAGGTGCAGCACCCCTTTAAAGGAACAGTTCAGTGTAAAAATAAAAACTGTATAAATAGATAGGCTGTGCAAAATAATAATGTTTCTAATAGAGTTAGTTAGCCAAAAATGTAATGTATAAAGGCTGGAGTGACTGGATGTGTAACATAATAGCCAGAACACTACTTCCTGCTTTTCAGCTCTCTAACTCTGACTTAGTCAGCGACTTCAAGGTGGCCCACATGGGACATAACTGTTCAGTGAGTTTGTAATTGATACTAAGCATGCGGCTCAGATTCAAAAGCAACAGTTATGACCCATGTGCCCCCCTCAAGTCACGGATTGGTTACTGCCTGGTAACCAATCAGTGGAAACCAAGAGAGCTGCAACACAGGAAGTAGTGTTCTGGCTATTATGTTACACATCCAGTCACTCCTGCCTTTATACATTACATTTATAACTAACTATATTAGAAACATTTTTTCATTTTGCACAGCCTATCTACCCAGTTTTTATTTTTACACTGAACTGTTCATTTAAAGGGGTTGTTCACCCTCCAAACATTTTGTTTCAGTTCTTTTCAGATAGTTCCCCAGAAATTAAGATTTTTTTCGATTACATTCCATTATTTATTTTTTACTGTTTTTCCAAAAAAGTTTAAAGTTAAATGTTTGTGTCTCTGGTGTTTGAGTCTGGCAGCTCAGTAATTCAGGCTCAGACTCTGAACTGTTACAATTTTGCAACATTTAGTTGATCCATTTCTCAGCAGCATCTCTGGAGTATCAGCAACTATTGTATCAATTCTAACAGCTGCCTGTAATGAAACCCAGAGATTCTGTTCAGCAGGGACAAAGATAAGAAATGTATCAACTAACTGTATCAATTTAGAACAGTTTACAGGGTCGGCGACCCGCCCCCCCTCCCAGAGCTGCTTTTGAAATTGAAAAATTACACTTTACACTCCAATATTAGAAAAACGGTGACACATAGAAAATAGAAAGTAATTGGAAAAGGTCGTTATTTCTGGTGATCTATCAGAAAACAACTAGTTGTTTGAAGGTGAACAACCCCTTGTGCCTCAAGAGCTGTAGCTCCTTTTATTCCGGTACCCACATGTCAGAGTTGGACCCAGGGTTGGACATTCACTCACCTGGTGACATCACACGGCCTTTCTAAGTGTGCAGCTTATACCCAGGCACTCAGCATGACTTAGCTTGTGTTTTTGTATAGGAATCCTTCCCTTGCCACCCCCATTCAATTTAGACTTATTACTATAAACAATAAATGAAAAGCCTGGCACTCTCGCATGGCTTCCCAAGTCTCTGTGCAATGCACCTGCAAGCAGAGTCTCCCTCCTTCCACTCCCTTTATTCAGCCGCATTTCCACAGTCTGAGTGTATTCTGGCTGCTGGGTAATTACTAATGCACTTACAAGGGAAGAATAAAGGAATGTTCATTGCTGCTATTTGCTACATTTTCTTATTCAGATGCAATTGGGGGGGGGGACGTTAAAAACCAGGATATTGTGAATGGATCCATTGCTTGCTATTAATAGAATTATTGCACGCCACTTGTACTTTTATGCTTTTATGCTGCATGTTCAGGATGGAGCAGAAAGTGGGTTGTTTGTATACCCCTTCCCGCAATTCCACAGTTTATATTCTGTATTTAGTGCCTTTGAAAGCAATGTGTGGGTTTAGGGTTAGTGTTTTGTGTCAGCCTGTGATTGGAACATCAGATGGCCTTGGCTTGCTTTGCCATAAGGAATCAAAACAACAATAATTTCCTTATATCAGTAGATAATATCTGGAACAGCTTTACCAGATGTCTGTATCCCAATCTGCTGCACCCCTCTCTCTAGAGAGTTTCCATTTCATTTACTTAAATGTTCTGGAAAGTACAGTATATAGGGTGTTGCTCTGCCTCGACTAAGCTTTTAATATGTGTTGCACTTTCATAGCTCAGTCAGGTACAGGCAGCAGTACAGGAAATCTAAATGAGGTTTTTGGTTGAAGGGGATGATCCTTCCTTATGCCTAATGCTCTTCTACTGTTTAGCTTCAGTGCCATAAAGCAGGTCATGACTGCAGTTTCCCCCAAGACAGGTAAAGTTGTAGTATGCAAAAATACACTTCCCCATGCAAACACAAAAAGTAGCTATAGTAAAGGTTATGTACATACACAGAATGATATGCAAAGTTAATTTCTGAGACACAAATGCAATTGTGCTTGCATGTGTTTGGGCACTGGATGCGGGTTTGCAGTGCTGCATTTAAGCGGCATTAGTGTATGATACTTTTGCTGCAAGTCTGCTGCACCTATTGATGCAACCTCCTGTGGGAACCCTGCAGTTACAAGGTCCTGGGTGGTGGTAGCATCACCTACGTGATATCAGAAATGGGGGTGCAGTGTCGGACTGGCCTACCAGGATACCAGGAAATCTCCCGGTGGGCCCAGGTGCTTCTAACCATTTGGCCTATTTCATGATCATTCCTTATTTCTTTATGAGAACAAAGAGGCTTAATAATGTGTAGTATGTAGAGGAAAGAGAATAGGAGAATAAAGAGGTTGAGTGAGGAGAGGTGGTATAATAGTTTAGAAAGTGGGCCCTCAGCCTAAGGTTTTCTGGTGGGCCTCTGGCATCCCAGTCAACACTGTGGGGGTGGGTCGGTATAGAAGCGACTGGGTCGGGTGCTGGTCTTGATGAGTCAGTTTAGTGTCGGGTGTTGGTTAAGAAATTCACTACTCCAGGGTTCCCCAACATCAATAGGATTGCACACTAGTGATGGATGAATCTATGTTGTTTCACTCGCAAAACACATTGAAGTCAATGGGTGTCAAAATAACTTCAATTTTGGCCGAGCAACAATTTGTATATGCGCTACTATTTTGTCCAAATGCAATAACCTCAATGGGCGTCCGAATAACTTTGACGCGTGACAATTTTATGACTATTACGACTTTTCTGACGCGCGACTATATTTTTTTGTTGAATTTATTTGCTGGCGCAAACTCGGCGCAGATTCGTGACTGGCAAATTTATTTGCCCATCACTATTGCGCACGATTCAATGAAGAAGCAGTATGGACCCAATTGTGCGTAGGGCAACTATACCTAGTACAAGGAGCCTGTTTGGAGTATATGGAACAATTCCACACATTTTAGAACACGCAAAATTTGTAATTGACACATATAGTTGTTTTGTATAAGAAAATGTATTTTGCTCTGATGACGGTATCTTTTTGAAAAGCTACTGGTAGCTTTAAAGAAAAACACAAACTTCATAATCAGGGCAGGAACTAAGCGTAGGCAGAAAAGGCATGTGTCTAGGGCACTAGGTATATACCTCTTGAATCTCTCTGCTTACTTCAGTTTATAAGTTACAGGGAAAGGGAGTCAGGTTGTGGTGTCCCTGGGGGTGATCAGGGTGGAAGTTAGCTGTGGGTGACCCCACCTGTAGGCCCAGCACTGTTCATAAATCAGTCCATGTTGAGATATAGGCCCTTTTCTAAATAGGGGCAAACACTTTCCCTGCACTACATCTTCCTGGTTAAGCTCCATCCCTGTGTTTGGAATGGGCTACATACTCTGTAAAATGTTCTGCCTTTATTGTATCACAAGCATAAATATGCTCAGCATCCAATAATATTTTTTTTAATTAAAAATAGGTATTTAACTGGAACTGTGAAACTCTTAAATTGCAGAAGTTCAGCATTTGCCCAGGCCCTTCTTTTCTTCTTCTTCCTCCTTTTTATCTCAGCATTGCAGTCCCTTGGAGAAATCAGAGAAAATGAAAGATGAAAATTGCCAGGGCAGTAACAGAAGAAAACAATTTGATTTATGGAGCTCCCAGTGATGATAAGCCTCACACCTACTTATTCAGATCATTTAATTTTTAATGGCAAATTTAATTAACAGTTCAAGGGGTCCGTAAGAAGCGACACGTCCAGAAATAAATAAGGCCTTTTCTTAACATGACCATTATCTTTCTTCAGGTGACTGCCATCCTCTCGTATCTATCAATCTTCTAATATTTATTATTCAGGCTCTGTGTGCATCCAGTGCACCATGACAAATACACACACAATGCTGTCATGTCACTAACAGCCAACAAGGAAGGTCATTTTTTTTTTTAAAGTTTTTATTTATGCTTAAACAGTTACAACAAAAAATAAAACAGATTAGGTGAAAAGGAAGAGAAGAATAGGACAGAGAGAAGTAATGCTAAGTAAGCATTTACGAGTCATATTTATTTATACAGACTGAGCCATCCAAGTGTCCCAAATTGCATTAAACTTAGCTGGACATCCTCTAGACAACAATTTTTGTTTGGGTAACACATAATTAATTAGTTTTTTCCAGAGGGTGAATGCTGGAGCAGATGTGGATTTCCATGTCAACAGTATGGCTTTCTTTACATAGAGCAATAACTGGAGGTAACATAACCACTGGTGTGACGAGAGACCCAAGTCTAGGGCCCCTGGGAACGTTGAACGTAAGGACAGGGACATGACTGGGGGACAAATAGGGCCTTCACTAGTGGTGTGGAATTATGGGAGTTGTAGTTGGCAGAATATGGGAGGGAGGAGGAAAAGAGGGTTGGGCCAGAGAGAAGTGGCAGCCATTTTTACCTGAACGTGGAGACAGCTTCCCACCCTGGTGAAACAAGGAATATAAGGGAGAGCAGGTATAATGGTGATTGTGTTGTCACAGCGCAAAGGGGGGTTGGTGGGCTGCACTATGGGCAGCTGAACAGTGAAAAGAAACTGGAAGGGGTCGTTGAAGCGGGAGAGATTTGGGGGCTAGGTGCAGTTAGGTGAAACAGTAAGTGGGTGTGTTGGGAACTTGCCTCAGGTTTGGTAACTGTCAGATTGTTTCATTATATGTAGTGATATGCAGCCAGCAATGGTTTATGTATCTGTTTATGCATTGGTTATGGGTGGCTAATCATTTTTAAGCTTTGGCCTTTCCACCCAGATTTTTGGTGTCTGTGTCAATTATTGGGTGAAGAAGAAAGGCCCGGGGATTGAGGATCCACAAGTTTAGGAAGGTCATCAATATCGTTGGGCATTGGAATTGATTATTTTACTTTAAAAACCTTCCCTGTTTAGGCTGATGCCATCTGTCTTTAATTTCAATGAAACCCACCTGACACCACAGTAACAGGCAGTTCTTGGCCTAAAAATGCACATTTCAGCCTGAGACCCACCTTTGCTGGTAGTATCTGTTGGTTCTGTAGTAGGGATGTAGCGAACTGCCGTTAATGTGTTCGCGAACGCCGTTCGCGAACACCGGCAAAAAAGCGAACAGTTCGCGAACAGTTCGCGAACTTCGAACGCTCAATAAAATCGTTCGATCGAACGATCGAAGGATTTTATTCATACGATCGAAGGATTTTCGTTCGAATCGAACGATCGAAGCTATTCGATCGAATGATTTTAATTCAATCGAATGCTTATAATCGTTCGAACGAATGGAAATCGTTCGATTTTAGCGATCGAATGGTCGAACGAAATTTTACTTCGAATCGAACGCGAACACCAATTGGCGAACGTCGCGCGACGTTCACGAACATTCGGCGGACGCGAACAGTCGAAGTTCGCGCGAACTAGTTCGCCGGCGAACAGTTCGCTACATCCCTATTCTGTAGTTTAGCAACATACCCAATCCATCCCCGCAGCAGGTGAAGTTGTAATTTGACAGGTGCTATTGGACAGATTTGGGGTGGCAGTTTGGGTCAAATTGACCTTGCCTGGAATCAATGTTTTTATGGTCCACTACAAATTGGAATACATTCCAAAAGACTGATGGGAAAACGAATGGGTCATATGTGGGTTGCTTCATATCTAAATGAAGAAGATGCATTGATAAAAGTAATAGGAAGGCATTGAAGGTGTAGGAATGTATTTGCCTTCATTCAATGTTAACCCCCAATGATGATGCGATTGTATTAAAGAAGAGGGTGGCTTGAACATTAGACAGTGGGGAGGTACTAGTGGGGGTATTAGAATACTTGGTTATTGGTGACCATACTGTTTTCTAATTTAATATATGTTGCATAAAACAACAAAGAATTTAAGATTTTCAGAACATAGATTAATAAATTAGGTTCTTAGCTGCAAACACAGAACATAACATTTGTCCTTTGCAATTCTATTAAACCATTATAGTTTTCACTTATTTCCTTATGGAAGAAATGTCTAAGCATTAAGGACCAATGTATATGATTTAATGAAGGAAAAGGAATGCTTTTAAAGTCGTTCAAATATTCGACCATTCGATAATCGCAGTACTGTCTCTTTAAAAAAACTTCAACTTCAATACTTCGCCAAATTAAACCTGCCGAAATGCTATGTTAGCCTATGGGGACCTTCTACAACCATTTTGTAAATTTTTGTACATCAAAGGAAAATCCTTCAATCGTACGCTAAAATCATTCGAATCGTTCGATTTTCCTTTGATCATTCGAACGCTAAAATCAGTGTTGAACTTCAATCAAGTTGAAGGATTTCAATTCGAGGGTCGAATTTCAAAGTTTTTTTAACTTTGAAATTCGACAATTAGTAAATCTGCCCCTAAGTGTTACAAACCATGAAAAAAGAGGGACAAAGAAACAATAAGAGGGATAAATGAGATAAAAAAAAATGAGGAGTTGATTGCTATACTTGCAAAGGCACATCACAAAAATGTTTACATACGTCAGCAAAAAAAAGATGCAGGTTAAATGTTTGAAATTTTGGCTCCAGCAAATGCACTTAAAGGAGAAGGACAGGTACCGAAGCAGTGTATTGTCAATAGTTTAGCCACAATAGTGCAAGTTATAACACTATTTATTCTGTAGAATGCTTTACCATACTTGAGTAAACAGCTCTAGAAGCTGTGTCTGTTTGTTTAGGATAGCAGCTGCCATATTAGCTCGGTGTTACCACATCAGGCCTGAGTTTCCCTGCTCACGCATAGCTCTGGGCTCAGATTACAGCAGGGAGGGGGAGAGGAGCAAACTGAGCATGCTCATGCCCGGGGCAAGGAGGTTCGAGCTGATGGCAGGAAGTCTGATACAGAAGCCCATGTGTACACAATAGAAGGAAAGAAATGTGGTGTTTCTTTTGACAGAGGACTCAGAGCAGCATTACTTTGAGGGTTTACTGGTGTATTTATAAAGACCTTTCTGATAAAGCATACTTAATTTTAGCCTTTCCTTCTACTTTTATTTTGTTTTCTCCGTATATACAAGAGAGGTGCCAGAGAAAGAGGCAGAGTTAATGTGAACAATACTCAGGCTGATGGAACACACCCATGCATGCTAAGAGAGTTTAGTTCAGTTTTAGCTATTTCTTATTTTCTCAGACTCTCTTTCATCTGGCATTATACCAGTGGATTGGAGGAAAGCTGATGTAATTTGAATATAAAAATGTATTACAATCTTAACCTGGCAGGGACAATTAACCTGTAATTTGACATCTCTGCTGGACAGGTTGTTTCTAGGTTTGTTTTGAAATCAAATTCAAGATTATGTTATGAATGAGTGGCATTATAAGTAGTAATCAGCGTGGCTTTATGAAGGACAGATCTTGTCAAACAAACGTACATGCTTTTTATTATGTTTGAAGTTGGATAATGGAATAGCGGCAGGTGTGATTTACTTCGACTTTTCCGAAGATCTTGATAGAGTACAGCGCAGATGTTTGCTTTTTAATCTAAGATCTGTTGGTCTTGTTGATCCTGTTTGTACATGGATAGAAAAGCGTCTGGAGGATTGTTGTATAGAGAGTCGAATAGTACAGTACATTGTCTAATTGGCCTAGAGTTCTAAGTGGTGTGCCATTGGGTTCTATATTTGGTCTAGGGCTTGAAGGGTGGCAATAAAAGCAAATGTTTGTTGAAAATTGCGTAGAACAATCAATTTCATCCGTGATATGACACCTTGTAGGGGCATCTCAGTAATGTGGGCAGTTAAATGGCAGATTAGCTTCATATATCAACACTTCACACATCCATTCATGCAACTCTTACAAGTAACACCTGTTTCTAGCAGTTGTATGAGACTTTGGTAATCCTATCACCGTAACCTCACAGAATCACACCCCTGTGAGTTTCAGATGTCCCCTCTCTGAAGAGTTACAATGTGCCATTGTGGTTGGATTAGTGGAAGAGTTTATATGCCAAGAACTATGCCAAGAACTTCAGTTGAACTGAAGAAGCTGCTCGGATGAGTAGTGAAACGTCTTCAATGATTACTCAGCAAGTCCTAGTTGTTATACTAGATATTATCTTATCTACTTGAGATTTAAAGACATGCAGGGTATTTATACCCTTAATGGGACTAAGTTATGCAGATCCTTGATGAAGAAGGTTCTTGAAGTGCTTGTGGGTATACAGAGTTTGCAGCAAGTAATGCTAGTGAGCAAGGTGTTGGTTGGGGTATAGATTTGCAATAGTGGGTAATTCTTCCCCTTTACAAAACACTGGTAAGGCCCAATCTAGAGTATGCAGAGCAGTTTTGGTCTCCAGTGCTTAAAGGACTGAACCCTAAAAAATAATATGTTAAAGAATGCTATAGGTTATATACTGAACTTATTGCACCAGCCTAAAGTTTCAACTTCTCAACGGCAACAATGATCCAGGACTTTAAACTTGTCAAATGGGGGGACCATCTTGGAAAGTGTCTGCTACACTCAGTGGGCTCTGAGCAGCTGTTGAGAAGCTAAGCTTAGGGGTCGTCACAAATTATCAAGCAGAAAATTTGGTTGTTCTGTAATATAAGCTGATGCTACAGGGCTGATTATTACATTCTGATGCTAATTCACTGGTTTCTGTGCTGCCATGTAGTAATTATCTGTGTTAATTACTAATCAGCCTTATATTGTGACATTTCTATTCTATGTGTACTGTATATTGTGAGTGGGTCCCTAAGCTAAGTGACAGCAGCACAGAGCATGTGCAGTGAATCAGGAGAAAAGAAGACGGGGAGCTACTGGGGCATCTTTGGAGACACAGATCTTTACTGCTAAAGGGCTGTGCTTGCCTTGGGCTGGTACAGAAGCTCAAAACATCATGTACAAAATTTCTACCTGCTTGTTTATTTAGGCTTAAGTTCTCCTTTAAAATAGAGTGAGCCCAAAGAAGAGCGACTATAATTATAAGAAAGACTTGAAATGTTAAAGGGCAATATGATTACTATATATGACCCATTCTAATAAAATGAGTAAAGGTGGTCATACACAGGACTAATTTGGCCCAAATCTAATAAAATGAGTAAAGGTGGTCATACACAGGACTAATTTGGCCCCCTCAGACCAAGTTAGGGACCCGACTTGGGCCTGCTTAATGTATATCTGACTGGTAGGTCCCATCAGACTAGTAACGCATTAATGTGGGCCAGAACGTTTGTGGCTCAATTGGGCCCAGATCCACTTGTTTGGCCATGTATGCCCACCGTAACCAGGTGGATCGTGTAATAAATCATTTATAAGAGGTGCTCCTGTCTAGTTCTCCTTTGCCTTCATTCATTGATATATTACGTGATCCACTTCATTAAAATGTAGGTAATTTTTACATCTTAGGGTTCGGCATCTATTCATTCCGATGCACCACCAGACATAAAAACAGTATGATGTTTGTTTGAATGCATTAGCTCTCTGTATTTCTCTGTCAAACATATATTTATTTGAATATGTAATCCGTATAGTGCATGGCTGCACAATCTCCATCAGAGTCACACGCTTCCATGTATAAAATTTCTGCAGTGCGAGTTTATATTGTGACAGCCGTTTGAGAACAGTACCCACTGTCACCTGTCATTCTCATTGTCACCGTGGGGAATATACAAACTCAGGGGAACATGGCTTCTATTTATAGGCAGAAAGAGCAGCTTAGCTGAGCGGAACAGCAGGTCCCACAATGGGGTGCAGGATGGCGGTGCTGTCTGCATCATCACTACGTGCCATTAAGGTGACTTGTTCTGGCCTCCCAGGTACTGCGCTCATCATCATTTCTCTGTGCAGGGTGAACGTACCCACTTCACTCCATTAACTGTAAACTGCCTGAAAGCTATAGTGATTTCCGAAGGGGCAAAAAGAGCTAAGTAGGTCCCCTTGATTTATATGAAACCAGGCAGTGATAGGCAGATTCCATTAATGCAAATGACAGGCTTGGGTTCTTATTCTCCTGAATATTCCATGTGTGCCATGAACCTTAAATTGCTGACGCGTGCAAGAGCTTGTTTAAGGGCACCTTTATTTACAACCACTTCCATAGTGTTTTGAGTATCCCATTCTGCATACGGCTGCTGCTTAGTGGGACCTAAGCAGCTTGCACTCTATTAACTACATTGGAATAATAATCATTGCAATTAGAATTCTCTCTCTCTTTCTATCAGCCCTATATATATATATATATATATATATATATATATAGGGCTATATATATACTGTATATACAGGTTAAGGGATCCATTGTCAGGAAACCCATTATCCAGTAAGCTCTGAATTACTGAAAGGCTGTCTCCCATAGACTCCATTTTATCAAAATAATTCACATTTTTAAAAATGATTTCCTTTTTCTCTGTAATAATAAAATACTAGCTTGAACTTGATACCAGTTAAGATATAATTAATCCTTATTGGAGGCAAAGCAAGCCTGTTCGGTTTATTCAATGTTTGAATGCTTTTCTAGTAGACTTAAGTTATAGAGATCCACATTATGGAAAGATCAGTTATCCGGAAAACCCCAGGTCCCTAGTATTCTGGATAACAAGTCCCATATCTGTATATATTTACAATAAAAATGACTATGTACAATAAATGAATCTGACAGAAAAGGAATATGCCAAGGACATCTACAGGTTTATAGATAAAATACCCTTTATTTACCTCCTGCGCTTATTCCTGGTGTCTCTCTTGCCTTTGTTCTGCCCCACTGTGATTATCCTTTTCCCCTGCTCGGTCCCCTGCAGTTCCATATGCTTTTCTCCCTACCATATGTGCCTTATCACCGCTTGTGTTGGAGCCAATGTGCCCCTGAGTGAAGGAGACGCAGCCAGCAATGGCATTTCCAATTATGTTGATATAATATAATTACATTGATCAGCAGCATACAGGGGCCAATTGCTTCTTTTCTGTTGTCGCATTTTGTGTTTCTACTGAACAAGCAAATCCCCAAACTCATACAGTAGTGCAGTCATTAAAATGGGTACAGTTTGTTTTAAATCATTCTTTTAGCCGAAAACGCACGGAGTGATCCAACAAAATTCATCCTTTTTTATTTGCCTTTTTTAATGGTGCCTTTCGCCATCCCGGAACTTACATTTTCAGCTGGTTGTTTGGGTCAGTGATCTTAGCAACCACAGAACACAGGTTAGACTTTTATTCTTCTTATTATTATCTTTATTACCACTGAGGCCCTATTCATCTATTAGGCTGTCATTCCAGCCAGGGGCTTGTAACTAAGGTCAGTAGCAATCTAAATGCCAAACTGGAGAACTGAAATGCAATAGGAGTAACATCATTTTAAAAAACATAAATATTAAATTAATGAAAAGATTTATGTTTTTAATAAATTGTCCCTAGTCATTAGAGTTTCATTAAAGGGAAATTATGACCACAAAATTGTTTTAGGCTCGTCCTTGCCCTCAGGCCCGGATTTCCCTCTTCGGCGCCACTAAGCCACATAGTCCTAGCACCCACCATCTCATCTTTGCACGCACACCCCTCCCCCATGCATATCCCCAGTGCCCCTTAGCATGCGGCCCCTGAAATCTTTCTGCCCTAGGCCTGGACCACAAATCCGGACCTGATTGCCTCCTTTCCCAACCACATCAACCCCACTGTCTAAAAGTAAACTCTTCCCCATACCTACTTGTGAAATCCCGCTACATTGGTAGCCATGCTCCAGGCTCCATGGTTGGGATCATACAGCAGGAGCTTGCACACTGAACCAGGAGGATGGGTACGTTTTCCTTGCACTTGGTCCTGGTTGCCAATCGCTGCTATTGAGACTGGGATCAGAAGTGACATGACAAAACATGGCAGGCACCAACCCTGCTGCATTCCAGTAGTGAGTACTGGGGAACAGTTGAAATTCAATGGAGTCGATGTTGATTCTTCCCTTCCCCGGGCTTCACCTCCCTTAACCTGTCCATACCCTGTCATCTTTACTTTACTCATTTCTGGTTTGTTATAGTCGCTTATTGATGTTAAAGAGAGAAGTGTACCCTGGATATTGTACATAATGCCTCTTGTAATGGATTTGCTTTACAAACTTTATGTACAAAATAAAAGTCTCACTTTTAATGATACCCTATATGGCTAACATTTCATCTCCAAATCAAGAGAAGGTGGTCCTCCCATTGATGCCAGAACAGCCTCTACTCTTCTGGGAAGGTTTCCACTAGACGTTGGACATTGTTGGTGGGATTTGCTCCGATTCATACATAAGAGGTTGGGCACTGATGTCGAGGATCAGGCCTGGATCATAGTCAGGGTTCCAGCTTACCCCATAAACTTACCCCAAAGCTGTTCAGTTGGGTTGACGACCCTGTGCAATCCAATCAAGTTCTTCCATTCCCATCTCAGCAAACCCATTCTTTATTCTCCAGAGAATGTGTTTCCTCTTCTCCATAGTCCAGAGGCAGTGACCTGTACACCACTCCAACTGACACCTGACATGGAAAGGTAGAATCTCATTCAAACAAAGAAGGTTCAAGTACAAAATTGCCTTTGAATTGCAGTTTTGGAAAGCTAGGGCCCAAGCTGCTGGTCAACTACAAATTCCAGCACCATCCATTCTTGCTCAAGAACAGCTGGAGGGCCACCCTTTGGAAATCCCATACTTCCATAATAAAACTGCTTGTCATTTAATAGGTGAACAGCTATTAACAATGCCGTCTGTGCTTTACAGAAGAGAAGAAATGGAGCACCATAGTAATGAACTTCGTTAAAAAAGTTCTCTCCTTTATTTCTAATAGTTTAAAGTTTGGTGCTGCGGTGCTCCATTTCATATCTTCTGTGCTTGTTCAGCTTGGGACGCCAAGGGATAGCCACACGCAATCGGTTTGATACAAACCCTGCCAGTTGGAGTGTGCCGCATTGGTGCTGAATCGGAGCAGTGTTCATTGATATTTCAAATCAGTACTTTACCCCATGCCGGAAAATATGTGTAAAACCAACTGTACTATGAAGAATAAAGATATTGTTCAATAATTATTATCCTGAACTCCCCTGTAATAAGCATATTCTTTTGTACTCAACCTTTAATTAATAATCAGATTTCTCTAAGTATAATTATTCAATCCCCATATAAAGGAAAGCCTGGGAAGGTGACAGAATTGTTTATACTGTATCTTATTCCTTCAGCTCTGAAATATAGAAGCACGGCTGCACCGATGAGAATCTTAAAAAATGCATTGTGTTTTCTATAATATCTGTCAATCAGCATCTCCAATATACATAAGTACAGAATTACTGTCATATTACAGTGACAGCAAATAAAAATAAGCTCGTAACGAGGTCTAGACAGTCTTTTTGTTTATGTCAGTGACACATGCAGAGTTAAATATCAATATGTTTTATCTGAGCTGCTAAAATATTTCCAGTTTACTGTGCAACTCAGTCCATTCTAATGTCATCCTTATGTTTTAACACCAAAGGCTCAGCTTTAGGAAATGTCCTATTTTAATGAACCCCTTCATGTTGGACATGTTCCTTCAGCTCAGGCTCCTTTGGAGGTCCATCTTTTATTCAGGGTCCCCTTAACAAGGTGACAGATACAACACAAAAACAAATACAGGTATGGGACCTGTTATCCAGAATGCTCGGGACCTGGGGTTTTCTGGATAATGGATCTTTCTGTAATTTGGATATTCATACCTTAAGTCTACTAGAAAATCATGTAAACATCAAATAAACCGAATAGGCTGTGTTTGCTTCCAATAAGGATTAATTATATCTTAGTCTGGATCAAGTACAAGGTACTGTTTTATTATTATAGAGAAAAAGGAATTTTATTTTTCAAATTTGTATTTTTTGGATAAAATGGAGTCTATGGGAGATGGCCTTTCCATAATTAGAAGCTTTCTGTATAATGGGTTTACAGATAACGGGTCACATATCTGTAAAGAAAAATTCAGTTTTGTTCTAAGAATATCTAGGACAGCAGATAAGTATTTGCCCCCAAATTTTCATGCCATGCCATAGAACTTACAGTTGATCATACCAGTTTAGACAAACTCCTGCCATGTCACATGAAGGCTCAAGGCATTGTCTGCACTCCCAAGAATCATGGCACAGTCCATCTTTAGACAAGGGGCTTCCCAACTGATTAGTAGAACATTCTGCTGGCAACTTGTACAATGATTGTCCCTTGAGGTTAATTGTAGATTATGATATGTGCATGTAGGGAAGCTGCCCGGGGCCTGGGAATCCTAGGGGTCTTAGAGATGTAAAGATTACAAAGCTATAGGGATGTATGATGTTTGGTGTTCCATCAAATGCTGATCTGCTTTACTATTGGTCATCTGTCCTATTCTATCTATGCTTTTTGTTTCTTTGCACTGAACATAGCCATATCTCCCAACATTTTGGAAATAGAAAGAGGGACAAAAAGTGTTGCTGAGTGTAGTGTGGCGAACATTTTTGGACCACCTCCATTTTTGTTGCTGCACCCCCTAATTACCATGTTCATTTTACAAAGTTTATAGAGTTAATAGTGAATGGAGGGCACACCAAATCTTTCAAAAAGTAATCGGAGGTGCAGAAACAAATGTTACCCCTACTTAAGGTAACCTATAACAATGTAATTAGTCCATATGTTCGCACATTCAAAACAAACACAATTTAGAGAATATGAGTGGATCAGAGAAAATTGGTTTTACTTTTATGCAGAAATTTTTTTTTTTTACATGAACAACGCCATAAAACACAAGGCATAATTTATACAATATTAAAAACAGTATACAATATCAACCACCCATTGATTATACATGGCAAGCAAGACATCAACAAGGAGCGGATACACCTACCAGTAAAATGAGAATGGCCCCAACGTTTCGGCACCAAGGCCTTTGTCAAGGGGACATGTTCATGTAAAAAAAAAAATTTCTGCATAAAAGTAAAACCAATTTTCATATTTCATATTCATATTCATATTTCATATTCTCTAAATTGTGTTTGTTTTGAGTGTGCGAACATATGGACATTTTACAAAGTTTGGCAGGTTATGATGAAAGTTTGAACACATTTCTGTGTTTTTTTTTTCAGTTATGACAGTTTTGCTAATGAAGGTGAATTGCTCTTTAAAGGGCATCTGTTGGGTAAAAATATTAGTAGTAGTTTTTTTTTTTTTAAAAAAAAAAAACCCTTGAAAGGTTGGTCCTCTCTCCACTCAGTTCACTTGCTTCTGTTCGAGGGTTGCCACCTGTACGGTTTTGACTTGGACAGCCTATTTTTTTTTAAGGGCTGTCTGGGTCAAAACTGCCTGCCCAGTTTTCCAAATTAGGAAAATTGGCAGGATTCCCTATGATTGGTGCCAATTGCCAATCATCACATCATAGCCCAGCCCCTGACATCATGGCCACACCCCAGTCATGTCACAACTTTGGGCAACTTTGGAAAACAAAGCGCTCCCAGTGCCATCCAGCCGGCGATTTACATTCTAGCCGACAGGAAGGCAGTGGAAAGCAGTTTGGGGAGATTAGTCACCCCAAAGAAGAGGAGATTTGTCCAGGGCGACTAATCTCCCATGAATCTGACTGTTTGTCTCTGCCCTTAAATGTCCTGTGTGCCCTATTCTACAATATTGGTCAAAAATGTATAAGTGGCTGGGCGGCATGTTACTCCTTAATTTGTGCTGCCTTTGTGGCCTTTCCACAAATCCGGTCCTGTACTAATGCATAGATAAGCCCTCTGTGTAATGAAATTCTTATCTGAAAGGAGGGTTGTTTATACAGAGCTCATAATCTCTGAACAAACTCTTAATTTACAAAGGGAGAGAGAACAGGTAGCAATAAAATAATAATATCTTAGCAATTTATAATTGGGAACAAAAATCAGGAAAATATTGCTTTTTGCAATCTAATATTCAATACACATTTTCAACACAAATCCCATGTGTATGTGAGCGTATATTGCCCCTTGAAGAACTACTGAAGCATTTATAATACAGTAATCCACGGGCAGATGTGTAAAGGTTAAATCTCATTTACACAATGACATTTTGCTTCCCAGACCTATGCATCTTTTTTTTGCATATATTTAGCAAATAAAACAACATGGGTAGTGGCTATCTGAATCCATGTAACAAAAAATACACATTTTTAAGCCATTTAAAGGAAAACTATACCCCCCAAACAATGTAGGTCTCTATTAAAAGATACTGAGTAAAACAGCTCATGTGTAAAACCCTGCTTCATGTAAATGAACCATTATCATAATAATATACTTTTTTAGTAGTATGTGCCATTGGGTAATCATAAATAGAAAATTGCCATTTTAAAAAATAAGGGCCACCCCCTGAGATCGTAAGATTCACTGTGCACACATACAAACCACATGTAAGGTCACATGAGCCAATTAACAGACAGAGTTCTGCCTTTTGCTTCCTCACTTCTTCCTGTTACAGTTAGTGTTGTAGTATTTCTGGTCAGTTGATCTCTGAGGCAGCACAGATAGAGTCACGAAATGGTGGTTCAAGGCAAGAGATGTAAAAGGGCAATATTTATGTAAATATATATTCCAGTTTGGTAAGATTCTTTAATATGTCATTCAATTTGATATAAACTATCTATTGCTTAAGTATTCATTTTGGGGGTATAGTTTTCCTTTAAATGTGTGGATTTCTTTAAATACTGGATGCATTGTTTTTCTATATGCATTTAACTGCCAAGCCAATGTCTAGTACAGGTATGGGACCTGTTATCCAGAATGCTCGTGAATGGGTTTTTCTGGATAACGGAAAAAATTATTCCAAATCCTATTTTATCATGCTAGTCAAGCAAAATAAGCTTTAATTATACTATATAAATTTTTTGAATCTTGTTTCCTTCAGTCTAGGAATTCGTAATTATAACAAGCAGGCAGGAGCCATTTTGTGGACACTGTTATTAAGACAAGCCTTGTATCATCTCAGAATTTGTGCATCAGAATGGAAAACCTCATGTCCATCCCCATGCACTGGTTATACACTTAAACGGTGAAGAGAACAGATGTGGGGAGGGCAGTGACATCTAGGTGCTGAATGGAAAGTGAAAGTAACTGCTTGGCATAGAGGAGGGGCAGGTAATATTTGATTGACAGCTGAGATGTTTAAATGAGTTTACAACAGCTATGAATGCTTTAATAAAATAAAGAATTTGGATTTCATGTTTAATTTGAAAATTACTTTTATTATACAGATTTTTATGTCTGGGTGACAGGTCTGCTTTAAGTCTACTGAAAAATAATTTTAACATTAAATAAACTCAATAGGCTGGGTTTGCTTCCAATATGAACTAATTATATCTCAGTTTTGACCAAGTACAAGTTACTATTTTATTATTACAGAGCAAAAGGAAATAATTTTGGATTCATTGGATAAAATGGAGTCTCTGGGAGACTGCCATCCCCTAATTTGGCACTTTGTGGATACCAGGTTTTCATATAACAGATCCCATGCCTGTATATAAACACTATATTGCTGTTTGAAGGCAGAACCCTGAGAATCCTGTGCTGCATGAACAATATTGCAGGAGGAGTGCACTGAGGTGCTGTGGGAGAATAAATAATTGGGGAAACATAATGCAGATTCTGCCATGCTTAAATGTCGAGCTCGGGCAAAATAACTTCAATGGAAATGCTCTGCAGAATGAAACCTTTATAGTTTTATTTGAACTGAATATGTATACAGTAAGGTAGAGGAGCAAAGAAAAAAAATCAATATTATTGTAGCTGCATTGGAAGTATAGACTAACCTGCAAATGATTTTCTAATATGTTTTTATTAAGAGAGATTGCTGTTGAAGATTGCAACAGTAAATGGGACAGTTGTCTCTAAATGTTACTGCACCAGAAACAGGGCCCCAAATGCTACTGCCCCAGTCCCAGAGACACGGCCCCAAATGCTACTGCCCCAGTCCCAGAAATAGGGCTCCAAATGCTACTGCCCCAGTCTCAGAGACACGGCCCCAAATGCTACTGTCCCAGTCCCAGAGACACGGCCCCAAATGCTACTGCCCCAGTCTCAGAGAAAGGGCCCCAAATGCTACTGCCCCAGTCTCAGAGAAAGGGCCCCAAATGCTACTGCCCCAGTCTCAGATATAGGGCTCCAAATGCTACTGCCCCAGTCTCAGAGAAAGGGCCCCAAATGCTACTGCCCCAGTCTCAGATATAGGGCTCCAAATGCTACTGCCCCAGACAGTGTTGAACTGGGCCAGAGGGACACTGGGAAAAAACCCAGTGGGCCCTGATCTTCATGGGTCCCACCACCCCAGGCCTGCTCCCCCTCCTGGACTCAGGCCAGCTATCCCAGGCGAAACGTTCAGAAAAGGCCATTGAAGTTAGTTTCAGTGGGCTTTGGATGCCCTAGTCCAACCCTGACCCCAGAGACAGCATCCCAAATGCTACTGCCCCAGAGATAGGGCACTTACAATAACATCTGATCTTTGGTGTGCCAGAGGAGATCAAAAGTGCAGTTTCTGGCCATGTTTTTACCCTTGACAGCGATGGGGAGATGCATCTGACACAGTTGAGCTGAAACTCTGTGCTCTTTAAATGTGGTCATTTCCAGTGTCAATAATGTCTGCACCTGATTTTTAATCACAAGTACACTTTTTAGTCACTGAGAGTGATTCATCTGAACTGACTGGCAGGGTGCATTGGCACTTTAAACCAAACCACGCAGGTGCAGGGAGAGGCTTTAGATACAGGGAACTTTCATGAATGGTGCCGATTTGTGCAACAACTGCAACAAAGGTTGCACTTTATTTTAAAGCTTTTAAATAAACTAAAAGGGTCACATAGTACTTTACAATGAAACATTAAAAACAACTGAAAATGGGCTCATTCGATGTAAATAAAAACATTTTTGTTAGGATAGTTCCCCTGGAAGTGAAACATCTGGTAACTGCAGACTCAGAAGCCCAGGAGACGACTGAGCAACAAACCTTTTGCCCTTTCTCTCTTTCAGAACTTGGAGATTTACAGACTGACGGAAGAGCAGTTCCACACGGCGGCCACAAATGCAGAGTTGCGTGTAAAGTAAGTCGCTTGGATTTCGTAGCTATGGCCTTTAGCACTGTAACAGTCCCTCATTAATGTTTTTGCCTTGTGCCGGGTGAATATTCTTTATGGCAGTATTTTATATTTCTAGCAATATTTAACATTCTGGTATGTGGCACCGCTTCACTGGTTTCACAAATACATTTCTTCCTCCCAAATTCTATTTTGTTTCAAAGGTAGCAGAGAATGCTACACTATTTATATCAAGGATTGGCCACAATCCCTCCCTATGTAGCTGAACTGCAAATCCCAGCATTAGTCCTACAACAGAAGTGTATTGGGGGAAAGGGGTCCTATAGGTTAACCACAGCTGGAGGGCCTTGTTTGACGTATTATGATTTATGCAATAACCACACGCCATTATTAGTGTGTGACTTCCCCAGAGTAGGTTAGGTATGCAGGCAGGTGTTGCTATGAGCATTCGCAGCTTGTATGAATTGGAGTGTGTCTTAAAATTGTCCTGCTGGGAGGTATCATTTTCTCAGGAAGAGTAAAATTGGGCCACATATTCTCCAAGGTATTTAACCTCACTGAGTCTCTACAGTGAGTAGTATTATAAGTCCCAGGTTTTGTGGAGAGGCCACCAAGGCCAGGGCCTAGGACGGCAGGATTTTAGGGGGTGACATGCTGCCCAACCATACCCACATTGGTTCAGAAACACTGGGGATGCGCAGGAGATACCATAGTTTTTTAAATTTCTTGTGCTCCAATCCTCATTGTTCTGGTCCAGATGAAAATTTGAGCTTATAAAAGGAAGATGACTGGGTCGACGAATGACAGAAGGCCTTGGGGCGCCCGCTATGTAAATCCAACCCTGAGTATTATGCTTATAACATAGCGATGGAATGTTCCCCCAGCTATTACTGCTCAGTTGAGCTTAAAATCTAAGGTCCGAATATATACTCCTTGCAGACAATGCCCACGTTTGAATGAAACTCAGGACCCCCAAACTGAAGAGCATCATTGCTAACTACTGAGCGACCGTAGATCAATTGATGAATCTTCCATAATAACCAGCCGAAGGCAGCGGCCTGCGGTAAATGGCTGCAAATTGCTCCCTGCACTCTCTGAGCGATAACACACACCACACTCTTATTTATCTCTTCCATTTGATATGGCTTCTGTACATACTGATCCGTTTGTGTGCTTTTACCTTGACACTTTCATATCTATATATACAGTATATATATTTATATATCCCATGGAGACAGCTAAGCATAAAAGCCTCTTGCTTTCTGGGAGATTAACTCCTCTCATACAGTGCCAGTTGGTGACCTCCATTTAAGAGGGAATCATGGGAGAACCTTGAGAGAGAAGGTTGCCAAGTAACAAAGTTTCACCAGTCGGTTTGTAGTGTGATAGGTAACAAAAGCATCAGGTAGAGACATTGCGCTGTCTGGATTATAACCCTCCATCTGTAGCTAAGTGGCACTGTCTTCTCAGCTGTCACTCCTGTTGCACATACACACTGAGCCAAGAGGTCCTTGAAAGTCAATTGGAAGAATGATTTATGCAGAATAAAAGCTTTTTTTTCTTCTAATAGCCCGGAATTTCTACGATCTCCCACCAGACACATGGGAGACGGTGTTGTTGCTAGGTAACACGGTGACGCAGATTGCATTTTTCTCCTTCCACTTCTGAAAGAATTTGGTAAGGCAACTAGAAGAAGCATTGGCTGCTAATTAAAGATGGTGGAGACCTCGGAGCTGTCACCTTATTAGCAATCCCCTTGTATACATAGGATAAAAGGTCTGGTCTGTAATTCGCCCTTGCAAAAAATAAATATATAAAGCCAAAATGAAGCATTCTCTTTAGAATCTGCAGTTGGCAACAGCTTGGAGGCCGGGTTTAGCCTGGTAGTGCTCAGCATGGCAGAAAGTCAAGCTGTTACAGTGTGTTTAATTGTGAGGTTGTATTTCAATTATTGCTGATGGCTTGTACTGAACATTAGCAATGCAGCTATAAAAGGAGCAAAGAACTTCTACAGAGGAATAGATTTCAAGGCACAGATGTTAGAAATGAACTTCAAGAATTGCCCTCAATAATGGCTGGAAGTTGCGGCAGGTAGGGGGTTCATAATCAACGTGGCTAGGTCAGAACTTAAAGCCAAGGGACAGTCGCATACATTTTGGAAATAAAAAGAGGGACAAAATAAGTTGCTGCACGTTTTGACCACACCCATTTTTGTGGCTACACCCCCTAATTACCATGTTAATTTTACAAAATTTGGCAGGTTATGAAAGTTTGAACATATTTCTGTGTTTTTTTTTCAGTTATTACAGTTTTGCTAATGAAGGTGAGTTGCCCTTTAAGCTGGGAGTCTAACTTTTCCCAAGGAACCTCCTTATCTAAATTGTTACAATTACTTATTTGCTTATCTCAAAATTGTTCCAAAAGTATCTTAGCTGCACAGGACTGCGGGTTAAGCTGTCAAAATCGGGACTGTCTTGCTTAAAACGGGACAGTTGAGAGGTATGCAGTCGTCTCGCTCCCCAACAAAAGATTGAATAGAAGTTGCCAGTTGAATGATAAAGTTGTCCTGAGTTGTTCATGGACACGTTTACATTTTTCATTCATTCAAGCCGACCTCATGAGCTGTGGCCTCTTTACATGATTTGGGCCCTCAATTGGAAGTCAATTGGAAGAATGCTTTTTTTTTTTTTAATTATTTTTATTGATTTTCAACAATTAACATAGAACATTGTTTCTGTTTACAGATATATAAGCAGCAGTAACACAAAATTAAGTTTATGTTTATACAAGTTTATACAAACATTTATGTTTCTGTTGGAAGAATGTTTTATGCAGAATAAAAGCTTTTTTTTTTTTCTTTCTAATAGCCCGGAGTTTCTACAATCTCCCACCAGACACATGGGAGACGGCGTTGTTGCTAGGTAACATGGTGATTTTTTTGTGTGTGTTTTGAGTTATTTAGCTTTTGATTCAGCAGCTCTCCGGTTTGCAATTTCAGCAGTCCAGTCACTAGGGTCCAAATTACCCTAGCAACCATGCATTGATTTGAACAAGAGACTGGAATATCCTGAATGTCCTGAATATTAAGGGGAGCAATAAAAAGTAGCAATAAGCATACATTTTACACAGCATTTAGTTTTTTAGATGGGGTCAGTGACCCACCCTTTGAAAGTTGGAAGAAATCTTAAGAAGAAGGCGAATCATTTAAAAAATATAACAAAGACAAAACGAAGACGAGTTGAAAAGTTGCTTAGACTTATCCATTCTATAATATACTAAATGTTAACTCAAACGTGATCCACACCTTTAAAAAAATTGGAATTCTCGGAGGCCTTGACCTTTTTTGGGGGCTCGATCACTGATCCCTACTCTCCCCCAATGATGGGAAAAAATAAAATGCCCAAACAATAACCCTCCCTTCTAAGCTCTTTGCTGCTCCAGACACTTCACTATTCTCAGCGCTCAGAGATCCATGACTCCCAGCTCTGATTTTGTTTTTTTCCAAAGGACAGTTCCTTAATCCCGTCTGCCACTGGGGATAAAATGCCATTTCATTTCCAGCTCTACTAATGCTCTGGCTCTGAGGATAAAGCAAGGTTCCCAAATGGCATTGGCCAAATGTTTTGCGTTCCCTTTTGTCTCCGTTTGAGTGTTACATTTAGATTAGTTTGCTATGGATTAAACTCTCTTAGTGCTGCTGAATCAGTAAAATAAAATCAGTGAAGAGGATGGAGCTTATTGGCCGCATTCTACCCTTTATCCTTAAAGTTCCTGGTGCTTTTTGTGCGGCCCAGCTTATCTGTCTTTATGTCTTGCACTCGGTTCCGTGTGCTGGTGCACCTGCTTTCATTGTCCCCTTTAAAAGGTAGCGCTGCGGAGAAAGGATTAAGGAGTTGTTAAGCGATAAAATTATTCAGAGCTAAATTATGTTTTTTTTTCATTCTCACATGCCATTATGAATGGATGGGTGACTCTCCGGCAGAGAAGCTCTTTCCTCCCGTTCGACAGTATTTATTTTTAATTTAATTGTGTATATAGTGCAGCTAGGGCATATAGAAATAGCCACAGCGCGGACCCACCATTTCAGACTTAAATTGCTGACAGTATAATTATTTTATTAGGCCGTTAATAGGATTTGTGGTGCACGATAGGGTAAACTGGAGCTCAGGCATAGAATGTAAAAACCTGCACGTAGAGAGGCTTAAATGGCCGATAAACTGTCATTTCCTGTTTTCCCTTTGCATTTGGTTAATGAGAATTGATTTATAATTATATTTTTATCAGAGGGTTTCTGGGCTTGTGTATAGATGTTAAGTTGGCCACCCATGACAGCCTGGTCCGTTGATTTCCATATGAAGTACATGATCATCGGTCTGACTATGGCGAGCACCCAAAACATTCAGACTAATCATAGGTGGGTGTTAATGTAGACTTGGGGAGACTCTGTATCAATACGTTTCCTACAACACGCAGGATAAATGTATTATACGTGGAACCAGCACTTCTTGCTATCTGCTCTGGGAGGTAGAATTTGCATTTCATTTATTAAGAATGAAATTGGTAGAGGCATGGGATCTGGCGTTTTCCAGATAAGGGATTTTTCTGTAATTTAAAATACCTTAACTCAGCTAAAAAGCATTTTAACATTAAAGACCAATCGGATTGTTTTTGCCGCCAATATGAATTAAGGCAGCTTAGTAACCACAATGTACAAGGTACCAGTATCAGTTAACCCCGTTATCCAGAAAGCCCCGAATTACAGGAAGGCCGTTTCCCATAGACTCCATTTTAAACAAGTAATTCAAATTTGAAAAATGATTTTCTTTTTTTCTGTTATAATAAAACAGTAGCTTGTACTTGATCCAATCTAAGATACAATTAATCCTTATTGGAAGTAAAACCAGCCTATTGGGTTTATTTAATGTTTACATGATTTCCTGGTAGACTTAAGGTATGAAGATCCAAATTACGGAAAGATCCATTATCTGCAAAACCCCAGGTCCCGAGCATTCTGGATAAAGGCCCTATACCTGTACCTTGTATTTGATCCCAACTCAGATATAATTAATCCCTATTGGAAGCAAAACCAGCCTATTGGGTTTATTTAATGTATAAAGGATTTTTTTAGTAGGCTTAAGGTTTGGAGATCCAAATTACAGAAAGACCCCTTATCTGGAAAAGCCCAGGTCCTGAGCATTCTAGATACCAGGTCCCATACCTGCACTGTTTTATTATGACAGAGAAAAAGGACATTTAGTTTAAAAAAAAGTAGAATTATCTGCTTATAATGGGCTCTATGGGAGATCGCCTCCCAGGGGCGTAACTATAGAGGAAGCAGACCCTGCGGTTGCAGGGGGGCCCTGGAGTTTCGGGGGCCCAGTGAGACCCTAATTAATTAGCAATTTTAATATATCTTGGTAAAATAGGACAACTTATAAATATTTTGGGGCCCTAAATTGAATTTGCTATGGGGCCCAGTAACAACTAGTTACGCCACTGTCGCCTCCCCTTAATTCGGAGCTTTCTGGATAAAGGGTTTCCGGATAAGGGATGCTGCTTTTAGTATTTTATAGAATGGCCAAGTCTAAGCAACTTTTCCATTATTCTTCACTTTTTATTTTAATTATTTGCCTTCGTCATCTCTTTCCAGCTTTCAAATAGGAGTCACTGCCCCCTTTAAACACAAATGCTCTGTAAGCCTACAAATTTTTTGTTATTACTATTACTCATCTTTCTATCCAGGCCTCTCCGATTCATATACCAATCTCTTATTCAAATCAATGCATGGTTGCTAGGGTATTTTGGACACTAGCAACTAGATTACTGCAACTGCAAACTGGAGAGCTGCTGAATAAAAAGCAAAATAACTCAAAAACCATAAATAATAAAAAATGAAAACCAATTGCAAATTATCTCAGAATATCACTCTCTACATCATACTAAAAGTTAACTCAATGTTGAACAACCTTTTTAAGTTACCTCCCCAAATACAACAATCACCCTCCTCCTGTGGGTCTAGGAAATGCTAAAGTCTGCAGGGGATCTTTCCTTTTACTATTCCAATGTATCACAACCACAAAACACTATCCATAGACTATAATTAAGAGTTATCACTATTCATCAGTTTGATTCAGGGGAACTTATTAATTAACACTGGGCTTATGTGCCCCATTACAGTAACCTTGTTACCCCCCAAAAAGCTCACCTATACACCTGCCTGTCCTTCCCTGCTGGTGGCTGTGGGGGGAGTTGCCATAATGGTACCCCCATTGACTTTTTTTTTAGCTTTCTATAGGGCAATCGGTTCTGAACAAAAACCTTAAGCAGGGCTTTATTTTCTCCTTGCAAAAAATACATTGCAACCTGTTTTCTGAATTAGTAATTGGTTATTATGATGCCATTTTTACCTTGATGCCCCAATATTCAATGTAAATAACTCTGACTTCACGCTGAATGGTTTCTGCCAGCTGAGAAGGCCTCCCTGCCAGTATTAATTATTGCTACGGTTATTTATAAAGCAGGAGCATTCACAGGGTTGTTTATAGCATGGGGAGCGCTGAGAACAAACAGTGCAACATATAGAAACAGATGGAAACAAATGGTCAGAGGGAAACACTTATCTAGAACAGGCAATGAGCTAAAATACATGTCGCTTTGTATTAGAGTGCAAAAGCAGAGACGTATATTCATAATGAGGAGAGAATGTCAGTGATTATTCATGTGAGCGGCTGCCGTCAGAAACCAGGGACTTGTTCTATAGTCTACAGCCGGTGTCCTGTGGCCCTCCAGATGTTATTCAGTACAACTCCCAGCAGCATTTGTAAATCAGAGGATGCCCTGACAATGTAGATTAACAGCTCTAGTCTACAGACATTTTCCAGCTATAGACACCATCTCTCCCTACTATACCTGCTATCCTACAGTCACACTCCCTTCCCAGAGACTATTATCCACTGTTACTATAGGCACCATCTCTCCCTACTATACCTGCTATCCCACAGTCACACTCCCTTCCCAGAGACTATTATCCACTGTTACTATAGGCACCATCTCTCCCTACTATACCTGCTATCCCACAGTCACACTCCCTTCCCAGAGACTATTATCCACTGTTACTATAGGCACCATCTCTCCCTACTATACCTGCTATCCTACAGTCACACTCCCTTCCCAGAGACTATTATCCACTGTTACTATAGACACCATCTCTCCCTACTATACCTGCTATCCTACAGTCACACTCCCTTCCCAGAGACTATTATCCACTGTTACTATAGGCACCATCTCTCCCTACTATACCTGCTATCCCACAGTCACACTCCGTCCCTTCCCAGAGACTATTATCCACTGTTACTATAGGCACCATCTCTCCCTACTATACCTGCTATCCCACAGTCACACTCCCTTCCCAGAGACTATTATCCACTGTTACTATAGGCACCATCTCTCCCTACTATACCTGCTATCCCACAGTCACACTCCCTTCCCAGAGACTATTATCCCACTGTTACTATAGGCACCATCTCTCCCTACTATACCTGCTATCCCACAGTCACACTCCCTTCCCAGAGACTATTATCCACTGTTACTATAGGCACCATCTCTCCCTACTATACCTGCTATCCCACAGTTACACTCCCTTCCCAGAGACTATTATCCACTGTTACTATAGGCACCATCTCTCCCTACTATACCTGCTATCCCACAGTCACACTCCCTTCCCAGAGACTATTATCCACTGTTACTATAGACACCATCTCTCCCTACTATACCTGCTATCCCACAGTCACAGTCCCTTCCCAGAGACTATTATCCCACTGTTACTATAGACACCATCTCTCCCTACTATACCTGCTATCCCACAGTCACACTCCCTTCCCAGAGACTATTATCCACTGCTACTATAGGCACCATCTCTCCCTACTACACTTGCTATTTTATAGCTGCAGTCTCTTGCTGTTTACAAGGGACCACCAAATGCAAGTTTAACATTATACACAGGGTATCTGTTTCCTTTTTACATGCATACCATAATAACATTTTGTATATTTTCTATTCACAGAAATGCCAGCTGTATGCTATGTATTTTTGATATTCTGTGTTTTGTCTCTAATATGTGTTTGCACCATGTTGGAAGCAGACATGAATCTGTGTCCCATCGGCAAGAGAGAAATTTCTGCCTTTCATTCCAAGATTGTAAGGAAATGAACAGAAGAGGAATGTAAAAGGCTTGTATGTCGGCTCTGTGAGAAACAACACTTGAGAAATCACTTGTTTACTATGGTCTGTAGTGACCTGATTGGTAATTACCTGCCCCAGGCAAGACTGGGGTCCCTCTCTAAGCAATCAGGCCATTAATTCAGCTCTTTCCTTCTCTGTGGAATAGTAATTGCTGTGTGTGCTTGGATTACACATTGTATTGCTTAGCCAGGGTTTGATTTGTTGCATAATGATAGCAGTGTCCATTTGGAAATGCCAGTATTTGCGGCTCTGTTTATAAAGTCGTCTTATATTAAGTACTCAGTTACATGGATGCTTTTATTGTTCTAATAGGGTCACTCCAGATCAGATACATTGCAGGAGGTTGTTCTGGTTACTCTCATATTCTTGTAGGACAGTCCTGACTAGGCTCAAAGTGCAGTAATGGAGACAGACATGTTACTGGTTCTTGAGATATGGCTTCAGAGGCAAATCACCAGGAATAATGAAGGCAAAACTGAGCTGTGTGTCTGCTGCTTTTTCTGTTTTGTGCATTGCTAGTCCTGACTGTTGAAATTGTGAATCAAAATCCAGCTTTTTTTCAGCCAAGACTCCAATTCCCACAGTGCCTTGCATGCTTTTTAGGACAGTGTCTGATGGGGAGATTTGTCGCCAGTGATTATTTATGTGCGACTGCAAGCGCCAAATCTCCTGAAAATGCACCTCCATTGAAAATAAATTAAATCTCTGGCAGTAAAGAATGGGCTGATATTCACAGAAGACATTGTGGGAACTGGAATCTTAGGTGGTGCCTATAGTAACAGTGAGGAAAATAGTTTCTAGGAAGGGAGTGTGGGATTGCAGGTATAGTAGTGAGAGATGGTGCCTATAGTAACAGTGGGATAATAGTCTCTGGGAAGGGAGTGTGACTGTGGGATAGCAGGTATAGTAGGGAGAGACGGTGTCTATAGTAACAGTGGGTAATAGTCTCTGGGAAGGGAGTGTGACTGTGGGATAGCAGGTATAGTAGGGAGAGAGATGGTGCCTATAGTAACAGTGGATAATAGTCTCTGGGAAGGGAGTGTGACTGTGGGATAGCAGGTATAGTAGGGAGAGATGGTGCCTATAGTAACAGTGGATAATAGTCTCTGGGAAGGGAGTGTGACTGTGGGATTGCAGGTATAGTAGGGAGAGATGGTGTCTATAGTAACAGTGGATAATAGTCTCTGGGAAGGGAGTGTGACTGTGGGATAGCAGGTATAGTAGAGAGAGATGGTGCCTATAGTAACAGTGGGATAATAGTCTCTGGGAAGGGAGTGTGGCTGTGGCATAGTAAGTATAGTAGGGCGCCATCTTCTCTTCGGAAATCTTCCGAATGAGGCCGAAGTGTCGGCGCATGTGCAATTTTCTGTTTCGAGACAACTGCGCATGTGCCGAAACTCACCAAAATTGTCGAAGCGGCGGTCTCATTATGAAGATTACCGAAGTGGCTGAAGATGCGTCCGTGAACTCCGATACCTGAATCTGCACCAAATGTGAAGTTAAACGTTAGGGGCATTTGCCCAGGGTAACACGTAGGCTTCGGGGAGAAGGGAGGGGGGTCTATGTAGGGTAGGGGGTAGGGGTTTTATAACTTTAGGGTTAAATTCTACTTTAACAGTCCGGCAAGCAGTGTGGAGAGAAGAAAGGGGCAGTCACATTAAGCTTTCAGTAGGAATTACATTTATTGACATCATAAAATCCCCTATATACTGTATTAAAAAGTAATGAGGTGTCCTGTCTTCCCTTTGGGATACTTATTAGAGTAAAGCTGTCCATACGCAGGCACATTTAATCTGCAGATTCAGGCTCTTTAGACCATTTAGTCAGTTTATCTGGAGACCTCTGATGGGCCCACCCAACCAATATCTGGCCAGAAATCTGGCAGATGCTGATTGGGCAGGTTTGATTTTCCCATTGAGAACCTAATCAGTAAATTAATATGGAACTTGACTAATTGTATTCCCGGCATTCTAATCTGATCGTTTTGTCCTAGGGAAACCAAAATAGTTGTGAGTCCCTCCAAAAATCAATCCATGTTGTAAAAAAATACAAAAGTTTATTAAGACATGATAACAGCAGCCTAACCCATTTCATGCCTGTTGGGACACTTACTCATAGGCTAATGAATATACCTCTGTACAATTCTCAACCTGTCAGTTAGAGTTTCTAATACTAATGGACTACTGTTGCTCAAATATGGCAGTCCCCTCATAAAGAAACATGGGGGATCAGATGGGTAAAGTAAACTCATCAGTTAATACTTTTATGGCAAAATTATAAATAGCATGCAAAGACAATGTTATGATAGATGTGAAAAAAAGGTTTAATTTCAGGTGTCACTATCTCTTTAAAGCCTATATTGTCCACCTTAGGTGGGCATATTGGGAAAGATCCATTTGTTTGGCTAGGTCGCCATCTTATAGTGTATGGCCTCCTAAACACACCAGGGTCCCCTCTTTGGGGAAATCTTTGCCACACTGATGCTCTGAATAAACAGAAGGTCCTCACTCGGGTTGAACTCAAGAATGAATTTATTGGCAGCCACCGGTAATGCAGCACAATTAGCTGATGCGTATTCTCCTACGTTCATACACTCTTGTTAATTAAGGTTTGCCCAGACTGCATCAGGGATGCTGCTCCCTCTTGCAGTCTTTCAACAGAGGGTTCACCCGAAATTCCAGGTTCACAAGGCCCTACGTTCCCTTGTTCCTACACCTCTGGGTCCCTAATTGGGGGAGTACTGCTAGGAGACTGGTCGGCCAAAGAGGAGGTGGGACACCTTAATCTCACTTCTATTGCTTTTCCCAGGAAACTCCCCTTCCCAACACTTTGGGGGCAGATTCACTAAAGGGCGACATGGCCGACTAGCTAGCAAAAATTCTACAGAAATCTCATCCGCAGGGACATCGCCAATTCACTAACGTGTAGAAGACAATTCACTAATGAACGAGACCATCGCTTTAGTTCGCACCCTATCGCCAGATGACTTTTCACTCTGCAGAACGGTCTTTAATAACACATAAAACATGACCCTAAAACTCCATAACCTGCCAAATTTTGTAAAATGGACATGGTATTTAGGGGGTGTGGCCACAGAATGGGCGTGGTCAAAAATCCCTACATTATACTCTGCAGAACTTTTTGTCCATCTTTCAAATATATAGTGAATAAAGTACCCACTCTTGTAAAATATAAGGATATTATAAGTTACTGAGGAGTTTCATGACCATATAAAAATACGAGGCCGAAGGCTGAGTGTCTTTATACAGGTCATGGAACTCCGAGGTAACTTCTAATATCCTCATATTTTGCAACTGGGGGGACTTTATTTATTATAATACACAAGTTTCAGTCAGTCATGTGACAGAAATGACATCACTACTCACCGTTTATAACTGATGACATCAGAACTCACTGTTTATAAGGATATAATTTACAGGATATTCATGGCTCTTGTGTATTATATAAATATATATGAAAATTGAAACAAGTAGGTTAAGCTATTTTTGATGAATAAAGTTAGAATATTTATATATGTGGTTGCTGTGCATTTGAATGTGTTGCTTTGCATGGTACTACACATTGGTAGAGGGTGATTTTATTCCATGTTTAGACGCTGAACACTTAGCAAAAAAATTTCATCCACATTAACCCCAGAGCACATACAGTGTTGGGATAAATGCAGTGACAAACTTGCTTGCCAGTGTACATGGCAGGGAGTTCCGGGTTTCATTCATTATACCTCCATCTATAGTTACTGTATACAAACATAGGAATGCTGCTCCTATTTTTACTCTGCTTAATTCTGCCTGCTAATGCTAAATAGAATGATACCGTAACCCAGCAGCGTGAGGCAAGTCTCTATAGAGCAGGCCTCCTTCCCATCAGTCTGTTTCAGTGGACTATCTGACATTGCAAGTCCCTGACGCCTGAACCAAGTGATTAAAGGAGAGAAGCTCCTGTGTTGAAACTGATTTCATTAGCCGCCTCTGAGTCTGTATGAGCGTGCCTGATTCCGGTATTTTAGTGAACTTTAAGCCTTTAAAGTCCATCCCTAAGACTGTCCTCTTTTAAGCTCTTTATTATACCTTTGATCCAAATGGCCCTTCTTTAGTAGAATTTTTTTTTTTTTTTTATAAATGAAGTGCTCCAATGTGTAGTGCTTCTCATGCTAATAGGAGCTTAGCTGGCTTTCTCTCTGATTCTCTTGACTTTATGCTGCTCTAATGTCCAGTCTGTTTCCTTCCCTGGGTCCTTTGGGGTAAATTTGCAGTGTGAAATAATAAAGACTCCCATTACTGAGGACAGTGTGAACCAACTTGTGAACTGTATTAAGAACAAAGTGTCCATGATACATAACTTGTGCTCCTATAGACTGTGGATCTTGTACTGGGCTTGAACTATAGAGAGCCTAATTGGGTTAACTAACAACCCCCATTCTGCATAAACCTGGGATGATTACTATATATATCAATGTCCTACATACCTATTCAGTGGCAGATTAATGAGATATGAGCCCCCTAGTCTACACTCCACAGGCTGAGACACATGCTCAGATTCGGGGAGAAGAAGAAATCTCCTCTTCTTCGTGGCGACTAATCTTCCCGAACTGCCTCCCACCAGCTAGAATGTAAATCGCCAGCGTGATGGCAATCGGTTCACTTCGTTTTCCGAAGTTACCCGAAGTTGCCTCTCGAGAAAACTTTGGGCGACTTCGGAAAATGAAGCGCTCTGAGTGCCATCCTGCCTGCGATTTATATTCTAGCTGGCGGGAGGCAGTTCAGGGTTATAAAAGAACTCAAGCCAATCAGGCATGAGCCTTGTATTGTCTGGCTGAATAATCTTGTCCCAGCAGGTACCAATCATCCGTCCTGACTGGACCCAGACCCGGAAGCACAGATAAAAAAAAATTCTTTAAAGAAAAAGAATATAAAAATAATAATTGAAATAGCTAGATGGGCCCTTAATCACTCTGGCCCCTAGGCTATAGCCTAGGAGAGCCAGTTCATTAATTTGCCCCTCTACCTATTGCATGAAATATACAGGAAAGTGCAATACTGATTCCACTTTGGTGGTGTAGCCTTAAAATGGAATTTAAATATTGCAAGGTCCATAAAGTTTAATCAATTGGTTAGGTTTATCATTTATCTGTTTTTATGGCTGAATTTCTAACTATCTCTATTATGTTTTCTGACCACAGCAGTCTGATTTCCTCTCTGATCCACAGTTTTATTGAGAGAAGAAAGCTTAGCAAGGCAAAGGAAATAACTCAGTGTGAGCTTATGAAGGTAAAATAAATAAAAGGGTAATTTGGGATTGATGGTTTCCATTTATAGGTGATCTTTGCCTTTAAATCTAATGCATTATACACAGAAAAAAAGCCTAGATACAGGGTTGGAGTAGGGGACCTGGGGCCCACCAGAGCTGCTGCTTCAGGGTTCAGGGCCCCCCACACAAGCTTCCCGCTACAGCTACAAATCCCCTCCCCGCCCCCACAACCTGCTTCTGCCCCCCTGGGTGTACTTTCTCCTTCTTGGGGCCAGGGAGGGAGGTTGGGGGCAATGGCAATAATGGGACCAGTCCGACCCTGCCTATATAAAATATGGGATTATAAATATTAGTCATAGCTGTTCTGGAAAATGAGCAGTAGGTCGTAAGTCTGTTGTACTAGTCAGATTCGTGGCTTATATTAAGCAGAGGTGGAACAAGCTTTATAGTGTATTTACTTGTATTTACTTGCAGAGGAACCGCATCCACCGAAATGGAAGAAGGGTGTGCCATATTGCAGCATGCTATACCAAGTGAAGTGCAGAAATAATATGTGCTCCATCTGTGCTTGATTTACATGTTATAGGCATGATACAATTGATACAATTGATGCCTGTTATGCCTTATCTAATGTATGACACGAAACATAACATAGAGGTGAAACACAGAGATTGTCTCTTTAGTGTATATATATATATATATATATATATATATATATATATATATATATACAGTATATTTACCTTGAAAATGGTCCTTATAAGGACCGAAATGTTGGACTACTGTAACATGTGTATATGAATTAAAATCAATCATTTCACAAAGGGACCAGGGATGTTTCATTCCAAATTGAAGTTTTATATATATATATATATATATATATATATATATATATATATATATATATATATACCCCAAGTTTGTGAATTTCAGCCCCATTTCCACTGCAGTCCATTGAGATAATCCTAAGTGCCGGTAATGTATTCGTCCATGCCACTCAAGCCTCACCGTGTAACGCCATCTGTTTTATACCAGTCCCTCCAAGCACTTGTGCAAAGTGACACAATCAGGTTGAGAGCAAGAAACTATCTCTGATTCCATGTGCCCTGGGGACTGTCCTGAATCGGTAACAAGATTAATGAGATGAAAGAGCTGCTTCCACATGGAGACAAAATTGAGCTTTACAACTACAAGAGGCAACAGGCTGTAGTCTGTATCAGGTTGTGCACATCAGATATGTTTGGTGTATATACACACAGCACTAGCAAACCCAAATTCCTTCCCACATCCTCCCATCTTGCCAAGCTGCTGCCTTGTGTTTTTTTCCCTCTGTGCAATAAACTGTGCCAGCCAACACCGGGAAGCAAAGATCTCGGAAAACATTACCAACTCCGTTACCGTCTTTGTGTCTAAAATAAAGATAAGAACAAAACACAAACCCCCTTATTCTTCATGCTCAAGTGCAAAAAAAAAAAAATTGTTTGCTACAGAATAAAGAAATAAAACAAATTCTTTGTCGAGATATGAGCGGCAATTGTTTGCAGCTGAAAAAATAATGAAAGTGGAAGATGAATCAGATATTTCAGAAACTGTAGTGTATGGAGGAGAAATGTTGGTCTAAAAAGGCCCTGCAACTTTAATCTGTTACTAAGCCCAGGAATATGAAAGCAATAGATTTCACTTTAAAGTCCAAACATAAAGCACCTACAGTGTGTCTGTACCCATAACAGGTGTAAACTGTGGTCTGTGCAACTCACACAGAATCATGGGAGCTCTGTACAGGTATGGGATCTGTTATTCAGTTATCCCAAAAGCGCTATCACCTTTAGGGGCCCGATTCACCAACGGTCGAATATCGAGGGTTAATTAACCCTCGATATTCGACTAGGATTTAGCGCAGGAAATTCGATCGATCGATCGAAGGATTATTCCTTCGAACGAAGGATTAAATCCTTCGAATCGAACGATTCAAAGGATTTTAATCCAACGATCGAAGGAATATCCTTCGATGAAAAAAACTTAGGCAAGCCTATGAGGACCTTCCCCATAGGCTAACATTGAGTTCGGTAGCTTTTAGCTGCCGAACTAGGGTGTCGAATTTTTTTTTAAAGAGACAGTACTTTGACTATCGAATGGTCGAATAGTCGAACGATTTTTAGTTCGAATCGTTCGATAGTCGTAGTCGAAGGTCGAAGTAGCCCATTCGATGGTCGAAGTAGCCCAAAAAACACTTCGAAATTCGAAGTTTTTTTAATTCGAATCCTTCACTCGAATTTAGTAAATCTGCCCCTTAGACTCCATTTATTTTTTAAAATTATTTCCTTTTTCACTGTAATAATAAAACAGTACCTTGAACTTGATCCCAACTAAGATATAATTAATCCTTTTTGGAAGCAAAATCAGCCTATTGGGTTTATTTAATGTTTAAATTCTCTAGTATACGGATTACGGAAAGATCTGTTACCTGAAAACCCCAGGTTCTGGATTACAGGTCCCATGCCTGTACTTTCTGACTTTTCCTAATGGTGCCCAGTATAGGGGCATGCAAGGGGAATCCAACCCCATGTACAGCCATCCCAAGTATCTGCCTTGTAATATGCACCGCTATTTGCCAGTGCTGAATATATAAACAAGCACCACTGTTTGTACTTTATTCTGAGATCATAAAAACACGTATGGGATCCATTATCTGGAAACCTGTTATCCAGAAAGCTCCGAATTACGGAATGGCCACCTCCCATAGACTCTATTTTATCCAAATAATCCAAACTTTAATACAATGATTTTCTTTTTCTTTGTTATAATAAAACAGTACTTTGTACTTGATCCCAAATAAGATATAATTAATCCTTATTGGAGGGTTAATTCATGTTTAAATTATCTTCTAGTAGACTTAAGGTTTGAATATCCAAATTATGGAAAGATCCATTATCTGGAAAACCCCAGGTCCCAAAATTCTGGATAACCGGTCCCATACCTGTACCTTTACCTATTGGATGGAGCTACCATGGTAGCAAAGTACAAAAACCATTGCATTGTACAAATTTGGGAGTTTTACTTTGAAAGCAGCAAGTAAGTTGCAGGTAAAACTTAGTCCCTTTTGTAAAATGTATAATGAAGCAATAGAATTCTTAATGAATCAGATAAAATTGAGCATAGGACTGGCCAGATATGGGATGACTGTGACGTAGTTGGCCAGCTTAAATATATTGCAATATATGGACAAACAATCCCTGTTTTGTTTAAAGGGTAAGGCATTTTTCAGTAGCAGTATGCACAAAATGTCGCTGTCTTAAATATATTGATAATGGGTTGAGTGCAGAGGACTCTTGTATTTGACTATATGTATTTTGTGGTCACAGCCTCATTGCACCCCCACCTAATGGTTTTAAAAATTAGTGGTGAGCACAACTTTCCCTTGTTTGTTACAATTGGTGGGACCAGTTTATGGCCACTCCATGGGGCAGATTTACTAAAGGGCGAAGGGACTAACGCTGGCGACGACTCACCAGCGTTACCGTTTTTAGGCACTTTGCCAATTTACTAACGGGTGTAGGCGTAACTTCGCTAACGAAAGAGACAGACGCTAGCTCTCATTCGCACTCTATCGACAGACGAATTTTCGCTCTGGCGAATGGACTTTACTCTGGAAATTCACTAGCAAAAATTTGCCAGCGTTTGGCGCCCTGGTCTCAACTTGGCATTTTAGTAACGATGGGTACAAAGCCGTCGCTGGCGAATTTTTGCCGGTTAGTGAATCTGCCCCCATGTCTCCTGGATCTGTAGCCATAATACAAAAATTGTGCATCCTGTCCCTTTGTCTAACCCCCCCATTTAAATTCTGGGTTCCACAGCACTTCCCTTTTGCGCCTTCAGGGACAGTGGGCTGCTGTGGGGTACAGGATACTGGCGTACTTGCTTTTGGTCCAGGATCTGGAAATCCATTGAAGACTAGCCCCACTCCTCCTGATCTAACACCGTCAATTTTTGGCAAAATTCAAGCAATTTACCTTCAGATGAGAAACCATTGTGTAGGTTGCCTTTGGTGAGCCATATCCCCGTCTTACATCCGTAGCGCTCTCAAATGTATAACATTTGTATTAATTAGCATTTCCAGCTGAAATGTTAAATGAAGAATTTGTCGCCCGATTTGATAAAAAGATTCATGCTAATAACCTTCCGAGAAAATGAGAGCAATATATCAGAGCTCTACCTGTGGGGCCTGCTGGGAATTTACTCAACTTTTCTTGCAGGCTTAATTCTCTCTGGAACCTGTTGGGAGGTAAATGACCTACATTACCATTTAATACGATCCTAGCAGAAATACCAGAGGTTAAAATATATGTGGTTTTCAATATGTAATTAGGAGGGTTTTTTTTTAGCAATATTAGCAAAATGACTGGCACTAACAGCATTATTGAGACAGGCTCTACGTGTGTCAATAGAATTTTGTAATTTCTTCAAATAATATTTTTCTTTTTTAAAGAGAAATTTTATTGAGAATATTTTTTATTTTTGTAGAGTCTTTGTGCAGTTTTGCGCTTCATTAAATCTTCAGATTTATTTTAAGGGTACAGTGGACAATATTGCCAAGCTTTTCTTAAAAGGGGTGGTTCACCTTTCAGTTAACTTTTAGGGGCACATCTGCTATTGGTCGAATATCGAGGGTCAATTAAACCTCGATATTCGACCCTCGAAGTAAAATCCTTCGACTTTGAATATGGTAGTTGAAGGATTTACCGCATTTAGTATGATTGAACGATCGAAGGAAAAATCGTTTGATCGAACGATTAAATCCTTAGAATCTAACGATTCGAAGGATTTTAATCCATCGATTGAAGGATTTTCCTTCCATTAAAAAAATAGGCTTCCCCATAGGCTAACATTGATGCTCGGTAGGTTTTAGGTGGCGAAGTAGAGTCAAAGTTTTTTCTAAAGAGACAGTACTTCGACTATCGAATAGTCGATTAGTCGAACGATTTTTAGTCGTAGTCGAAGGTCGAACTAGCCAATTCAATGGTCGAAGTAGCCAAAAGAAAACTTTGAAATTCAAAGTTTTTTTCATTCGAATCCTTCACTCCAGCTTAGTAAAAGTGCCCCTTAGTATGTTATAGAATGGCCAATTCTAAGCAACTTTTCAATTGGTCTTCATTATTTATTTTTAATAGTTTTCATGATTTGTCTTTTTCTTCTGAAGCTTGCCAGTTTTCAAAAGGGGGTCACTGACCCCATCTCAAAACAAATGCTCTGTAAGGCTACAAATGTATTGTTACTTTTTATTACTCATCTTTCTATTCAGGCTTCTCCTTTTTTTATTCCAGTCTCTTATTCAAATGAATGCCTGGTTGCCAGGGTATTTTGTACTCAAGCAACCATATTTTTCTAATTGTGAAGATTCTCATTCATCCAGGTCATGGTATAGCTATGATTTCAAACTGAAGAGCAGCTGAATAAAAAGCTAAATAACTCAAAAACCATACATAATAAAAAAAAAAATTGATCTCCATGCAGCAATGTAATGAACATAATTCTATTGAATATTTTATTGGCAACGTATGGCCAGACTTCTCTGCAGTTTATTTCTATGCTGCTGGGTCTGGGGGCCCATAGAGTCAGTGCAGAATAGGGATGTAGCGAACTGTTCGCCTGAACTTCGACCGTTCGCGTCAGCTGAACGGTCGAAAAAAAAAAAATTCGCCAACATCAAAAAATTTTGGAAGCATGTCAGAAAAGTTGCTCTCGTAAAAACCGTTGCGCATCAACATTATTCGGACGCTCCCATTGACTTTAACGTCAGCGTCAAAATTGACGAAGGCCTCAAAATTCGTGTTTCGAGAAATTTTTTGCCATTTTGCGAATTTTACAGGAAATTCGCAAATTTTTCAGCGAATTGAAGCTCGAAAATTCACCCATCACTAATCAGGACTTCATATATTTCATAGATTTAGTTCATATATTGTTCAGGCTAGAATTCTGCATCGCTGATAAGCGAGTTAGGTTTGTGTTGGCCTCCACTGTCACACAGGGTCAGCAACTACATTTTTTTGTTTGCTCAGGTTGACAAAGATCTCCTTGTTATTAGGGAGGGGGGGCTATATATGACCAGGTTTAGAGATCCATTTGGCCCTGGCATTGAGCAAGTGGGTTGTGAACATACGGGCACCTTGAACATTCATGTAGGCCAATGGAACACCTGTCAATCTTCAAGTAGATATACTGAGACAAAGACTTTGTAGGGCAGATTAGCTTTTTTGTTTTTAATTCTAGTCAATCTACTGCCAAACACTAGGGGGGTTATTTACTAAACTCAAATTTTTCGGAAAAAACTCGAATTTGGCATGGAAAAAAACCCCTCCGATTTATTATACCCCAATGCTGAAAAAATCCTGAATCTGAAAATCCACCATCTCAGACCTGTCGAGGTCCTGTATAAGTGAGTGGGAGAGGCACCTATCCCAATTTGAAGTTATTGTGGTATGTGGTGGGTTTAGCCTAAAAATTTGACCATTTCAGGGATTTCGGGGCAAACAATCGAGAGATTCAGGAAAAAAGCCAGAAAAATTCGTACAATTCCAGCTTTCACACGATTTTATTGAGGATTAATTCGAGTTTATTTATTAATAAATAAGCTTCAATCAGGCAAGGGAGTTTGGCCAAACTTTTTTTTTTTTTAATAAATTCAGATTTTAGTAAATAACCCCTTAGGTATTTGTGAATATCAGTGATAGTGTTTGTCATGGTGGCAACTCTCAAGAGCGTTTAAACATTCCCCACGACACATCAGAAATACTTAGAGCTAAGTCATAGATTCCATCAAAGTTTTGGTGTTGTGTTTTGCTGCAGTGACATAAAGGGGGCATAGATACGGACCCCTGTCCAATGCCCACCTATATCATATGAATTGTATCTTCATCTGCTAAGAGGAGTAGTGATGGGCGAATTTGGGGCGTTTTGCCGAAAAATTTCCGAATTTCCTGTGAAATTCACGAAACGATGAAAAATTCTCTAAACAGCGGCGTACATTTTTTTTAACGCCAGCGAATTTTCGCGGTGGTTTTGTGAATTTATTAGCCGGCGGTGAATCACCACGGGGAATTCACCGCAAATTCGCGCCTGGAGAATAAATTCACCCATAACTATAGAGGAGCCAACCCCTCTTTAAAAGTAGCCTTCATCAGGTAGGGTCAGTTAGTTACCCATCTTGGCTTGAAATGAAAGCATCTCAGGACTACTCTACAGTCTTAACAGTGAAGTAAACACAAGTAAAAAAAATCTTCTCTAGAATTCAAAACAGTGACTATTTTATTGTAAATAAAAACTGGCCAACATTCCCATTTTAGCTTTGCCCCAGTCCCTGCAGTCATGCCCCTTAACCCACTCTGGTAATTCATCTCTGCTGACCCTTTCGAAAAGAATAGTCTTATAAATCACCTTTTGTATCATTATTCATCACAGAGTCTTCTCTGGGGCAAATAAACCATTTTTCTACAAATGACAGGGCTACTTTAACTTTGTTATCAACAGCAAAACATGATGATGTATATAGAAATAGCTTTGTGTTGCCAGGTCTCATCATTACAATATAATGTATAAATAATGTATGCAGATGTATAGAGGCTTCATGTATAATGCTATTCGGCCTTATAGATATTGGCAGTCATTTAATTATCCATGAGTTTGCACATGTTTTACTTCTGTTATATCCAGGAGTGAACAGAATTCTTTCTTTAATCAGATATTGGGTTAATGTGCCTATTTGTTTTCCAGTTTTGTCTTATAGGTATTGTATACTGAGTTATATATTTAGAGGATGGCATACTGTAAATGCAGAAACAGGTATAGATGTAGAATCCATCTAAATTTATTGATGTGTATAGAATACTGGTACAGGTATAGGACCTGTTATCCACAATGCTTAGGACCTAGGGTTTTCCGTATAAGTGATCTTTCTTTAGTTTGGATCTCCATATATTAAGTCTACTAAAAAATAATTTCAACATTGAGGGGGTTATTTAATACCAAATGCCAAAAACTCGAAAAATTTAATTTACTTTTTTTACTATAAAGTCTGAATTTTTAGTGGGAAAAAAACCCCCTAATATTTCAAGATTTATTATATCCCAAGGATGGAAAAAGTCTGAATCTGAAAATCCGGCATTTCAGACCGGCCGATGTTGTATATAAGTCAATGGGAGAGGTCCCTATCCTACAGTATTTTGTGGTCTGCGCTGAAATTAGCTCAAAAATCCGACTATTTCTGAGTCTTCTGGCAAAAATCTGAAAAATTCAGGGTTTTCGGAAAAAGAGGCTGAAAAAATCAAGCAATTCAGGAAAAAAAAGAAAAAAATGTACGATTCAGATTATCGCTTGATTTTATCGAGTTTGTCCCCAATCTAAAAAATGGTGCTTTTTTTTATTAATAAATGAGGTTACATCATGGACAGGGGCGCTTCACCAATGAGGCGACTTGAGACTGTCACCTCAGGCGGCAGCGCCCCACTAGGTACCAGGGGTGGCAAAAATGCCGCTCCAGGTACTTTGAGAGATGAATTTCCGTTTTTTAAACCGGAAATTCAGCTCTTCTATCGCAGAGAGCACAGTTAGGCTCTTTGTGCTAGTGCACTGGCCCTCTCTGTTGCCCTAGTGGACCCCCCTGGACAGGGGCGCTTCACCAATGAGGCGAGTTGAGGCTGTCGCCTCAGGTGGCAGCACCCCACTAGGTACCAGGGGCAGCAAAAATGCTGCTCCTGGTACTTTAAGATCCGAATTTTCAGTTTTCAAACCAGAAATTCGGTTCTTCTAGCGCAGAGAACAGTTAGTCTCTCTGCGCTAGCGTACTGGCCCTGCTGCTGCCTCAGGCGGTGGAGGGGGCAGGATCGCCCCTGCCCCAGGACCCCCTCAGCCGCAAAAAGGTAAGTGCACGGGGGAGGGGGGCGGCAGCAACCGCTGCTACCTTGAGCGGCGGAGGGGCCAGGATCGCCCCTGATCATGGATTCTAGTTTGGTCAGATTTTTAGAATTAAATACTCCGAAAAATAAGGATTTTGATAAATAAGGCCCGAAATAAACTCAATAGGATTGTTTTGCCTTACATAAGGATTAGTTATATTAGTATTGCTTTATTATTACAGAGAAAAAGAAAAATCAATTTTAAACATTTGAATGAGTTCATTAAAATAGATTCTATGAGAGATATCCTTCCTCTGGATAACTGGTTTCCAGGAAAATGGATCCTGTACCTGTACAGCCAAGACAGCGGGGTGTCTGGAAACCTTTGATACTGGAACCAGAATCAGTAACACCTTATTAGCAGCCAGGAAAAGCAAGGCATGAACAAATATCATTGCTTTTTACAGATTAAAACAAAAGACAAAATGTAGGTTCAGCACAAGGATGTGTACTGTCCCTTTAAAGACGTATTTCAGGTAGACAAGATTTTACTTCTTCTTTAAATGTTACTCAGAAACAATTCAAGGAAACAAGCTTCATAAAACTGCCCTGTTCCTGCATTCAAATCCTAATCATAAACATTATTTTATATCATCCAATAAAGGGCCGATCTCAGAACTAATGATGTTATACTGCTAAAAGCATCATTTCAGCACATTTGACTGGAAGCAAAAGGCTGGAGAGAAAAAAAAAAACATGGACGCTCTTCAAAATCATTTGTGATAAATATTCCGCTCTGTGTGTGCCAATGGGGAATGAGCGCTCGAGAGGCAACGTGAAATCCATGCAGCTTCCAATAATGAAGTCAGGGGAGGAAAGAGGCTTAGCTCACAAACGGCAAAGCCATAAATGCATCTTTTCTATATAAATCCTGCAAATGGACAATCCAATCAGACTAATAACCCGGTCACCAACCAAAATAATCACCCTCTGATGTGAAATCCCCCGACACTGATGAGCAGGATGAGCTAAATATGAGAGAACTACACCTTTAAATTATTTGAAAAAGCACAGGGATTAAAAACTGAAGACCAATTGCAAATTATCTTAGAATAAGACTGTCCCCATTATTCTAAAAATGCATTTCACGGTTGTAAGAAGAGGGACTGAGATACAAAAAATTGTCTCGACAAAGGAAGCAACAACACAGCATTTTAAATGAATAACATAAGAAACTGTCCAACACTGATGCAAAGTGCAGAAGAAGTTTAGAGCTGAAAGTATCCATTTTGAATGATTATATAGATTGCTCACCTTTTAATTTATTTTAGGGACAAATTCATCAAGGGTCGAATTTCGAGGGGTTAAATCCCTCGAAATGCGACCGGGGAATAGAATCGAATAGAATCGAATAGACAATTCGGGCGAATTTACGCGCTGGCGAATAGTCGAATTGGCGAATATTCGCCAGGCAAATAGGCGCTCGATCGAATATTCGCTCAAAGGATTTTCATTCGATCGAATGCCTTTTTATTCGATCAAAAACTTGGAAAACAAGCCTATGGGACTTTCCCATAGGCTTTTAAAGCAATTCGGTAGGTTTTAGGTGGCGAAGTTGTCAGTCGAAGTATTTTTAAAAGAGACAGTACTTCGACTATCGAATGGGCGAATAGTTGCAGCGTTTTTGCGCTCGATCTATTCGAATCAGTCTACTCAGGCGAATTTACGCCAATTCGATAGTCGAGGAGCACAAAAAACTACTCGAAATTTGACGTTTTTTTACTTCGAATCCTTCACTCGAAGTTAGTGAATCGGCCCCTTAGTATGATGTACAAAGTGATATTCTGAGATAATTTGCAATTGGTTTTCATTTTTTATTATAGTTTGTGGTTTATATGTCTTTTACTTTTTATTCAGCAATTTCAGCAATCTGATTGCTAGGGTCCAAATTACCCTAGCAACCATGAATTGAATAAGAGACTAGTATATGAATGGCAGAGTCAGTGACCCCTATTTTAACGCTAGAAAGAGTCAGAAGAAAAAAGGCAAATAATTAAAACACTTAAAAAAAAATAATGAAGACAAATTTAAATTTTGCTTAGAATTTTGCCCATTCTATATCATACTAAAAGTTATCTTAAAGGACCAGTTTTTTTAAAAAATTCGTTAGTTTACATAGAAAAAAAACCCACCAAGACAAATTAAACTTTAAAACCGCAAAGCCTTTATTAAGAAATAACTTACCGAAACTCAGCTTGCGCTCCTCTTTAGAACAGTCGGCACGGCAATGATCCATCGTGCGGCACTCAATTTCTCCTCCCTGGCTATCTCCTATAGGGAGAACAGGGAGGAGAAATCTAGCGCTGGACGATGGATCGCCCAACCGCTTTCTGAAGAGGAGCACAAGCGGAGTTTCGGTAAGTTATTTCTTAATAAAGACTTTGCAATTTTAAAGTTTAATTTGTCTTGGTGTTTTTTTTTTTTATATATATATACTAACACATTTTTTTAATGTGTTAGTATACATAAAAAAAAAACCCACCAACGTTACTGGTCCACATTACTGGTCCTTTTAAGGTGAACCACCCCTTTAAGAGATGTGGGCACATCAGCAACCAAGGGTGACTGCACTGAGAGTGCAATAATAGTTACAATAATACTATAAAACATTTTTTATATATATACATGGTCCGTTCGTGGAGCGCGCACCATGAAGTATATATGGATTTAACAATAAAGTAAATCCAGAAGTGACGGCACTCACAGGAAAAATTGCAACAGTCCAATAGAGTGAAACCATAAAGGTTTATTGTAATCCTACGTTTCGGTTCCTTCTTGGAACCTTCGTCAGGGAAAGAAAACAGAACACAACAGTACAGTGCAGGGTTTAAATGGTGTCAAAATATTGCCAAATTGTGGTTGCTAGGGTTGCTAGGGTGCCTAGCAACCCGTACACAGGGAAAATGTGACAGTGCAAGGTTAAAAGCAGTATAGTGGGCATAAGGCTAGGCGAGTATACCTTTAAGGCAGGGGCCAAACCCATGAACCATCCAAAGTTTCCAACGCCACAATGCATGAATAAAGAGCTGAATTACCCGTCCTTCAGTCTGTTAGTGGTGAACCGGAACTGCGCTAAGCTCCAGGCGCTTCAGTGAGCAGCAGCAGAGGCGCGTTGCCTAGCAACACCTACGCTAGATCCGTGTCCTGGCTCTGCACTAGCCCTTTGTAATGGGCTGTTTAAATTGCCATAGACAGATCCACAAGGCCTGAGGGACTGAGGTACTACAGGACTTCGTGGGGGACACCAGCAGCTAATTAAAGCTGGCAGTGACCCCACAATTAAGCCCTATTTCACCCCTTGAAGTCGGACGGGTGGTGCTTAGGGCTTATTGCACCTCTGAGCTGTATCACCTGAGTGCCATATTCACATAACTGACTAGGGTAATATGTCATAAAGGAACAATGCCAACTTAGAGGTTTATGGCGAAACCAATATAGTTTCTGGATGTGGGTTTAGGGTAGCCCATGTGGGGTACTCCTGCTACCCACACACCGAATAAGGTGCCCATACCTGCCCAAATACATGCAGACGTGTGCACAGGTGTGTACTGTGCCAAAAGAAGGGGGAGGGAATATGAATAAGGGAAAGCTTAATGCAAGGAAAGAAAAATCAACACTACAATATCAGCAATCGTAAAGAAAGTATCGGATTGTCCCAAATAGAAAGTCAAATAAAGCATCCCAAGAGAGTGTCTCATTAAGGCCACGAGGGGCCACAGTATCCAATTTGAAAATCCATCTTGATTCTCTGCGAAGTAACGCTTGGTCACGATTACCTCCCCTTTCGAGGGGTGGCTGAAAGTCAATTATCATGCATTTAAATGTGGGTAATGTATGTCCTTTCAGCAAAAAATGCTTCGCCACAGGTTGGAGAGCCTTCCCCTCCTTTAGGGCCTTGCTGATGGCCGACCTATGGTTGCCTATCCTTTCTTTGAAAGTTGTGCACATTTTGCCCACATAATATAGTCCACAGGGGCAGGTAATGATGTAGATTACAAAGCAGGAGTTACAGCTCAATCTGTGCATGATTTTAAATCTTTTTCCTGTATGAGGATAAGGGAAAATCAGAGCCCGTGATCAGACATCTGCAGGTGACACAGACCGGACATTTAAAACATCCCATTTTTCTCTGCTGACTTAGCCAGTTTGTGTCTGTGTTGGCTGATTTCAAAAAGTCAGTGCGCATCAACTGGTCTCTCAAGCTACGGTCTCTCCTGTAACCCATCATTGGTTTTGGGGACTGATGCAGGGACAAGGATTCATCCATGCTTAGCATAGGCCAATGCTTGTTCACACTTGCTGTTAGTTGTCGGGATGCAGCTGTGTGGTTGTGAAGATCATTGGGTGAGGAGAGCTCTGTGTGTGCTGTTTCTTAGCTAGTAGATCTGATTGGGTACATGTCAAGGCTCTTTCTAATTGTCTGCTCTGCAGAGTAGTTCATCCGAATAGCCTCTTTGCAGAAATCTGTTAAACATTTCACGTTGCTGGATCGCAGCAGTTTCCCTTGAGCTGTTATTCCTGATCACCCTTAGGAATTGTGAATAGGGTATGCCTCTTATAGTGGCCGGAGGGTGGTTACTCCCAGCATGTAGTACTGAGTTCCGATCCGTCAGTTTCCTGAACAGTCTGGTTCCTAGATGGGAGCCTGTAAAGAAAATGTTTAGATCCAAAAAATCAATGTTGTCAGTATCAGAGTTCAAGGTTAAAGGAATTGTTCAGTGTAAAAAACAAAAACTGGCTAAATAGATAGGCTGTGCAAAATAAAGAAATGTTTCTAATATAGTTAGTAAGCCAAAAATGTAATGTATAAAGGCTGGAGGAATTTGATGTATAACATGTCAGTCAGATCACTACTTCCTGCTTTTCAGCTCTCTTGGTTTACACTGACTAGTTACCCTAGTTACCAGGCAGTAACCAATCAGAGACTTGAGGGGGGGGGCACATGGGTCATAACTGTTGCTTTTGAATCTGAGCTGAGGATCAATTGTAAACTCGCTGAACAGAAATGTACCATGTGGCCCCCCTTCAAGTCGCTGACTAACTCAGAGTTATAGAGCTGAAACGCAGGAAGTTTGATTCTGGCTGTTTTATTAGACATCTGTTCACTCCAGCCTTTATATATTACATATTTGGCTCACTAACTATATTAGAAACATTTTGCACAGCCTATCTATTTACACCGTTTTTATTTTCACACTGAACTGTTCCTTTAATTTTATTGGACTATCCAGTTCATTAAGCTGTTGGTGGAAGGATGATAATGTCTCTTTGGTGCCAGTCCATATCAGGACTATATATATATATATATATATATATATATATATATATATATATATATATATATATATATATATATATATATATATGTGTGGCACATATGTAGAGTGGCACCGTCTCATACTGTATATTAGTGCTCCGGATGAGACATTTCTCTCAGGGGTGTAGCCTTCGCTTTGTTGTTGAGGCAGGGTGTAGTGCAACTGTAATAAAGTGCTATGCACAATAATTGGGCGTCACTTAAGCTGGCCATAGATGCAAAGATCCGATCGTATGAATCGTGGATTCGTATGATTTTCGGGCCGTGTGTGGAGAGTCCTGACATTTTTCGTCCAGCAGAGATCAGTCGTTTGGTCGATCGGACAGGTTAGAAAACTTCTGTCGGCTGCCGATAATATCTCTACATGTATTGCCGATCGTACGATTTTCAGAGGGAGACTGTCACTAGCTTTGTCAGACATAAATTTCATACGATTGCTGTCAGGGGCAGAACATTGGCTGATCTGTTCTTTTACTACTTTTTTTGATCAGAATGGTAAGACTTTGATCTGAATGGTTAGTGGAGGGTCGGGATATGGGAACGTCCGGTCGTACGTTGATTCGTACGATCGGATCTTTGCGTCTGTGGCCAGCTTTAGTCCCTACTTCTGGGCAATTAGTACCCAGGATCTTAATCCCTCTGACTCTCCTCCTCCTTAGGCTGCTCAACCAAATAACCTGTCTGTCACTCCTAGAGTGACCTATTACAGAGTATAGCTTATCCTTTACTAGGCCTAATGTACCTAAGTTCCACTACCCATTCCCTTCCTTCATGATTGGTAAGGGCTAAAGCAATGGACCTTGAGCACATTGTTACCCAGACCTTTAAACTATAGCACAGTGCCATCTACTGGTCACTTGAGAACTCCAGGGGTAAAGGTCCCCCATTAGGACCCATTTAAGCGTCTATAACACTGGGGATTTGTCTGCCAATATTACCAGACCACTACATATATATGTAGGATATATACATTTTATATGCATTTTATTGATCTGCAACAACAATGTATCATTAGGGGCAGGGCCAGATTTACATAGGGGGTGCCCCTAGGCCCACTGCCGTTTGTCGCCCCTGTCCCCTTCCCTTTATTCATGCAAATTTCCATCATCTGGACCAGAGCAAAATTATTGTATCTCCAGCGCATCCCCAGTGTTTTTGAACCAATGTGGGTGTGGTTGGGCAGCATGCTGCCCTAGGCCTGGGCCTAGGTGGCCTTTCCACAAATCAAGGGGTGCAAAGAGGGGCATCTTGCATAATTCTTGCAAGGCAGCTGTTTTGGGTTTAAAAAATGTGGGTTATTAGGGGGAAATGTGACAATGGCACATTATCAGTTTTTTCCAAATTATATCTCTTCCAGGGGATTATTTATTAAAATCCCAATGTTAAAATCTCAAAAATACTCAAATTTTTTGAGGTTTATTTTACCCCGATGCTGCAAAAAGCTCAAATCTAAAAAAAACCGCCATCTCAGACCTGTAGAGATGGGTTTAGCCCAGAAATCCGACATTTTTCGGGGCAATTCGGGGGAAAAAACTGAAAATATTTCAGGCTTTATTGGGTATTTCTGCGAACCGATTAAATAGAGGGTTTTTTTTTTTATAATAAATAAGCTAAAATTGGGCATGGGAGTTGGACCATAGTTTTTTTTGAAAAAAAAATATGAGATCAATTTGAATTTTAGTACAATTACCCCCTATTATTGTTAAAATCTGAATTTGGACACAAATCTGTTTTGCCCATGCCCCAATGGGGTAAAGCAACACAGGGGCCGGTGGTGTGAATTCATCCAGGCCTGTCCCACATTGGCCTCTAGGTGACAATAATCCTGTATAGTTATAGTTATGGCAGGGCCCCATCACCTCTCCAAACAGCACTTTTATTATGCCGTGTAACTATACATCATAGGCCTCATGGGGCCCATAAAACTGTTGAGGTCCCAGTCAAGAGCCTAGGGAGTCATGTGCATAATCTAACTCTACTTTAATTACCCCGAACATAAAATACCAATCTGTGCTAAGAGCAGTAGACAAGAGATTCTCCGTATTAAAGGTATAAAGAAGCAGATATGTCAACCTCAACTTTTTTTCCTGCTGCCGGATCTACTCCCAGAGCTGGCAATTTGGCTCAGAGCTACAGGGAATGGAGTTTTAATATTCATATTCAGAATAATGTCTATTTAATGTGGAGACAATCCATAAAATAATAATTTATTAATAAATGGCACATTAGGTAATAGAAATCTCTTTGTTCTCGACCTTTAGGCATCGTGTGAGATATCACCACAAATCAAGACCAATATTGACAAATTTATGGTCAGAACGGCACAGGAGATTTGATAATAGGGGAGACTTTAATGTGATAATACGCTCAGTAATTGATCTCTCATGTGCCACCTACACAATAAAATATCACTTTACAGAAATGACAAATGCCTAATTATATATTTCATGGTGCATGGGAAAAAAGATAACGAACTTTGATTAATTTCTTTGCAAAGCTGAATGTATGCATATTACTTACATAGCACTCAAAATAAAGATAATAATCACAAGAGCCCATTAGCTGTGTGTATATGTGTATATGTGTATCTACTCTCTTTTGTATATATATTAGTGATGTGCGGCCCGACCCTGACCCGCACATCACTCTCTGCTACAGAACTACAGAGCATTGTCTGCAAGGAGTCAGAATGTTTTGCTTGTACTTCTGTGGGTTTCCTCTGGTTTTCTTCCACATGTCTAAACATACAGGCAGGTTAATTGGTTCCTGATAGAATTGACCATAGTGTGTGTAGAGACTTAGATTGTTAGCTTCACCGGGACTGATGTGAGTGATGTGCTGCAGAATATGCTGGTGCTTTATTAATAAGCCCAGCTGTTTCCAGAATCTGTCCCCAGACCAGTCCATCCATGGTTCTGATAATGGCACATAGGACTCAACACAGTGCAGTGAGTACCAGGGACTGTTCCATTCTCATACCCCTTGATCTTTCTGCAGCCTTGATACAGCCGACTCTTCCAAAGGCTTGGTATCAGTGGTTCTGCGTTATCCTGGTTATTTTTCCTCTCTTTATACACCATCAGTATAATCATTTCTAACAGGTCCTCTCCACCTGTTGATCTCTTTGTAGGGGTGACCCAAGGGTCTATCTTAGGGCTTCTTTTTTTTTTACATTGTCTCTCTTTCCTAGTCACCTTATCACATCTTTCAGCTTCTCCTACTATTTTTATGATGATGACATACAGATCCTCAGAGCTGTCAACCCCCCTATTTTTTCGTGAGTTAACAGATTTTGGGCTCTGTACCCTGGTCTCTTGTCACTCATAAGCATAAGCAAGGTTCTGCTGAATTTCCATGATTTTGGATAATTGGGCAAAAACCTGATGTGTGCGGAAGGTCCCCCAATTCATATTTCAAAACTTGACAGCTCTGATATCCTTCTTTCTTGCCCTGATCTCAGCCCTACTATTCAGATAGATGCCTCACTGCCTATCATCCTGGATGACTGCTTACCATCTGAAAATGAATATATATATATAAACTGAACTATATTCCCACCTAAATAGGGCTGAACAGGTAAGTCTGGGGCCCACTGGGACTGCCAAGGACCATCATAAAAACTACAGGACCCCACCCCCTGCGCATGCTTGACATCGCTGCCTAACTCCCTTACCCTGATCTAGTCCGGTTGTGGGCAAAGGAGAGATGATGATCCGGGCAGGAGGGCACGTCTGGACTGGCACCCCCGGGTTTTTCCTGCCAGCCCAGTCAGACACTGCACCTATACGGCTTACACCCGCCCTTCATTTAACATTGTAGTCAACATCAACCTACATCTACATCCATTTTCTCAATGCAGGTGTCTAGACCCATCCCTCACTTTCTCCACCCACATTGGATCCCTGTCCAGGACATGATGTTTCTTTCTTAGGAGCATTGCAAAAATATGTCTACTGCAACATATTAGTATCTGGTCTCCCAGAATCTCATCTCCACAATCAATGCTGGGACAAGTTGGCTGGATGCCCAAGGCACATGCACGAACAAGTACGCCCAGAATACAGAAATTTCTGATTCAGGTCGGGGACACAAGGGTCTGAACTAGAGGAAGGCAGCAGAAAAGATACTGTGCCTGGTGCCCCTCCACCATTGCACCTTAGGCACGTGCCTCTTCTACTTACCCCTAGTTCCGACCCTGTCCACGCTGCACCTGGTCCGCTGCATTAAATCTAAAATTCTCATCTTGTCCTGCGTCTCTATATATGTCTGCCCTTATCTCCCAATTAGTGATGGGTGGGTCAAGCGCACACACACAAACTAGTCTAGGATTTCTGTTGCCTTGTAGAGCACTGCCTACATTTGTGGTACTATATAAATAAATGTATACAATACAATACAACACCTTTTTTGAAGTGCTCCTGAGCAACATTTTAGATCCTATTGATCCAAAAACCCACCATTAAACCCGCTGTAGCCGAACTTTCCAGGAAGCCCACCCCTTTCTGGTGACATGTTGTTATCTGGCCCAAGGCTTGCAAGCCAAGTAAGCTTCTTCCTAGCAACAGGCTACACTCATATAAATGCTAAACTGTAACACAAGATTTGTAAATGCAAAACCTCATATCCCCATGACATTTCCTGTTTAGAACATCAATCAGAGAATGAAACTGACTCCTATTACCTAAAATACAATCTCTGTAACCTTCTGCTTCGTCTCCCAGAAGCTTGTTATTAGAAGGACAATTATTAGCATGACCACCGCTTATGGAAAAATAAAAGGAATACCTTGAAAGAGTGCACAAGTGATTAACCAATTTAGGATCCAAGAGTGAAATTAATCAGTCTATGCAAATAAACACCAATGCTCCGCAAGGCAGATGGGATTGAAATTCAGCAGTGGGAAAAAAATGCTATTTAAGGCTACAAAAATAGTCCTGTTGGAGACACAGCTCAGAAAAACTGCACTGTGTGATAAACAAATCACAGCAAAATACTGAGCTAGAATTAAGGAGCACAGCAGCTTTTGTATGATAAATAAATAGCAGATAAACAGAATCCATTAACGGAAGTCGTAGCTGGGGCTTTCTATGGATACAACTCCAGACAATGTAACTGTATATCAAGTTCACTGTATTATCCATTAAACTCTCACATATCAAATAAAAGAGACTCTGTCGGAATCTCCGGAGTCGGTAATATCATAGAACATGTTGACTATTGTTCTTACAAGGAGAAACTACCAGAGGAGGAGCAATAAAGGAATAAACGCAGGTGATGTCTCGGGTCCAGATGGCTTCACTAACAATTGTGTCTAGTACAAGCCCTGACTACTGTCTCACCCGGTACATGTGTTTAATGGCGCACTTAGTGCTAAATGGTTGTGTTGTGCACTGCTCCAAGCAAACGTTACATTCATTTAAAAAACAAAGTGGCCGAGATAGTTTTACCGGCTGGTTGCTACGGGCCAATCTTCCTTTTTATGCATCCCATTTTATGAGGGAATATTTCCATAAACAAATGTTGAATACAGACGTGTAATTAGATGTTACTGGGCCCCACAGCAAATTATTTTTCAGGCCTCCAAAAAGAGTTTGACCTGTTTTACCAATATTTATTGAAATCGTATATGAAGGAGGGACTCATGAGACCCCTATACCTCCTGCCCCCCCTGCAGCCGCATGGTCTGCTTCCTCTGTAGTTACACCCCTGGTTCAATAAAAAATATTAGTTATTGATAAGTAGGCGTTTGGTATGTACATATAACAGCACACCTTCCAACTAGTGATGTGCAGGCCAGCCCCGATACCCACAGGGTCAGACGTGTTTGTGCCGACCTCGCAACCCCAATTGTGAGTGTCAAGCTCTTTTTCCTGCTCTCCCCATCCGCCACCTAACACTGCTGGCTTCCAACTTCCGGCTTCCACTTTTATAGCTGTGCGGCTGCTCGCCCTGCCCCTTTTGTGACGACATCCGCAGGGTGAGTCGACGCTGGTCTATAAAAGTGGAAGCCGGAAGTCAGCCACTGTTGGTCGCGGGTGGAGGCAGGGCGGGATCGGGTGCGGGTCGATGACTTCCACATTGCTATTTCCAACTGTCCCGGTTTGAGCGGGACAGTCCCGCTTTTGATAGCTCAACCCACAGTCCCAAGTTTGTTACTGAAATGTCCCGACTTTCTCTTTGATCTCCTGCACTGAACAGCCAAAAAATTATTATAAAGTTCTTAACTTAAAGGTCATAGACATAACAATTACGATCTTTCTTGCAAAAATGAGTTCCCCCAAAATATATAATTTCATCTGTTCTCCTTTCCTTGTGGGGATAAATATAAATATATATATATAATAAATAAATATAATATGTTGGTTTTTTAACCTCTCTTTTTCTTGTTGCTTGTTTTAAGTGCGATGTCACATGTGTAATTAATTATGCAAATTTTGTAAATGACCAATCACTTTGAATGTATGGTGTTAAATTGTTGCTCACTGCCTCACTTCGACATGCTTGACAAAGGGGACCACCCCGAAACGTTGCATCGTGTGCAAATAAATCTCTGCAAGGGTTTACCCTGCTTGATCGTGCCCAGTGTGCCATTGCCTTTTTTCTTATGCCATTGGTTTGGGGGGGTGCCGATCCCTCCTGGTATTTGAGCACCTGGCAGAGTTCCTGAAGGCCAGGGTGTGCGAGGTGAATCCCTCTTGTTTCGGGATAAATATAAAGCCACAGGAGCAACTCTATAATTAATCTTTATTTATATACCGCAGAAACGTTTATGTGACACTTTACATTGCTCATCATTCACATCAGTTCCTGCCCCAGTAGAGCTTACAATCTACGGTCCCTATCACATTCACACACATTACGGTCAATTTTATCAGGAGCCATTTAAACTGCCTCTATTTGGAGTGAAAAGAAAAACAGAGCATTGAGAACAAAGCCACACAGACATAGGGAGAACACATAAACCTCCTACAGGTAGTGAACAGTAGTGATGGGCGAATTTCTCCCGTTTCGCCGAAAAATTTGCGAATTTCATGCAAAAGTCACGACATTCGCGAAAGGCTAAAAATAAGCGAAAAAATCATGAAAATGGAAAATTGACATCCGCATCCAGTTTTGGACGCACGTCTGAAAAGTCGCTCGCGTCAATTTTGATGCTGGCGTTAAAGGCAATGAATAGTGTTGACATGCGCAGATTTTGATGTTAGCGACTTTTCAGGCGCGAATTTGTGCCAGGCGATTGCCCATTATATATATATATATATATATATATATATATATATATATATATATATATATATATACACATCCCCTGATTTTAAGTTTTCCCTCATTTTACAATATTGTTTTGTGGTCCCACCTATATATTATGCATAATACCTTTTCCTGATTTTACATTTTACCGTATTTTACATAATTTTTACCTGGTACCCTGAAAAACGTAAAGTGGGGGTTCTACTGTAATCCAAATTTTTTAAAATTATTTTCTTTTTCTCTGTTATGATAAACAGTACTTTGTACTTGCTCCCAAGATATAATAATGAATTAATCATTATTGGAAACAAAACCTGCCTTTTGGGTTTATTTAATGTTACATCATTTTCTAGTAGACTTAAGGTATGAAGATCCAAATTACGATAATATCCCTTATCCAGAAAACCCTAGGCCTGAGCATTCTGGATAATGGGTCCTATACCTGTACGATCTAGAACTGGCGCATACAGTTAATACACCTGGGAGTGTAAGTTCAGCATCAGGTTAGATGTCCCAGATGGATATACTGAAAACATCAAACACATGTTACCCAATATAAAACTGTATGTCCTTTGGACTTTAATACATATTTTCCCCACTGGTGGTGGGTGCCCAGGGCAAACGCCCTTTCTCCCCTATCCTAAAACCAACCTTGCCAATAAGAAGCCAAAGGTTCACCGCTACAGCTTCCATCATGCAGAATACCTGCCTTTCTGTTCTTTCCCTGAGCTACAGAGCCTCTGAATCCAGACAATTCACAATAACAGGATACTCGTGGGAGATTCTCTAATTACAGAAACCACTGTAATATGGAGATAAATCAGCTGTAGCCCACTGAGCCGTCCCTTTTTATTCAGCATCCCTCGTACAAACAGCAGATTCTATTGGTCGTACAAGAGTCAGAGAGCAGAACTATCCTGGAACAGTTCATCAGTTAAATGGGGATAATCAATGGGCTTTGAAGATTATATTAAGATTGTGGATTTGCAACAGGCTCTCGGTGATTAATCAGCGACTCGCCATATAATTTGAGTTTGTTTGCAGAGCAGTTCCAATCCAAGCCTAGAGTTACTTTATTCCTGGGCTCTTCTCTTTCTCTATATACCTGTAAAACATGACTGTTGAGGCTGGTTCCATTATTTGTTATTTTCCATTGTACAATGTAATGCTGGTATGTTCTACATACAGCGCCGATTCTAATGAAAACGCCGCCTGAGGCGGCTCCTTAAATGCCGCCCCTCCCCTCGCAGAAACACTAGTGCGGAGAGCGCAACTGCGCTCTCTCGCACTAGTAAAGCCGAATTTCCGGTTTCAAAACCGGAAATTCGGCTCTTTAAAGTGACAGGAGCGGCTTTTTGCCGCCCCTGGAAACGTATCTGGCGCTGCCGCCTGAGGCGAGCGCCTCAGCTCGCCTCATTGGCGGAGCGCACCTGTCTACATAATCACATCAACTCCTGCCCTAGTGCTGCTCACAGTCCAAATTACCCGACCTACATGCACACAAACTAGTTCATTAGCAGTTTTAGGGTTTGGGCAGATTCGGGGAGATTTAGTCGCCTGGTGACTAATTGCCTCTTCTGCGGGGCGACAATCTCCACGAACTGCCTTCCATCTGCCGTCCGCCTGCTTGAAAGAAGAATCGCCTGTACTAATGCACTCGCGGTGCTTCGATTTCAGAAGTCGCCCGAAGTTTCCTTGTGAGGCAACTTCGGGCGACTTCGGAAATCGAAGCACCGCGAGTGCATTAGTGCAGGCGATTCTCCATTCAAGCAGGTGGAAGGCAGTTCTGGAGATTGTTGCCCCATAGAAGAGGCGACTAAGTCTCCCTGAATCTGCAGGTGTGCCCTTACCCTAAGTTAACTTTTAATATGTTATAGAATGGCTAATTCTGAGCAACTTTTCAATTGGTCTTCCAGGTTTTTTAAATAGTTTTTTTTTAATTATTTGCCCTTTTCTACTTCTTTCCAGCTTTCACATGGGGGTCACCGACCCCATCTAGAAAACAAATGTTCTGTAAGGCTACAAATGTATTGTTGTTGCAGTTACTTATCTTTAGTGACGGGCGAATAAATTCGCCTGTCACGAATTTGTGGAGAATTTCTGCAAATCTCCTGCGACAATTCGCCTTCATCAAAAACTCCAACTCTATTTGGGCGCCCATTGACTTTAACCCCAGTGTCAAAATTGATGCGAGCGACTTTTCGGACGTGCGTCCAAATTTCGATTTGCACGATTGAACCTCTTTAATATGGGCCAGTTCTATACAACTGCAAAGAGTGCCAACTATTTCTGAACACTAGAGGTACAGTTGTCGTCATTTTTCAAGCATTCCCTATCAGAAGCAAGAAATATGACAGGCCTTGCTCATATATACAATATATATATATAAGTCTTTAAGCGTCCGCACTCTACCAATCTCCGGTATAAGTTTCTATATTATATATTATATCAAAATTAATATAAATTAATAATAATATATATCAATATTATAATATACCTCAACCCACTTACTAGGGTTTCTGGTTCTTTTGAGCAAGCAGACAACGAATCCACACCAATGAGAGTATAATAAAGTGATGTATTGTAAAATAAATCAATTGATTGTTCTACATAAATCATTACACTAAGACGAAACAAAAATTACATTATTTACAGTTACACATTACGCAAGTCTACATAGTTGTTACCAAAAAGGCAGGGGAATAGAGTTCAGCTTCATCTCTGCCTTCCCCTCTGGTCTTCATTCCTCACATGTTGTCTTGTCCCAGGCTCCTCTGGCTTCTCCAGCTCTCTAGCTGCCTCCTCTCAGCTGCCCAGCTCCCCTCTCTACTGCCCAGCTCCTTCACATGTTGTCTAGTGTTCTTTTATCCTGGGTTCTCACCTGCCCCCACAGAAACCCTCCCAACTGCCAAGATGCTGTGATAAACCCCCAACTTGCCTACATCCTGTTGAGCACGTTTTCTCACATTCACAACCAGTTTTATGGTCCCCACAGCAGACATAGGCCTTAGTAGTCACAGGAAAACCTTTGTTATGATAATCAGGGCTTCATGTAAGTTCCCTGAACAACAGCTTTAATATGAAATAACTAAATCAAGATGGCAATTTCTTACAAATCCCCACCTAGAGGGCGAAGGACTTCACAAGGAAAGAGCCCTCTAAATTAACAAAAATCATAACATTGCCAATGCATTGACACCCATTAATACACTGTTACTGTATGTAGTGGAGCTGAAAGTGATAGGATTATTGAGACCCAAATGATGTAACACTCACACATATTTTAAATTTGGGGTACTGTGAGTTGAATTTTACCTAATTACATAAACACTCACAGTTGTTCATATTCATAATCTATAACCCTTCAGCCAGTTATGAGCCCACACCCCAACTTTTAGAGGTTTAATATCCAGCTTATTGCGCTGCTTTGTCTGTGCCCCACTTACCACCTGACCCTGTTCCACCCAGGTCTGGGCTGGATCCCATCTTAGGCCTCTACTTTTAACAAACCATGGTCTTTGCACTTTGGTGTTTGCAACACCCAACACATTTCTGCTTTCCACAGTTTTCATATTAAAGAGACCACACAGGGAAAACATTTTATTTTAGGGTAGGGTGTAAATGTCTGTGGCACATTTTATTAATCAGCATAGCTGGAAAGAGCACCTCAATTCAGCAATAGGTGTGAATGTAATACCAATACTGGCCTCAGGAAATTCAGAAGATACACTACACTAAAGTGTGCAGCATTATCTTGGCCAAATCACTAGTGAGATGTTTCTCACCTTTGTCTCAGTATCTCTATATCAGTTTCATGCCTGATTATCACAACCCAACAAAACAGAAATTAGCATTGTTATCAGAAGAGAGATCATTTGGGACAGAACCCCCACAAGAGTTATTTAACAACCAAAGAACAACACAAGAAGTAAACTGCTGTCTCTCGCAGATTTGTTATGTAAATAACCCCATGCATATCAATGTAAGACACTTGTACATTTGCATTTGCTGAAGGCTCTGGTAACTTTTAACATGTAGACTGTATATTGGAGTGTTGTCACCCCACCTTGACAACTGTAAATTTTACACAATGCAGAAACAAACAATAACAGACACACTTTGGAAAAAAATCAAAAGAGAAAAAAAAAAAATATAGAGTGAATACTGCTTTGAATGGGAAACACATATTGATGTTATCAAGCAGCATGCAGTCTATGTAAAAAAAAATGTTCATAAGCTGTTGCTGCTGAAACAAGAGTAAAACAAAAATGTCACTCAGGCAAAAATACACCAAAAATAAAAATTCAAAATATGCCTCAGTGCTATTTACTCTTCTGTAGACTAAAGCAGCAACCATTTTCAAAACTCCACAGTGCAGGCAATTCTAACTATTAAAAACAAAAATATTTTAGAATTTGTTAAACCTGACTGTACCATATCAATTTAGAGGCTTTTCCTTAAGTACAAAAAGTAAAAAAAAAACAAATAGATAAGGTCCTCTATAACTCTTTTTTTTTTTCAGGAGATAAAAGGGGAAGGGAAATTCTTCTTTTTGTGATCTGCCATCCTGTTACCTGGAAAACAAACTCATCGAAGATATTAGCACCGATTTACATCATCTTTTGTTCTTTTCATTTTAGCAATCTCTATCTTGAGACTCTTCAATTCATTGTTAAATTTTCCCCATACATTTTTCAGACTTGAGTTCTCTTCACTCAGCCTTTCATTTTGAGTTTTAAGAACATGGTAGGGAATCCATGTATTCCAACTCTTGCTTTTATTTTGGAATCCCCACCTAGAGGACTTCCAGCTTTCATTTCTATTGTACATATTCTTATGATTGTACGTGTTGTTAAAATTCATGGTACAATTTCTTGCTATGTGCCCAACTTTGGAACACGCATAGCATCTAAACACTTTCTTTTGTGTACACTTTTTATCTGTACTGTACACACTTTGTTTCTCAGGGGTAGTAGCCTTTATGGCAAACACCCTTTCACTGCCAGGCTGCTTCCTGGGTTGAACAGGTTTGTAAACCTGTGCTTTAGGAACGTCCTGCTTTTGTACTGCAGTCCTATTTTCTGTACATTTCAATGTCACTTTAGGAGGCTTGGCCTGTCTACAACAATCCACATTTAGCATTTTACTTTTGACTGCTAATTCACAATTCGTATTGCTGTCTTTTATGCATTTCACATCAGTTACATTTCTATCATTTTTAGCAGTGTTCTCTACTTTAACTGCAGAAACTACACAATCTCTTGCTCCTAACTGAGCATTTAACTGTTTAAGCTCAGATTTGCAATTTGAATGATCAGCCCCAGCTTTTCTGAAGGTTGCAACCAAACTTTCTGCATCCTTCAGCCTTTGTTTGAGCTGCTCATTCTCTATGCAAACCTGCTTGTACTCTGCAGTTGTTTGCTGGTTGCTAACTGTAATAGCAGCAGCATTTTCTACAGAAAATTTTAGAGAATCTACTAACACATTTAAACAATGAACCTTTTCTTCAAGATTCCCTTTTTTCACAAATAACATTTTATACTGTTCTGCTATCCAACAGGCAGCATAGACCAGTGCACCTTTACTCTTTGCTTTAGACAGAGATTTGTCATGAATTGCCCTGGCAACATAATCTTGAGCCTTAGCCCATGGATCTGGAGATCCTTGCATACATTTAACAATCTGTCCTGAGCATTTGACCATGGCCATCTTTTTAGCTAAAACCTCCATGATTATTTTAACAACAATTAAAACAACACAAAACAATCAATTAATTTACTATACAATATTACACACTCATAAATATGGATTAAATGCCATGCATTGAACTCCTACACTGGATCGCCATTTATAAGTTTCTATGGTATATATCAATATTAATAATATTACATTAATAATATATATCAATATTATAATATACCTCAACCCACTTACTAGGGTTTCTGGTTCTTTTGAGCAAGCAGACAACGAATCCACACCAATGAGAGTATAATAAAGTGATGTATTGTAAAATAAATCAATTGATTGTTCTACATAAATCATTACACTAAGACGAAACAAAAATTACATTATTTACAGTTACACATTACGCAAGTCTACATAGTTGTTACCAAAAAGGCAGGGGAATAGAGTTCAGCTTCATCTCTGCCTTCCCCTCTGGTCTTCATTCCTCACATGTTGTCTTGTCCCAGGCTCCTCTGGCTTCTCCAGCTCTCTAGCTGCCTCCTCTCAGCTGCCCAGCTCCCCTCTCTACTGCCCAGCTCCTTCACATGTTGTCTAGTGTTCTTTTATCCTGGGTTCTCACCTGCCCCCACAGAAACCCTCCCAACTGCCAAGATGCTGTGATAAACCCCCAACTTGCCTACATCCTGTTGAGCACGTTTTCTCACATTCACAACCAGTTTTATGGTCCCCACAGCAGACATAGGCCTTAGTAGTCACAGGAAAACCTTTGTTATGATAATCAGGGCTTCATGTAAGTTCCCTGAACAACAGCTTTAATATGAAATAACTAAATCAAGATGGCAATTTCTTACACCGGGGTGCACGGTCAATTCTCAGACATATAACTTCAATTTGGAATGAAACATCCCCGGTCCCTTTGTGAAATGATTGAGTTTATTCATAAACAGGTTACAGTGCTCCAACGTTTCGGTCCTTATAAGGACCTTTTTCAAGGTAAATATACTGTGTGTTTATATATATATATATATATATATATATATATATATATATATATATATATATATATATATATATATATATGTGAATATACAGAGGAGGAATTAACCCTATTAATACAGATTGTATATTTCCCTTTAGATTTGTGTAGACCATAGTCTGTAGCTGGTAATGCTATAACATGCTCTTCATTCTTTCTCTCTCAAACTTGAATATCACTCCTGGTCTTTGAATTTGTAGCTGTTCCCAGTTATATTCAGTTAATTCCTCTTTGACTTTCCCCAACCTGTCGGGAGCCTATTGGCTATTCAGCTTTAGAGATATGTTTCCAGGTTGTATTGTCGGCGGCAGCCTCTTTGCTGGTGCTGAACAGCCACTTGCGAGTTAATGATACATCTTCCTGGAATCCCAAGATTGCCTGTGACTAAGATGAATGGCTAATTCAGTGCCGGCAAGCTTTTTCCATCCAGCAATAAAAAGCTTGCCTCTCATATTCACCCCACCACAGATGCCTCTCCTAAGGAGCCCACAGGGGAGAAGAATCCAGCAGCTGGCCAAAATGACCTGATTGATGCTGAATGTAATGTTAAGAGAAGGGTACGTTGATGAGATTTCATTTAGAAGGGGACACAGTCCCAGACATGGCTCCGCTGGTGTCACTGTGATGAGTTGGATGCACAGGGCAGGTAACATGGGACCTGCTAAAGGCTCTCCCTCGTCATAAACAGACAATATTGGCAAAATCTTCCCTCTGCTGGACTCCTCATTTTCCTTTACAAATCATTGGTGGCTACTGAATATGAGAAGAGGGCAAATGATCTCTGTCAATGAGCATCATTCCTTGTTCATTTGGTATGATACTATGCGTTAAACTTGCTATTTTTCAGGGTTTGATTACTGTTTAGCAAACAAATTTCAAAGATAATTTATTGAATCTCAGGCTCTTTCCTGTTCACTTGATTGACATGCTCCACATCAGAGAAACACCCCCTTACTCAGGGTCAGATTGGGCCGGCAGGACACCAAGAAAAAAATACAGTGGGTCCAGTTGGCTCAGAGCTGCATCCCACAACCTGCTGGCAGGGGGGTTGCGGCTGGCCGAGGGGCCCGGACCCCACCCCCCTGTTCAGATGCTGCCCATAACCAGATCCCAGGCATTATAAATAATAAATCCCATAACTGTAGGTGGATCTTATGAGCAGCATTAAAGCATAACTAAACCCTAAACATTAATATGACTACAAATGCCATATTTTATATACTGAACTTATTGCATCAGCCTAAAGTTTCAGCTTGTCAATAGCAGCAATGATCCAGGACTTCAAACTTGTCACAGGGGGTCACCATCTTGGAAAGTGTCTGTGACACTCACATGCTCAGTGGGCTCTGAGCAGCTGTTGAGAAGCTAAGCTTAGGGCTCGTCACTAATTATCCAGCAGAAAATGAGGTTGGTCTGTAATATAAGCTGATGCTACAGGGCTGATTATTAAATTCTGATGCTAATTGCACTGGTTTCTGTGCTGCCATGTAGTAATTATCTGTATTAATTACTAATCAGCCTTATATTGTGACATTTCTATTCTATATGTACTGTATATTGTGAGAGGGTCCCTAAGCTCAGTAAGTGACAGCAGCACAGAGCATGTGCAGTGAATCAGCAGGAAAGAAGATGAGGAGCTACTGGGGCATCTTTGGAGACACAGATATTTACTGCTAAAGGGCTGTGGTTGCCTTGGGCTGGTACAGAAGCCCCAAACCTAATGTACAACATTTCTAGCTACTTCTTTAGTTAAGCTTTAATGACTGTGCCTTTGGCTGCAATTTTTAATCCAAAAACAGCTCAAGATCTGCAAATGAGATCAAACAGGCAGGTGCATTCCAGTTGTGCAGTGGTGACTGAAGCAATGTGCTCCCCCTTTCTTTACAGCTCTAGAGCAGGGCAAGGGGTCGGATAACTGGTGCAGTGGGTGCAATAGCGCTCTTTGTACTAGAAGAGTAGAAATTTTAAATTCTTAAATGTACCCAATACTTGCTTAGTTGGTAGAATCAGTTCACAAAACGTCAAAACAATGGGTTTTGGTGCACGTACACTGAATGGCCATCTTCCAATCCTCTTACATCAATTCGTTGAAGTACAGCAGCACAATTCTTTTCCTGAATAAAAATGCCTTTATTAGGAACACTGGCAGGAACTGGATAAGAAACATTTCAGGCTACACAGAGCCTTTATTCAGATTGAAAAAAGTCTCTGTGTAGCCTGAAATGTTGCTTATCCAAAAACTATATATATAAAAAAAATAGTATTTCACTTTGCAGGTCAAAACCAAAAATAATTTTATTTGTAAAAAAATGAATGGTCCAGTGTTTTGGTCACGGATCTGTGTCTTTATTCAGAGACAGCTAACCCTCCTGAGGAAAGTCACAGATTTGTGAGCAAAATGTTGGACCACTGATTTTTCACAAATTCCTTTTAGTTTTGACCTGTATGTGTGTGTTTGTGTGTTTGTGTGTGTGTCTATATATTTATGCACACCTATCTGGCTGCCATGCCAACTGAGATGTAACTATATATCTATATTTTCCTTTCAATAAGCAGTGTTTAATAGGCTGCTGTTAATGGGTTATTAATACACACTGTATGTGTTAGTCTATAAAGAGCCTGGCACATTATGTTTTTAATTATATATAATGAAGCACTATCATTTTTAAAAACATATTTCCATAATGTCCTCGATCCTTCAAAGTGGCGGATGGCATAAATGTCATGTCATTCTGTCTTCTGCTTGAATCCACAGTGTATTAAGGACAGTTTCTGGCCAAATTTGCAATATGGTGGGGGTGGTGGATTTTGCTAAACCTGCATTGATAGAGTGGGTATTCTTCCTGACACGGCATGGTCTGTTTTCCCTTATAATTGCATATTTTAGTAACCTGTGAGATAGATTTGATCTAACAATTAGAAAAATAGTCTCTAATAATTATATCTGCATTCTTGCAATTGTGTGTAGTGTTTTTCCCCTGTCCTCTCCATGTCAGTACTCACCGGGACTAGCCCCTCCCTTCATTCTCCATCAGAAGAACCCTCCCACAAACAATAAAGGTGTCACACTCTCGACGGTGTCTTTTTGGTTCTTCTCCATTGCTCCGCTCCTTTTTAGGAGCTTGTTTTTTCTTTTAGGGGGGGATTAGCTGGGACCTGCCCATAAGGCGTCCCTGGAACCGGCCTTTTCCCTGGCGAGTCAGGGTTTTTCGCCCGCCGTCTGCCTCAAGAACTCGGCGTTCCCCTGCTTCCCGGGTTACCGGCCTGCTCATAAAGCGTCCGGCTCCCATGCGACCTATGGCAGCCGCATCAGTTTTGGAACGCAGGCGGGGGTGCGGAAGTTAGCGCTCGGCCGCAATCAGAGGAGTTCGTCGGGGCGGTGACGTCATATCCGCAAATCCTTTTCTTCCGGGTTGCGGACAAACAGCGCGCCTTGTTTGAATTGGCGTCCTGGGTCTGTGTCACATCCGCTCTCGGCCACTTCTATACTCCTCTGGGTAGGCCTTAGTTTAGCGGACTCCAGGGGGTACCTGTAATTATTGGGGCTGATTCAAGGGAAAGATTCCCACCTAACAGCTACCGTATTTTTTCTTTTTACTGCAGGTCCCTTCCTGGCTGGGTCCAAGCCGCATCCCCCAGAAGTCTAGTCCCCCCCTGCTGAGGTAGAAAAAAAAAAAAAAAAAAAAAAAAAATAAATCAAGCCCACGCAAACACTACATCTGTGTAGGACCTGGGCAGGTGGGGATATTAATAACCATATGCCTCTCTGTTTTCTCCTAGCACCATGAAACCGGCCGCTAGGCGAAAGGAATCCCCCAGCCCTACGGAGGCCCCAAGCAGTCAATGCCTGGGATGCTCCGAACCAGCGCTAATGGGCAAAAGACTATGCCAGCTCTATCTCACGGAAGCAGCTGGCACATCGATCCCGCCATCAGATATACAGGCCTGGATCAAACAAGCTGTAGCCCAAGAATTGTGAGGTGCCTCAGCTGTCACAACCCGAGCTTCCAAAGAGGCTCATCCACCAGAAGAGGATGCCTGTGGAGACCTATTGCTTGATTCTTCCTCAGAGGAAGATTCGGAAGAGGAATATTCTTCCTTTGACTTTAATCTGATTTCACCATTGATTAGGGCCATGAGACTGGCCCTAAATCTCCAGGAAAAAGAGGCATCTACTGCCCAGTTCTTACCCTCAGCAAGGAAGAAGGGGCAAGTTTTTCCTCTACACCAAGAGGTGGCAGATCTGATCAAATCAGAATGGGAGGTCTTGTCCAAAAGAAGTCCAACTCAACAGCGATTTACCAAGTTATATCCCTTCAATGAAGAAGATATCAAGGACTTCTGTTCCGTCCCGGTTGTGGATGCCCCAGTACTAAACCTTTCCAGGAATACACTCTTACCCATTGATGATCAAGCCTCACTGCGCGACCCCATGGATAAGAGACTTGAGACAGACCTGAAAAGAGCCTATCTTAATGCAGGAGAATCTCTTAAAGGACCAGTAACACCAAAAAATGAAAGTGTTTTAAAGTAAAGAAAATATCATGTACTGGTGCCCTGCACTGGTAAAACTGATCTGTCTGCTTCAGAACCACTACTATAGTTCATATAAACAAGCTGCTTTGTAGCAAAGGCAGAAATTGAAAAAAGGCTAAATGGCACAGGATAAGTAATGGACAACAGATAACATTATGTTCTACAGAGCTTATCTGTTATCTGCTGTGCAACTTGAGCTTTTTGTCCTTTGAATGGCTGCCCCCATTACTACACAACAGCTTATTTATATAAACAATATTAGTGTTTCTGAAGCAAACACTGCAGTTTTACCAGTGCAGGTCAACACTGCATTATATTTTTATTACTTTAAAACAATTTCATTTTTTGATATTACTGGTCCTTTAAGCCAGCGGTGGCTAGTCTGGCTGTAGCTAAAGCCATGGAGACTTGGCTAGCCAATATAGAGTCTGCTATCAAAGAAGGCCAGGACAGAAACGACATTCTAGAGGGCCTTACGGAACTAAAGTTGGGTTCTTCCTTCCTGATAAACACGTCTGTGGATCAGGTTAGATTAGCCTCAAGATCATTAGCCCTCTCTGTCTCAGCGAGAAGGGCTCTGTGGCTCAGATCATGGGAGGCAGACACTACTTCTAAAATTGCCCTTTGCACCCTCCCCTTCCAGGGGCAGGCATTGTTTGGAAAGAAAATGGAATATCTAATTTCCAAGGCTTCCGGAGGAAAGAGCCAGCTGCTTCCCCAAAGGAAAAGAAGAAGGTTTCCAGAGAAACAGTCCTCAAAGGGCAAGTTTCCTTCTAAGACTAGACAAACATCTGGAGAATCATATTCCTTTCGGAGTAAGACCTCTGATGACAAATCATCAAGTTGGCGCGGGGGCCAGTCTGGATTGTTCAGGCGCTACAGAGGAAAATCCTCAGGTCCAGCCCGTCGCCCGTTCTGAAGGTGGTGGTCCCCAGGGTCTCCAGTTGGGGGGAAGACTCCGCCACTTCTGGGACGCCTGGGATCAGTCCACAGACGATGCTTGGGTTTGCAGGGTGATCAAAGAGGGCTACAGTCTAGAGTTTGTCACCATCCTTCCGCGACCAGTCTTTCACCGTTCAGCTGTTCCAAGGAACCCAGAGAAAAGAAAGGCTCTTCTCCAGTGTCTCGATACCTTGACCCAGCAGAATGTCATCATTCCGGTCCCGAGAGAGGAAAAGAAGTCTGGGGTATACTCAGTCTTCTTCCTAGTCAAGAAGGCCTCGGGAGCTTGGCGCCCGATCCTAGACCTGAAATCAGTAAACAAGACTTTACGGAAGCAGCATTTCCGAATGGAGTCCTTGGACTCAGTGAAGAAAGCCTTATGTCCAGGCGATTGGATGTGCTCCCTGGATATACGCGACGCGTATCATCATGTTCCGGTCATCATCCGGGATCAACAGTTTCTGCGATTTGCAGTAGGAAAGGCTCACTTCCAATTTCAATGTCTTCCTTTTGGCCTCTCTACAGCCCCGAGGGTCTTCTCCAAGATACTGGTGGTACTGGTAGCCCTTTTACGATGGCAGAAGATCCGAATCTTCCATTACCTGGACGATCTAATCCTCCTTGCAGGCTCCAGGAAACAACTAATAGACCACAGGGAACAGGTAATATCTTTTCTACAGGGGCATGGATGGTATCTGAACTGGCAAAAGAGTCAACTTCTCCCAACTCAGAGAATAGTGTACCTGGGAGCAATCATAGACTCCTGCAGGGGTACCATCAGTCTGTCCGAAGAAAGACAACGAACCTTAGCTCTAGAAGCAAGGGAACTAGGATTATTCTCCAGAGTCCCAGCGATCAGATTGGCGAAGATCTTGGGGATGATGACCTCATCCATAGGATTAGTCCCTTGGGCCCAGTGGAGGATGAGGGGAATTCAAATTCCTTTTCTTCAACAATGGGATGGTTTTTTCCAGGATCAGAGAATCATAATGTTACCTTCAATGTTGAAAGCTCTTTCCTGGTGGCAGGTCCCTCAACATTTGGCCAGGGGAGTCAAACTCTTTCTGAAACCATGGTCCATCCTGACCACAGATGCATCAGGCATAGGCTGGGGTGCAGAATTAGAAAACCAAGTAGCTCAAGGCTCATGGCTAATTCCATCCTCAGACGTGCCCTCAAATGTGCTAGAGATCAGGGCAGTAATCGCAGCCTGTCGATTCTTCAGCGGTCAACTTCACGGCCAAAGGCTAATGGTTCGTTCCGACAACACGACCACAGTAGCCTATATCAGAAAGCAGGGGGGCACAAGAAGCATCTCACTGATGCAAGAAGTAGAGCCTCTCTTTCAAATTGCGGAAGAAACCTTGGAGGATCTCTCAGCAGTCTATATTCCAGGCAGAGAGAACCAAACAGCGGACTTCCTGAGCAGACACACGCTAGAAAGGCACGAATGGGAACTTCATTCCCGGATTTTCAGGATAATTGTCCAACGCTGGGGCCGTCCCACAATAGATTTGATGGCGACTTCAAGGAACTCAAAATGCAAAAGGTTCTACTCAAGAGATCCAGAACACAACGCACTAGCAGTAGACGCCTTCTGTCAGAAGTGGATCCATCCTTTGGCTTATATCTTTCCTCCTCTTCCTCTGATCGGGAAAGTGATTCAGAAGATCAGGGAGGACAGGGCGGAGGTCATATGCATAGCTCCGGCATGGCCGAGACGCCCCTGGTTTCCTCGTTTACTACAAATGACAGTGGATGCCCCATGGAAACTTCCATGTGCAGGACCTCTCCTGGTCCAAGGGATATTCATCCATCCAGACCCGGGTCCATTGGCCCTGACGGCTTGGCGACTGAGCGGCAGAATCTAGAGGCTCATGGTTTGTCGGGAGAAGTTGTAAACACTTTACTAAAATCCAGAAAGGATTCTACTAATAGCAGATATGGCAGAACCTGGGAATGTTTCAGGATATGGAGAGAAACTAGAGGCATACCTTCAGCAACCATCAAGGTTGGAGAATTGCTCGAGTTTTTGCTTGAGTAAGGGCTTGAGCGTAAGCACCCTGAGGACTCAGGTCTCAGCCTTATCTGCCTTCTCTGAGGTACGCTGGTCCCAGCATCCTTTGGTAGTTCGCTTCTTCAAGGCAGCCGTTAGAATCTTGCCAGCAAAGAGACCTTCTTGCCCGCAATGGGACCTACCTTTGGTACTACAGATGCTGTCCAGACATCCCTTTCATCCTACAGAAGGAATGTCATTATGGTTCCTGACGTTAAAAGCGGTGTTCCTGGTGGCAATCACCTCGGCCAAGAGGGTAGGGGAACTACAGGCTCTTCTATACGACAACACCAGTCCAGTGTTTTTTCAGGATAGAGTAGTCCTGAGATTTGCGGCTTCATTCAAACCCAAGGTGGTATCCCCTTTCCATCTGAAAGACGAGTTATCTTTACCATCCTTTCCAGATGAGGAAGAGGACCAAGATCTTCGAGCATTAGACGTAGCAGTGGTGATAAGATCCTATTGTGAGGCCACATCTCAGATAAGAAATAGTGACCGTCTTTTTATTGTCCCTGCGGGAAAGAATAAGGGGAAAGCAGCCTCTTCCTACACGATCTCCAGTTGGATAAAGCTGGTCATTAAGAAGGCTTACTCGTCTCAAACCACTCAGGACCAAGCAAGCGTTAGGGCTCACTCTACCAGGGGGCAAGCAGCTTCATGGGCGGCTGAAGCGGGGACTCCAATGGAGGTGATTTGCAGAGCGGCTTCATGGTCATCATCCAATACCTTTCTTTCACACTACAAGATGGATGTATCCTCATCCAGGAACGCTCAGTTTGGCGCCAGTGTTCTCAGATGTGCTTCTGGAAAGCAATAAATGTTTTTTGCAGTTCAATGTCTGTGGTTATTTATCCCACCCTATGGATCCGGGGAGCTTGCTACATCCCGGTGAGTAGTGACATGGAGAGGACAGGGGAAAAGGGAAAATTGCGTCATACTTACCGTGATTTTCCTTTCCTAGGCCTCTCCATGTCAGTACGGCCCTCCCAGACATTTAATTAAGGAGCTTGTTACTAGACACCGTCAAGAGTGTAAGTGACACCTTTATTGTTTGTGGGAGGGTTCTTCTGATGGAGCATGAGGGGAGGGGCTAGTCTCGGTGAGTACTGACATGGAAAGGCCTAGGAAAGGAAAATCACGGTAAGTATGACGCAATTTTCCCTTTTACTTAGGGTTAATTTATCAGTGAGGTGCAGGGGTAAAATGAAAATTCTACACTTTTCCCTGACCAGCCATGTTTAATTCCCATCCAGTTCAGGCCTGGGTGCAATCTTGAATGTATAAGAATTGCAGCACTCCAATACATTCTTATACATCCGCAATTGAAGGTATGTGGAGGTGAACACATTTTATTCCGGGCACCCTATGAGGAAAAGCTTTGAATGTGCCAAGTGTGCTGGATAATTGATGTGACTGGGTGCAATCTCCCGAGTAGTTATAACACTGTTTCCAATGTATCCGAATATTTATACATCCCTTAGGCCATTGGTTGCTGGACTTTTTCAATTCAAGTGCCCCTTGGAAGTCCAACCTTTGGCCTGGTCTGTTTTAGCTTATAACAAGGTTATGGGTATAAGAAAACACGATGTATCAGCTGTTCAGCCTTAGTTCCTAGAACATCTAGGTCAGCAAGAAAGTGTTTGCCTCATATCCTACACTACTTGACCTTTAAACTGGGCTTTCAAGTGTATCTAGAAGAGCAAATAAGCATTCTTTCCTAACCCCCTGCCCCCATAAACTAACCTTCAGTCTTCTTTGTTCCCAAACAGTTATAGGGAATGTCCCTGAAACAGACCTAATGGTTGGGAGCAGGTAGACACTGAGACCTGGGTCAATCAGGAGTTTTCCTGGTATCCTGGTGGGCCAGTCCAACATTGTTTACTTTCACTGCCATCAAGAACCTTGGGTACCTGGACAAACACCTCTTCTTCATTTAACTCAGATGTTCAACCCAACTGTCTGACAGTCCAGACCTATATTGTTAAATAAGCATAAAAGAAGGGATTCGCTCCTATTGTTTAAAATTGTATCAGCACCTTAAGGGCAGAGACACATTCTCAGATTTGGGGAGATTAGTCACCCAGCAACAAATCTCCTCTGCTTCGGGGCGACTTATCTCCCTGAACAGCCTCCTGCCGGCTGGAATGTAAATCACCGGCGGGATGGCAATCAGTGCGTTTCATTTTCCGAAGTCACCCGAAGTTGCCTCACAAGGAAACTTCGGGCGACTTCAGAAAACGAAGCGCTCTGAGTGCTATCCCGCCGGCGATTTACATTCTAGCCAGCGGGAGGCAGTTCAGAGAGATAAGTAGCCCCGAAGAAGAGGAGATTTATCGCCGGGCGACTATATCTCCCCGAATCTGACTGCGTGTCTCTGCCCTAAATTAAAGAAAGATATATCACACTTACAATTTAAGCAGAAAATAATTGTTCATCAATAAAGTCTGTTAAATCTGTTTCCCCAGACCTACATCGTTGCCTTGTGAAATTCCATCCACTTCAACTCTCGGCAATTACCAGACTGTTTGCAGAAAGGGGTAGTGAAAAGATATTTACAGCCATCTCTCATCTGTATATGTCTTTGCCATTCTTTGAATGAAGAAAAGTTTCAACATTTGGTGGCTGGCAGCAAATAATAAAGGCTTTTCCCCAAGTTAATAAATGAGGCACAGTGGGAGCCCAAACAGACTGAGGCAGAACTCTAGTGTTAACATGAAACATATTAATGTAACTCAGTGATACACCTGCAGGGGTATTGGCCTGGTAATGACCAGTATGGAGAAATCCCTACTTAAACACAGAGGCCAAATGAGCTGCAATAAATAATTTTCTCTAGGATCCCTTTAATAGTGAGATAGCAGCGTGTAAGCTCATTTTTCTTTTCCATGGCCTCTGTCTCTAATGAGGGTCTTGAAGCAGCTACAGTTGCCAACAAATTCTGTTGATTCTATTTTCAATTAAGTTTAGCGAACCCTTGCTGATTGGTATAACTTACTGACAATCCCGCATTTATGAAAAGTTCAGGGCTTGTTACAAGGCAGATGTTTGTATACAGAAATCATGCTGAGGTGTAGTGTAGCTTGAAGCATTTAGGACAATTTATTCCATTAAGTGGGGCAGTTATCTTAAATATTAGCATTTCTGCCTTTTAGCTCTGGGGTCCTTGGTTTGATTCCAACCAGGGCAATATCTGTGGTTTGTATGTTCTCCTTAAGTTTGTGTGGGTTTCCCCCAGGTACTGCAGTTTCTCCCACTGTCCAAGACCGTATAGGCATGTTATTGTTAATTGACCCCTAATAGAATGAACCTAATTGTGTGTGACTGCGACACCTTAGACCAGTGATTCCAAACACATTATGTTACTAACCAGCTCCTTGGATGTTGCTCTCAGTGGCCTCAAAGCAGGTGCTTATTTTTGAATTCCAGGCTTGGAGGCAAGTTTTAGTTGTATAAAACCAGATGTGCTGCCAAATAGAGCCTTATGTAGGCTGCCAGTCCATATAGGGGCTACCAAATAGCCAATCACAGCCTTTATTTGGCACCCCCAGGAACTTTTTCCATGCTTCCCAACTCTTTTTAATTTTGAATGTGGCTCATAGGTAAAAAAGGTTGGGGACCCCTGCCTTAGACTGTAAGCTCACTGGGACAGTATATTCTCAGTACAATTCTACAGAACATGTCTATAGAAATACAGTATAATACCCTTACATTCAAAAGCAATGTCATTAAAATAATAACCAAGTGCTGAAAACAAATGCAACTGCTGACACTGCAGATGTTCTAGTAAGAATCCTGCACGGTCACCTGACCAGGACCCGCAAATTATACACTGTGGGCTCATCAGACTAGTGATCAGGAAGTGACGTCATGAGGCAACAAACAAATTCAGGAGAGAAATTCCTTTGGGGATGGTAGAGGATTAGTTACTGCACTTTACCTTGGTGCCCAGGCAGGGAACCACAGCACAGTCCTAGAATCAGGGACTTTTCATCCAAAACCTGTCCACTTTGCAGGTCCTGTGGGTTTGTGCTGGCTCAGCCCATCTTTGGTGGGTCACAGACAGGTTGTGGGCCAAATCCTACCCCTGCCTGTAACATTTCTGCCCCATGCGGCTACCTGCCATTTGGTAGGGTTCAGATTGTGAGCTGTCCAGTTAGGGTTGGGTGTGGGTCAGTAAAAAGCTGACCTCCACATCACTAGTTCCAGAGGGTACCTGACCTGCCGCCGGTAATTTACCGGCCCAGCCGGTAAAAATGATGGCTGGTCTGAATGTTTTTAATAGGGAAAAAAGATAAATATAGAGGAAGGCTGGTATTTTTTTCCAGAAAAGGTGGCAACCCTACCTGCTGCAGGTCACTAGTACAGGAACCACAAAATCTCATGATGTTGAGCAAATCTAAGAAGACCCATGCCTGTTAAAAGGGAAACATTATATTATTGAGAAGACGTGTATTTTAGGTCTTCCCCTGTTGGTTAAAGGAAGACTTGATATTTCTGAAAGGTGAATTCTACAATATGTATTGTGTTATTTGATCTGTTGCAGTGATGTCCAATTTATTATGTCTAGTGGGCTGATTCACTCTTATACAGCATGTTCATGGGTCAGATTATATTAAACTGATGATGTCATACAATTGAGTCTGTGGAGCTCTAGAGCAAAAAAAAAATCCTATGTTGGGCCTCATAATGCCTCCAGTTGGACAACCCCAAGGCCGGCCCCTAGGCCTGCTGCAGTTCATCGCCCCTGTCCCCTCCCCTTTATTTGTGCAAATTTTCATTATCTGGACTGGAGCAATGGGGATTGCACACAGGAAATTAAAAAAATGATTGTATCTCCAACGCATCCCCAGCGTTTTTGAACCAATGTGGGTGTGGTTGGACAGCATACCGCCCCCCTAAAATCCTGCCGCCCTAGGCCCGGGCCTAGGTGGCCTTTCCACAATTCCGGGCCTGAACAGCCCTGATCTGTACCATATTTATAAGTGCCAGTACTTTTCTGTATTTAGAATGACTGCAGCAGCACAAAACATACATTCAGAGCGCAATCCTGACCTGAGTCCAATCTGGTGCCTATATACAGTAAATAGGTTATGTCACTGACATATTTTCCCTTTTGCTGGAGCCATAAAAACCCAATTAATAAACCAAGACTCCAGTACGTGTAATAACCTTTATTGAGCAGAAAAGAAAAAAAAATCCGTTCCCGGGGGATTTAAGTTGCCAGTTCACCTTTGCTCCGGCGCTGAGTTGATAAGGGAAAAGAGCAATGTGAATTATTTCTGTACCTCAGCAGAAAGCCGCACCGGCACAATGATTTATTTAGCGTGGGAATTTGCAGATGACAATCATTACTATGAGTAAAATGAACTGGCGGAAAAGAGACCTTGTAAAATTTGAGGCAACTGCTCTTTAATTTTATCGTTTCTAAATGGAGTCTGCGGCGCAATCTCAGCCGCGCCTTTGTTAAAAGAATTTCTTATGCCCCACATAATTGCTGTTGTCAGAACCCTGTAACTCCATAGTTGAGCTGTTAAAGGGACACTGTCATCAAAAACCTGATTCTGCGAGTTCAAGTCCCTCAACCCGAAAACTCAAATTGAGTTATTAAGTTTTTGGTGAAAATAAACTTGAATCGCTCAAATCATTAGAGTTTTCAGGCAAAACCTTCTGAAAAAAAACAGGCTATTAACAGCCTCAAATTGTCCCAGGGGCCTCTGCCATTGACTCCTACATTACCCTGACCGGTTTTAGATGGTGTATTTTCAGATTTGAGCTATTTCCAGGGTCGGGGTATAATAAATGTCGAACTTCGTGGAAAACAAAACTCGAGCCTTAATAAATCTGCCCCATAATGAACAGATGCTGGGAGATGTAGTCCAGTAACATTTGGGGGGAGTCAAGGTTCACAAACGGGGATAAGAGGCAATTTGAGCCCCAATGGCCTACACAGGAACAGTAGTCCAAACACTCCATGTAGAGGATATATCAGTAGAACATTATAGACAATCAAGGCAACACTAACTTGTGCAAGCCTCTTGTGTGACACCACTCTATGAATTGCTGGCAATGACTGCTCAAAAGTTGCATGTTCTTAACCCATTTATTCAGCCATTACCATTGGGTGTCTCCATCTAATGAAGAGTGGTAGATACTTCTCGGTGTTGGACTGGACGGGCCCACCAAAGGAACTGACCTCCAGGGCCCTGCTACTATCAATCACCCTTCCCTGCCTCCACCACTGATGCCTCCCTCCCCAGCACCACACACCAGTTACATGGACCAAGGGTGGAGGGCCCATTAGAATTTCTCCTGGTATACTAGTGGGCTAGTCTGACACTAAAATGTTAAGGTGGTAATGGTTGAATAAGTGAGTTAAACACCTATTGATTTAAGTGTTTGCAGCCCCTTTTGTATGTTTTATCAGAACATTCATTTCAAAGTCATCCGAAAATCACAAATGCATAAAAATGAAATGGAAATATTTTATAAAAGTGACTTTTTAAGCTATAACTAGACTTTTTCTAATAACCCATTTATAGGCAGAGAAGCTACGACCCAGTATGTTTGGACCTGCAATCTAATATCCTGAAATGTTACGCTGAAAATAAACAGGAGAGGCTGAACTGCAGCGATCTGGCCAAGGAGTATCAGAAGTGTGTGAGCGCGGCACAAAAGGTAATATTGCGGCACTGGCAACTGTCACTGCCGAGCGTCCTTAAAGAGGTGTAATTCAGCTGGAAGGGTTGCCTTTGATTCACAAGCACGCAGGATCGATTCTCTGATTCTTTTCCATGGGAAATTGAGTGAATATAATAACTATTTTCCTTCTATGGACTTGAGAAGCTGAGTCTACTCTGCAAAGGTCATAAATACCAGGGCTCTGTCACTAGAGAGTCTGTGCAGTAAAGCAGGTCAGGCATACACAGTAAAACCAATAGAAGAGTTACTATGGACTGGTTTAACTAAATACTGTATATATATATATATATATATGTATATATATATATATATATATATATATATATATATATACAGATGCATTTTCCAATAGGTTGAGATCAAATACAAGTTTTAGCAACTCATCTTTAAACTGTATCATAGTCTTTTTGTAGGGCCCCCCCATTTCCCAAACTCTCAAGGACCTGATATTTGTTTGCATAAATATATTGAATTTACACATCTATCAGATTGCCCTACTGTGACCTGGGGTTTTCCAGATTACAGATCTTTCTGTAATTTGGATCTTCATACCTTCATACCAGGTGTTGCCTCCAATGAGGATTAATTATATCTTAGTTGGGATCAAGTACAAGGTCCTGTTTTATTATTACAGAGAAAAAGGAAATCTTTTTGAAACATTTGGATTATTGATTATGATGGAGTCTATGGGAGACAACTTTTCTGTAATTCGAGCTTTCTGGATAATGGATTTCCAGATAAAGGATCTGGTACCTGTATACCCTACAGAATCAAGTATATACGCCCCTTCCTCATACAGAAAAAGGCTGAACTTGATGGAAGCATGCATGCATTTTTGTCAGTCTAAATTGCTATGTTACTATGTATACTGGGGAAAATGAGCGAAAGTATTTTACATCAGCAGCATGTCCAATGCCATTTAAAAGCTTGTTATCTACTGGCAAAATCAATGTTTGCTGCACCTAACGTCTTTATTGAAGACAGCTGTATATCTAGTGGGCGTCTATCTTCAATTGAAGCAGCTGCAAATCATAGGAAATGCTGCACTTAGAAAGTCTGCCGGGCACGGGGCATTCGTCAGTCCTGTCTCTGGCCTGTTTATAGCATCCATCAGCTCATTGGCATCAACTCATTGGCACTGTTCTGTTCAGACCTAAATCTACCTGCTATGATATCACCGGCTTCTAAAATAGAATATTGCCTTCTCAGTTATTGGTCGACAGCCAATAGGGAGTTGGACAAGAACATGGCTCTATCATTATTTTATGTTCGTGAAATTATTCCAGTGATCCTACAGACTGGGGCGATAATGTAGGGTTCAGTTACTGACAAGGGGGGAAAATTGTATAAAACCAGGAAGATGGTCTGGGGGCATAAAGAAATATCTATAGATAGATAGATAAATCTATCTATCTATCTGTCTGTCTGTCTGTCTGTCTGTCTGTCTGTCTGTCTGTCTGTCTATCATCTCTCTCTCTCTTTCACTCTATCTAATCATCTATCATCTCTCTCTCTCTCTCTCTCTTTCTCTCTCTCTCTCTCTCTCTCTCTCTCTCTCTCTTTCTCTCTCTGTCTGTATATCTATCTACATTAACTGCTGAAGCTGCAATCATTCATGAATTAAAGGCATACTGCCATGGGAAAAAAAATGTTTATTTCAAAACACATCAGTGCGGCTCCAGCAGAATTCTGAACTGAAATCCGTTTCTCAAAAGAGCAAACAGATTTTTTTATATTTAATTTTGAAATCTGACATGGGGTTAGACATATTGTCAGTTTCCCAGCTACCCCCCGTCATGTGACTTGTGCTCTGATAAACTTAAGTCACTCTTTACTGCTGTACTGCAAGTTAGAATGATATCACCCCCCCCAGCAGCCTAACAACAGAACAATGGGAAGGTAACCAGATAGAAGCTCCCTGACACAAGATAATAGCTGCCTGGTAGCTCTAAGAACAGCACTCAATAGTAAAATCCAGGTCCCACTGTGACACATTCAGTTACATTGAGTAGGAGAAAAAACAGCCTGCCAGAAAGCAGTTCCATCCTAAAGTGCTGGCTCTTTCTGAAAGCACATGACACATGACCAAGCAAAATGACCTGAGATGTAGCTACACACCAATATTATAAATGAAAAAATGCAATTGCTGGTTCAGGAATTAATTTATATTTATTGTAGAGTGAATTAGTTGCAGTGCACCACCCCAGACCCAATGCTTGCCCTGCGGCTGTGGCCAAAGTTAACTGAGGCACCCGCAAGTAGAAGTAAATTCCTGGCTCGACTGGTTGGGAGGGGGCTGCGCTGGAGGATTCACACCAGTTTGGGAGCCTCTGTGTCTGGGGTGTTGAGCCCTTGTTGGGGCAGCCCTGGTGGGCCCAGACATGCCAGCCACAAGATGGGATTATTTATGCAGCCCTCCAGGTGGGATGTTGGAAGATGTAGTTCCGCAGCATCTACAGGGCACCATGTTGTCCTTGCTTGAGTTACATGATCAATTAATATATCAAAGTCAGGGATTCTGGGAGTTACATCCAGGTGGGATAAGGAGGCAACTTATAGATCCTATACAGCTGAGCCTTGAATAACCTGTAAATGATATATTTATAAACAGCACCTAGTGATATCATCCGTTATATGGGAATGTCATGTGTCTCATTGTAGATCGACTTATATAAAAGCACTCCTATATGACTTGTGATCTCTTTGTATTTTTCATCAGGAGAATATTGTTCCCTATACATTAGTTCTTACCATCTCCTGTAATACTGTAACACAACCCCTGCGTCCTGGCAATAAAAGGGGTTATAAATTGCTGTGTTGTCGGCTTGCACTAAAAGTCAGCTCTTTTTATTGAGGCTGATGTGTGAGGCAGAGATTCTCTCATTCCCATTAGCATGTCCAGAGAAGCCGTATTCCTGATTAAAGTCTTGCGTGAGACCAGCTGCCAGTAACACTCCCTATAGAAAGGCAGACAAAATGAGATGAGAAAATTGTCAGCTTCTGTTAGAGCCGGCGCTGCCTGCCAGCCCTGGTGGGAATTCGTTTGCTTTTTCTCCCACTCTGCTTGTTGTTTACCGAGAAGGTCACTGCGTGTCTTTTTAATCATGACTCTTGTAACATTCATTTACAAAGAACATCTCTACTACATTTCGGGAGCGTTTCTGTCCACTGGGCTCTCGGCACATATAAGTAATATTATATTTTACTGTACCGCCTTGTCAGTCTACATGGGGCGCGGATGTTGTTTGCTGTATACCTTTGTTTATCTGCACATTCCAGCCTGGCCCCTCCATTAAGTGTTGCAGCAGTGTTCAGCTGCTGCAGAAATATGGTTCCCTCCGTCAGCGGAGTGGTGGGAATGCTGGGAGCTGTAGTTCTTTGCAAGCTGGAAGAACAAAGGTCACCTAAGCTGGTTTGGTTCATGATTTAGCAGTTGATGCTAAGGACAAAGATTCCCTAAATATAAGGGGTGCTCCTGTCTGTACATGGGGTGCCAGTCACAGTAAACCCTATGGACCAAACAGGAGGTACTGTGGTTAAAGGGGAACTATTGCAAAAATGAACATTTAATATAAGTGGCATCATACTGAAATAAGAAGTTTTCTAAATATAGTTAATTAAATATTCTGTACCATTTCTGAAATAATCAAGTTTATCTTTCACTATTCCTCTCTCAGCATCTGTTTCTCTTGATTCTGTCTTCCTGCAGCAGTTGGGTGCCAGATAATCATTGACAGTTAGATCCAATATATCTTACAGGGAGGCTCCTTTTGCCTAGAAGATGTATTAGAGCTCACTCTATTAAAATCACCAGACATCATGTCTCTCTATATGCAGAATTTGTGCAAAAGGCAGTTATTTTGTTTGTACTGGAATTAGTTATTTGAGTGAGCTCTAATTCATCTGCTAGGAGCCCCCCTATAATATATATTGGATCTAACTGTCAATGAATATCTGACACCCAAATGCTGCATGAAGAGAGAATGAAGAGAAACAGATGCTGAGAGAGGGATAGTCAATATACACTTTATTTCAGAAATGATGCAGAATATTTAATTGATTGTATTTAAATAGTTTATTATTTCAGTATGAGGAAACTTTAATTAAATTTTCATTTTTGCTATAGTTCCACTTTAAGCAATATATTTGCTTCTTATGAGCTCTCCATGGTGCTGAATGTGTCAAAGAAGTGTGTGAGCTTTTCCCCTGTATTAGTGAGTCAGTTGGTCTCTTAAAGGAGAACTAAACCCTAAAGTTAAAAAAACCCTACCCCCATACCCTACATAGACCCCTCCTCTCTTCTCCCCCCCCAGCCTAGCTGCTACCCTGGGCAGATGCCCCTTAGTCTTTACTTACCCCTCCTTGCAGATTCTGTCCAGCAGAGTTCAGAGGCGCCATCTTCTTCTCTTTGGTAATCTTCAGAATGAGACTGGTGTAACGTAGGGTTGCCAAAAAATAAAAAATACCGGTCTTCCTATATACAGTTTTTATATTTTTTCCCTATTAATAACATTGGGATCAACCATCATTTTTACTGGCCAGGATGGTAAAATACCTGCCAGATGGCAACCCTAGCGAAATGGCACATGTGCAGTTGGAGCAATTTTCTGTTCTGCAACAACTGCGCATGTGACCAAACTCGCGAAAATTGTTGAAGCACCGGTCTCATTCCGAAGATAGCGCCCGTGAATCTTCTGGACAGAATCTGCATGGAGGGGTAAGTAGAGAGTAGGTGCATTTTCCCGGGGTAGCAGCTAGGCTGGGGAGAGGAGCGAGGGGGTCTATGTAGGGTAGGGTTTTTTTTACTTTAGGGTTTGTTTCTCCTTTAAGCATGAGAAGTAAAGGTGGCCATAGACGTTTTTTCAGCAATCCGACAAATGTATCAAATTATGGTGAGGTTAGTGGGCACTGAATGATCATGCATGTAACGAATTTTGTCTGACACTGGTCAGAAACTCGATCGATCAGATTAAAAAATTTACATCAGTCACGGTGAAATGTATCCGTTGTCCGATTGTTTGCAGTTCCCTATTGCTTGAAATGGTCTGTTTTGCTGATTGTGCTTTTAAATGATCGTTTCAGGTCCTACGATAATAAAAAGATCTTTTACAAATCTTAGGATCTAAGGCCACCTTAAAAATAGAGACGCTGAGATCTCCATTGCCTGTGGGTCTTACGTTGAACAGCAATGAGTTGTTTGAACCCATGACAGCACAGAACATAATCCACCCACACACCCTGTAAATAATCCCCCTCATCTCTCAATGCAGCAACTAATTAGCCCCACTGTTGCCTCCCCTCAGGTGCTATAGGAATTTAATGACATGGAAACAGGAGTGTCACTCGCTGCTAACATACAGCTGGGGGCGCTCTTCTCACACCCATGTGTTTGGTTAACAGAAGGCAGCACGCTTTGGGATATGGAAACCTTTTCTAGCTCAGAGTGAGACAGCTACCATAAGTGTCCAGCTTTCCTTTTACCTTGACCAATCCTAATTATAATGGACAAGGTTGTATTAGGCCTGGCTGGCTGGTCACATGAAAATGTACAGCTATTGGCTAATTATCTCCCTTTGCAACATAATTCTTAACTGTGGAAGTGTTTAGGACTGATTGTCAATGATTGTCTCACCCTTTAGCAAGAAGATTACATTGTCCAACCTTTTTTTACCCATGAGCCACATTGTTTGTTATAGTTATACAGGAGCAGTGACCAGCTCCATGTTGTAGCTCCCACCCTTCCCAGCTATAGTCAGGTGATCCCACTGGTGTCTAATAAAAGGGCAGCCAAGTTTGGGAGTTTTACTTTGAAAGCAGCAAGTAAGTTGCAGGTAAAACTTAGTCCCTTTGTAAAATGTATAATGAAGCAATAGAATTCTTAATGAATCAGATAAAATTGAGCATAGGACTGGCCAGATATGGAATGACTGTGACGTAGTTGGCCAGCTTAAATATATTGCAATATATGGACAAACAATCCCTGTTTTGTTTAAAGGGTAAGGCATTTTTTAGTAGCAGTATGCACAAAATGGGTTGAGTGCAGAGGACTCTTGTATTTGACTATATATATATATATATATATATATATATATATATATATATATATATATATATATATATATATATATATATATATATATATATATATAGTAAACAAAAACAGCCTGAAACACTCGGTGAACAACAATTGTCTATGCCTAGGTGCAAGTTATTGGTTTCATATTAATTCTTTAAAAAAAACTGCACTCAAAGAACTTTTGTGCAGTGGAAAAATTCATTGTTCAATGTTTCAGCACCAAACTTGAGCCATCCAGCCATCCAAAACATTGAATAATAAACTGAACAATACAATTTTTCCACTTTCATAAAAGTCCTGTGAGTGCAGTTTTTTTGAAAGAATTATATATATATATCTCTAGAGCCATAAATATCCTGTAAATTATATCCTTATAAACGGTGCTTAGTGATGTCATCGGTTATAATCGGAGCTTAGTGATGTCATTTGTCACATGACTCACTTAAACTTGTGTATTATAATAAATAAAGTACCTCCTGTTGCAAAATATGAGGATATTAGAAGTCACCTTGGAGTTCCATGACCTGTATAAAAACACCTGACCTTCGGCCTTGTGCTTTTATATGGTTATGGAACTCCTCGGTAACTTATAATATCCTTATATTTTACAAGAGGGGGTACTTTAGCCTGTTTTCTTTTAACAATGTATTAAATAAAGGTTACGTTTTTATTTTTCTAAAAATCCCAGTGTGCATTCAGATTCTTTGATGAACGCTATAGATATATATATATATATATATATATATATATATATTCTGTATACATTTTTCCTCTGTAACAGTACCCTGTAACAAACAAAAGGTGGATATCCCTGAAATCCATAGTTTTATTAAATACTCCCAGAAAGTGAACGCACAGGAAGTACTGTGGAATTAAAAAACCCGCATTGGCTGACAAGATATTAATGGCATCTCCAAGCAGGGAGAGTAAGACAAATGTTTGTGCTCCATGTGCTGTGTGAGATAGCGGGAGATGCACTATCTAGGCTGCCACAAGCAGAGCACAGCTGTATATGATGGGGCTGCCAGGCACAGGAAGAATTTGGAGTCTGTTTAATTTAACCTGCTGATGTTATTGGGCACCCCTAAACCTATTTAAATGGGCGGGGTCCAGTAACTGTAACTAGATATTACAGGGTCCCACAGCAAATTGTTTTTTCAGACCCCCGATATGTCTAGAGGTTGACCTGTATTACCAATATTTATTGAATAAAGTCCTGCACAAAACTGTTCCGTTGTTTACACTTACCGGACTGCTGGCTCTACGTGCTGCACATTCCACCGCTATCCCATGCGGCCGCTATATATCCAAGAATAAGCAATTGAATGGAGCACCAGAGACGCCAGTATAAAAGTTAAAAACGTAGAAATTTATTTAGTAGCCATTAAAAATCCAATTATAGCAGCAACACCTCCGTTCTGGCTGCCTGCTTGACGCGTTTCATGGCTCCCCGCTGCAGCTTCTGATGTGAGGTTTTTAACTTTTATACTGGTGCCTCCGGTGCTCCATTCATTTGCTTCTTCCTCAATATTTATTGAAATTGCTCCTGAATTAGGGCCTCATTGGGCCCCTATACCTCCTGGCCCCCCCTGCAGTCTCAGGGTCTGCTTCATCTGTAGTTACACCCCTGGCGGGGTCCATTCTTATGGAACACTTATCCAGTTGATATAGCTTTAGAGTGGTGGACAAGTGGATGTAATGTCCGGGGTTCCCCACCTTATAGGGTATTAGAGCCTATCTAGGTTACCCAGAAGTTTGAAAGGTTCCCTTGCAGTAAATGCATTATATCTCTGTGCCACTGGCTTCCAAAGGGATAGTTACAGGTTGCCCTTGCTTGGGCTTTGTGGAGGCCTCCGGCAGGGAACAGGTTATCAGCACATATATATCTGCCCTTTATCAGAGCATAGAATATTCTCCTCTGTGCCAGTGATCTCATTCCGGCTGCCTGGACCTTGCCAACATCAATTAGTGAGGTTCACTTTCTGTCTCTTAATGTTATTGTGGAGTTCTCTGCAGTATATCTTCACTTGACCCATATATCTTTATTACTCTCTTCCCAAACCCACAATGGGATTACCCAAGACAAATGGCTTGTAACAGCCACAGCCAATATCCGCCAGAGTCTTGCTGCTCTTGCGTTCCTCCTGTGCAGCCACTGATCAGCAGGGTCACGTTAACTCCCTCCTTAGCATGGTGGCTGAAGGGGTTAATACCAGAGTAGTACAATCATCAGTGAGTCACAGCCAAATACCTGCACAATTATTCGCTAATCATTTGTGGAACATTCCAACATTTAATGATTTAATGACAAAAAAGGCCATTTCTTACCCGGTTTAGCAACAGATCAATTAATTGCACAATTTGCAATCACATTCATTGTAATTATAGCTTTCCGTAATTAGCCCCTGCAATAGTGGTGCAAAAATTAATTTTTAAAGACAGATGCTAGATAGCATAGACTGAGTCTAGAGATATTCTCTGAGTCTGATAGTCCTACATGCAGAGCTCACAGCTTCTAAGCCCTCCAGCTGTTGTGAACTACAATTTCCAGCAGGACAGACAACATAACTGGGACACCAGACTAACAGATCTCACGGTTATAGCCAATATAGGTCCATTAACATATTTTTTATTTATGTTAAAATCAGTACCGGTATATTTTTCTTTATATTCTCTGCACTTGTGCTTCTGGCTCCTGAAACAATGTTGCTGAATCCATCTAATTAACAGACCTATAGCACCACCGACTTCTGCTGTATTGCTTCTATAATCAAACAAGGGAAAGTTGTGCTCACCACTAACTTTTAAAAATATATATTCAGAAACCAATTATCCAAAAAGCTCTGAATTACAGAAAGCACAAGCACCCATTTTATGCAAACAATCCAAATTTTTAAAAATGATTCCCCTTTTCTCTGTAATAATAAAACAGTAGCTTGTTCTTGATCCAAACTAAGACATAATTACTCCTTATTGGAAGCAAAACCAGCCTTTTGGGTTTATTTAATATTTACATGATTTTCCAGTAGACTTAAGGTATAAAGATCCAAATTATGAAAAGATCCGTTATCCCGAAAACCCCAGGTCCTGAGCATTCTGGATAACAGATCTCATACCTGTATATCCTTTCTTAGACTTGCCTCCAAGTTTCAGAATCTGGTATATCAAAATGATAGATCAAGAGTGGGCACTTACTGGTCCTACAGCTTTTATGAAACTACAACTCTTGGTATGCCCTGCCAGGACATGCTGGGAGTTGTTCCATAAGAGTGGGAGTGTGTAAGGTTACCTGCCCCTGCTCATGTTCTGTTATGAAAACACTTGGCCTTCCTCCTTGTGCTTTTATATGGTCATGAAACACCTCAGTAACATAATATAGTGAATAAAGTACCCCCTCTTGTAAATTATAAGGATATTATAAGTTACCAAGAAGTTTCATGACCATATAAAAACACGAGGAGGAAGGCCAAGTTTTTTATACAGGTCATGGAACTCCGAGGTAACTTCTAATATCCTCATATTTTGCAACAGTGGGTACTATATTTATTATAATACACATGATTCACGGAGTCATGTGACAGAAATGACATCACTACTCACCATTTATAACTGATGACATCAGAACTCAATGTTTATAAGGATATAATTTACAAAATATTCATGGCTTTTGTGCATTATATCCTTATATCTTACAAGAAGCGGTACATTATTCATTATATTTTTGAATACTGATCCCAATTACCTGTATCTCTCTTCCCCTTCTCCCTCTAACTCTCTGTACAATGAGCACGGGTGCAATTAATCTTAGTACAAAGCACCAGGGGGCGTTCTGAGATACAACAGATGTCATGTTAGTTAAGCACAAGCGGAATCTGCAGGAGCGACTAACAAATCTTCAGTCTGCACAATAAAAATGAGGCGAGTGATGCACAGAGACGCGGCCATGGAGGACACCATCAATATCCCGGGGAGACGACTGCGTTTCTTGGGTTTTAAAAAGTCTTGTCAGCATTTTAATAATGTCCGGCATTTTTTCTTAGAAAGTTCCCAGCAGAGCTGTGTTAAGGGTGGTTCAAATTGGAGAGACCACCATGTTGTCCCACATTTAATAGGCCAACAGAGTAAGGGCAGAGACACACTCAGATTCTGGGAGATTAGTCGCCCAGCTTCTTCGGGGTGACTAATCTCCCTGAACTGCCTCCTGCCGGCTAGAATGTTAATGCCTCACAAGGAAACTTCGGGCGACTTCGGAAAATGAAGATTTACATCCTAGCCAGCAGGAGGCAGTTCGGGGAGATTAGTCGCCCCAAAGAAGAGGCGATTTAACGCCGGGCAACTAAATCTCCCCAAATCTGAGCACGTGTCTCTGCCCTAAATGGTGCAATTGTAACAAAGTGTGTATATTATGGATAACCTGAAAACCCAACTAACAAAAAGGTACAGCCAGCCTGTGGTTGGGTAGTTTTCTGTGAATAAGGCTGTTATAACATTGATATGGAAAAAGAGAAGCCATAAAGGGGACCTATACCTTCCACTGCAGTATTGCTCAAACCCAAATGTTGCTGCAAAACAGCTCCCAGTATTCTTCAGAAAATAATTACAGGTAAAAACCCAATGAGTCATCCATAACAGAGCAATTAAACTCTTCCAGGGCCAGCAGCCTAATTTATGCAAGAGTATTCTCCAATGAGAATCGTGCCTACTCTGTTGATTCTCTGCTCTTGTTTTCATGCATTTATTGCTAAAAATCTGAACAGCTAAACAGCTCTAGAGGGATCAGTGTCAAATAGAAGTTTGGGCAGGTATTGGCAGTAGTTAGGGCTGGGAACAGGTAACATTAGGAGTAGTCACAATGCAAGCTTATTCACAAGATGAAATGCAAGTTGAAGACATTAGGACAATGTTGAAGCAAAGTACACAGACCAAAGTACAGGTATGAGACCTGGTTTAGCTGACAATAAGTATTAATTATATCTTATTCTGGATCAAGTACAAGCTACTGTTTTATTATTACAGAGAAAAAGGACATTTTTTTTTAAAAAAAACTGATTATTTGGATAAAATAGAGTCTATGGGTGACGGACTTTGAGTAATTCGGAGCTTTCTGGATAATTTGGTTTCTGGGTAACTGATTCTATACCTGTATTAAGAACATAGCAACCTTGCAATATGGCCACCATATACCTGTTGCAACAATGCACTTTTTTTTCTTCATTTTAACTGCAATAGGTTACTGTTATTACTGTAATTAAGCTCTGTAGTTTCATCAGTGTTTTAAAGGCCACCAAAATGTCATTTTTAATATTCTTTTGTATTTTATCTAATGAAAAGAAAAAGACAGGTGAACGTATTTTCTCTCTGCTTGGTATTTCATAACTCTTACAAAGGTGTTACAAGTGACTCGTCTGTGGTTTGTTATAACTGGGGCCACTATAAAACTACCAGTAATGGAGCTATACAGGCTTAGCTGCAGAAGAAACATCTGTCTCTTATAATCTGTACAGGTTGATGACAACAAGCTATTAGGAACCTCATGTTCTCCTTGTACTAAGCAAAATCTAGAACAAACATTTTAGATGCTATTGGCCCCATGTTTCATTAATCTCTCTCCCTTCTTTGGTTCACAGATCAACCCTACCGTGTCTAAAGGGAAAGGTTGGGATGTAGGTTCTATAGTTTTTCTTGAGTATGTCCCCAAACTCCTATACTTGGAGAGTCCCATGTCACATAGTACTGTAAGTTGAAAGAAGAATATTAGGTAACCTGCCTGAACCCCATCTGAAGCCTCTCCAATTTGCCTCAGAGGAGGAAAGATTCCTTCCTGACTTCAAGATGACAAGTCCCTGGATCAACTTGTAGTAAGAGCTAATTTTAGTACAGGTATAGGACCTGTTATGCAGAATGCTTGGGACCTGGATAACAGATCTTTCCGTAATTTGTATCTTCATACTTTAAGTCTACTAGAAAATCATGTAAACATGAAATAAAGCTAGTAGGCTGGCTTTGCTTACAATAAGGATTAATTATATCTAAGTTTCTATCAAGTACCAACTACTGTTTTATTATTATAGAGAAAAAGGAAATCATTTTTAAAAATGTAGATTGTTTGGATAAAATGGAGTCTATGGGAGACAGCCTTTCCGTAATTCAGAGCTTTCTGGTTAACGTGTTTTCCGAAACAACTGTAACCCCTTTTTTTTTACCACTTGCTAACAAGCCACCCAACCCCTTCTTGAAGCTATCTAATGTATCAGCCAATAAATCTTATTCAGGGAGAGAATTCCACAACTTCACAGATCTCACTGTAATAAATCCTTTCCAAATATTTTGATGGAACCTCCTGTCTTATAATCAGAATGGATTCCCTAGTATCTGCTGGATGGACCTACTGGTGAATAAAGCATTAGCGAGATTATTATATGGTCATCTTACTTATATCACCTTAATTATACATACCTCCCAACTGTTCCGTTTTCAGCGGGACAGTCCCGCTTTTGACAGCTTAACCCGCAGTCCCGCATTTGTACTCAAAAGTCCTGACTTTCTCTGCACTGAACAGCCAGAAAAAGAAACAAAGTTTCTAACTTAATTGGCTTTTGGCAGAGAGCTCAGAACAGCCACCAGGTGCAACTAAGATACTTTGTAACAATTTTGAGATAAGCAAATAAGTAATTGTAACACTTTAGATAAGGAGGTCCCTTGGGAAAAGTTAGACTCACAGCTTAAAGGGCAATTCACCTTCATTAGCAAGACTGTAATAACTGACAAAAAACACAGAAGTACGTTCAAACTTTCATTACCTACCAAATTTTGTAAAATAACTATGGTAATTAGGGGTTGTGACATTTTGCATGAGGCAATTTTTTTTGTCCCTCTTTTTATTTCCAAAATGTTGGGAGGTATGCTTATATCACCTTAATTATAGCCCACCTTAAGGGCCTCTTCTCCAGCATAAACAATTCCAACTCAGCCAGTCTTCCTGTACAACTGAGACTTTCATACCCTTTACCAGCTTAGCTGCCCTTCTTTTGGACTCTCTCTAAAGTTAAAGTATTTAATCATTGTCATGCAAGTGCATGGAAGAGATAGGAGCAATTTTCCTACATGCTGTAATAATAAAGCACTTATGTGCTAGCACAGGGCAGAGCTCCTGCCTGCTGATTTAAATGCAAGGAATGAGGTGCGTGCCCATTACTATTCCGCAGCCTTAGGATTGCCTGGGAAAGGAAGAGGCTTTTTATTCACAAAGAATGTTGTAATTTCAAAATGTAAGTAAATTGACCAGTTATTACATTTTATCATTCTTATTATAGCAAATTCTCTTTTCTTTCCCAAAACGGAAAAAAAAAGCTTAAAAAGAACCAAACTAAACAGGCGTTTGTCTGTGCCCATGTCACATTATTCTGCATAATTTTAAAGGGATACGGTGCACCAATATATTCCTGTAGATTTGCTCTTTACAGGGGAATGCTATAGAGGTCTAGCTTTATGGTATCTCTCTGTACAAGTTATTATGAGCAAACATAGGGGCTTTTCCTGAACTGGAATGCTTACCGTATATACTCGAGTATAAGCCAAGGTACCTAATTTTACCTCCAAAAACTGGGAAAGCTTGTTGACTCGAGTATAAGCTGAGGGTGAGAAATGCAGCAGCTTCTGGTAAGTTTCAATCAAAAAATTGAGGGTTTCTGCTCCCATTGGAGGTGCCGACGTCTTGTTTTTGGATGCCGGCGACCATTCTTGGACGCCGGCGAATATTCTTGGACAATATTCTTTGACCGTTTTTGCGCTTGACCCGAGTATAAGCCGAGGTAGAGTTTTTCAGCATATTTTGGGGGCTGAAAAACTCGGCTTATACTCAAGTATATACGGTAATTTATGGCCCCATTCAGCTGGCTACATTTCAAGCATATGACCTGAAAAGGAGCCTTTTCATGTTTGCTTCAGAAGCACTACTATTGTTTATATAAATAAGCTGCTGTGTAGCAATGGGGGCAGCCATTCAAAGGAGAAAAGGCTCAGGTTACACAGCAGATAAGCACTGTAGAATATAATGGTGTTATCTGTTATCCACTATTTAACCTTTAACACTACTTGATATTTTTATTACTTTAAAGGGGACCCGTAACCCTGAAAAAAATATTCCAAATCCTATTTTATCTTGTCATTCAAGCAAAATGAACTTTAATTACACTATATAAATTATCAGAATCTTGTTTTTCTCGATCTGGGAACTCATAATGATAGCAAGCAGGCAGGAGTCATTTTGTGGACACTGTTATTAAGACAAACCTTGCATCATCTCAAAATCTTGTTTGTGCACCAGAATGGGGGACCTGATGTCCACCCCCATGCCCTGGTTACACAATTAAATGGTGAAGAGAACAGGAGGAATGTGGGAAGGGCAGTGACATCTAGTAAGCGCTGAATGGAAAGTGAAAGTAATTGTCTGCCTAAGGCATAGAGAACGGGCAGACAATATTTGATTGACAGCTGAGATGTTTAAATGAGTTTACAACAGCTATGAATGTTTTAATAAAAAAAATAATTTGGATTTCATGTTTAATTCGTAAAGGATTTTTATTATACATCTTTTTATGTCTGGCTGACAGGTCCCCTTTTAAACACTTTTTAATTTTTTGGTGTTACTGTTCCTTTAAGCACCTTCACACAGGTAATAGGCCTGAACTACTTGGAGTTGATAAGTGGGGGTTAAGGCAATTGGATGCCACCTTTTTCTACAAGGTGTATACAGTGGTTGCATTAGGTGCTGTGGCCCATAGCACATGTGCCCATGAGAAGGGATAGGACACAGAGGTGTAATAGGGTTGCCACCTGGCCGGTATTTTTCTAGCATATCCGGTAAAAATGATGGTTGATCCCAATGTCATTAATAGGGAAAAAAGATAAATGTATAAGAAGTCCGGTATTTTTTTCCAAAAAAGGTGACAACCCTAGGTGAAAGGTGGGCACAATGACTAATAGCTACAACAGAACATGATTCATGGTCCAGCCCTTGTGTTGGGCACTTTAGTAATGGGGACAACACTGAAGGAGCCAGCGCTGTTGGTATAATAGAAGTCAGTTCATTCTTTTCCTTTATAATTTCTAGCCAAGGTCTATGGTAATTATTTTTTTTGTAACCCTGCCTACTTATTAGTAATAATACATGCCATTTGTCCTTCTCAGCGTCTCCCCTTTGCACTGCAGAGAGATTACAAAGGTCCCAGTATGAATGTCTTAGAAGCTAGAAAATCGGCAGCCCTTTGTGTGCGAAAGGCGTCATGTAAATCAGGATATTGTTATTATTAAATACACTCCTCTTCTGCCCTTTGTTTCACGCTATTCCTGCGTGTCTCATTTCCCCGTAATCACTGCTTTTGTGTGGTACCTGCCAACCGGAGCCGAGGACTCAAGTGTTCCACTTACCCGCAAAGCAAACGGCTTTACAGACAACTGGCAGGGTAAGCTTGCTGGGTGACAAAGGGTAATGCAGTCTCTCGGCTTATACAGCGCTCTCTCTCTGCTGAGACTGCCAATTAGGTTGGCAGCCAGTGACAATAGCAAATGCTTTTTATTATATATTCCCCGCGATTGTGACGAAGATACCTATGTATTTGAGAGTGGACTGTAAGTGCCAGCTCATCTCCCGCAGAGCACTGAAAGGCTGTCAGATGATAATGTCTCTTGGCCATTGTGATGTGACTCAGCAAGCCAAAGGGAATGGAAAGACTCCGCTTGCCAATCCTACAAACGCTTTTTTAACTGGTGCCTGAAATACGGCCACTATGCAGAAGGAAAATGGAATAGATGATGCATCTCAAGGCTCCTGAAATTCTCAGCCCTTGAAAAATTTAATCTTTTTTTAGTAGTTTAAAATCAGGAGATGATTATAATGATGTAGGAAATGTAAAGAACTGACTCTCCTACTTTAAAGGAGAAGGAAAGTCTTCTTCCACTTAGGGGTGCCAAATGTTAGGCACCCCCAAGTGAATGTGTTTACTTACCTGAAACCTCGGGCCGGTGGCAGAAAACTGCACCGGACTTCTAGCAGGCACCACAGAGCGATTCTCTTCCGGCTTCTTCTTTCTTCTCGTTGGCTGCACATGCGCAGTAGCGTGAAAAGCAGAACTTTAACCAAAATAACGGCTACTTTGTTCTACTGCGCATGCGTCTGCCCCAGGAAATTTGAAGAAAGAAGAAGCCAGAAGAGGATCGCTCTGTGGTGCTCACTGGTATAATCCCGGGCCGGTGCAGTTTTCTGCTGATAGGAGCACCGGCCTGGGGTTTCAGGTAAGTAAATACAATCACCTGGGGGTGCCTAACAACAAAGACTTTCCTTCTCTTTAAGGTAAAAAACTTGTAGTGTCCTGGAGGTAGGATGTATTCCTGTTGGCCCAGGGTTCGTTATGGGTATTCCCTAGTAGTCTATAAAACAAAAGGAATCCCATTATAGTTGTTCCTCTTTAGACTTAACTTTGTGGAAGGGGCAGATGCTGTTGGAGAGCCTGGGGCAGGAGGCCTTAGTAGAATAATTCAGGAGCATAATGCAGGAGGCCTCAGCAGAAGCCTGGGACAGAAGGTCTCAGGAAGGAGGTACCTGGACTCTATAGTATGAAAGACAACTAAGTGGAAGTCAAGAAGTAGGACCCTGTAAATGAGGGAATGTAGTTAGTGCCAGTATTACTCTTACAAGTATATGATAAATTCTCACCACCGCACTCCTGTATATTCACTCCTCTGCTTCCAGTGGTGCTGGTTCTCCGTGGACCAGGCAAGGTCCTAACTGTAAGAAGACGTGAAAATACGGATCCGCACACACTATATCTTCAAGCTTGAAGATATAGTGTGTGCGGATCCGTATTTTCACGTCTTCTTCCAGTATTACTCTTGCCATTGCACTCTTTAGGAGTATGAGATAGCCAGGCAGAATTGGACTGGGGAGTTCAGGCCCCCCAGGGACTTCCAAATCAGGGCCCCCACACCCCCCCACACCCCCTGGGTCCCCCCCAGCTGCACCTTCCCTGACTGTGCACCATGTTCTCCTCTTGCAGCATGAACAGGCCAAGGCGGGAGGTCAAACAGCACCAATTTGCCAGTGAGCGAATGTGTCAGTGGGCCCCCAGCGATGGCCGGTGCCCACCTGTTTTTTCCCCAGTTTACCGTCGACCCATTCAGACCCTGTAGGCCCTGGCTTCACTAATGAGGAAATATGTGGGGTTATTTCCCAAAGCCTCACCTGTTGAGTATAAAAATAGAATTGTCTTGTAAAATCAGGGCATACAGAAGCCATAAGTGAATTCTTTCTCTTATTATTATCTTTTATACTTGTAATCTTTGCAGTGCATATAGATAGATACATAGACAAACAGATAGATTTGACTTAGCCATTACTCATAGGTCGCAGGAGAACAGCATCAATCGTGGATTAGGAGAGCTTGAAATTGTAATACCAGAGACAGTTAAGTTCCTTCCATACCTGTATCGGGTTTCTATAGTTCTCCATTCAACCATCACCAGGAACTGCTAAAGCCTAAAGGTGTCACATCACATCTCTGTAAAGGAGAAGGAAAGCTAGCAAAGTAGTTTATTGACAATAGATGAGCCACAATAGTGCAAGCTATAGCACTATTTATTCTGTAGAATGCTTTAACATACCCAAATAAATAGCTCTAGAAGCTCTCTCTGTTTGTTTAGGATAGTAGCTGCCATATTTTCTTGGTGTGACATCACTTCCTGCCTGAGTTTTCCTGCTCAATCATAGCTCTGGGTTCAGATTACAGCAGGGAGGGGGAGAGGAGCAAACTGAGCATGCTCAAGCCCTGTCCTGGAGGTTTAAGCTGAAAACAGGAAGTCTGATACAGAAGCCCATGTGTACACAATCGAAGGAAAGAAATTTGGTGTTTCTTTTGATAGAGGACTCGGAGCAACATTACTTTGAGGGTTTACTGGTGTATTTATATAGACCCTTCTGATAAAACTTACTTAATTTTAGCCTTTCCTTCTCCTTTAATTCTATCTCCTGGAATTGTACTGGTTGCCATTGGGTCCATTTACTGATGCTGGTGGGCTATTAAACAAGTAGCTTGTTTTAATCATTTCATTTTTCATGTCAGATTGTCACACCAATTACTTTGCTTTCAATTAAATGGGGTTGTCTAGAGTAGAGGAAAGAATTCACAGAGGTCATTTACTACATGCTGGGCATGGTGAAAACAGACGCAAACTGTTTTCTAGCACTTTGTGCCCAGTCCTGCACATGATTGCTACAAGTCTTCCCCCATGAATACAGCGCTGCCTGTGTTCATCAGCAATGTATCAATGAGTGGTTGGTGGGAGGCACGTAGGCTTGCCCCCATCTGCCCCCTACCCATCCCTTAACTTGCATGTCCTGTGGCAATTGGGAAGGACAGGGTTGCCTTGTACCCACCAACACTGTGACTGTACAATATTCATATTTTAGTTATCACAGTTCATGGCTTTAATTCAGATAAAATACCATGGCATTACATCATGGCACACAGTTTATATTCACCCACTGTGCCATTAGCCTTACACTTTTTTGGAATGAGGCATGTTCCAGGGCTTTATAAGAATGCCGCAGGAATCAGGTAAAGAGCAGAGAGCTCCAAAAGGGCAGTGATGAGGCTGATTTCCAGCTAGGGAGAGGCTGTTATAGAGAACTTGCTGATTCAACCGTCGCCCGGCCAAAATGAACAGCTCAACTAATTCTTTCCTCTGGGCTTTTAGAGGTCCCTGAGAGAAAGACGCTTCATAAATCAGTTGTTATTAGCTGCATTTTAATGAAGCTCTTTTTATTGTACTCGCCTACAGGGACAGTTTCAGCCTGGGGCAGAGAGAAGGCTAATGCTGTGGATCCCCAGCATCAGAGGGGCCCCTATAAAAATAATAATAATTGTAAACAGTACAAAAGACAAATAAGGGCTCATTTCCAAAGCTTGTGCAAAATTGCATCTGACCAAATGTGGATAGATTGCATCTCTAACTTTCCTGTTGCACCCACTCTGATAAATAAGGTGCAAGTTGGAACAGGGTTCACTCATTGCCCTGGAATTATCACCTGTCTTGTTGCTTCTAGTGCTCTCCTTGAGTGTTGCACCTACACATGCAACTCATCTATTGCATCACATGCCAGGCTCTGCAAGCATCACAGCTGCAGAAATTCTACTCCATCAATCAACGTAAAACCCTTATTTAACTTGTACATGATTTACCAATGTGGATCCATGTAAGTATAACTTGCACACACTGATGTGCAGGCATCTTTAGTTATAGTGAAATTGTAGGAAATAATACAAGACTGTGGCAAGTAAACATGGTGGATTTCTATATTGAGTTATAGATTTCAAAATTTGTAGGCTGGGGCATTTTCCCTGGGCACTAGAAGGGCATCTTGGAGGAAAACAAAGGGAATATTACAAAGGACATATTATATTGTTTAACAACTGTGAGCTACTTTTGATGGGATGCACCATATCTATCACTTTAGATTTTAGCCGAATACCAGATACTCCACAAAAGGTTTTTGCTACTGAATCTGAATTTGCACAACCAACATTTAAAGGAGAAGGAAAGTTATATATTGTACTTGGGGGTGTAAAAAGTTAGGCACCACTAAGTGGTCACATTTACTTACTTAAAACCCCGGGGCGAAAGTTTAGCCAATCACTTTTTTAGTGGGCCATGGGCGGTTGACAGCCAGGTGCTAGAATTCATCTAAATGCCAAATCAATTCCTGGTAAAGGACAAGAAAACTTAAAATATATGGGTCGAGGGAAATTTGTTAGGTAGCCCACAGTGAATACAGATGCTTATTTTTCTGAAAAAAAAAATACAAAAAAAACACTAAAAATAAAAATCTCACCAGCCATTGGCGCTTTCCAACAAAGTGCCGCATTCTGCATTGTTTCCATTGACCCTGTGCATATATAGTATAGAACACTAGTAGTATAGTACATTAATATTTTTTAATATTTGAGTTTACTTGTTCTTTAATGTATACATCAAGGATATCCAACCTGTGGTCCTCCAGCTGTTAGCACAATAAAACCCTCAGCCACTCTCTCAGATAGTTCTAGACTTGCCTTGTGTACTCACTAAGCACATGACATCCCTGATGGATAGCTAGGGGCCTCCTTGTTTTCTGGCCTCTGCCCTGCTAGTGCCTTGGGTGGAATTCTGGCATCCTTTGCTCATAAGTCTTGATGCCCAGCAGCTTTCATACACTGCCCATTCACAGAGGTCGGTAGCCGCAGAGCTGCTTCTAACCCCCAGCGCAGTGGTCAGAGGAAAGCGAATGGATTCTCCTTTGCTGAGCAATTTATAGACAAGTGTGTGGAGCATTATATAATGGCAGATCCTAGTTAAGCTGATGTATCGGATCAATAAGATGATTTGTATGCGCTGCTAAGTTATTCATTATTCATAATCATGTAAAATTAATCAAGTTATCCCTGTGCTTTGGATCAACTCATCGGTGTAAGCGAATTGCCACGGCTTTACTTACTGACATATCATGAGGCTGATATATAATATTCTCAAGGACTTATAGGGTATATTAGCAGAGGAGAGAGAGAGGGGGGGGGCACAGAGGAAAGAGAGAGGGCACAAAGGATATATAGAGGGGCACAGAGGAAAGAGAGAGGGGGCACAGAGGACAGGGAGAGGGGTACAGAGGATAACTAGAGGGGGTACAGAGGAAAGAGAGAGGGGCAGATATTAGCACAGAATTAATTGCTGTGTAGGTTTCTATTTTGTAACATATACAAGGAATCATTCATAACGGGCACAAAGTGCAAATTACAAAGTGCCATGTTTTGTGCCCACAATGCAAATTTCCACCCCCAACAGGAATGCGTCTGCCACTTCCTAACTTGAATGTAAACAGTTGCACCCCTCTGTGTATGATCTGGTGCAGTCTAGATATGTGCAAATGTAGAACGGAGGGTGATCAATACTCATTCTCCTCTGTTTACTAGGTGAGACTCGGGGGGAGCTTTTTTTTTTAACCTGGTGCTCTGAATAGATATGGGGCAGAACATAGGTGCCCCCTGGCAGTTTTGCTCAAAATTTGATGCAAACAACTGCCTGGCTTGTAGGGGGTAGTAGCTCCAGGGTTTGCCTGTGTCAGTAGGTGGGTATTTCAGGACAGAAGGTGGGAGAAAGTGGTAAGAGCAACTATGCGAAAGTTCAAGGAGCACATGCTGATTCAAGTAATGTATGGGATTTGTGCGCAACTCACTGTAAAAGAGCACAGCTGCAAATAAACAACCCCTTTGGGGATTTACATTCAGTTTCAAATAACATAATGAGCCCTACCCAAATACTGTGCACAACCTGCTGTAGTTAGTACCAGTTTGGATGAGTATTATTGTAGTATTTTCCTACTACAGAACTAATTAGAATTAATTTTAAAACCAAAAAAAAAAAGATGCACAGTATGTCACCCTATTGCTCTCCACTCCCTACAGGGTTAAATGCTACAGCTTGTGCCCTTCATGCTTCATGCCCAGAGCCCTCCTGTCGCTTCCCATTACCTCTTCCCATCTGGCTTGCCGTGCTATTATCTTCTTCTCTTGCCTGCCACTTCATAAAGTGCATCAACGTGATCCAATGACCAAGTGCATAATCGTGTCTAGTCTTCCCCGAGAATCCGAATGTTTCCTCTCTGACAGCCCTGCGCTCCCTGGAACCTGTGCTAATGTCTAGTCATGCCTGGGTCATTCGGCCCTCTGAGAATGTCAGTATTGCTAAGCGCTATCGTTCCATTGTATATTCCATTGTACGGCATGTGTAGAGTGATAACGAGCATCTGAACAATTGAATCGATAGAGTGGCATCAGCTAATAATACCAATACTGAAATAATATTGCATGGGGCTCACCTTATTGTGCAGTCGCTCCATTAAACTTAATCACTGAAATTATATATTTATGTATATGGCGCTGAGACTCTCGTATTCCTTTATCTCTTCTATATACACTCTGCTAGGGAATGCTTTTTATAGGCTGGTTTTGGGAAAGGACAAAAATGCCATTTGTTTTATGTAACTAGCATCACATGGGCCCCTGGGTATGACGGAGGACATGGATAAAAGTAAAAATGGCATATTACAGGGCTAGGGAATGGAGGCCCCAGGGCTGGATACAGACCTCCAATAGTTTTTTATGGCCTCCACCATGACAAGATCTCTATAGACCTCTTTGTATGGCATCATTGTTCTATAGTAATTGAGCCCCCTGAACATGTTAACCAGCAGATAATTTGCCCACAGCAAGGAATATCTCAGACAGCACTCCAGTTGGGATTGTTTAGGGTGTTCTACTTATAAAGGTGGCAGTTGAATTATAAAGGTGGCAGTTAAATTATGTAGATCTCACATCGGAGTCTGCAAGGATCAGTGTCGGACTGGGGTATGTGGGGCCCACCAGGGCTGCTAAATCAGGGCCCCCCACCCATTGCAGCGCCCCACCATTCCCGCACACCTGTCTGCATGCGTTTTGCTTTATCTTGTCTCATTTGGGAGTGGGGCCCACAGTATCCTGCAGGGAGGGGGCCTGGTTCAGCAGGGCCCCCTGAGGGCCAGGTCCCACCGGGTTTTTCCTGGCATTATGACAGCCTAGTCCAACCCTGGCCAAGGTAATGAATAGGAACTTACACTAAAAACTATGAAAGATAGGGAGTAGTTGGAGGCCTAAGGTAAGTGCACTCCAAGCATCTGCTTCTACAACCAGAATCAGCCCCTTATCTTGCCTGGACCTAGAACCACTGCATTGGCCCGGATGCAGTCACACACTCTAGATTTTGGTGCCAACTGCAAATTCTGGTAACTCTCGAAAAATTTGTGGAGGTTTACAACTCTGAGCATTTCACTGCCGAAATACATCCTATGTGCCTGCACTCAGGTCGACACAATGATTCTAAGTGCCCGGAAAGGTAAGGGGCCGATTCTGGTATTAGGGGCAGAATCTCGGCCCGTGTTTATTCGCTATGTGGGGCACTAGCCGTATAATCTAAGCTGTAACCCTCACTTGGCTTATGGGGGTTGCTGGGAATTGTATTTGAGAAAACCACAGAAGGCCACAGATTGACTAGCAGTTATTTTAATGATATTCAGAGCAGCAAAAAGCAGCTGAAATTCAGCCATCATTCCAATTGCTATGGAAGGCTTGTTTCATTTGCTGTAAACCCATAACAGATTTTGGGAGGTGAGGACTTGCTGTATACACCAAGAGCCCAGGGGGAATGAAAGAAAAACTCAAATCGTTGATCTGTGACGGGTAAAAAATATTATTTTAGGTAATACAAGATGCAGGTGAACAGATGAGAGACCCCGGGGTAGGTTTTGCATTGTTCCAATAGCTGTTTCTCCCGTTCCACACCTCTCATGCCATACGCGCCTTTCCCAAATCACATTTACTGACACAACCAGCAGCGAAGAGTCAGAATAAAGGAAAGAGGCGCAGAGAGGAAAGCGCTCAGCAAATCAACACTCAACGAGCAGCAGAATACCATTTATTTTATGGAGACTGATTATATACGGCAACAGTGCGGGCCTGGTGAAGCACGTTGGAAAATTTGGGCCAGCGACACACTAAATTGTTAAATCACTGGCCAGATCCTGCCTTAAGCTGGCCACAGATGTGCAGATTTACCTTCATATCGGACGAATGATCGTTCGGTGCCATCTCTCGACCTGCCACTAACCATTCAGATCAAATAAAGTAGTAAAAGAACAGATCAGATGATGTTCTGCCCCTGACAGCAATGGTACCAAAGTTATGTCCGACAAAAACTGGTGACCGTTTCCCACTGATATCGTCAGATCGGCAATACATGCAGAGATCTTATCGGTAGAAGTTTTCTAACCTGTCCGATCGTCTGAACGACCGACACACATGGCCTGAAAATCATGCGAAGTGGAGATTCGTACGATCAAATCTTTGCACCTATGGCCAGCTTTACCCATTTGTTTTCGGCCAGCCCCCACACTGCAATTTTCCACTAGGGACTTTCAAATGCACTGCGATCCAGCCACATTTACGCTATGAATTAATTTAAGGAAATATATGCCTTTTTTTTTTACAGCAGGTTTCATTGAAGCATCTGGCGCACGTGGCCGTACCAGTGATACCAGTAAAATGCATGGGCTATTGTGGGCATCAATACATTCTGCTTCATCTATAAGGATGAAATGTGCTCTAAATATCCGGCAGTAAGGATATACTGATACATGATAAATGCTGCAATTGTGTTGAGAATGTTTAATCTTTCTGCCTTTTTTCTTATACTGAGGATACAGTGTTTTACTGGTGAAGGTTTTCAATGTACTTCAATCTACTTGCTGCAAATAACATAGTAAGAAGAGGCTGGAGCAACCACTCCATATGCTTGTGGGGGGGGGCTGCAACTCCACCTGTCACATACAATTTTGTTTTAACATTTATACCCCCGTAGTTTCTTAACAATGACCCCCCGCCCCAGTCTTGTAACTGAAACAATTTACACCTGCCTCAGTGCATTTCATGGTACCATTGTGATTGTATCATGATCACCATTCACACCTCAATGGGTTTTATCTAGCACCTGCCTGAATAAATCCCATGTGAATCCATTGTGATTGTATTATTGTTTAAAATGTCAGGGAAGTCTGACGGGTCGTAGGTCAACTATCCAATGTGGCCCTCGATCGCAGCAAAACTTGCTCGATTAATATCAGGCCGAGTTTTGTGGCCTGATATCGATTGGGGGACCTGTCGAAAGTCCCTACACATGGGCAGATAAGGACCGATATGGGCAGCTTTAATCTGCCCCTGTATAGCCATCTTAAGTAGTGATATGCTTTCGGAATTGCTCAGTACTGTACATACTACAGGTATAGGACCTGTTATCCAGACTGCTCGGGACCTGGGGTCTTCTGGATGACAGATATTTCTGTAATTTCGATCTTCATACATTTTGTCTATTAAAAAATTATTTAAACATCATCAAGTACAAGATACTATTTTATTATTACAGAGAAAAATGAAATCATTTTTAAAATTTTGGATAAAATGGTGTCTCTGGGAGATGGCCTTCCTGTAATTCAGAAGTTACTGCATAATGGGTTTTCCGGATAACGGATCCCCTACCAGTACTAGTTATAGTCATGTTATTTTGCAGATGGGCATTCTAGACGGCTAAAACCAGGGACAATCACTGATATTAGCAGTTTTACACTACCAATATCATGAATATGTAAAAGAAGCCCCCCTGCTGTTCTGGCTGATCACTGCTGGCATTTCTCTGCTTAGTTTTATCACTGAGGCGCTCCTAATATTGCTAGTATAAAACAGTTAATATCACGAAAACTGAAAGGAAAAAATGTAAACTGCAAAAGTGGTCAATTACATGTAACAATGTTATATTTGTCTATAGGTGGATATATGTCCCCTTTAAACATCATTTACCCATCTTTATGGCTTTAGCTGGACAGGGGCGTAACTAGGCACCCCAACATTTATTTCAATTATCTTTTATTTGTTTTCTTGAAAATAAACACTGGGTGTATTTGTATCTGATCTGAGGGCCAAATACAATGAATATCTGCTGTTCTGAGCCTGCAGTAAAGGGGATCCGATAATGAACCCTCCGGTCTCCAGCTCCAGTCCGGGCTTTCCACAAGACTATCTAGTTATACTTTCCTTAAGACTCAACTGCCTTTTTATAGCTTGTTTCACATCCCTGCTTGTTTCATTCATTAGGCCCAGAGCCTGGTATGTTTCATAGAGAAATCTGCACTAAAAATTGATAGACCAGTAGTTGTGCTATTGTCTCCCACTGCTTAATTTAACCATTCCTCTGGAAACAAACAGCACGCTCATTAGTCTTGTGCAGCTACGAGTCCAGGAATCAGAACCGCAGATGCGAAGAGGAGTTCTATACCTCTGAGAATACCTGAATATCTCTCTCTACTGTGTTTAGGGCATCAGCAGTATTTTGGTAGGGTATCTGCAGCACTCTCCTAACTCTACAACAGTGTATTAATAACGACTATTCTTTGAAAAGGGTCCTTTAAGGAAAACTAACCCCCCAAATAAGAAAAGCCCCTACCTACTACACTAGATAGTCCCCCTCCCTTCTCCCCCCCCCACATAGTTGATTACCTCTGAAAGTTCCCCTAAAACAGTACTCACGTATCAGAGCAGACAGCGGAGCTCATGAAAATATCTTATGGCTCTTCCGTATTCTTCATGTCCTCTTCCTTCCCTTTGCCAGATTATGGTACTTTTGGTGCATGCACAGTCGCTATGAACCGTAAGACTGCTGCAACTGTGCATGCGTCAATACAACATTCACTTAAGGAAGAATATCGAACAGCTGAAAGATGAGCTCCACTCCGCTTACTTTGCACTAATACGTGAGTGTTAGGGACACTTTCAGGGGTAATCAACTGTGTGTGGGGGGAAGCAGGGAGGGGGGACTATCTAGGGTACTAGGAAGGAACTTTTCTTATTTGGGGGGGGTTAGTTTTCCTTTAAGCATAACCAAAGTCTCAACTAGGAATTCATGGGGAGATTAGCTCCAAAGAAGAGCTGAGATGTGTAGTCCTTCATCGGGTCAGGTACTTCAAAGCTGTGGGGTTTTCAGGTGGAAAATGATGGAATGATGATCAAGATTGAATGATGTCCAGAGGGCAGGCCAATGTCATTCAAGGTCACGCCTGTGATACTGTGGGTGGGGTTATAAGATTAGCTGGAATTTTGTATGGATTTCTCAGCCCTAAAAACTGGACAGAGGGTGCGGCTATATCAGGTACCACGCAAGATGTGTTTGGCTGGAGCTCTGTACAGATCCCATTCTGCTTAATTACCCAGCATTGCTTGCTGCAATTGTGACCCAACACCTCGGGGAGTACCGTTACAACGTCAATGACAGCCCTGAACTGAAACAAGCAGAAACTCCCCATATGTCTTCTAAGCAGCAGCGCAAGGGTGGACGCGACGCCATCTTGGGTAAGTCATTGACCTCTGCTGACGCAGTACCTCTGCTCACCATGACTGAGGCCTCAGGCTTGGAACCGACGCAGAATGAGGACCTGTCATCTGAATCTAACATGCTTCTCAATGCCATTGGACACGGCATTACTGGAGAGGCAAACTAAAATATCACTCTTTCAGGCAGACATGGAGAAACTCCAGGGCCGCCTATTAGAGTTTGAACATTGCATAGATGAAGCAGAGGATTCTCTGCATCAACAGCAACTGGTAATATTGGAACTACAACGGCAGGTCAAGTTGCTCACCCAAAGAGCAGAAGTTGCAGAAAATCTTATGATGAGAATGTAAGCATCCTAGTGCTTTCCGAAGGGGCTGAGGGACAGCCCAGGCAAACTACATTGAAATCCTGCTACTTGCACCAGTAACACTCTCTGCTGCCAATCACATCCGAATGGGCTCACAGGATTCCCACTCGGCAATATACAGGGGTCAAAACTCAACCATTTATTCTGCAACTATTAAATTACAGGGACAGGGATGCCATTCTATAGGCAGCTCTCAAGAAAGTTGAGGTCAAACATCTCAACACAACACTACAATTGTATCCTGACTTCACAGCAGAAGTGAAGTGACAATTGTGCACAGAAGGAGGATCAGAGATAAAGGTATAAAGTACAATATGCTCTATCCGAGCAGGCTCAGTGTGGTAGATGGCTGAAATACCCTGTTCTTTACAGACCCTGTAGAAGCTGGGCAGTGGCTTGATAACCGTTAATACTGAGGCCATACTAGCCATATTGGGCTTGGTAACTGAACCCAACAACACACACACGCACATAGTAGGTTTGAAGTAAATTAGCTGGAATGTTGGGGGGCTATGCACCAAAACACACCCTCGTATTCTAATTTATCAAAAAAACATAAACAAGACATTCTATTATTACAGGAAAACCACCTCTATGGACAAAAGATCATGGCACTTAAGTGGGCGTGGTTTGGTAGAACTTTTCAGGTCACTTATTCTATATATCCCAGAGGAGTTGCAATGCTGGTGCATAAAAATGTTAGCTTTCAGGTATTGAACATTAAACAAGACCCAAATGGGCGCTATGTAATTGTCCAAGCTCACGTCAATGGCCTTACATTTATAATAGCCTCATAATATGTTCCTCCAGCTGCTGTTGCCCAAATCCCTCAAATTACAACAACATAATTGGTCAACATGACTCCCTCTTTGATTATGCTGCTTGGAGATATTAATGCTGTCTTAAACCCAGCTTTAGATATGATCACAGGAACGCACTATATTAGGCTCCCATTGAGTAACTGGGCCAGTAGCAGTGCATTAACAAAGGATTGGAGATGGAACCATCCTTCTAAAATACAATTCTTGTGCTCAGCCTCCTGTAAATACCATTCTCTAATAGATTTAGCTTTTGCCTCTCCTAAAATCTTTCCTATAATCAACATGGTCGCCTATTTACTGAGAGGCATTTCTGACCGTTCCCCTTTAGAGGTTACACTTACCTTACATCCAGACCCACCAGACAGGATTTAGAGATTGCCCCCCATTGGATGGGCACTACTAAGGTTGAACCTATAGTTCAGCAAGCCCTGACCCAATACTGGCAATTGAACCCTGGTACTGCTGTTGCATATATAGTCAAGGAAGCTAGCTTCAAACTAGAGCAACTGCAAGGAGGGTCAATATTTCAATCATAAGCCAGGCCAAAAAATCCATAGCAAACACTGTGGATTCACTTGAGAAAGACGTCTCCAATAAGGAGTATATATATATATATATATATATATATATATATATATATATATATATATATATCAGATCCTACAGAAGGAATGCCTGGTTGTAAGCCATGTGCCAACTGGCAATAGCCACTGTAGAACAAGGCCAAGCCCATATAAAGTGGCAGTCATACAGACTTTGAAATGGGGGACAAAGCTTTAATAATGCTGGTTATGGATGAACGTAACACAACTAAAATACCCTTTATCAAAAACACAGCTGGGGATCTCATCAATCAACCTCACATAATTTTAGACACCTTTAACAGTTCTACCAAGATCTATATGCCTCAAAAACTGACTGCCCAGACTCTGAATTAACAGATTGCATGTTTTTACCTTCGGTAAAAAATAAATTTTTACAATTTTTACTCCCTTTATCACTGTGTGGCAGAATTAATCTGCTAAAAATGAAGAATATCCCCAAATTTCTCTATTTCTTTTGAAACACTGTACATATTTGGTACACTCCCCATCACTGATGTCAATAGACTTATATACAAGTGAAATTCTTACTAAATGCCAGTCACTTACTGCACTACTGTTTCATATGTAGATGTTCCAGGCCATTAACACACTGTTATCAACCGTGAATCCAAATATTGGCAATTGGTAAAGTGTTCGTGGGCAAGTAAAACAAAATGCCAGCCGCTAGACTTAACCTTTGCCAATATCATTTGTCTTGTTCAGAAACATCAGCAAATTGTCCCTGTGCCGGGCCTGCAGTTTGGGCTTTATGCTTCTGAAAGGCTCTGTTGATCATCAGCGTTTCATAAAATAAAATGATTATTATTATGTTGGACGGGTAAGTCACGCAGTGAGTGTACCTGGCTATTTGTTTCATTTCCTCGCAACAACCCGGGGAGAGTTGCATTTACTGTACGAAAAGCGGTGATGATTAGAAGTTTTTCCTTCACTGCCTCCTCTGGATTCTAAACACATGCCATTCTTTTAGAAATAGAACTTTTTTCCCAGCCTGATTACCCCCTCGCCAAAGTACTGAGTGTTCTGTATCTGCCACCAGGTGTCATTTGTAGCCAACCTTGTGGGGAAACAATAAGCCCTTATGTTATTCACTGGCAACATATAAATAAACGTACTAACTGTCACTTCATCTACCCCATACACAGTGAATTCGATTACATGTTGCTTGAGAGAATGAATGTATAATGCACCCACATCTGACTTAACAAAGGCTGAATTGCACTCAGTAAACAAAATGGCCTTCCCAGAGCGGCTCTTGTACGGCTGGCTTATGATTGAAGAGCAGAGAACAGTGGCATTGATTCAGATAAAAGCATAGATACCTTTAAATGAAGCCAGATCAAACCCAATAATTCCTTAGGTGTCATTATTCCTCATTCAATGCTGCAATGAACATGCAATGAATGATGTTTGTCTCCACTGCAGTTATTTTTAGGCATGAGAACCTCAGGTGGCAGCCTTGCATGGGCAGCTAATAACCACCCACAGGACTAGTGATACAAACCTTTAGATCAGGGGTACCCAGGCTTTTTAACCCGTGAGGCACATTCAAAAATAAAAAGAGTTGGGGAGCAACACAGGCATGCAAAAACTTCCTGGGCTGCCAAATAAGGTCTGCATGTGGCTATTTGGTGGTCCCTATGTGGACTGGCAGCCTACAGGAGACTCTGTTTGGCAGTAAATCTGGTTTTATGCCAGGGTCGGACTGGGGGGCTTGGGCCCACCGGGGTTACTGCCCCAGGGCCCCCCTCCGGCCCCGCTGCCACGCCGGCGTGCTTCATTGGGATAGTGCGCATGCACGCAGCGCCACGTTTGTGTGCACGCAGCGCTACCTTTGTGCACATGCGAAGATCTTCTATTCTACCGTGACTCCCGACAAAGTGGGGTCGCACCACCCAACTAAGAAGCGGATCTGGGCTGGTGGGGCCCATAAGAGCCTGGGGCCCACTGGGTTTTTTCCCGGTGTCCCGCCGGACCAGTCCGACACTGTTTTATGCAACTAAAACTTGCCTCCAAACCTGGAATTGAACAATAATTTGGAGGCCACTGGGAGCAACATCCAAGGGGTTGGTGAGCAACATGTTGTGCGAGCTACTGATTGGGGATCACTGCTTTAGATGCTGAGCTTTCTATTGTAAAGGTTGTTTCAGTGTTGATAATGTAGGAGAGTGCGAAGTTACTGCCTCTGTTTAGACCCAGGACCAGCCAGAGCAGCAGAATAGATATATGGGTGGTTGGATGACTCGACTTCTCCTTTAGGTGGCAGAAAGACCCAGATTACTACCGATTAGGGTTGCCACCTTTTCTGGAAAAAAAATACCGGCCTTCATATAGATTTATATTTTTTCATTATTAATAACATTGGGATCAACCATCATTTTTACTGGCCAGATAAAATGACGATAATTATGCAATATTGTACGCAGTATCAGTTACTGATTATTTTTATTTTTGCTTGTGTACACACTTTGTGATGTCACTTAATTGGAAAGGAGGAGCATTCCTCCAGCGCACCTTTATATACCTGTGAACTGGGTTGCACCTAAGAGAGCACTTGAGAAAGGAGGTTGTACCTCCGACACGTCGTGTGAGGATCTCAATAAACTACAAGTTTTTTGCACAGAGTGTGTGCCATCTGATTTTCTACTATATATGGATTACTGAAACCAAGGTTTGCAGCAAGATTTCCAGATTGAGCACCACCCAAATACACGCACACGTTTTGCATTACCACTGGTTATGAATAGGAGAGGCCTGAACAGAAAGACGAGTAATAAAAATTAGCAATAACAATAAATGTGTACAGAGCATTACAGAGCATTTGCTTTTAGATGGAGTCAGTGACCCCCATTTGAAAGCTGGAAAGAGTCAGAAGAAGGTAAATAATTCAAAAACTATAAAAAAAGAATATAATGAAGGACAATTGAAAAGTTGCTTAGAATTAGACATAACGTACTAAATGTTTACTTAAAGGTGAACCAAACCTTTTAGGGACCTGATTTCCAGTGAGTTTGCAGTGAATTCCCAATACCTACTTACAACAAAACTTGCTTTGATTTTCTTTTATGTTTCTGAGCTTATTGAGATAAATATTTGAAAAGGTAAGCAGCCATTTTTTCCCTTCGTCCTCTTCCCAACAAAGTGTCTTTTATCTGGTAAATATTAATTAAAAGGGATTAAAAATGTTCAAACAATGGCAGATACGGCTCTCAAGTGAGTGTTTAAGTACAAAGTGGGACAGTGAAGGGAGAGATAGTAAGTAATTGCACTTTCTGTTGCACTGAAGCTTTCTAGTGTAATTGTCCTTTCCGGGAGACTAATGGCTCTATTATGGTTTATTTGCCGTTTGTTTTACAAACAAAGTAAAAAAAAATGAATTCTGCTTTTAATTCCACATTTAGGACAGAGACATAAGCGAAGATTCTTCAAGCAACTAATCTCACCAAACTGCCTTCAGGCCAGCTAGAATGTAAATCACAGGAGAAATGGCACTCGGAGCGCTTCATTTTCCGAAAGTCGCCCTAAGTTGCCTTACGAGGAAACTTCGGGAAACACCGAGTGCCCTCCCGCCGGCTATTTAGATTCTAGCAAGGGGGGAAGGCAGTTCCGGGCAATTAGTTGCCCGAAGAAGAGGCGATTTGTTGCTGGGCGACTAAATCTCCCAGAATCTCCACATGTGTTTCTCTGCCCTTATGGTGTTGCCTGCAGCAGAAGCAGATAGCTGAGTTGGAATTAGTTGTCCATCTGAGTTCATTCTGCTCTTGGCTTTGATTTCTACCTAAGGAATATTCAATGAGTGTTGGCTAATCAAGCAGATTGGTGGTACCCGCCCCGGACCCACTAAATTCTGCCCCAGTCAGACTGTAGAGTTAAAGCAGCAGACATCACACTGCTACCAGTTTCCAGCTGTTATGTCTTAACAGCAACAGAGAATTTTGCGCTCGACAAATTACTAATGTCAGCGAGAGTCGCTTCTTTAACTCTGGCAGTGCACCCTGCCGCCTCTTAACTGAAGATGCCTGAGAAAACCCCAAGAGACAATGTATTCAGAATAAACCTTCTAAATGGCCATTAATAATCTTCTGTCAGGTAAGGAAGAACTAGTTGTACTTAGTGGTGTGTGCAAAATGTTACTATTTATGCCTTTTCCTTCTAGTTACTAAAATGTAAAAGGGTTTAGGAAAAATGTAGTCAACTCATAAAATGTTAAAATAAGATCATTTTGGGAGACAGGAGACAATCATTTTGTTGTATACTGTATGTTAAATGTTGCTTTTGTACAGATATGGGACCTGTTATCCAGAATACTTGGGACCTGGGTCTTTATGTAATTCTAATGAATTTAAATGTAATACAGATATGGGATCCGTTATCCAGAAAGCTCCAGATTACAGGAAGACCATCTTCCATAGACTCCATTTTATCAAAATAAATCAAAATCAAAAAAAATGATTTCCTTTTTCTCTGTAATGATAAAAAAAAAGTAGCTTATACTTGATCCAAACTAAGATATAGTAATCCATATTGGAAGCAAAACCAGCCTATTGGGTTTATTTAAAGTTTACATGATTTTTTTAGCAGACTTAATGTATGGAGATCCAAATCACGGAAAGATCCATTACCGGAAAACCCCAGGTCCCGAGCATTCTGGATAACAGATCCCATACTTTTAATATAATTTAAACAGTAAATAAACCAAATAGGACTGTTTTGGCTCTATTGATGATTAATTATATCTTAGCTAGGATCACCTACGTACTGTCTTGTTGTCACAGATAAAAAGGAAATCATTTTTTAAAAATGTGAATTATTTGTGTACAATTGGGTCTATGTGGGATGGTCTTCCCATAATTCATAACGGGTTTCCGGATAACAGATTGTATACCTCTACATGCATTGTCATTCAGTAGAATTAGCGAATGAAACAAATTTGTACAAGGAAGTGGACCGGAATCCAGGTGGTAGAGCAGGTCTGGGTCCCTAAGGTTCAGGGCCCACCGGGTTTTTTCCCAGTGTCCCACTGGTCTAGTCTGACACTGGTAACATGTTAAGAAATTACAAATAATGGGATACAAAACAATATATATCAGGCCTGGGAAGAAATTAAGGGCTAATTAATAAGCAAAGAAATATCATCGCCTCCCAAAAAAATAAAATGTCTTCAGCCTCAACACATTAAAGGGCATGTAAAGTTTAAAATAGAATAAGGCTAGAAATGCTGTATTTTGTATACTAAATATAAACACGAACTTACTGCACCACAAGCCTAATCAAACAAATAATTTATGCTTTCAAAGTTGGCTACAGGGGGTCACCATCTTGTAACTTTGTTAAACATCTTTGCAAGACTAAGACTGTGCACATGCTCAGTGTGGTCTGGGCTGCTTAGGGATTGTCATAAACAAAGCTGCTTGAGTTCTGCATGGCTGGGAAGTAAGGCGGGGGCTCCCCCTGCTGTTCATAAGTATGATTGTTTCCCTGCTCAGCAGTTAGGGACCATCTCACAATTCCTATCCAGAGCAGTAAATAAAGGGAGAATTTCACTGCATACAGTCAAGTTTCTTAAAAATAACGGTACACATTTTTTAATTAAAGTATATTGGAGATAGGTTTCTTTTTCATTAAAGAAAGTAAAAATGGGATTTTATTTTTTTTGCCTTTACATGCCCTTTAAAGTCACACTAGGCATTGCTGATGCTGCCCTTTGTCTGCACTTAGTTACATAAATGGCATCTGCCTGTCAATATCCATATGGGGTAAATATTAGCCACGAAATGCCAATGTGTGCATTTTGTCGCCACAATCCCTGCTTTGTGCGCAGTTACAGACAAGGTGTGACATTAGCCTAAAGACAGTCATAGGGGCAGATTTATCAACATTCAAATTTTCGAGTTTTGAATTCAAAAACTTAAATGTTGAAATATAGAAAAAATGGTTGTATTATTTAGAAATCACAAAAAAAAATCACACCAACTGCAAATTGTCATAAACTACAATTATAAAGGGGATGTTTATCTTCTACAAATTCCTTCCAACATTGTAGCAAAATATACAATATATATTCATTATTTTTTATATGCCACCATATACATAAGCTAAGGAAGAGGTAGGGCATGTGCACTTGTGTTTGAGGCTTGCCTTAATTGTGCAATGGAAATATGAGAACTGAGAAAACCCATCAAACAGCTGATTCTAGTTGCACTGCATGGCAATATCACCTCTACACCGTCTAGTAAATATCCAACCCTTCTCTCTTATCACTTGCCATTTTGATTGTAAACGCAAAGAAAGCAAGTTCCACATCCCATTTCCTTAGAAGACAAGAGTTGGGCTTTGGTCAGTGAAGCATCTCCGAGACTTGGGAAATCCATTGAAGCATTTCTAGCTTCATATTTTGCTGTCTAAGAATCTCGCAAAGATCCAGCTCGTTTTGTTTGCTTCAGCCAAATGCTTAGCCATCTGTGAGCCCCTATCATCTGGTACAGTATTAGCAGTCTTTATCTAATTAATCATCTGGGAAGTAGCTTTCCTTGATTTCTTCTTCTTTTTCTTGCTAAAAAAAAACCTAGATGTGTTTCTCACATATTTCATGTACATTTGTATGTATAGTTGCATGAACTATTGCGAGCTTTTAGGCCAAGGAAATGTAAAAACTGTCTTTTATTTCATATTTCACTGTAAAGTTATGGGACCCATTATCCAGAAAGCTGCGAATGATGGGAAGGTCATCTCCCACAGTCTCCATTTTATCCAAATAATCCACATTTTTTAAAAAAATTTCTCTGTAATAATAAAATTGTAGCTTGTACTTGATCCCAACTAAGATATAATTAGTCCTTATTGGAAGTAAAACCAGCCTATTGGGTTTATTTCATGTTTACATGACCAAATGATGGAAAGATCTGTTATCCCAGGTCCCAAGCATTCTGCATAACAGGTCCCATACCTGTATAATTAATCCATATTGGAGTTAAAATAATCCTATTGGGTTCATCAAATTTTTAAATGATTTTTTTCAATAGAACGAAAAGGTATGTCTCCTTTGTCATCTCCTCCTGCAATATAAGTGGGTTGGGGTTTGTTTATGCTTAGTAGATTTTCTTTCCATACAATACTTGTGTGATCACTGTTAATGCTCACAGTGTTATTTCATCCACTGTGTCCTGGGTAAAGGGAGGAATTGCAGATAATGCTTTATAGAGCCTGACCTGTGTTCATACTGAATAGGGGGGCTCACCAGAAGGCAAAACACTTTGTGATGTGCAGGGATTCTTATTCCAGTTGTACCGTCTCATAATGGATAATGTTTACCCTTCCATCTTCTGTTCTGGTGTATCTTGTTGAGAGGACTTTTTTCCATTAGTGCAGTACATGTCAGGAAAAACTCAACCCGCACCCAATCCTAATGCACAAAATATTACAATTGTAGGACCTGCACCCAACTTGTACCTGCATTTTCTTACTCTGTGCACTACTTCTGTATGTGCCTCTGGTCCCATCTTATGTGTGTGCTCCCAACCCTAACACACAAATTTCAACCCAAACTGCCCAAGTGGTGGTCAATTCATGGGTTTCAGGTCAGCCCACACATCAGTAATTCCCATAACATCTCCTCATCTGCATTCTATACTAACAAATGACTTTGTTCATCATCTCTTGTCTTAGGCTTTCTGCCTAAAATACATAAGGCACCATAGTTTTTTGTTGCCCTGTATGTAATTATATATCCTCTTCTCTATGCCGGCTTTGGGATCACAGCTAACTGCAAATCCTCTTTGGTAACCAAATACTGCCCTATATGTTGGCTGGACATTCACGTTCAAGTTGGAGAGCAACATAAGCATGTAAAAAGGTACTTTTTGGGCCAAATAGGGGCTGTGATTGGCTATTGGTAGCCCTTATGTGCAAGCTCGGACTGGCAATCTGTGGGTTCTGGCAAATGCCAGAGGGGCTGCTATAAGGTCCCATAAAAAGTCAGTATTTATTGGGCTGGTGGGGGCTGTTTGGGCCTCTATGTGGGCTGATTGGGCCTCTGTGTACCTGAAATGCCAGGGCCTATTTTAATTCTCAGTCCTGACCTGCTTATGTGCACTGTCAGCCTACAGGAGACTCTGTTTGGCAGTATCCATGGTTTTTATGCAACCAAAACTTGCATCCAAGCCAGGAATTAAAAAAAATAAGCACCTGCTTTGAAGCAACCTGAGCAAAATCCAATGGGTTGGAGAGTAACATGTTGCTCATGAGCCACTGGTTGGGGTCATCTTCTGTTCTGTTTCCAGGAAAAGGGTGACATCTCCTGTTCTAATAACTTGTTCAAAACCATATACTCCTGTGTATACTGTCTCTATAGGGCACCATGACATTCCATGGTAGAGATCCTTTATAATATTATTCATAAAATGTTTACCTTGTGGTGCCATCCCATTCTGTGGAAGGGGGCTTTAGTCATACTGTGCATAAAGTGTCTGCATATCTGGGATATTTAGCATATAGTATATGTTATGTACAGGTCTGTAATGTGTCTTTGCAGGGCAACATACTATTCGACCCAGTAAGCCTGTGTGATGCTCAGCTTAATGCCTCTATAGCAGGTACTCTACATTCCAAGGCTGTACTCCTGCATTACAGTCTACATAAAGCTGCAGATAATGACAACCATTTCTTACACTGCAGACGAGAATGCAAAGGGACCTTTTTTTAAAGTATATATTTGATTTCTCCCTGTGGCTCCATTTAGGTGGTGTCATTCATATGGAAAGAAATTGTTACATTTGCTTTGAACAACAATCAGCATAAAATTATTTTGGGGAAAAAAACAACGCCAACAGCAAGGAGGCAACTGCTGCATTTTTGTATTTATATGTGAGCTAAAAATACAGCTAATAATATCCCTTTTAAATTGTGTAACACTAAAAACGATATTGCTATGGCAAAATAATCCCTCGCGGAGAAGTGACGGCAAACCATTTGTTCCCTACATTATAGAATGAAGCAATAATAACATGAGGTGCTAGGGAAGGGGTTTACAATTTTTCAGGATCTCCCTCTAAGATAACCAAAGCACTAGGTGATATATGAAAGATTGCTTTTATTGATCTACTAAATGTTCTAATCCTAGTAGGAAGGGGAATTAAGTCTAAATGAAAAGTTTTTTATTTTTTTGAAACCATATCAGAAACCTTTTTATGAGATGAGGATGACCTGGACTACATTTTGAACTGCAAAATTAGACCGGGATCAGAAAATCAACAAACGACTGACATGAATTTCGGGGCCGATTCACTAAATTCGAGTGAAGGATTCGAAGTAAAAAAACTTCGAATTTCGAAGTGTTTTTTGGGCTACTTCGACCATCGAATGGGCTACTTCGACATTCGACTACGACTATCGAAGGATTCGAACTAAAAATCGTTCGACTATTCGACCATTCGATAGTCGAAGTACTGTCTCTTTAAAAAAAACTTCGACCCCCTAGTTCGCCATCTAAAAGCTACCGAAGTCAATGTTAGCCTATGGGGAAGGTCCCCATAGGCTTGCCTAAGTTTTTTTGATCGAAGGATATTCCTTCGATCGTTGGATTTAAATCCTTCGAATCGTTCGATTCGAAGGATTTAAACGTTCGATCGAATGAATAATCCTTCGATCGTTCGATCGAATTTTCTGCGCTAAATCCTTCGACTTCGATATTCGAAGTCGAAGGATTTCAATTCCTAGATGAATATCGAGGGTTAATTAACCCTCGATATTCGACCCTTGGTAAATCTGCCCGAAGAGTATTTTATTTATGAAGCAGTTGACTCAAGTATTGGTTTCTTTACATAATAGTCATATGTTTCCCTGCACCTTTGCTTTGTTATGAGCAGCCATAGGCAATGTTTTAATAGTGTCTCATGTCTGACAGAGCAGAGCTCCATCCACAGGCAGTGCACAGGGAACATGTATTGGCCAGTTGGTAGTGACCCTTTCCCACTAAAATTGTCTCTACCCAATGCTGCATAATTAGAAACCTACAAAGCTTGAGCTTCTAAAAAAGTAGATAACAGCAGTTGAATGTTGGCCACAGACAAATCTCTTTGATTAACCAATAAGAGCTGGAATTTCTCCCATTGTCATGTAATTTTCCACATACGGTAGTTTTGTTTGATGGGATCAGTGCTAAGGCTAGGCCACACGGGGCCGAAATCAACTACTGCGGGAGTGGCCTTCTCTCTCTTCAACAGAAGTGTTGAACTGGAAGTGTAGTAAACAGATTTTGGCGTATTTCGACTCAACACGTAGAAACTCATAGCTCATTGCCGAAATCCATCTAGTCTGTTTGCGCTGTTTCTGAATGAGGAAGAGAGAGGAGGCTACTGCCCTTGGTAGGGTTGAAATCAGCCAGCATATTTCAGCTGATTTCGGCCCGATGTTGTCCTAGCCTAAAAGGGTAAAAAACAAGAGTATGTTGGCCTAAGGAGAGCGGGCACTGCATTTATTTTGGGTATGGTTTATAATACCAAGAAATAGAGTTATGGGGTTTCTCAGTGTAGACAATTTTAGCCCTACCATCTGATGGCACATATACAGTATATAAAACAATTTGTTTTCGATCTGTTGGGGCAGAAAATCCATTGTGCTGGTGCCACCCACCCATCCTATCTTGATTTTGAGAATATGTTTGACCCATTGGCTAAAAGAGACGATAAGTGCAATATGACCAGTGGGCTGGTTACTTTCTTTAACTTTAAGACAAAAACTAAGGTACCGTGTTAGCCAGTAGCAAAAATAACAAATAAAAAAAACCAAACAAATACAAAAAGAATTTCAGGAAAAAATGTTGACGCCGGCGACAATAAACTGACACCCATTGACTTTAATGGGTGCCATTGTCAATTTAGACCCCTGAATTGTCGCTGGCGTCAAAATCGCAAATCGCAAAATTCAGGGCGAAACGGAACAAATTTGCCCATCACTATTGGCTAACAATAAAAATACATTGCAAGCTTTCAGAGAACCAAGGCCCCTTGGCAGAAAACAAATATTTGTAATTTGCCTGACGAAGGGGCCTTGGTGCTCCGAAAACTTGCAATGTATTTTAATTGTTAGCCATTTTACAGTAGGTATCACTTTTTTTATTTGTTATTTGTTCTATAACCTTAAATCATCCCATCTTTGGTTGCCTTTTATTTTGGGAAAGCCATTGATATCCACTATTATGGTTATATGTTGCCATTAGTGGAGTGGTTTAAAGTTCCATGATAATAAGGGATTGGATTTGGTGTGACCAGGCACTAGGAGTCATAATATTAACTTCACTCATGTATAAATCAGATCTTCACTAGAGATGCACTGGATCCTGGATTGGGTTCAGGATTGTGACACTTTTATGCACCCCTAGTAAAGATGTATTCATATTCATGTATGTGCGGAGTGGATACGATGGCGCAAATTCACTAAGCGCCGAAGCGCTGAACGCTAGTGTTAATTCGCTAGCGTTTGGCATTTTTCGTTACTGCGCAAATTCACTAACGAACGCTGGCGTAATTTCGCTAGTGTTACTTCGCACCCTTACGCCAGGCGAATTTTCGCTAGCGACGTAACTACGCAAATTCACTAACTTGCGCAGTGTACTGAACGCTACCTTTTACGCTAGACTTCCTTCGCCACCTCAGACCTGGCGAAGCGCAATAGAGTAGATAGGGATTGTTTCAAAAAAAGTCAAAATTTTTTCTAAGTCCCAAAAAATGCTGGCGTGTTTTCTACATGATGGGTGATAGGCTGAAAAAGAACGAAAATATTTTTGGGGCTCCCCTCCTTCCCCCCTACATTTCCTGACTCATGGCAACTTACCTAGACAGTGGGCACATGTGTAGGGCAAAATAAATGTTTTATTTGCTGATTTGAAGGTTTTCTAGGCATTTGAAGTGGTGATACGTGTTCCTCCATTGAAATTTGAATTTCACGCCGTATGCAAATGAACCATCGCTAGCAAAACTTCACTTCGCTTGGCGAATTAACGGTAGCGCAACTTCGAAAACTTACGCTACCCCTGTGCGCAACTTCGGATTTTAGTGAATTTGCGGAGCGCTGGCGAAAATACGCCTGGCGAAGTGTGGCGAAGTGCGGCGAAGTTGCGACTTGTGCAACTTCACATCTTAGTGAATTTGCCCCGATGAGTAAATTTAGCTGAGCACCTTACTGTGACTTCTAGATCAGGCTATACAAATACAGATCTGCATACAAGCTGGCATCAAGACCTAAAGAATAAAGAAAGAAAAGACAATGATGAATATGTATCTCTGTTCCAGGAACATCAGAGAACTCTGACACATCCACAAGCTGCTTTGTTACGTTGCCAAAATGCAATAAATATTTAAGCTACGATTATTGTATAATGCAAAAGAAAAGTCTTTAATGTAATTCATTATATAAAAATGACTTAAAATTGGGTATATGAATGCACATCATATCATAGGCCAGGAATGTTAGCCATGTAGCCCTCTAGCTCCCGGATCCTCAGATGACCGAGGGCAGACTAAGGGTTCTATTGACTGTATCAGTTGGGTTTTCAGCATTGTGTGAATTGGCACTAATCCTAATTTGCAGGGGACCATATGTATTAAGGGAATTGTTGGGCAATTCTCTCCATATTTTGCACTCTCAGATAACTGTCTTCCATTGATGCTGTGCCAGTTGTTACATTGCCCTGGGCACACAGAATCCTCCGTCCAATAGCCATTGTTCAGTTCAGTGCTACTGTCTCCAAACTCCTGACATAAAGACCATCCCTCCATTTCTTATCTCCCTAACAAAGTACAACATGTGATATCACTTAGCTAGAAATGAAAATGAGGGGTCATTTACAACCGCAGTTCCGGTCACAGTTGTTCAAATTGGAGTCCAAACTCACTACTTGCACTTCTGCACAGTTGCATTTGGGTAAAAAAAATGGAGGCTTAAATTGCACTTTGCACACTGCACTTTCCGGTGGCGTAACTATAGGGGAAGCAGACCCCATTGTCGTGTGGTGGGGGCATTAGACATGGGGGGCTAGACCACGGGGTCTGCTTCCTCCATAACCATTTCACTGCAGCTTAAAAATTCTCCTCTCCGAATTGGTGCAGCACACACACAACAATAAGCAGAGGGGGGTGGATGTGCTGGGCCCCATGGGTGGCCCAGTCAATGGTAGTTTCACCACTGGCACTTCAGTTGTAATTGACCCTTAAAATATTAGATTTTAGGATGCAGGGGTTAGACATTTTATAGAAGGTCATCAGAAACCCCTAACAGATCACCCCTCTGCAATGTGGTATGCACAGAGACATTTACCCAGTGTTTTTTTTGTATTTTTGGTACATCTTGACCAAGCCATGTTGCATCTTTAGTCATACCTCCGTTTGTGTGCCCAGCTCTGCCTGTTTCTGATGCATACTGGGATATATTAGGATGTGTTTCAATGGTGGGGTTGAGTCAACAACAATTCAAGGTCAAACCATAGGCTGCAGGAGACTGGGTTGTTCCTGTAGGTGACCAAGTAAGGAACATAAGAATCAGGTTGACTCCCAGATAAGCTATATAAGTTGATACAGTATGTCTGTAAGCAGTTAATATAGCACATTTACCTTATTCCCATTTAGCTTTTTATATATGAGAGCATCATTTATTATATGTGAGTATTCCTTTTAGTTATCTCTATGGGACTGTTTCCACAAGGGAGAAGAGGCCATTTTTGGCACTCCAACCTAGTGGTGGGTTCTGTTCTCCCCCTTATTACAAATGAATTGAACAAACTGCTTATGTAGCAGATAAAACTGCTGTGTTATACTTGATGGGAGAAAACTAGTTAGTGGGTTTGAAATCTTTGTGACAGCTGTTCCGTGTGTCTGTTTCTTGTTAGAATGTTCCGCCGGCAACACAGTGCACTCTCGTTTTATCTCTGGAAGGCAGTGTTTCGGCTCAGCCTATACAGCAGCATGTGCATGGAGCAGCATTCATCTCTGGGCTAAATAGCCCCCACTGACACAGGCTTTGTGATCAGAATGGAGCCATTGATGTCTCACACAAAGCTGACGGTGGCAAAAATTGAAAAGTGGGTTCTTTTTTGAGATACACTTCTTCTTTTTCAGAGCCTTCCAAGAGTTTCCCTTTCTTTCCTTCCCCTCACGTGTTTAGAGGTTCCAGGAACAATTTATATTTCCTTAAATTGAGCGTGAAACGCTATCCCACAAAACCTATCAATCTAAAGGCGTCTTCTTCCCTCTTTAATTAGGGACGCCCCGCTGAAAAATGGACCCATCGCTCGCTAAAGGATGGTGCAGTCTCAGATTCCTGGCATAAATCTACAGCTCTCCAAGTGCCAACGTAGAGTCAGAATTGTCAGCTTTATGATAAATGCTGCCAGAAGCACAGTCAAATCCATTACAGCACCAGAGAGCGGTGGGCAGCAGAGATACATCCACTCGCATGCGCCTTTATCAGCATCCGTCAAGCTGTCCTTCATTAAAATGCCTGCTAGAATGGGGAGCAAGATCCGATGTTAGATATCAGGCTGTTCACATTCTCCAACTAATCAGGGATACAGTATGTGTGCAAATTTATTGTAATCTGCTAAACGGAACCCCAATATTTTAAGGGCAGGAGTAGATACTGTATCTCTCATTTTTTTTAAATCTTATGTTTGTATTTTGTTTTGTAGGGATTTCAGACCTCAGACATGCACCTCTAAAACCCCCATTGCCAAGATATATAGAGCACATTGTTCATTCTTTGCCACTAAATGTACCATAGCCGTCTGCTTTAATCCAAGGTCATCCATTTACTCTGGGGAAGCAAACTTGGACCTGGAAGTTCCTTCATCCTAGCTATTGGCATGCATTGGGCTCTATGTGTATCACGGGCAATATACTGTATGAATGCACCAAATCTGTAATATTTAAATTCAGCCAAATTCTTGATAAAGGGACATTCCACAAAGGGTTCATCCTGCACGCAATTGCTCTGCGGTGTTGGTCTTCTGTGAGTTGTTCCTGCTACATATAGAGAGGTGGACAACCCTGCTGGCCAAGCACTGGGATTATCTTTGGAGAAGTTTCGGGGTGTGCTGGTGATTTTATCTACCTTGTCCAGTGACATTAAAAGACAAGTAAAGTCATAGTTATTTACTTTTCATCATCCCTGGCTAACTGCTGCATTTTTCATCAAAGAGGAACACTGGTCTTGGGTGAAAAGTAAGCAAATATATTCACTGGGTGTAGGAATTCCTAACAAACTGGCATCAGGGCCGGAACTAGGAGTAGGCAGAGTAGGCATGTGCCTAGGACGCAAAGCTGGGGGGGTGCCTGTCTCCCCGACTGCCGCTGATATTTCTCAGTGTAGTTGCACTTCTGCGGTATGCCGTTTCGCTCATGCACAAGAGTGCCAATTTGTGCGAATACCAATTCACCAATTCCCATGCGCACGCTCTGCCGGCTCCTAGGCAACCTGGCCGGTCTGGTCCGGCTCTGACTGGCACCCTCAATATATCTTGACCCAATTTCCCAGATAGTCCTTGTGCCACCATACTAAAGCCAATTTTCTGACTTTACCATATTGCACATGCGCCAGCTCAAGTCAACACATGGAAACCCTGAGCCTTTAGGGATCATTTATTAACAATGGGCAAAGTTACCCATGGGCAGTAACCCAGGCCAACCAAACAAACAGTTGCATTCATTGTTCCACCTGAAAAAAAAGACACTCACTGATTGGTTGCTATGGGAAACTGCCCATGTGCAGATTTGCCCAGTATTGATAATTGAGCCCCATTGAGTCAAGATGACAGTGCAGCAATCCCAAAGAACGCAGAAGAAGGCAAATAATTGAAAAAGTATAAAATATAAATAATGAAGACCAATTGAAAAGTTGCTCAAAATCTATATATTCTATAAGATACTAAAATATAACTATAAATTTAATAAATTGAAACCCCCTAGTGAATATGACTTCCTTGGGATCAGCTGCTGTTTGGCTGAGCACCAAGGTTTTAATGAATCTGAATTCTGCAAAACAAAAGGTATGAGATTTGGCCAAATCCCAAGCCCTGGATCTGATGCATCCCTAATATACAATGGAGTGCAGTTTTAGTCACCTATTATATGCATCCTCTTATTTATTTGTACAATCCTAGTTTCCTGTGCCCAAAGATGGCTGCCTTGACCGCTATAAAGTACTTGGGAGCAAACCACTGTATAAATCACAAATGGTTATTATTATTAACAGAAGATTGTCTTTTAGAATCGTATAAAGCCTATCCTGAAATATTTACAGGCTTTCTGAATGATCCATCGCTCAAGCACAGATTCACGCCTAATGAAATACCCCACTAAAATAAATCCTAATCTCCCCGGTGGGGCTGTGCGTGACAGAAAGGCCGAAGCTCCGACCAAGTGGAAAGTTTCTCCGCTCGGGATAAAACAAACTATAGATCATATTGGGCTATTTGCCGTGTGAATGGGTAAATTAATGTTTACACAGCTCCGTGGTTGTTTTGTTGTCCCAGAAACAGTAAATCTCATTTGCTTATAAGATTGAATAAAGCTTCCTGGCGACGTGCGAGGCTTTTTCATTTGTGAGCTAAATATGCTCTGCACCCATCTATCCATTTCTATCTGTTAGTCACCTTTAGAGAGTCTCATTCATATTCCTTCTTCATGATGAGTCGTGTATCAGTCACAGATCACTGAGGGACACATCGCTGCAACTTTGTTTTGACGCATTGCACCATTTTATGTTTTGTCCCTGGTTCCACTGTTTCACCGTCCTGCTGGACCCTGGACAGACTGCCTCTGTTCTACCATCATTGTATTAATATTTTAAGGGCATGAGTAGATATCTCCTCAATAAGCCTTAGATACAGAACATGGCTATCTGACATTGATCACATGTAGTGAAGTAGACCTTGTGCCCACTGGTGACTTCCTTGTGTCTTATGTCCAATTATAAAAATACTCTAAAAACCACATCCCTTGACCTCAGTTGGAGTCTGATTCCTGAGGGTGAGTTTACCTTCAGTCTGATGCAAGATACAAAATATTGGATCAGAGTCAGCTGCACCGCCGACCCATCTTTGCTTGAAGCCAACTGATGGCAGTTTCTGCAGAATACAAATTGGGGATGCCACGCTCAGGTCGGTGTGACTGCAGAAGTTCTCAAAGACATTGGACATAGGAATGTTATTTCACATAGGAATGTGCCAAATCCATGACTTGGATTGGATTTAGTTAAATCCCAGACCTATTTACACTAAGACTTAGGCTAAACCTTAAAATCATGTGATTTGGAAAACAAAGTGCAGCACATTTTGTTCACAATGAATGCAATTTATTATTTTTTTTCTCAAATCTTAAAATTTTAATTAGAGTTCAAAATTCAATTTGGGATGCAGCCAAAGATTTTGGGGAAGTCAACCTGCTTCTGAAGGCATCCAGGTGCATCTTGGCCGCATCCGCTGCTTTAGACAGATATTGGAGGATTTTTGGGTGATGATTTTAAACATTTCAATGGAACATTTAGTTTTCAGGTGCAAATTACTGGAAGTAATTGACAGATCTGCTACTGCAGTTGGCCAGGTGAGTGGGTTTAAAGGAGAAGGAAAGCTATCAAGGCAGTGTATTGCCAATAGATTAGCCACAATAGCGCAAGCTATAACACTATATTTTTTCTGTAGAATGCGTTACCATACCTGAGTAAACAGCTCTATCTGTTTGTTTAGGATAGCAGATGCCATATTAGCTTGGTGTGACATCACTGCCATGAGTCTCTCCTTGCTCACTCATAGCTCTGGGCTCAGATTACAGCAGGGGGGGAGAGGGAGAGAGGAGCAAACTGAGCATGCTCAAGCCTGAGCCCTGGCTTGACATGTCTGAAGTATTCAGCTGAATCCAAAAAATATAAATTGGATGCATCCCTTATTTCACATGTATACTTTTTTTTTGTTTTCTTTTCCATTGGACTGGTGGTTAACTGTTAACATTTGCATTCTAATGCGCTAATTGGCTATAGGCTGGTTTGATCCTGCCCACTTTAATTTTAATTACATACAGACAAGCTAAGTTGAAAAGCAATTATAGTATGGGTTGTTATGTAGCTTTAAGGCAAGAGGTGCAGGTGTTTTTTGGCCTGAAAACGTGCTCTGTTCAACAGGTTTCTGTTATACTCAATGGGAGACAGCAAGGGTGTTTTTGGATATGTTTGGCTAAATAATACAAGATACAAGCAAAAAACTTTTTGACATTAAATTAAGCCTCATAACTGATTGTGGCGTTGTCTTCTGTGCCAACTGGAAACCGCTGACCGGTGGTTTTCTTTAATCCAAATGACAGATTTATATTATAAGCGCTGCTACAGTAGCTGGAAAACGGTGGCTCTGTGTATCTCAATCCTCAATGAAGTGTTACCATGCCAGGCCAAAGAGAACCAAAATGGCTGCAAAGAACCTTTTTTTTTTTTTGTTTTATTGTTGTTTTAGATATTTAAAAAAAATTGGCCTTAATGGGATTATTTAGATACAATTTATTGAGCTTGTCAGTGCATAATGCATTTATTAATTAATGGAATTAGTTACCTGTAATTTGCTGAGGTTCTCAAAGAATGTAAAACCTCTCAGCGTGGAATCAAACAATACATACAACATGGCATGTACAGGAGATAGACGTTATTATTCCTGAGTTTATTGACTTCATTTTAGCAATTCAATTTTCTCCCAAGCCTTGCACCCCGTGTAAACTCTATATATAATATATTTGCGTTGGTGTTTGTTTATTTACTGAAATACTTAGCCAGTGTTTTAATGAGGTGACTTTTTTTTGGTGCTGTAAATTATAATATTGTGTCTTTATCATCACATTTACTATGCAGCCCGCAGGTGTTAAAGCGTGAATTGTGGTGGAATGTTTCCATGGGAGTATTTTGTTGTCATGGTTGCTATGCTGTTAGGACATGTTAAATGAAAATTCTCATTGCACTTTTTTAGCTTTTAACTTTGCACAGAGTGTTAATTGAAATGGTTTTTCTCTGCTGCTGTAGATTATATTATATATTAGGCATGAGAAACTCAATGGGCAGAAGAGCTCTTAGTCACATCCAGCCGGCATTTGGGCATTACTGATTTGAACTAACAATGTATTTCTTTGCTGTTAAAAAGTGCGTTTTGTGCATTGGGAATAATAATAACATCTGTCCTCATCCACCCAGTAAAGTAAAAGGAAAGAGCCAGGTAAGTGCTATTCACTGGGGAGTGCCCATCTGTTAGGTACTCATTTAGTCAATATAGTTGCTAACCTTAGACCCCAGGGTCAGCGCTTCTTTTCACTGAAAAATGTACTGTACCTTTTAGGCAGGTCTGGACAGGGACTCAAAATAGGCCCTGGCATTTTGAATGGCATCTCACTGCAGCCCCTCTGGCATTTGCCAGAACTCATAAATTGCCAGTCCAGCCTGCCTCTTGGTGAGTACCATGCTACCATCTCCCAGGAATTCCATGGGCTGTGCAGGCTCAATAAGTCTTTAAGTGCATCCAGTTTGGTGGTCCAGAGATGGAGCATGCACATTATAGTAAATATCCAGCTTCACTCTACTGTGCATGAACTGGTCCTGGATCATCACATAGACAAATACAAGAGGTCCTCTGTACTCAACCCATTATCAATATATTAAGGACATTGAAACATTTTCAGGGGAATGCAATAAAAGTCGCAAAGAGCAAAACAATTCGCACCAATAAGACTAAAAATCCACATCTCGCAAAGTAATATTGTTCCTTAAACTGTTATTGCATTGCGAATTTTAGTTGCGCATTGCGACTTTTAATTGCGCATTGCGAATTTTAATTGCGCACTCATAAGAAGTGCTTGAAGGTGTCGTAATCTTTTGGAGCAAACATAACGACTTTTTCAGTAAGAAGTTTTATTACATTGACTGAGCATTGGCGCAAACTATAAAATTCGCAAACGGTCTTTCACTGTCGGAAGTGGTCGCTAAACAGTTTCTGGGCTCGCAAAAGCTATATTAAATTCGCACAAAGCAAAATTTGTTCGCGCAAAGGCATAACTTTTCGCATTGCGAATAGTTTTTCCGTTAGCGATTTTTATTACATACCCCCGTTTGTGCCTTAAGCCTTTCCTTTTAAACAAAGCAAGGATTTGCAATATATTTACTGTATGTCTAGTTGGCCATCTTAAATATATTGCAATATATGGACAAACAATCCCTATTATGTTTAAAGGGAAAGGCATTTTTAGTAGCTTAAGGCACAAAATGTCTCAATGTCCTTAATATATTGATAATGGGTCGAATGCAGCGGATCTTGCAGATGATATCGTAGAATGCAGCGAAGGTACCCCAGGCTGGTATATTTTTCAGACAATGGTTAGCTACTATAGCAATATTCACCCTTACCAGTGAATAGCACTTCAATGCCCAAATCTACCTTGTTATGTAGCAGTTACTACAGATGTCTAGAAGGTCAATGCACTAACATTATTTTTGGAGCTTGTAAAGTATATTCCGTAAACCTTAGTTGTTAAGCAACACTCTGTATCTATTATTGTGGTGCGTCTGCTGGACACTAAATTAGTATTTAGGAAATAATTCTACCCTAGAACAAGGAAGGCCCAATTTTCTTTGCCAATTATATATATATATATAGATATATATATATATATATATATATATATATATATATATATAATATTATATTCATTATATTTTCTAGGGATGCACCGAATCCACTATTTTGGATTCGACCGAACCCCCGAATCCTTCGTGAAAGATTCGGCCGAATACCGAACCGAATCCGAACCCTAATTTGCATATGCAAATTAGGGGATGGAAGGGGAAAACATTTTTTACTTCCTTGTTTTGTGACAAAAAGTCACGCAATTGCCCTCCCCGCCCCTAATTTGCATATGCAAATTAGGATTCGGATTCGGTTCGGCCGGGCAGAAGGATTCGGCCGAATCCGAATCCTGCTGAAAAAGGCCGAATCCTGGCCGAATCCCGAACCGAATCCTGGATTCGGTGCATCCCTAATATTTTCTGAAACGTTGTTCTTCCTGCTAAGGGCTGTAGAGTTCAAAGAAAAAAAATCAAGAAGTCATACAGTTAGGGGGACTAATTTCTTCCAAATAATTGTTTTTTCATTGCCTCAGAAACTTTGTACACTTGGAACACAAAATACATTTGTTATGTTGTCCTCCAGAGTTATGAGATGGGCATTGGTGTGTGTGTTTTTTTTCACTATCTAAGTGGGGTTTCACTTTTAGTTTTCTCTTCCATCAAATGATCATCCTGCTTGTACTTAAACAAATGCTGACACCCATTGTCTCCATATAGAACTAATCCTAGCTGGGTTGAATTTCCTGCCCTTAAAAATCATCCCTGTGATCCGAGCCTTTAATGTAAACCATAATACAGAGTGCAGCTGCTGGAGGCTTCCATATTGCCTGTGCATAAAGTTACAAGCTTCTTACACAAAGCCTTTAATATTCCTCCTGCTGCCATGTTAATACCTCCCTCTTTAACAAGAATTAACAGGGCCTCTAGAGCCCTTTTTCCTCCTCTCCAGGCCAAGCAATTAAGAGTAACAACACTTAAATCATGACTCAGAATAGTCAGGAATGGGCTTATTCTTTGAAACCTTTCCCAGGGCTTTGTACATTGAAGCTGTACGTCCCTGCTTATGCCATGATGCATTTTATACAATAGAGTCCCGCTCTTAGTTCTTGTTTTCTGACTTCAAAAACATCTTGTTACACACAGAGCGACACATCATGGCTTGTAGAGCAGAGACTAAGTGTACGGTCTCAGAGAACAAAGATTCCATTATTAAATGTCACCAGGACAACCATTTGGTACAAGTTCAATGGTTTCCCCGTTTTTATTCTCTTTTTTTTTTTTATTCTGTTAAAGATAATTAAGAAAACTCCTGAAAATTATTGCTTTGCATTTGACACAACCAGTAATGTTTATTATTTCATGTCTATACGCTTCCTGAACCTGGAATTTGGTACAACCCTTACAACAAATGTTTCATAGGGGTTGATTCACTAAAGGACGAAGTGGCTAACGCTAGAGACAATTTGCCAGTGTTGCCACCCGCAGGAACATCGCCAATTCCCTAACAGGCACAGGCACCAATTCTTTATCGAAAGAGACTGACGCTAGTGTTTGTTCGCATTCTATCGCCAGGTGACTTTTCGCTCTGGTGAACAATCGTTACTCCGCAAATTCAGTAAAGTATGGATTTTACTGAACGTTACCACTTTCGCCAGAGTTGACTTCGCCACCTCAGACCAGGCGAAGTGCTAAAAAGAAGCTAAATCTTCCTCAATCTTCTGTCACTTACATCATATCCTGTCTGCCGAAAATGCATTACATTCAAAAAACACTGGCGACTTTTCCTTTTTTAAAGCGGAATTGCCTGCAAAAGTCCTAACTTAAACTTTTTTGGGTAACCGGTTTTCTCCAGACATCTCAGAACATATGGAACATTCATTTTACAGTGAGCTCATGTGTAGGGCATTATATTAATTCTCTTGTCTTTATTAAGATTCCCAGGACATTTTTAATAAAAAGTGGTAACTTCAAGCATTTGCACCAACATTTATAATAAAGACGTTCATACAATTTTAAATTACCCGCCCTATACAAATTGACCTAAGCGCAAGATCACTAGTGAATTTTCGCTAGGCACAAACGAACACTAGCGCATCTTCGCTATGAAATGCTCGCACTGCCGAAGTAAAACTATCGAAAAGTCGCCATCATTTGGCACAGAGGATAAAACTTTGCATATTAGCGAATTGTTGTAGTCGTAGAGCATTTGCAGCTGGCGAAGTGGTGTGAGGTTACATAGTTACATAGTTACATAGTTAAATCAGGTTGAAAAAAGACAAAGTCCATCAAGTTCAACCCCTCCAAATGAAAACCCAGCATCCATACAAGTCAAACACCCCTCTCTACTTTCACATAAATTCTATATACCCATACCTATACTAACTATAGAGCTTAGTATCACAATAGCCTTTGATATTATGTCTGTCCAAAAAATCATCCAAGCCATTCTTATAGTCATTAACTGAATCAGCATCACAACATCACCCGGCAGTGCATTCCACAACCTCACTGTCCTGACTGTGAAGAACCCCCTACGTTGCTTCAAATGAAAGTTCTTTTCTTCTAGTCTGAAGGGGAGGCCTCTGGTACGGTGATCCACTTTATGGGTAAAAAGGTCCCCTGCCATTTGTCTATAATGTCCTCTAATGTACTTGTAAAGTGTAATCATGTCCCCTCACAAGCGCCTTTTTTCCAGAGGAAACAACCCCAACCGTGACAGTCTCCCCTCATAATTTAAGTCTTCCGTCCCTCTAACCAGTTTAGTTGCACTTAGTCTCTGCACTCTCTCCAGCTCATTTATATCCCTCTTAAGGACTGGAGTCCAAAACTGCACTGCATACTCCAGATGAGGCCTTACCAGGGACCTATAAAGAGGCATAATTATGTTTTCATCCCTTGAGTTAATGCCCTTTTTTATACAAGACAGAACTTTATTTGCTTTAGTAGCCACAGAATGACACTGCCCAGAATTAGACAACGTGTTATCTACAAAAACCCCTAGATCCCTAGAGATCCCTTATCCATAAAACCCCAGGTCCAGAACATTCAGGATAACAGGTCCTATACCTGTATATATATATATTCTGATTCTACTCTCCCTAAGAATGGTGCATCACACTGTGCAGCCCAAAGCCAGATTTTAATAAAGGCTTGGGGTGGATAAGCCTCCCCAAATGGCACAGCAACTGGAGAGAGGTATTATACATGGAACTTGTTGCCTTGTGCTCTGGGAAATACATTTATTTTAGAATGTGTTGTTATTATGGATGAAATTTGCACTGTATTTATATATTTGTTGTGGGGGCATCTTGCACGGAATTGGGTTTACATTTATCCAATATTAGTTACCATTAGCCTTCCAAAATACAAAACTCACCCTCGTCCTATGGTGGTGGTGCTTCACCCTGAGATCACAGGAGGAGGCAGATCCAACAAGCCAAACTGGGAAATACATGAAGAAGGTCATTGGATCACAACCTTCCTGAACCTGGGATTTGGCACAGCCCTTAAACCTGATGGCTTAAGCCTTTCCTGATTTAGGGCTTTAGCTTCTCCTTTAAAGACAGAGATGTAGTAGCACACACAGACAAGGTATATACAACAATTACAACACACAACACACTCATACTGTCCCTAGTCAGAGAATCCCGGCTCCATTACAATCTTCTTGTTCCAATGACAGTCAGTTGCACAGTGCCCTCCTCATCTCTTGCTGCAGACCTCTGTGATAAATATATTAGTGTTGGGTTATTACTTACAGCACACTCACCTCAGCGATAAACAAGATTATCAGGTAGCGTGACCAGTTGCCTTTATGTTCCTGAGCCCTGAGCAGGGAAGAAATGGCAAAAGACAGAATCATTTGACCACAGCAGTTAAATAGAATATGACAGCAGATAATAACCTACAGGCCCATCTGGACTTTCCATTATGTAACTGTCTGAAACACATATTACACTATTATTGTTCCATCTTACTTCATTCTCAGCTGTCGGTTCCAGGCTGTACTGAATTCTCCTGCTGCACTGGCCCCTACAACATCCCTTGGTAAACTGCCCCTGGCAACCACCAGACCTTTATATGTTGCCTTTACCTTAAAGGAGAACTAGATCCTAAAAATGAATATGGCTAGAAATGCCATATTTTATAAACAGAATTTATTTAACCAGAGTAAAGGTTCAGCATCTCTATAGAAGTAATGATCCAGGACATCAAAGTTCCCCATCTTGGATTTTGATAGGAGTATCCGTGTCACGCACATGCTCTGAGCAGCTTAGGGGTTGTTTCAAATCATCAAGAAGAAAATGCTGGTGCTGATTATTACATTCTGATGCTTATTGTGCTGGTTCGGAACTGCCATGTTCTAATAATTTGAATTATTTACTAATCAGCCTTATTTGGTGACATTCATTTGACATATATTAAGTATATTGTGTATTGGTCCCTATGCTCAGTAAGTGACAGCAGCACAGAGCATGTGCAGTGAATCAGCAGAAAAGAAGATGGGGAGCTACTGGGGCATCTTTGGAGGGATCAGGGCCAGGCCAGCCGTGCGCTCTAGGCAACTTGTATGTAGGGTGCGAACGACGGAGGGGAGAGGTAAACGACAGAGGGGAGGAGCAGAGGGAGGGACAGCAACGGCAGGAAGGAAGAGGACTGAGAGGTGCGGACTAGGGGTAGGCAGAAGACAATTTTAGAGGCACCCCCCGGGCCAATGCGGGCAGACACTCTAGGCAGCCTGGCCGGGCAAAGCGCCCAATATGCGAGTGTGCATTCCCCAAAAAAAACCTTTGCTTGCGTGAAAAAACGAAAGTGCGCATGCACAAAACAGAGATATGCGCTAGAGAGATTGCATACATCGGCCAGAGCAGGGACCGGACTAGGGGATAGCAGAGGCAGAAAAGGTGCATGCCTGGCGCCCTTCCAGCTTTTTGCCCTAGGCACATGCCTACTCTGCCTACCCCTAGTTCCGGTCCTGCATACAGCTCCTGCCTCAAGGACTCACCCTTTCCCCATCAGTCTCCACAGCGCCCCCTACCTAATCCTTGACACCTGGGAGAGATCATCAATGGATCTAGACCAGGCTTGTAGGTTCTATGACCAGTTTAGAGTTTGCTTGTCCTCCAGATGCTTTTATCTCCCAACCAGTTGTAGAACTGTCCTAGTCAAGTTCTTGTTTCGGGTATTGTGTATTGGGGTTTTGGACTGACTTATTGCTACCTAGTTGGCTGCTGCAAAGTGTAATTGTATTAGATCCCCAGTTCACAAGCCTTTTGAAATAAATATTTAAGTGTTGGCAAATTTACCCTAAAGTCATAGAAATAAGCTACAATTTAAAATAAGGACACCAGTTATTCGAGCCTTCCTCCGGTGGGTGTCAGCAAGGAAAATTGGGGTCAACCATCAGAAAGGAGTTAAGGGAGAAGAGCACAATCGCCTGATCCTTATTTTCCTACACGAGATTGTTCCTCTTACAATAATCACCTAATGGCTATTGAAATGTTTTGAGCTGCAAATACCTTTCTCCCTGAATTGCTCTATCATCTGTACCATTTGTCTTTTTGTTTTACTTGGCTCAACGGACACAACGCCCCATTGATGTTTTAAGCACTTGTAACTGAAGACCGGTAGTCATCATTACCTAAATGTATATATATATAGGACCTGTTATCCAGAATGCTCGGGACCTGGGCTTCTCCAGATAAGAGTTCTCTCCATAATTTTGATCTCCATAACTTAAGTCATTTAAACATTAAACCCTATAGGATTGTTTTGCCTTAAATAAGGATCTTAGTTGGGATCAAGTACACGGTATTGTTTCATTATTACAGAGAAAAAGGAAATAATTAGTACAAATTGTATTTATTTGATAATAATGGAGTCTATGAGAGATGGTCTTTCCATAATTCTGAGTTTTCCTGGATAACGGGTAACAGATCCCATACCTGAATTTATATATATAAATATATGTAAATCTGTAAGACACAGCTCCTGGGTACAAGGAGGCGCCTGTAGATAATCATTTCAGAGAAGGAAGATAAACATACGGGGGTATTTTAGAAATACTGTTGATTTGAAAACATTCTCCAGTTGAAACCAACAAACATAACGAGTGACTTGGGCATGCTGTCAGCACAGAACAATAGTGGCTATACCCCCAGATAAAATAAACGCAGTCGTTTAAATGGAAGACTTTTTTTCCCTCCTAGTTGAAAATGAAAACTAAAAAGCAGTGCTCGCAAAGCTTTTGTGTGACGGCCTCACTTTCCCCCCCTGCTTTTCACTCAAGCGTGCGTTTTTTCCCATCTCCCTTGGCAGAGGAACAATAAGTAATTCACCCATTACGCCTGTGACATGTGGACAGGGTGAAATTTCTCTTGCCACTCTAAGCTCTCCTGCTGAGACTCGGGGTCAAGGGTGCCGGGGTAGTTTGTGGAACCAAGGTTTCTATTGAAAACCTGCGGCAGGCGACAGCATTTCCCTTCAGGAGCCGGCGCTCATGATACAGTATATCATTAGTACAACAATGTCGCTCCTGCCCAGAGCAATTGTGATTGCTTTAAGTGTGACAGATTTCAGTGGCGCACATATTTCATTATTGTGTCTTTCCCCCTCCGTGTTACCAGGACACTTTTGGTCTAAAAGTATTTCCATTCTTTCTTTCTCAAACTTAAAAATACTCTGGTCACGTAAACTAAAAGCTTTCACAATGTTTGCACAGGAGAAGGACTTGGCTTTCAGAATGTTACAGTCCAACGTCAGGCTGTAGTGGGAGATTGATGCCAAGTATGCGAATAGTTCCAAGGAACAATAGTGGAGAGATGCTGGGTGGGCTTTCGCCTTGGGCAATCAATACGGACAGCAATCTGTCCTCTGAAACATCCTTGATTAAAGTATATATTTGCCAACATTTGAGATTAAGACATCAAGACATTTAGATCACACCTCAAATCTACTCAGAATATGCTCAATTACACATCCAACGTGGCACCCAACGGCACAATAAGTCTCAACAACTTCAGTTCCAAGACCAGGATGTTGACTTAAACAGACACAGTACTTATTATATGCAATTATTTCGCCTATTTACTGATTTGTTTACCATTCTCCTCCATGTTGGCCTCCTGCTATTTCTGGGAATTTGTTTTGTTTAGTGGTAAATGTGTCTCAATAAAGTTGCAATTTATTCATTGGTGGAGGTGCTGTTTTATTGATTTCTGTGGAACAAAAATGGGGTGAAAACTGGGCAACAGCTACTCATCTCCCAAAAATCACCAAGCTATATACCAGGGAATAGAAAGCTTCAGGTGATGAAAGTTGCGTTGCAATGTTGGGGTCCTATGTTCGATTCAATCAAGTAATCATATGCTGTTCAAGAAAAACTCAACCTACACCCAACCCTAACCTGAACCCACACTCGACACTAACTAGCAAAATGTTGCCATTGTAGGACCTCCACCCAATCGATACCTAGAGTTGCCACCTGGCCGGGATTTTGGTTGATCACAATGTTATTAATAGGGAAAAAAAGATAAATATATAGGAAGGCCGGTATTTTTTTCCAGAAAAGATGGCAACCCTACTGGTACCTGTGTTTTTTCACTTTTTATTCTACTTCCGTGCACCTCTGGTTAAAAGACAGGGGATCTTTGGGAGCAAAGAAAGAGTGCATTTCCCCTAGTCTCATTGCATCCAACCCTAACCTGCAATGGTTGGCCAAATGTCATCCTGAACCCGCCCAACCGCTAGTCAATCCACGGGTCACCGCTGGTTTTGAGATCAACCTGCACATCAGTACTAGCCAGGGCACTAACTGAAAGTTTGTATGTTTTCCACTTGTCTAAGTTGGTTTTATTTAGGTGCTCCAGTTTCTTCCCCCATGCTTAAAGCTTACAGGCAAGTTAACTGGCCCCTGATAAAATTCACCCTAGTTTGTGTGAATGTGATAAGGCCCTTAGATTGTAAGCTCCACTGGGCAAGGACTGAGGAGAATCATGTATATTTTCTGTAAACCACTGTGGATTATGTTGAGGCTGTATAAATAAAGAAGAATAGTATGGAGGGACACAAGCTACTACTCGTTTTCTTGAATCATTTCCCTCAATTGATTGCTGTAGCACATGTATCTGGAGTGCAATAGCAAATATTTTTTCCCTTTTTTTTTCGTAAAGCCACGAGACTGAAGGCAAATGATGTGATAAGACAGGATGTTTAACTGCAGGTGGGAAGGAATCAGGCTACGCTGGACTTCATGTTATCTGCCTTCAACTTCTCTTGCACTCAATTTTTTCTGACAACGCATTTTGAGAGATTATGTTTTGATGGCCCTGAGCAGAATATGTTCATTTCTCTGATTTATCATTCTTTGTCAGTTTTCCAGACACAAATTTGTAAGGATACCCTGGAAAAATCGAAATACACTGAAATATATAAAGTTGGATGGGCTCAGGTTGCCTTCGGGATGAATATTTCTGTATTTAATAAGGAGTCAGTTTGACAGTTGCAATGTTCCTTATCCTGATGTGGATAAAGTGCTCTCTTCCAGAATAACCCCCCTCCAGTACTTGAAAAGATGCCGTTACCAAAGTAATTAAGATTGAGATTCCCATAAGACATTTTAAAATAAGATTAAATAGTATGGTGATTTAACCTTTTAATATTAGTGCTGCCTTGTTGGAGGTTGCTTCATCTAACCTTTCTTCTCCAACTCTTCTGATGAGAACATGTTCAGGCTGCAGTCGTATAAATGTAAACAATGAAAACTTTGATCCTTTCTGAGAAGAGAACATTGATCCTGCCATGAGTCATGCAGGAATATGGCCGTGATTTTCACTTTATATTCAGAACCCCAAATTGAACTGCTGTTTCCTTCTGTAAAAGGAGAAGAGATAGTTACATGGGTAGCTGAGCTGAAAGACAAATCTCTCTTCCATGGAACTATGTAAATGCTAAATCACATGGGCATGGCTTCAGTACTTCAAAAAGCCTTAACTTAGTAGTGGAAAGCCCCTGGATAGTGAGAATGTCACAGACTTAGCGGCTGATTTACTCGAGGGTGAAAAATCGTCAGCGACCGATTCGCAGCCATCGCTAAACTTCGCCAGGTGTGGACGCCGAACGCTGGCGATGTTTCTCTAACATTACTTCATCAATGCGAGCAATTGAAAGCGAAGATGCGCTAGCGTTGGTTTCTGCCTAGCACAAATTCGTTAGAGGTCTTGCGCTCAGGTTAATTTGCATACGGCGGGAAATTTAAAGTTGAATGGATGTATATGTTGCAGCAAATACATTACATTACACAAGTCCAGGGAACCTTAATACAGAAAATAGAGTTGTTACAATGCCCTACACATGAGCCCACTGTATAGTTCATGTTCCTTATGTAAGAAAATGTATAGGGGAACCTGGTCACCCCAAACAAAATTCTAAGGACTTTTGCAGGCTATCACTCTGAAAAAAAGGAAAAGACGCCAGCGTTTTTTGGATGTAAGTAGCAGAAGATTGAGGAAGATGTATACACTCCAGTGCACTTCACCTTGTCTGAGCTGGTGAAGGCAAGTCTGGCGAAAGAGGTAACATTCAGTAAAATCCGCATTTAATTGAATTTGCGGAGTAATGTCCATTTGCCAGTGCGAATTGTCGCCTGGCGATACAGTGCGAATGACCTTTATTATTATTATTATTATTAACATGTATTTATATAGCGCCAACATATTGCGTAGCACTGTAAAGTAAATGTGATTATACAACTACATCACATGAATTACATACATAGAATATATGGAGTAACAAACATCACAATCAATACAGGTACAAAAGGTGAGGAAGGCACTATGCATAGGCATACAGTCTAAAGGGAAGGGAGTAATACACAAGGTGTGGGAGTGGGCAAGATCGAATTAAGTGGGTGAGAAATGTGGAACTGTATGTGGTGTTGCGTTTGGTAGTTAAGCAGAGTGAGGGTAGGCTTCTCGAAAGAAGTGCGTTTTCAGAGATTTCTTGAAAGCAGAAAGGTTGGGAGAAAGTCGGACAGACCGTGGGAGAGCGTTCCAGAGGAGGGGTGCAGCCCTTGCAAAGTCTTGAATGCGAGCATGTGAGGATTTAATGAGAGAAGAGTTGAGTAGCAGGTCAGTAGAGGACCGTAGTAAGCGAGTGGGTGAGTATATAGAGATGAGTTGAGAGATGTAGGGTGGGGCAGAGTTATGAAGTGCTTTGAAAGTCAGTGTCATTAATTTGAATTTGATTCTGAAAGGTAACGGAAGCCAGTGCAGGGATTGACCTCTAGCGTCTATCTCTTTCGCTAGCGAAGTGACACCTGCGCCCGTTAGTAAATTGGTGATGTCCCTGCGGGCGGTAACGCTGGCGCATTGACGCTAGCGTTAGCCACTTCCCCATCGAGTAAATCTGCCCCTTATTCTACAGTGTAAGAGAGAGAAGACATACTGAAGCTGCATTTTGAACTGTAGGATAGAAGCATTGACGCTTTTTCTCTAGTGAATGTACATCTAAATTTTATCAGGTTCTGGCCCTTATACAAACTGATCAAGAAATATTATCATTGTGTGGGTCCTGTTGAATGCCCAGTTTCAACATATTGCGCTCAAAAAGATAAAAAAAAAAAAAAAGATTTATAAAACGGAATGCCCCGAATGTAAGAGCCCAGATGCTGATATTTTTCACACATGTCCCACAATAATTTCCCTATGGCTGGAAATTGAAAAAGATGATTTAATCTTCCTTCAATCTCTTGAAAATGAATCTATTAATGTGTCATTTCCACTAGATATTAGTATTTTTTGTTGCAAAAAAAAAAAGAAAAACTGAATCCAACTAAATTCCATCAACTTCTCTTTGCAGCAGTGAGAAGATCAATTTTTTAAATACTGCATTATCTATATGAACTATGCTAATTTGAGAGCATCAAATTTAGATGTAGTATTACTGAATTCAGATATTATCACATGGTTTCTTCTTTTTTCCCTTTTCTATTTTTTTGTGTGTTATTACAGTTGTTTTACTTATATTTCTGTATTTAAAGAGGTTGTTCACCTTTGAGATAACGTTTAGTACGATGTAGAGAGTGATATACTGAGACAATTTGCAATTTGTTTTCATTTTTTATTATTGAAGGCTTTTGAGTTATTTAGCTTTTTATTCAGCAGCTCTTCAATTTGCATCTTAAGCAATCTGGTAACTAGGGTCCAAATTACCCTAGCAACCACGCATTGATTTGAATAAGAGACTAGAATATGAATAGGAGAGGCCTAAATAGAAGGATCGGTAATAAAAAGTAACAATAACAATAAATGTGTAGCCTTACAGAGCATTTGTTTTTTTAGAAGGGAGTCAGCAATGCGCATTTGAAAGCTTCAAAGTTTCATAAGAAAAAGGCAAATAACTATAAAAAAATAAATAATGTAAACCAATTGAAAAGTTGCTTAGAATTGGCCGTTCTATAAAATAGTAAAACCACCCTGTTAATATCAATGGTTTGTATCTAATTCAATTTGTTTACATCATCTTTATTTAGTCTATATATATTGACATATGTAATAAAATTATAGATGTTTATATTGTTCTTTTTTCATATATTGTGGTTTAATATAAATGTCACTATATATTATAGAAAAATTAAAAAAGAATGCATTTTGGCCCTAGTAACTTTTAGTTATGCCGTTAAGCGTTCTTAAAGGAGAAGGAAAGCTACGAAGACATTTTATTGCCAATAGATTAGCTGCAATAGTGCAAGCTAGAATGCTATATTTATTCTGTAGAATGTTTTACCATACCTGAGTAAAAAGCTCTAGAAACTCTCTGTGTGTTTAGGATAGGAGTTGCAGTATTAACGTGGTGTGACATCACTTCCTGCCTGAGTCTTTCCCTGCTCTGGGCTCAGATTACAGTAGAGAAGGGAGGGGGGGGGGAGAGGAGCAAACTGAGCATGCTCACGCCCAGGGCAATGAGGTTTAAGCAGAAGGCAGGAAGTCTGATACAGAAGCCCATGAGTACACAATAGAAGGAAAGAAATGCTGTGTTTCTTTTGACAGATGACTCAGAGCAGCACTACTTTGAGGGTTTACTGGTATATTTAGATGGACCTTTCTGATAAGGCTTACTTAGTTTTAACCTTTCCTTCTCCTTTAAACTCTGGGGTGGAATCAGTAATGGAACTACCCGTTGTGGGACCCGGGTGCAGGCTGTGCAGCTCAATCCCACTCCTGAAACAGAGATCGCGGTGGATTCGCAAGCATGCAAACTGCCAGCGGGCCCCGAGGGTGTGCAAGCCCTGATGCAGTCACACATCCTCCCCACCCAATACTTTTGTCACTGGTTGGGATCCAAATAAGTTTGGCCATGCTCTTTGCAGTCAAGAACCCCAATATCGGCAAACAGAGCAGATACAAGCAATAAGCCCTCCATATTTATTCAGTCATGATGTAGCCCAAATAGGGTTTCCCACTTGTATCTGCTCTGGGTGCTGACATTGTCATTTTCTATTCCTGTTGTTGGATGAGGGTGCTGATCCCTTCCAGTAACATGCACTGAGCCTTAGTTTTAAGTATAGGGCATGTTGAAATTTTTATTTTTTTAAAACGTTGCTGTGAGTTCCTATGATCTCCTTCATATTTCCAGCTACAATGCAATAGATGACACTATGGATATACATATCATAGCTTGTGTCGCATAGAGTGTCTTTCCAAGATTTGACCAATACGCCGTGTCTGGTAGAGTTGTCTGTCCTTTGAATATTTACTAGGGGGACAATTAATCACAATTGCCCCTCTGAGACATCACTTCCCACCAGCTGGTCCATATTTGCTCTGTCTGGTGCAAGTCTAAGCATAGTAAGCAGCCCCTTCTCCAAAGAAACCATGTTCTGGGCAGTTACAGAAGATGACCATGTCTATGTCCATCATAATCCATCATGCAGGTACAGACAACAATCATTTGCTGCTTTTTAGATGATTCTTTATACTGCAACCCCTTTCTCTGTGCTTTCCTTTCCTGTAACAGTCCCACAGTCCTTTCTATAAACGAGAACACCTCTCAGCATTATATTTTGCAGGCCCTGTTGATAATTCTTTCTGAATACATGGATCGGGTTCTCTATAGATATAGTGATTTATGGAAGGCAGAGCGGTAATTGAGTTCTCTGCCTCCAAAGAAGTTCTTTAAAACCACAATCTGCCATCTCATGTAATCACCAAATTAGTAAAGACGTTTCCATCCTATTGAAAGTACTGTAAAAGCAATGGGAAAAAAATCCAGTTTCTCTGCGGTATTAACTGTCAGGGGACATTTGTATTTAGGATGGTTGAAGTTACGGCTGCTCTGGTAAATTTTGGGAAGCCAATATTAGAAATCAGACTGTAAGCAGTGCCCCAGCCAGAGGGGCTCCAGCATGAGGGGCAAGAGGCAGTGCAAGTCCTAATTGGTAACAACCTTCTTGATCTCCAACCATAACCTTCTTCTAGTGTCATGACCTCCTTATAATAGTGGGATGTGGCCTGGCTTAAAGGGATACTGTCATGGGAAAATTTTTTTTTTTCAAAATGAATCAGTTAATAGTGCTGCTCCAGCAGAATTCTGTACTGAAATCCATTTCTCAAAAGAGCAAACAGATTTTTTTATATTCAATTTTGAAATCTGACATGGGGCTAGACATTTTGTCAATTTCCCAGCTGCCCCATGTCATGTGACTTGTGCTCTGATAAACTTCAGTCACTCTTTACTGCTGTACTGCAAGTTGGAGTGATTATCACCCCCTCCCTTTCCCCCCCAGCAGCCAAACAAAAGAACAATGGGAAGGTAACCAGATAACAGGTCCCTAACACAAGATAACAGCTGCCTGGTAGATCTAAGAACAACACTCAATAGTAAAAACCCATGTCCCACTGAGACTCCTTCAGTTACATTGAGAAGGAGAATCAGCAGCCTGCCAAAAAGCATTACTCTCCTGAAGTGCAGGCACAAGTCACATGACATGGGGCAGCTGGGAAATTGACAAAATGTCTAGCCCCATGTCAGATTTCAAAATTGAATATAAAAAAATCTGTTTGCTCTTTTGAGAAATGGATTTCAGTGCAGAATTCTGCTGGAGCAGCACTATTAACTGATTCATTTTGAAAAAAAATTTTTTTCCCATGACAGTATCCCTTTAAGGGGCTTTGCAAGAAAGGCAGTAGCGTATGGGAGCAAAATCAGCTCTTGCTACAGTGTGAGGTCCTGCCCATGGACAGCATCTAATAGAAGAGTGTCATGGAGCAACAGGAAAGCCAGGATACAATTAAAACACCATTCTTTATTTATCTATTTAAAAACATAAGCAGTTCCGGTTCGCATTCATATCACCGAACAGCCAAACAGCCACTTGCTCATGAAAAGATACAAATAGAAATATATAAAAACAGCATATGCATTAAACACCTTAAAAATGATTGGGCCAGATTCAATTCAGTGAGAAAAAAGTTATCTCATGGTTTACTTCGTGAAAACTCAAGGACAAGATGCAATTCAAGGAGAAAAAAACTTTTCTCTAAATTCAGTTCTGTCTTTTCCCATAGACTTCAATAGAGTTTTCACGTCATAAACCATGAGATAAGCTGTTCCGAATTGAATTGTGTCTCAAAGTGGATGTCGCTCAGGAGTTTTCACGTTAAAAAAAAAAACATTTTTCTCATTGAACTGAATCTGGCACAATATCTGAACTGTTTTGTATCTGGGTTTTTTTAAGGCTATTTTAATGTGCAAGGACACATTAAGACTATCAAAAAAATGTATTAATAATATATATTTTCTCAGTGGGACCTAAGTAAAGGCAAAAAAAAGCTGCTTTTTATGGCAAAGATATGCAATGTATAGTTACATAGTTACATTGTTACATAGTTAAATCTGGTTGAAAAAAGACAAAGTCCAACTCCAAATAAAAACCCAATATCCATACACACACCCCTCCTTACTTTTACATAAATTCTATATACCCATATCTATACTAACTAAAGAGTTTAGTATCACAATGTCTATCCAAGAAATCATCCAAGAAATCATCCAAGCCATTCTTAAAGGCATTAACTGAATCAGCATCACAACATCACCCGGCAGTGCATTCCACAACCTCACTGTCCTGACTGTGAAGAACCCCCTACGTTGCTTCAAATGAAAGTTCTTTTCTTCTAGTCTAAAGGGGAGGCCTCTGGTACGGTGATCCACTTTATGGGTAAAAAGGTCCCCTGCCATTTGTCTATAATGTCCTCTAATGTACTTGTAAAGTGTAATCATGTCCCCTCGCAAGCGCCTTTTTCCCAGAGAAAACTACCCCAACCTTGTCTCTATCCCTCTAACCAATTTAGTTGCACTTAGTCTCTGCACTCTCTCCAGCTCATTTATATCCCTCTTAAGGACTGGAGTCCAAAACTGCACTGCATACTCCAGATGAGGCCTCACCAGGGACCTATAAAGAGGCATAATTATGTTTTCATCCCTTGAGTTAATGCCCTTTTTTATGCAAGACAGAACTTTATTTGCCTTAGTAGCCACAGAATGACTATGCCTGGAATTAGACAACTTCTCATTTAATGAAACTCCCAAAAGTGTATAACTTGCATTTATATTATTTTTACCAAAGTGCATAACCTGCTTTTTTCAACATTGAACCTCATTTTCCAGTTTGCTGCCCAGTTTCCCAGATTTCATAAGTAAATCACATCCATTGCCATCCCAGAATCGAGGTCCCTGCTCACCTTCTCATAAAAAGAAATTAAGTTAGTCTGGCAAGATCTATTATGCATAAAACCATGGTGGCACACACTCATATTATGATTTGCTATGAAGTCCAGTATCTTATCCTTTATTAACCCTTTGAAAAGCTTTACTACCACTGACGTCAGACTAACTGGCCTATAGTTTTGAGGCTGAGAAGGGGATCCCTTTTTGAACAGCGGCACCACATTAGCAATTCGCCAGTCTTTTGGCACCATGGCAGACCTCAGTGACTCCTGAAAAATTAAGTAAAAATGTTTGGCAAACACAGAGCTAAGCCCGCTAAGTACCCTGGGATAAATATCATCTGGCCCTGGACCTTTGTCTATCTTAACATGTTCTAGACTCTTTTGAATTTCCTTATGTGTGAACCATGCATCATTATTATTACTAGAATTGGGACTATTAAGAAGGAAACCATCATTAACGGGTTCCTCATTTGTGTAGACAGACAAAAAATATGAGTTTAGCTTTTTTTTTGTTCTCATTAACCAGCTGACCAGTATCGGACTGGGGTTTCAGGGGCTCCACGAGGGGACTGTGGCCTCCCCAAGGGACCACCACCCGAGCCTGTATTATAAAAGAATTTTGGATTAACATTCATTTTATTGATTAATATTTATTTGGACATTGTGATTGACCCTTTCCAAAAAGAATAGAGGAAAGAGCTATGAAAATTACTGTACATAGTATAGAGTGTAGAACATATAATATATATATATATATATATATATATATATATTAGCTGTCCATTATCTGTAACGAAACTGCATTTCACCGCCGCTGTATTTACAAACACATTGAGGATAAAAGCCTTATAATCATTTTCCGAGGATTTAGTTGAGTTTGTGACAAGCAAAGGTTCCTGCCGTGCGTTTGTCAAGGGTGACAATCAATTGCTGAGAAAGTAGAGCTTCTTCCCTTTGTGTTCTATAAATAAGCGAGGGAAGGTGATCGAGAATGGAAGTAGCCTATTGTATAGGAGGATGCATTAGTTCTCATACATTGACAGTTTTAAATATTCTTTCTTCTGCTGGGCCCATCTTGTCTTGACAGAATCTATTTCCAAGCATAAATGTTGCTGTAATTCCGAAATCTATAATGTGTCCGAGCTGCACACAAAAGAAGATGAACAATTCAGTGTAGGAACACAGGTTATTCGTAGGTACACACATTATACATATATTATTATGATTAGCTTTTATAAAGGAGCAATGTTTTACAGAGATTGTTCATCATTCACATGAGTCTTTGTCCCAGGGGAGCTTGCAATTTAAGATGAATCTTATCAGAAGCCAATTAAGATACCTGTACTATCTGTTTTGGAATATGGAATGAAGATAGAGGAGCCAGGGAAACCAAGAACATAATGCCCTGATCAGAATTGAACTCAGGACCCCAGTAGTACAAGACACTAATGCCATCAACTGCACCACCAGGATCAGGAATAGTACTCTTATCCTTGATCTAGTGCTGACATTTTCTGCAACACTATTCAATCACATCAGTCCCTCTCCCCAGGGGCGTAACTATAGAGGAAGCAGACCCTGCGGCTGCAGGGGGGCCCAGGAGGTATAGGGGCCCCATGGGCCCTAATTCATATACAATTTCAATAAATATTGGAGAAACAAGTTAACCCCAAAACATTTTGGGGGCCTGAAAAATAATTTGCTGTGGGGCCCAGTAATATCTAGTTACGCCACTGCCTCTCCCAGTGGAGCTTAAAATCTAAGGTCCCTATCCCATTCACACACACACACTTTGATCAAATTCATAAGGAGCCAATGAACCTACCTGTATGATTTTTGTAGTGTGAGAGGTAACCAGAGTATCTGGAGAAGACCCATGCATATATGGAAAGAACAGACAAACCTCTTGCATATGGTGCCCCTGCTGGAATTAAACCCAAGACCCTATCACTTCAAGAACACAATGCAAATTAAGTAATAGGGAGACCATAATAAATAATCCCATGGTGCTTGCACCCCCTCTTTTGAAATCTGTGAATGCCTCTGCAAGTAGAGGCGCCCAATATATCATTCCTGCTCCTGACAGACTGTCGGCTTCAGAGGATTCAGAGGTTTCCGACTTTGCAACTGATCGGCACAGATGGATGAGGGAAGGGGGCATGGAGTCTCCTGAAATCTCTGTAGCACAGTTTCAATGGAGAGACCGGGGGAAATGCAATTTTGATGAATAAGTGAATATTTTACTGCTATTGAGAGCAAACCTAAGGTATGGATAGACATATTATGGAGAGATCCTTTATCAGTAAAACACCGGGTCCTGACCATTCTGGATAACAGCTCCCATACCTGTAATAAGTGTATGTTATAATCTTTTAGATAAAAGTGTAAGCTCTATTGGGGCAGGCACAAACTGCTTCATTTTCCGGAGTCACCCGAAGTTTCCTTGTGAGGCAATTACAGGCGACTTCTGAAAACTAAGTGCTCCGTGTGCCTACCTGCAGGCGATTTTCATTTCAGCCGGCTGAAGGCAGGGGAAGGCAGATCGGGGAGATTAATTGACGCAAAGAAGAGGAGATTTGTCGCCTGGCGACTAAACCTCCCCAAATTGGCCCGTTTGGCCAGATCCTACAATTCTCTGCACTTTGTTTTGCAGAGACTTGCAACCGCCCCATGAGTGCAGTGCAGCCTATTTTTTGGGAGCACTGTTACACAAGGGATGGAGGGTAGGCAAGTCAGCATCCCTTTTTCCCACCCATCACCTAACTTGCCCATCATTCAGATTCCTCATGGCAGAAATGCCTGTGGATTACTGTACTGCTGCAAAATTACACTTTTATTAGTCAATAAGCAAGAAAGGATATACAGTTTCTGGACCCATTTTATTGTATAAGACTCTGTTAAGTTGAATTGAACCAACATGGCACGAGGATTAGTAAACCACTTTAATTATGTCCCACTGTGATGAGATATTGTGTGTGCCATGCAACTGTACTGTATTCCCTCCCGTCAGTGTCAATTTGATTGACATTTAATTGTTTTTCTTTTAATACAGTACCACCAATTACATGAGATGGTTTTAATCCCAAATAATATATCTAATAAAATATTTTTTTATTATTACATGAAGGATTGTATTCCTGCAGGGTTAAATACAATTTGTGTGAAATACACGCGCTTTGTGTTTCCCTTTCTTCTCCTTCCAGGCCTGTCTTCTTTATCTCCCCTTACTATGTTCATTCATCAGAGAAAGCTTTACTGATAGCAATATTGCCAGTTAGTGATAGAGATCTGCTGGTTGTCATGGTGAAGTTAGCAACATGTATTTAGTGGGATTTAACCCTATGGGAGCCATGGAGATGCTGCTTGGAAGAACAGATAACAGAAGAATCCAGAGAGTGTGCTCCATTGTGAGTCATTTGTTAACCATAAAGCCAACGTTTCCAAACAGGATATTTTACAAATCAAGAATCTGAAGTCCATGATCTAAGGCAGTGCTGTTCAACTTCTATGGTACCGAGGGCCAGAATTTTTCCAATCTACATGGTGGAGGGCCGATAACGGAAGCCAGTGTTAGCCACTCCCTGTTTTTAGACCACACCCACTTTAAACCACACCCATGTTACCGCAAGACCATGTCCACATTAATAGCACACCAAAAACCCAAATGGTTGGTGCTCACTGCAGGGATCAGGGCCGGAACTAGGGGTAGGCAGAGTAGGTGGCTGTCTAGGGCTCCATCATTGAGGGGCGCACTTTTTTCAAGCGTTTATTTAATAATGTGTTTCAGTAATCGTGGTCACCCAGTTGGGCGGAATCCATTTCCTTCCCCTTCTCCCTCTTGCCGGCAAGTAATAGCTCCTTCTGTGCGGTGCACCGCGACTTGCACTCATGAAACCTTAGATGCTATAGATGCCCAGTAGAATTCTCAGCAAATCCATGGTTGTACTTTAGATTTCAGAACCCTTTAAGATAAAGGTCACTCAGTTCTAGGGTACCTACCAATCCTTATCTTGTGTGTTTGAGAATATACAAGCTTACATAGTGCCCCCCCACCCACAGTCCCCTGCTCCAGCCATAACTCCCCTCCCTTTGTCTCGCACCTCAGCGTGTACCTTTTTTCTTGTTGACTCAATTCCAGTAAGCCAGTGGGAGAGGTCAGGGAGAAGCACTGTGAGTGGGCCAGGGTCAGCAGGGCCTGCAAGGGTCGGGCCTACCAGGTCCCCCCCCCCCCCGGTGTCCCGCTGGCCCAGTCCGACCCTGAGCTTACATACTAGAGATACACTGAACATAAAAATGTCCATCAGAAATTTTAGCTAATCCATGGCTGTACTTTAGGTTTCAGACCCCTTTAGGCTGAAGAATCGTCACCAGAAGATCAATAGCACGTAAAAGAATGTTCCTTGGACTGAAGGATTTTCTCTTTAACTTCAGGGCAATGACATAATTCCTATTAAGGAGGGTAAAAGCTTCTCTCCTCTTGTTTTTAGGACGTGCTGTGTGAGCAGATACTTTCTGTTTATAGTAGGCATTTGTTTTTGATTTGTTGCATTGAGAAGGGCTTTTTGACTCCTTTTGACCATGTTCATCCTAACCTAGATGCATATTTTGTGTGTCAGTTTCCATTCATTTTTCCATTGTTCCTTATCACTAGGAACTATATGAATTGTTTTTCTCAGAATCATTTGGGGGCATCAAGGACTAAGGGCAACAGCAAATGGCAATTGTCACAATGATAAAGCAATAGGGTTTTGCAGCAGGTTGCTCCTCATTTTATCTGCCACTAAAGTTGTATTGAGTGCCGTCGCCTATTCCCAATACTAGAAACTAATGCCGCATGCTCCAGTTAAAATGAGAAGAAATTAATGTTTTTTTTTTTTAATTTAATATTTCTCTCGGCCTCAATGAAGTTCCTATGACAGCTTCCATTTTAAGTATAATTATGAAAATTCCCAGTGCCGGGGTGGCGACTTTTATCTTTAATTCGTTTTATTTTAGGCATTTGTGCGAGTGTAATTATTAAATATGAATTTCTTTTGTTTCTTTCAGAACCTGCTATTTAATCACGGATAATTCCCTGGGAAAAGACAGAGAGAGGAGAGGAGGACTGACCATATCACCACTTTTACTTGCTATAAAACTCAGCATTGCGGCAAAGCCATACCTTATAAATGCCACTAACTCAATTGTATGCCTGACTATGTAAAAAAAGGGGAAGTTCACCTTAGATTAGACATTAGTATTCCAAGGCAAGCTTGCAGAGGTGAGTTTGGATTGAGGTACCCAATTCTATTTGGGGTGATGAACTGAATTTATTACTTTATTCATGAATTCAAAATTGCAGGTGATAGACCACAGCAACCAAAATAATAACCAGAGTTTATTTCTAAAAATTATTTTTGATCTGGGTTCTATACTCTATGAATTGGTTGGGCTCTTTCGTATATTGAGCATTCTTTCCTTGCTTGTATAGAATGGAATGTGCATAACCTAAACATTCCCTAAAATATAGTAATATCATAAATAAATGTCTTGGGTAGATACCCAGCATATAAGTGGGCATTTTGGCCACTCCTCCAGTCTAATAAGACCACACCTATATGCTCTATCTCTGCCCTTTTTCTGGAAGGCCACGCCTCTTATTGCCAACTGAGACTGGGACTGTTCAACTTAAACGGGACTGCTGGGCTCCATGCTTTGCACTCATTGTACTTTTATTTAAAGGAAACAATAGAAAGTAAATGGGGTGTATTTACTGTCACTTTTTTATGCCGGGTCTCACCTATGTTAACAAGGTAATTGAAGTACTGAAATATTTCAGTTGATGTTATATCAGTATTGGCTTTAGACCTCCTCATAAATCTGCCCCTGAAGACTTGGTTACTATGGAAAATGGGTGGCAGTAGCCACCAGGGGTCTGCTAAGAAATTGTGTAACAAATAAAAATATTGCTTGGTTGTCTTTGGATGTTAATACTTGTGTGCCACCTTGTTTTCAATGTTATCAAATTGATGGACATCAACATTACACACTGTGCCATCTACAGGGGCAAGGACAACAGGCCACCCCTTTAGACTAATGGCACAATATGATTTCTCTCCAAACACCAGTGGACAGGGGCAGCCTAAGGCGCTCACCTCAGGCGGCAGCGCCAGATACAATTCCAGGGGCGGCAAAAAGCCGCTCCTGTACTTTTAAGACCCGAATTTCTGGTTTTGAAACCGGAAATTCAGCTTTACTAGTGCCTCCCCTGCAGATTAGTAAACCGGCGAGGGGGGCGGCATTTTGAGGAGCTGCCTCAGGCGGCTTCTTCACGGGAACCATCGCTGCCAGTGGAGTAAACTGCAGTTTGGCTCTTCGCTGCTCCAAAGTATATGCACCACAATCTGTCTGTTACTGGACACATACACTGCAGATTTTGTCAAAAAGTGCTCACATTTGTATTGTTTGGCCACTTCTGCTTCTTGAGTGCAGTGATATGCCCTGCCAATCTACATACAGAGGGGGCAGAATCAGAGTTTTCTTTCTACATTGGAGGAGAAAATGCTTAGTGTCCCTTTAGTCTTAGCCAGTGGTTCACAAGTTCACAACCAGTGCCTTACTAACAACATGTTGCTCACCAGCCCTTTGGATGTTGCTCCGGTGGCCTCAAAACTTGGAAGCAAGTTTTGGTTGCATAAAAACCAGATGTACTTCCAAAGAGAGCCTCTTGTAGGCTGCCAATATTTATATGGGCTACAAATAGCCAATCACAGCCCTTATTTGGCACCCCAGGAGTTTTTTTACAAACTTGTGTTCTCTCCAACTTTTTTTAAATTTGAATGTGGCTAACGGGTAAAAAATGTTGGGGATCCCTGGTCTCAGCCTTAAAATATTTTAGCAACATACATGTTTCTTCAGCAGAAAGCCAATGAGGCAGTGGAATTCCCAGATGCGGGAGTGTGGAATCAGGGCAAGGAGCACGGTGGGAGATATCATGCGTGTATATGTTTGATCGCATAGAACTTGTCGTGTTGTTGTGTACGACCATACGTAGCTGTGCGGAAAATGTTCACTAGACTGTTGTTTAAAAAGAATTCTAAGGTAATTTCTTTGCTGGAAGGAGATGAGTGATGTAATGAGCTGAAAATAATAAGTTCAGATATCACCAAGCGACAGCTGGAATTAGTAGGAAGAAATTGCAGATAAAGATTGTGCAAATGAAAATTGTTTAATTCCATTCGGTCGTGTAGCTGTTAAAGCAGCAGAATGTGGAGAGAATCCATCATGTCGCCTCCTGTGTGGGATTTACCTCTCCACTTCTAAACTTTATAATCACACACAAACAGGTCCCCTTTCATAAACTACAATCTATTATAGCCCAGTTTTGCACTGCCCATTTCATTCCAAATCTTCATCTTATAAGCAGAGATTGGGAATGCTCCTACCATGTCCCGGTGCAACATTCTTTTCCTAGGTTTTCATCATACCCCCCAACATTCCTGTATACTGGTGTCTATTGTGCCATTGGACACAATGGCATGTCCAGTTATACCAAGATCCACCTTAAATCCCGCCCTCTTTTGTACATGAACCAAGACTGGAAACATTAAAGATATGGACCTCTTGACATGAATAGTCTTGCACCAGACCTCCAATCCACTCTCCTATAAAATGATTGCAGCATAATTTCCAGTTTGCTGATACAGCTTCACACAACCTTGGCCCTTGTCCTTATCCGGATGACCAAAACAAGAGTCTCTGTCAGTTTGACCAAGGGGAGAACATCTGAATGAGGAGAACCAGCATTTATAAGGAGCCACTCACAACTACAACCTACTGTAGATAAAACTGGGCCTGTAACCTGTTAACTATGGCCAAACAGCACTCTCATCACTGCAGGAGCCAATGAACTGTTAACAGCTTCTGTGCGGTTCCCTGACTTTAGCTTTGGAACTCAGACCCTGAGTTTTGGGCTAAGAGCACCTGAATCCACCATCTGGACCCCATATAAGTTATATGATTAGTCTTCAACAAGAAGCAAAGAAATTTCAGCCAAGTCCTTGTATATACCTTTACCACAGGTACAAATGAAGTAACAAGTAAGTGTAGCGTGTATTATTGAGTATTATTATATTACTAAGTATTAAACACTTAGGTCATACCTTGTTACCCTTACTAGTTTTTCCCATAATATCCCCATATCTCTCTGACAAGTGACCAGCGATGGGTAGCAGCTGTTTTGGTGTATTGGCGATCAAAATGCCTCATGTACTATTATAACCCTTAGAAAGATAACTGGAATCTCATCCCTAAAACATGACCAAAGCCTTTTTTCAGAAATACTGTTAATTGAGTAGGGTTGCCACCTGTCCAATTTTGACCTGGACAGCCCAGTTTTAGGGAGGGCTGTCCAGGTCAAAACTGCCTGTCCGGTTTTCCTTATTTGGAAAACCGGGCATGATTCCCTAAGATTCACATGGCAATGGGCCAATCGACATGTAATAGCCCCGCCCACTAATCCACATGAGCAATGTCAACGCTCCACCTACAACATCATCGCCCCGAAGATATAATAGGTCTGCCCCTATACCCGGATTTCCCAGCGGAAATGCTTACGACCTGGGGTTTTCTGGATAATGGATTCTGTAATTTGGATCTCCATACCTTAAGTCTACTAGAAAATCATGTAAACATGAAATAAACCCAATAGGCTGGTTTTGCTTCCAAAAAGGATCAATTATATCTTAGTTGGGATCAAGTACAAGCTACTGTTTTATTATTACTACTAGACATTAAGCCCGTTAAATTAACGGGCGCTAGAACATATGTCGTCACATACCTCCCAACATTTCAGAATGGGTAACATTAGTAGGCAGGGCCCCCTTTGTAGCACTGGTGGCCAGGGGGTTAATGCTGGTGCCCAGGGGGTGTTAGCATTGGTGGCCAGGGGGTTGTTAACATTGGTGGCTGGGGGGTTAACATTGATGGCCAGGGGGGGTTAACATTGGTGGGCAGGGGAGTTAACATTGGTGGCCAGGGGGTTTAACATTGGTGGCCAGGGGGGGTTAACATTGGTGGCCAGGGGGGTTAAAATTGGTGGCATGGGGGGGTGTTAACATTGGTGGCCAGGGGGGTTAACATTGGTGGCCAGAGGGGGTTAACATTGGTGGCCAGGGGGTGTTAACATTGGTGGCCAGGGGGGTTAACATTGGTGGCCAGGGGGTGTTAACATTGGTGGCAAGGGGGTGTTAACATTGGTGGCTAGGGGGGTTAACATTGGTGGCCAGGGGGGTTAACATTGGTGGCCAGGGGGCATTGGTGGCCAGGGGTGTTATCATTGGTGGCCAGGGGGGGTTAACATTGGTGGCCAGGGGGGTTAAAATTGGTGGCCGAGGGGGTTAACATTGGTGGCCAGGGGGTTAACATTGGTGGCCAGGGGGGGTTAACATTGGTGGCCAGGGGGTGTTAACATTGGTGGCCAGGGGGGTTAACATTGGTGGCCAGGGGGGGTTAACATTGGTGGCCAGGGGGGGTGTTAACATTGGTGGCCAGGGTGGTTAACATTGGTGGCCAGAGGGGGTTAACATTGGTGGCCAGGGGGGTGTTAACATTGGTGGCCAGGGGGGGTTAACATTGGTGGCCAGGGGGGTTAACATTGGTGGCCAGGGGGGGTTAACATTGGTGGCCAGGGGGTGTTAACATTGGTGGCCAGGGGGGTTAACATTGGTGGCCAGGGGGGTTTAACATTGGTGGCCAGGGGGCATTGGTGGCCAGGGGGGTTAACATTGGTGGCCAGTGGGACTTCTGTCGTCTTCTTCCTCGGCGGTGGCTTCTTCTTCTCCTATGGCGGCGGTGGATCCTCTCTTCAGACGGCGGTGGATCCTCTCTTTAGACAGCGCCGGTGGATCTTCTCTTCAGACAGCGGTGGATCCTCTCTTCAGACGCCGGCGGTGGATCCTCTTCAGGCGGCGGTGGATCCTCTTCAGGCGGCGGTGGATCCTCTTCAGGTGGCGGTGGATCCTCTTCAGGCGGCGGTGGATCCTCTTCAGGTGGCAGGCGGCAGATCCTCTCTTCGGACAGGTAATTCCAGCAGCTAACGGTCCATGGGGCACATGCACAGTAGCGCAATTCCACGGACACAGCGACTGGACGCAGAGACACTTGGACTTTATTATATAGTATTACTATTATTATTATTACTTGGATTATTTGGGAAAAATGGAGTCTATAGGATATGGCCTTTCCATAATTCAGCACTTTCTGGATAACTGGTTTCCAGATAACGATCCCATATCTGTACTTTGAGGTGATTCTCATAGTGGACAACGGGGGTTGATTTTGTGCAGTGTTTTTAGGCTGTTAAAGAACAGGGGAGGCAAACGAACCCTTGTGTCATTGTCCCTTTGTTTATCCTTGTAAAGAATTACATAAATAAAATATAGATCATATAATAACCCTCACTGCCACTAGCTATTGTATATTGTATTTCACTTGGTGGCCAGATTATTATGCCTTAAAGCAGAGAAATGGTTAAGCATATGTTGGTGTGGAGGAGTATGAGGAACGTAGAAGGGCAATTACAGCTGTGCACGTCCTATTCAGCTATTCCTACATTAATCTTCACCTCCCAGTCTTTGCCACAAGCACACACAGGGGAAATAAGAAGAAAGCTTAATTAGAGGAGGGACTGCAGCCTGGCAATCGCCTATTGATTTTGGTTATTTGGCTTCGGGTGCAGCCCACTCAGCCTGTCCTTGTTTTAAGATGAGGCAGAGCGGGCCCCCCAGCATTACTAGGGCCCCTTGAAGAAAATGTTGATGAAATCCAAAGGACAGATTTTGTTGTGTAACAAATAGTAGATGTCATGGAGTTTTGGACATCCCTCTCCCACTCAAAGGGGGAAATTCACAAAAGTGTCGGTAAAATAAGTAACCCAGAAGTGGCGGAGAAATGCTCGGTGAATTTGTCGGCTGTTGCTACGACACTTTCTACCACATTTTAAAAACATTTTGTCGTTCCCGACACTTTTGTGAATTCCTCCCAAAGTGTTTAAGCCCCCAGTCTCTTATATCTAGGGATGCACCAAATCCACTATTTTGGATTCGGCTGAACCCCCGAATCCTTTGCGAAAGATTTGGCCGAATACCGAACCAAATCGGGATTTGCATATGCAAATTAGGGGTGGGAAGGGGAAAAAATTAACTTCCTTGTTTTGCATATGCAAATTAGGATTCAGATTCGGTACGGCCGGGCAGAAAGATTCGGCCGAATCCTGCTGAAAAAAGCCGAATCCTGGCCGAATCCCGAACCGAATCCTGGATTCGTGCACCCCTATTTATTTCTCCACTGAAAATCCACATTGAGATGAACACACGTGACAAAAAGCAATTAGTAGGCCCTATTTTCCATGTAGTGCAAGAAAATACTGCTGTTCCATGCACAGAATAATCTTTTCCTGCCCAGAGGAGGCTAACCGGAAACTATACCAATATAATTAGATAAAGAGGAGAAGGCACATTTATTTTTCCTTTGCTTTCCCATATTGAAGCTTCTATTTAGGTGTCAATGACTCGGCTTTCAGGTCCAGTTTTGCCTGGGCTGCCACTGTCTTCCGCTGGCTCCTTATCACTGAGTATAACCCTTGTGACTACCTCTGTATAACCTTCCATAGAATTGTATATCTAAGGGAATGTAGAATCCACAGCCCTGGTCTGTCCATGCCAGGTAGATTCTGTCATATTTAGCATGCTCATGGTGTATCTGAGTGTCATGCATTGTGTTGTTGTGCAGATACTAATTGGATTCTGTGATACTTTTATACACATGTGGGAACTACCATATCATTTCCATCTGCTGGGGCATAACCTTTGCAGCTGGTGGCTGATGGGAGTTCTTCTTCATCCATTGCCTTCAGTCTCTATCATGCCCTTCTATACCTGTTACCTCCACACTCCTCCTACTAGCAACTGCTGCTCTGCAGGGGCCCAACAGGCTTCTGAATAGGGCCCTACCATTGTTAGCAACAACTCTGTGACAGACTTATAATTCATGCTGATGTTGCTGTAACTGGGGACCCTAGCAACAGGGAGGTTCTTATTATATTTACAGGAATGTTCTGTACTTGCCATATGCAGTACCCTAATAATCCATTACCTGTTTATAGAACCTCAGTTGTAAAAAAAGCCTCAACCAAGCCGAGTGTGTAAGTATATACCATAGATACATCTCTACGAGCCGAACAGCATGGCTCCTATATTCCATTATCAGGAAGCATCGCTGGAAATTGTAGCTTTCTATAAAGCCGTCATCATGGACTAATGGAAAAATGTAACCTAAATAAGCTGCTAGGAACCCGGACACATGACAGGCACAGATTGGAGGGTAATAGAAAACACAGGTTAACATGAGGCGGTGGGAGAGGCGTCCAATCTCCTCTATGTACTCTATTCATCAACGGTGTATTTGCCTTTGCAGGACATTCCGTATGTATAAGGAAAATCAGCAGCTGCTCAATATTCAGGAATATTGTCTCCTGTTCATTTAATAACAAGTACAGAATATTCTCATTCATCTGGAGGCAACTTATTAAACAACAAATCTATTCATCCGCTGCTGTAATACAGTGAAGTCCACACTGGTGTTGGTTGCACATAGATTGCACAGGAATCTTGTCTCATGTGTACTCATGGTATTATTATTATTATTATTATTATTAACATGTATTCATATAGCGTCAACATATTTTATGGTACTGGGGTATTGTATATAACAAAGTGCTAACTGCATGCAATGTTCCCTTTCATTTCTATGTAGGCTTTGTGCACAAAATCAGATCTGAAGTGCACAGAAGTTCTGTTTTCAGCAGCATTTCCCCCCACAGTTCAAGGATTTTTTCCCCGTGCTTTTTTTGGTGCATTAAAATTGACACAATTAAGGATGTACATTGGGCGCAAAATGTCATTTCTGCAACCTGGGAAACTTTGTAATTATCGTCATGTTCAGGGTGGAGGTTGCTCCACAGTTTTAAAGGGTGGACAGTTCATCAGAGCAGTCTCAACTATAAAGTGCAAGGAGTATCTTTCGATACAAGAACCTTGAATTAATGGCGGCAATATGTGCAACATTTGTGTATATTTCAGCGTAAGTGTTAATAAATAAATCTTATAGTGTTCTGGATTTGATTCCAACCAGGCTACTATCAGTGTGGGGTTTACACTGTCTCTGTATCAATAAAAAATAGTGAAATTTGTACCTTCTGCATTGCAACAGCAGGACATTGTGGGCCTTATTTATTCAAGTCCGAATGCCAAAAAAAATGAGGTTTTTTTTACTATAAAATCAGAATTTTTAGTGGGAAAAAAACTCAGAATTTTTCCAAATTTTTTTTAGCCCGAGGATGGAAAAAGTCGGAATCCGAAAATTCGGCATCTCAGACCTGCTGAGTTTGTATATAAGTCAGTGGGAGAAGTTCCTATCCTTTTTGTAAGTTTCTGCGGTCTGCACTGAAATTAGCCTGAAAATCTGACTTTTTGGGCAAAAATCGGAAAAATTAGGGCTTTTCAGGAAAAGGCCTAATTTGGGAAAAATACTCCAACAAAAATCAGATTTTTGCTTGATTTTATTGAGTTTGTCCCTGATCCAATTAAATTGTGTTTTTTTATTATTAAATACGGTCACATTGTGGATTCTAGTTTGGTAACACTGTTTTAATTTAAATAATTACAATTTTGATAAATAAGATCATGTATGTACTAGTAATGGCTGAGAGAGAGGTGCTCAGTAGTGATGGGCGAATTTGTGGCGTTTTGGTTCGCTGAAAAATTCACTCATTTCCCGCGAAATTTGCAAAACAGCGTAAGAATCACGAAATGGCACCGGCGTCTCGTCTTTGACGCCAGCGTCTGTTTTTGACGCTGGCGTCTGATTTTTTGGATGCCGGCTTCCGTTTTTTGGCAAAATTGCGCCGGCTTCCAAAAAAACAGCGCTTTCGCTAATTAAGTCACCGGCGGTGAATCGCGGTAATTTGCGCCTGGCGAATAAATTCGCCCATCACTAGTGCTCAGTCTCAGTTATAGAGAGATTTTGGGGCAAATTTACTAAAGAATGAAGCACGTTTTTTATTAAAATTTTGCCGAAATTACAATTTACAGGGACAGGGCAATTTACTAAGGCGCATAGGACAATTCGCTAACAAAAAGTCGCAGCGCTAGAGAAATTTCCCTCCATTTCCCTCCATTTCGCCAGGCAAATTTTCGCTTAGGCATACAATTGTTAATCTGCAAATTTATCAAAGTGTGAAAGTTTCTATTTGTTACCCTTTTTGCCAAAGTCTATTTCGCCAGGTTCTACCTAGCGAATTGATAAGATGAAGCTACATCCTCAACATGTCAGTGACATCATATCCTGTATTCCAAAAAAGTCATAAAAAAAGACAAAACGTTGGCATTTTTTTTCACATTTTAATGTGGGATTATGTTTACAAGTTGTAACTGTAAAATATATGTTATTTACACATTTATTTCTTAACCATTTACAGCTCATGCCGCATTTAGGGTGGATAAACGTAAGTATGTGAACGAAGTTTCACTAGGAAGAAAGCAACGCTAGAGAAAAATTTGAAAAGAAACTTTTGCGCTGACGAATTATCGCTGGTGATATTATGCCAGTGTTCTCTTGCCAATATGAAATTTTGCATTCTAATACATTTTCGTCAAGAAATCACGTCTGACGTAGTTGCATGAAGTATGGCGAGGTTTCCAAAAGCAAAAAATACAGCACATAAGTAAATCTGCCCCATTGTAGGCAGCAGAAGACTTGCCTATAGTAATTTCTACCTAAGCATTTGGGGGTCACCAGTCCTTTTCTTTGTGCATCAGCCTGTTGTGCCGTTGTCATAAACAAACCTGCCTTTCTTTCCTTGGCTTCTCAGCCTTCACCTTAATGACTCCAACGAACAATCAATATCTTTCCAAGACCAAATTCCCTGTTCTTCCTTTGTCAATGGCCCCTGAGATCAATGCAATTATATTAAGGAGGCCCAGGCACATTACACCCGGCTGAACTCTGCTCTCTTGTTAATTTGTAGCCTTGTGACCTGCTGCGACCGGGTGATTGGACTGGAGACCCAGCATGATGTCTCTTTATGATGTGCCTTGGGCCAATGCTCTTCACTAGCTCATAAGCCAGACGTCTGCTACACAGTTTGCATCCGGCAAACCCAAACACATGTGCATCCAAGCCTCACGCCCACCAGTGCTAATAAAGGATTTCATGAGTCGTCAGGAAACAATCAGGCTCTTCCCAAAACACTCACTATATTATATTAAACATGAACTTTACTATGATCAGAACCCACCCCCAACCCTGGCCTTATACAGTACCATACCTGTTTTTCATAAATATTTAATTAAAAAAAAAAATCTAAATAGAGAAGAACCAAAGGAGAGGCCAACTGTGCCCCAGGCACTTGACGGTTGAGCAGAATATTTTCCTATACAGGTATAGGAACAGTCATCCGTAAACCTGTTATCCAGAAAGCTCCAAATTACAGAAAGTCTGTCTCCCATACACTCCATTCCAAATAATCTACATTTTTAAAAATGATTTCCTTTTTCTCTGTAATAATAAAACAGTACCTTGAACTTGATCCAAAGATATAGTTAATACTTGTTGGAAGCAAAACCAGTCAATTGGGTTAATTTAATGTTTACGTAATTTTCTAGTAGACTTAGGGGGTTATTTATCAAAGTCCAAATTTATCTCACTATTTTCAACTACAAACTACGATCAAATCCGCTTGGGTTTTGTAAGCTAATTTTTTATAACATTTTCCTGAAATTTTTTTTTGGATTTTTCCATCCGATTGTCATGATTTCCTTGATTTTTTTAGGAATTTTCACCCAAAAACTCTGAAAATTTCAGGGTATTGCACGAAATGCAGCACACAACAAAAAAATCATTGGGACTTTTCCCATTGACTTATATGCAACCTCGACAGGTCTGAGATGCCAGATTTTCTGATTCAGACTTTTCCATCCTTGAGGTTTAATAAAGTCAGATTTTATAAAAAAAAAAAAAAGCAATTACGAATTTTTCATGATTTTTGCATTCAGAGTTTAGTAAATAACCCACTTAAAGTATGAAGATCCAAATTATGAAAAGATTCCTTATCTGGAAAACCCCAGATCCCAGAGTTATTTATATAACAGGTCCCATATCTGTATTGCACTCTATTTCTCCAAGCCCAATGCTCTTTAACTGGAATGGGTCTTTGGCCAGTAAAGCCGGTCAATATTAATCCCGCCCAATGATTATTAATAATGGCTGCCATCCAGTCTATAGTAATGATTTATTCACTCACACTCAATACAAATTTACAGCAGTCAATGCCGTCCACCAATCAACATTGACATGGATTTCTGATGTGACACCAGTCAAGTCAGGGTTAATTATTCTTTACTTCTAATTCTGCTTTTGTTACTTGATTTATTTCTCTTTCCAGCGAATAAAGGCCGGGCTCGGTGTATTATAGATCTGAGCCGGCATCACCTCGGAAAACAACATAAGGATCTTGAGTTGATACTTTTATTGGCTAAGTAATTATGCAGCAATTGTGTCACGAGAGGAGGTGAGCACTTGGCCTAAGGGAATGGAAATCCGCGAGATGGAGAAGTGCTGAGTGCAAACGAAAAATGCCATGAAGTCTTGCACTGTGAGGCTTACCTGGGGGAGAACAAAAACACTGTATCCGAAAAGGATGTGAGGATCTCAAATAATAAAGAAACAAATATATAAAAAATAGAAAAACTTATTAGGACATGAGCAAAACAGGTTGCCGTGTTCCCACAGTGCTCCCAGTCTCAGAGGTTTGGAATACAGATTATTAGATACAGTGATTCATTTGAACCTCGTTGCCACAATCTACTAAACTCCATGTCCATACAGGCATGGGATCTGCTATCAGGATATCCAGAAAGCTCCAAATTACCGGAAAGGCCGCCTCCCATAGACTCCATTTTAATCAAATAATTCTAATTTTTAAAAATGATTTCCTTTTTCTCTGTAATAATAATAAAACAGTACCTTGTACTTGATCCGAACTAAGATATACTTGATCCTTATTGGAGGCAAAATAATCCTAGTGGGTTTATATAATGTATAAATTATCTATATTACGGTATGACGATCCAAAATACGGAAATACCTCTTATCTGGAAAGCCCCAGCTCCCAAGCATTCTGGATAACAGGTCCCATACCTGTATCTGTCTTGGCAAAATGAGGCCTACAGTAAAACTTATATCCATAGCCCTGATCCATTGCGTTAAACCAATAACAGTCAATCAGTATTTTACCTGTGTTGCTCGTCCCATTAATTGTTATGGCAAAAACAACCCAAATCCACCAGCTTCATTGACCATTGCTTCAAAGCCAGTGATGGGCGAATCTGTGCCGAAAAATTAGCGAAACGCATTGAAATCAATGTCCTTCAATATAATTTTGATGCATGAATATTTTAACTAGAGCAACAATTTTTATACACAAGATTATTTTGTCCAAAAGCATTAAAGTCAACGGATGCCTGAAAAATTTTGATGGGCTACAATTTTATGCACGCGACTATTGTGACAAAAAAATGTTTTCACTGTCTGCGAAACGTGGAAATTCACTGCAAATTCTTGCCTGACGATTTTATTCACCCATCACTACTCAAAGCCCAAAACTTTCCTTTGTCAGCTGCTTGGGTGGGTGAAACATGAGTTCTAGGGAGTGTTTTCTAGGGGTTTTTTCGTATCCAAGGAAAGCTGACCAGTTATATCCCTGTAAGCTCCAACCGCTACAGTGTCTGACAGTTGGGGGAATTCTGACTGAGCAAAGTACAAAAAATAGGGTCAGTTTTAGAACAGGGTTGATATGGCATTTGCCTGCATCCCAGGTACCAGTAAAAACACCAAAAAAAGAAATAACATGCCGAAACTCCGCTTCAGTTCCTCTTCACAAAAGGCGACAGGGCGACAATCCATCATGCAGCGCTCGATTTCTCCTCCCTGGCTATAAGAAAAGGAATTCAGGGAGGAGAAATCGAGCTCTGCACGATGGATGATTAAATCAATTTCTGAAGAGTTTCAGTAAGTTATTTCTTAATAAAGACTTTGTTATTTTAACGTTTCATTTGTCTTGTTGGGTTTTTTTTCCATGTATACTAGCGAATTTTTTTTAAAAAAATGTTGATGTAAGTGGTCCTTTAAAGCATTGGTACGTGTACAAAAGTAATGCTAAATTGATATTATTATGGGGGTTATTTATTTAACTCTAATTAATCAATTTTTTTTTATTTAAGCAAAGTCAACCAAACTCATTTATCTTTATCGAAAAAAACACTGCGACAAAATCATACTGCTGACGTTTCCGAAAACTTGACTTTATCGAATTGTCGCTGTGAAATCTTGACTTTTTCAGCCCCAGAGCAGATCACAATGTCAAGAAACAACTTCAGGGACATCTACCATTGATTTCTACATGACCTGGACAGGTTTGAGATGGATTATATTCAGATTTTTAGCAGCTTTGAGGTATAATAAATCTCAAGGTTTTTGTTCCACAAAAGAGTTTTCCCCTTAAAAACCTCGACCTGATAAATTTGAGGTTTAATAAATGGGCCCCTTAGTGTGTAAATCAGGTTTCCCAACCGGCAGCTCCCAGCATCCATCATATAGTCAACACCTTATCCACCTCTATAGTAGCCCCAGCCTTCCTGCATTACCACTCTTGGTGTTGAAGTGGATGAAGCACTAGAAAGCAAATTTTTGACGGCAGGTTAGACAAAGGTCATTGGTTGACTGACTATGGACATATATTAAACAAGAAATGTTGGTAATGACCTTGTTGTTCATAGAAGAAGAAGAAGTAGAAGAAGTGGTGCGCCAATAGCTGTGGGATTAGTTACAGCATGAGAGTACAGAGATGGGAAGATGAGTTAGTGTTACAATAATCTGGATGGGAGATCATGGGTGCATGCATTAATGTTTATAAAGTGACATGGGGGTTTAAGGTGGAAGTGAGACATGAAACAGTGTGAGTTCAGTGTTAGCAGGATAAAGTCTTTAAGGAACAGGAACACCAAAAATGAAAGTGCTTTAAAGTAATGAAAAAGTCATGTACTGTCACCCTGCACTGGTAAAACGGATGTGTCTGCTTCAGAAACACTACTGTAGTTCATATAAACAAGCTGCTGTGTAGCAATCAGGGCCGGAACTAGGGGTAGGGCCAGGTCCGGACTGAGAATTAAAATAGGCCCTGGCATTTCAGGTATGCAGAGGCCCAATCAGCCCACACAGAGGCCCAAACAGCCCCCTCCAGCCCACTAAATTCTGACTTTCTAAGGCACCTTATAGCAGCCCTTCTGGCATTTGCCAGAACCCACAGATTGCCAGTCCGGGCCTGGGTAGGGCGCAATCATGGGGGGGGCGCACTTTTAAGGGGAATTGTTTTTCTTTTCTTTTTTAAACCCTGATTCACTTGGCCTTTAATAGTTTTTCAATTTTATAAACCGCATGTTCCAACCCCCTCGTGCCCTTGATTTGTACTGCAGGCAGAATCACTCCCCACCTGCCTCTTGGCAGCTGCTGGCACAGGTACATATTTGTGGGCAATATCTTGGCTGCTACTTGCACAGGTAAACAGATGATATGATGGATTTTTGGCAGCTGCTGGCACAAGTACATATTTGGAGGCAATATTGTGGATTTTTTGGCTGATGCTGGCTAAGGTATATGGGGTAATATGGTGGCTGTTGGCACAGGTACACAGATGTTTGGGCAGGTATCCTACTGGCACAGATACAAATTAGAAACATTTTTGATGGATTTTTTGGCTGGCGCTGGCACAGGTGCAGATTAGGGGTAACAATAAAATGGATGTTTTGGCTTATGCTGGCACAGGTACAGATTGGGGGCAATCTGAGGGATTGACTGCCATTGGCACAGGTACATATGGAGGCAATATGATAGGTGCTGGAACAGGTACATCGGGCAATATGAATGGTAAGGTGGGAAATGGTAATGCAGAACTGGGTGGGGGGTGCACTGATTGAAGCCCTTGCCTAGGGTGCCAAAATACCTTGGCCCGGCCATGGTAGCAATGGCGAAAATTGAAAAAAAGTCTATATGGCACAGGTTAAATAGTGGATAACAGATAACACCATTATGTTCTACAGAGCTTATCTGCTGTGTAACCTGAGCCTTTTCTCCTTTGAATGGCTGCCCCCATTGCTACACAGCAGCTTATTTATATAAACAATAGTAGTGTTTCTGACACAAACACAGTAGTTTTACCAGTGCAGGGCAACACTACATTATATTTGTTTTACTTTAAAACAATTTCATTTTTTGATGTTACTGTTTCTTTAAGAAGCAAGGGGACTTAAAAGAGGAGACGAAACTGCTAAAAAAGCAGTTGATGGTATTAGAAGAGAGATTATCGGGGTTATTTACTAAACTCCAGTCTGGCTTTTTGGGGCAAAACTCTAATTTCTCTGGGGGGTTTTTTAAATTTTTTTTTAAAGTTGATTTATTAGAGATTTATTCAAGCCTAGTGCAGCAAATAGTCTGAATCTGAAAATCCACCATCCCAGACTTGCCAAGGTTGTACATAAGTCAATGGCAGAGGTCCCTTCCCTATTTTGACGTTTCTGTGTTCTTCGCTGGAATTAGCCCTAAAATCAGACCATTTCAGGCAAAAATCAAAAAAATCTAGTGATTCGGGGAAAAATGTACATTTTGTGTTTTCACTTGATTCAATCAAGCATTTTTTTAATCATAAATAACGCTTTTAGCAATTATTTTTCAATAACACCAACATCTTACAGTATCTACACAGGGATCTTCATCAGGGTAAAAACATTCCTTCATTGACTGAAACACTGGTGTTTCTTGTGATAACATTATCTATATTAGCTGGGACAAGAAAAAGAAAGTGCATCTGATTACCAATATCCTTACGAAACCAACACTGTGTCTGTGACTGCAAGTTCCTCTGGGGCACGGCATGATTCTGTAAATCAATGCTTTATATTGGCTGTGCCAAGGATAATCATTAAGATGCCACTGGAATCCAACTGCTGATTTAACTAAGGGTGGAGGGAGAATCTAAAAATATTTTGGGCAGAGATCCATAGAGCACCCCAGTTGAGCTTCGTGGAGACTTTGAAATACTTGACTGCTTGAAGATGCAGAATAAGAACTGGGGCATTAACACAAGGAGCTGAGAATTGTGATGATGATGATGATGATAAGAATATTGTCCAGCTGTGTTGAAGGCAGTAGTAGGTTGAAGAGGAATTGTAATAGATGTGAGAAAATGATTGGTCACCCAAGTAAAGCTGGTAATGTCACCATACAAGCAGAGTTTTAACTCACATGGACACCAACACACTGGTCCAAATTGGGATAAGCCAATTGATAATCCCTGTGATAAAGATCAGATCATGAAAGGGGCCTAGGGAGCCACTGGGAGAGGAATGCAGCAATGTGCCAGTGCAGTCTTTTCCCAAAGGTATTTTCAAACCTCCTCAATAGATATCTGTCCAATTTTCGGCCATGTATTGGTCAGGCAGGCCATCAGGATGGCTCCATACTGGATATGGGCCAAATCAAAAAGGTTGCAGAAAACAAAGGACCAGAACTAAAGGAGTCCAGCAAAATGTCAGGAGAAAGAATAACTGTGGATGCAAAGGAGGTTGAGAATTAGATGGCAATGAATAGGGGAAGATGGGAGAACAGAACTGTTTCTTCAGCTAAGATAGTCATTTATTTGTATTAGTAGCAGAAAAGAAATGAGAGTGCAAGACTGGGAGAAAATAAAGATATGGGACTAAGAGAGGAGAGAATGTCTGAACAAGATGTGGAGAAACATGGAGCACACACATTTCATCCTCTTGTACAGGAGGAAGGAGGCCAGGATTAGGAGCAGTTCTTACCTACCTCCAGCCAAAAAAATATTTGATGGGGCCTGGCACAAATCTACAATGGGAACCAGTGACTGTATCTGGCTACTCTCCCCCGACCACTTTGTACCGCCTGCTTTGATTTAGGTAGGAGAGCAGCTGGGAAGTGTTCCCGTTTCTGAGGTTTCTACAACTGTAGAGGAAGCAGACCATATGTATATGGGACATCTAGAATACACAGCGCTGTACAATGTTACAATGCAAAAACTACACACAGGGAGTACAAGCATAGAAACAATAGGAAGGAGGTCCCATAGAGCTTACAGTCTAAGTGGGTGGATAACAAATAAACATAAATAGGAAGGCAATGATGCAGATGCAACTTGTGTGCCATTTACAAACAAGAACAAGTTTAGCACTGGACTTGCAGTGTATCTTATCCCTACTGGTACACTCAATCCTGGCGGCAATAACACTTCAATTTGGGGCTTTGCCCTTTTGTTCTTTAATGTTTGGATCGGATGTAGGCGCTGTGAGACCAGAAATTGAATTTCTAATAGTAAAACCTGCCTGAGACGGTGACTTCCCCAGCAGCACACAATCATGTCGGCTCAGCGTGGGAAGGTTTAAGCTACGAGCGCCACTTGCACACACATCCAATATGTCTTTGGTTAGGAAGAGTTGTTTGAAGGTGCATTACTGCTGCCTGTGGGTTCCTTTCTCTTTAAGTTCACAGTGGGTTCTGCAAGCCATTGGGCCTTAACTCTCTCCATGTGGTGCTCTGCTTTGCTCCGAAGGCACAAACTGTAATGGGCATTAAGTGCACGGCGGTGTTTGTGTTTGGTTACCTCTGGCAGCAAAACTGGACGTCCTGCAGAGAAAATGGCTGCCATTTCAACATCTCTCAGAAATAACAGGCCGTGTTTAAGAGCAGATATCAATGGCATACGGCGACCTGGTATTATTAGGTGAGCTAAGAAAAAGCTATGGCACCTGGGGGAGAAATACAAACACACGTTAAAAAAATATTGTTTGAATATAAAACCCTTTGGCGATGAATGGGCCCAGTGCTGGGTGTCAGGAAGTGCACCCATCATAGTACTTATTATTATTACTTATAGTACTTATATATTATATACTTATATATTATTATTATTATATTATTCCTCATGTATAAAAGGATTTACAGAGATTATAGGGGTCAAAGCAGTTGCTTTCATGAAAATTTGCCTGCGGTCAGTTGCACCTAAAATTTTGGATTTTGGGTAATAAACTTTGCAGTGTGGGGAAAAAACCATGATGATTGTGTGTGAATTTGCACTTTGCTCATTGGGCTTGTGGTTGTGAATAATCCCCTTTATCTTATTCACATCAGTCCCTGCCCAGTAATATTCTGGCACCAAGTTAGGGTTGCCACCTTTCCCCGATGCTAACTCTGGGCAGGGCAGTGACATTGTGGGGGGCGGATCGGTGACGTTGCAAGGCGGACTATTGTCCGTGGGAGGAGCTATGACATAGTAATCACCAATTGGCTAATCACTTCATCAATCTTAGGGAATCCTGAGATTTACAGCCCCGAAAATCAGGCTGTCCGGGTCGAAACCAGACAGATGGCAACCCTACACCAAGCCCTTTGGCACAGTGCTATGGGCACAAGGGGACCCTGAATTTCCATCTGCCATTGTCCATGTCTGTCCCACCCACTGTTCCCTCTAATTCCTTCTCAGCTATATGTGAAAACAAATGATTTTGTGCACACATTTTAAACTTTTGTGCGCAGATTTTAAAAACTCAGAATTAATACACACAAAATTCTTTGTGCACACCACTGTTTGTTATGTACACTTGCCTCAAAATGTGTGAGCGCATGCGCAAGTGCACAACAGGGGAACAGACTCCCACCCACATGAAAATAAAAGGGATACCAGAAGATTTGACCCATGTGATGATCATTTTGACACGGGCAGAAGAACTTGCCTATATTACCATTGGCTTGGCCATAGGCAACCTGGTCAGCTAACCAGGCATGTTCCATAATGGAGGGGGAGGACAACGAAAGGGAAGGAGGAACTAGGAGTGGCAGAAGACCCTTAAACAGGCATCTGTCCAGGACCCCTACATCGTTGCACCATAGGCAGGTGCCTCTTCTACCTACCCCTATTTCTGGCCCTGCACTGGAGCATTGATGCTGAAATACAGCTCACTCTTAGTAAATGAGGCCCTTGATTGTGAAAAGAAGATCTGGTTGCTTTATACTAAATAGGAAGAGTGTGGCATCACACTGACCTCCCTTTGTGTCCATTTGACCTTGGAACTGGAGCCCCGAGTCCCTCCCGCAGTAATGGAGTTAAAGAAACTAAGTAGAGAAAAAAGGGAGGCAAGGAAATAACATATCGTCTCTTTTTGTGCGTTTCCCTGAAACATCAAACGAGCCCCACGCTCGCTTCTGAACGTGCAAATTCAAGGCTGCACATCCAGCCAGAGCAGATCAATGTTCAATAGTGCTCCCCGGCCGTCTCAGCTAACAAGCTCGATGATATAGCAGGAGGCAGCTATAATTGGGGATGCCTGGCAGGGGAACTTGCTATGTGAATTGGATTTTAGAAACCGCAGTAACAGAAAAAAAAATGGATGCAGTTTCTTTACGTTGAGAAGCGAGTCTGCCTTTGTACAATAGGAACAAATGGAAAAACACATCATTATGGAGCATTTTCAGAAATGGATTGTACCGTTCCGGGACGAGTGGTATTGAGCTCTGACTTACATCTGTATAATAACCCAAAAATGCCTGGGTGCCAATAAATGGGACCAATGAGCCGGCAGGTCAAATCCAATACCCATTTGATTTCTGGTTAGGAGCTAGAAGAGCGCGACACAATACAATCTAAATGGACACTTATTTACCGCAAATTGTGGAGGCTGAAATAAATGTCATACATTATACAGATACATCCCAAGAAGTCTACAAAACAGTCTTTCCACTAATTGTCCCTGAAATAAAGGTTGCAGTCCCGGCTCAATGGGAAGCCACGTAGAGCAGAGTTGGCAAACAGCACTTGTCCGCAACTGCCGCTTACCCATAAATATTCTATGTAAACCTCTTAGGCCATTGAGTTTGGACCCCACTTGTGTTTTATACCCCCTTCTCTTTTTAGATTGTAAGCTGTATGTATTACATAGTCTATATATGTCTGATGAAGCTTCAAAAAGGGGCCCAGACAGGACTGGCAGATAATTCTTACTTTTGCCTATGCTTTTGTGCCTTTATATGATCATGGAACTCCTTGGTACTTATAATAACCTTATATTTTACAATAGGGGGTGCATTATTCCATATATAATCTACAGGCTAATCATTATATAAATGGTTGGAAAGTATGGGGGTGGGGTGAAGAAACACTCTTGAAAATAATTTGGCATAATTAGATGTCTATGGATCCTGGTAAGTGATTTATACCTGGGCCTCCTTATTGCCTCCCATGTCCCCAGTCATCAGGAGTTTATAAATATAACACCCACCTCCACCCACAGACACTCACTGTTCTGTTTAAGGCAGGTGCAAATAAGAAGGAATGTTACCCCAAACAGAAGTAGCTCAATGCACAATAAACCATCAGCCGAAGGGAAGGTCACAGGTTGGAACACAAATAATTGACCCCACAAACTCCGTCCTGCCCATATCCATTCCTGACCTCCTAATCTCAAGGTCAGCAAGGTGCCCTCCAACACACCCAAGTATGAAATGACTTTCCCTTTGTGGGAGTCAGTGATGGGTGAAATCAGTTAAAAGGGAAAACAGTCAGATGAAAAGAATAAATAAGAACACAGGCGGCGGTTACTCGTGCACAACTAACGAAAGATTCTCTCAAGCATCAGTAACTTTTAATTTCCTCTTCTCTTTAGGATTCTTAAACACTGATGCAAGTCTTAAAAGACCCATATTATCTCTCCAAGGATAGCCATGCCATTTAGACACATTTTATTTTGGATTTCTAGCGGTATAAGAGTTTTCCCTCAGGCGGTTCCTAGATAGAGGGTCATTCTGAGCACAAGAAGGCTGAATTCTGAATGCAGAATGAAACCCCAGGTTGGCTGGCCCAGGAGCTCAGTACAGGTATGGGACCTATTACCCAGAATGCTCAGAACATGGTTTTTCACTTAATAGATATTCCTGTTAGTGATAGGCGAAGAATTTGCGAAAAGTCAATGGGCGTCAAAATTATTGACGTGAGCGTCAATTATGACGCAAGCGAAAATTTTGTCCAAATGCATTAAAGTTAATGGGCGTCCGAATCATTTTGTTGCCACTAATAAATGCCTGGCGAATACATTCGCCCATCACTACTTCCTGTCATTTGCCTCTTCATACTTTAAGGGGCCTATTTACTTAGTTCGAGTGAAGTAATAGAATAAAAAAAACTTTGAATTTCGAATTTTTTTTGGCTACTTCGACCATCGAATTGGCTACTTCGACCTTCGACTACGACTTCGAATAGAACGATTCAAACTAAAAAGCGTTCAACTATTCGACCATTCGATAGTCGAAGTACTGTCTCTTTAAAAAAAAACTTCGACCCCCTAGTTCGCCACCTAAAACCTACCGAAGTCAATGTTAGCCTATGGGGAAGGTCCCCATAGGCTTTCTAAGTATTTTTTGGTCGAAGAAAAATCTTTGATTGATGGATTAAAATCCTTCAAATCGAATCCTTCTAATCGAAACGATTTTTAGTTCGATCATTCGATCAAACTATTTGTGGTAAATCCTTCGACTTCGATATTCAAAGTTGAAGGACTTCCATTCGGCAGTCGAATATCGTGGGTTAATTAAGTCTACTAGAAAATTATTTAAACATTAAATGGGCTGGTTTTGCTTCCAATAAGGATTAATTATATCTTGGTTGGGATCAAGTACAAGTTACTGTTTTATTATAACAGAGAAGATGAAATCGTTTTTTAAAAATTTGGATTATTTGGATAAAATGGAGTCTTTCAGAGCTTTCTGGATAACAGATCCCATAACTGTATTCCAAACTGTGGGACTGGGTGAATTGGCACAAGTTGGGCACAATGGTGATAGCGGAAACTCGCCAAATGGCACAGATAGAATACTTAGCTACAGAGAATACTTAAAGGAGAACTAAGCCCTACAAATGAATATAGCTAAAAATGCCATATTTTATATACTGAACATACAGCATATAGTGTCAGTTTCTCAATAGCAGCAATGACCCAGGACTTTAAACTTTGTCACAGGGGGTCACCATCTTGGAAAGTGTCTGTGACACTCACATGCTCAGTGGGCTCTGAGCAGCTGTTGAGAAGCTAAGCTTAGGGGTCGTCACTAATTATTAAGCAGAAAATGAGGTTTGACTGTTTAATAAGCTGATGCTGCAGGGCTGATTATTAAATTCTGATGCTAATTGCACTGGTTTCTGTGCTGCCATGTAGTAATTATCTGTATTAATTACTAATCAGCCTTATATTGTGACATTTCTATTCTATGTGTACTGTATACAGGGCCGCAATTAGAAATCACAGGGCCCTGTACAACAAATTTTTTGGGCCCCTCCCGCCCACCCTCACACCCAAGCCCCACCCACCCTCACCCCATATCCTGCCCATTCCACATCACAGTTAAAAGACCACACATCGGCTCCTAAAAAAAATTAACCCCCCCCACACACACGTTATAAAAAGCTATTGATGGTCAGGGCCCCCTTATAAGTTAAAAAAAATTGGGGCCCCAAAAAAATGTAAAACAAAATTGATGACAAGGGCCCCTTACAAGTTAAAAAAAATTGGGTCCCCAAAAAAAAATGTAAAAATTGTTTTTAAATTTTTTAAAAAAAAAATAAAAAACATTGATGCCAAGGGCCCCTTACAAGTTAAAAAAAATTGGGTCCCCAAAAAAAATGTAAAAAAATATTTTTACATTTTAAAAAAAAAAAAACAAAAAACATTGGTGGCAAGGGCCCCTTACAAGTTAAAAAAAATTGGGTCCCCAAATTTTTTTTTAAAAAAATTAAAAATGGTGCCAGGGCCCCGCTTACAAGTTCCAAAAAAAATTTGGGCCCCCCAAAAATTTTTTTTTTAAAAAAAAAATTGGACTCAAGGCTTCATGACTTCAACTTCGCCTCCTTTCGTGACTTTGGGTCTTTTCTCGCTTCAGGACTTCAATTTCGGCTGTTTTCGTGACTTCGGGTCTTTTCGCCGCTTCGGGACTTTGGCTGTTTTCGGGACTTTGGCTGTTTTCGGGACTTTGGCTGTTTTCGGGACTTCGGGTCTTTTCGCCGATTCGAGACTTCGGCTATTCGGCTTTTCGACACTTCCGAATTCTGCAAACTGAGAAATAGCCGCACGGCTCAGGCGCTCGTAAGGGGGGCCCGGCAGTTTCAAAAATGCAGCACTGCCGGACCCCCCTTCAGGCCCGGGACACTTGTCCCCCCTGATGGCGGCCCTGCCTGTATATTGTGAGTGGGCCCCTAAGCTCAGTAAGTGACAGCAGCACAGAGCATGTGCAGTGAATCAGCAGAAAAGAAGATGGGGAGCTACTGGGGCATCTTTGGAGACACAGATCTTTACTGCTAAATGGCTGTGTTTGCCTTAGGCTGGTACAGAAGCACAAAATATAATGTACAACATTTCTACCTACTTCTTTAGTTAAGTGTTAGTTCTTATTTAAAGAAATTTCAAGGCAAGTCATTGGATGAGAGGCCTGTGTGCCCCTATGAGCACTAATATCCATACTGTATATACATGACACAGGTATCCACCATATCACTCATGTTCTAAGGGCAGCCTTAGGTCTATGGAACTCACAAAGGGGTGAAGGATGGACTTGCCTCCAGCGTCACTGCTCTCCGAGTGCAGAACAGGGGGATTTGTCTGACACACGGTGGCATTTTGACTGCTGCTATTTTCCTCCAGGTACTAAAGTATTTCATACCCACTGCAAGATTCATTTTCTGCAACTCTCTCTTGTTCTGAAACATATTTTAACTTAGTGACTTTGGTAAAAATCAAATCTCCGAGTTCACCTCAATCTGTGCAGAGAAGGGAGAGACGGTTCAGAGAGGGTTCTGTCCATTGTGCTCTAGTGGTTTTTGTTCTGCCTTCGTAGCACAGCAGGGTGGGGAGGGAAGACACCCCAGTGGCACCCAGTAAGGTGAAGATTAGCGAGGCTGAGCAGAACAAAAGCCCTTGGCCCGGCCCCAATCCACTCAAAACGTACCTTTTTGCCTCCTTCTGGTTATTATGCGATATGGCTCTGCCCCCTTTTACATCATGGTCCGCCCCATTTTACATCACGGCCCACCCTTTTGTTCCCGCCCCCACCAACGCCCAGTGGAAATTTTATTAAAAGGTGGTAACCATATGGGCTAATAGTATTACTTTTACTTTTATGAATTTTAGCAAGTGGGTGAAAAGCCAAAACTGCCTATACTGCTCCTCAATAATTTCGGGTGGCTCAGGCATTTCTCTGACAGCTAAAATACACTGTGGAAAACTGGCTCATGTGTCATTAGCCTCAATAAGCTTGTACAATAAACAATAAAGGCAGTGGGAACTTTAGGCTCAAATACATTATATACAATGAGAGGCAATAATGTATGGTACCCCAGACCCCCTTACCCTTCCAAAAAATCAGGTTTTCTGAAGGCTGGAAAAGATTTGAGCACTGCAGATATCACAATGAAGTCAGAAATCGTTTGCATTGCTTAAAGTGCAGAAAAAAAACACTGCTTTTTCCTGCTTGTGTGCTATTCTCATGCCTAGGGAGCACAACTTGGGTCGTATTGAAGTAGGGGAGAAACATTAGTCTCAATGCAGTTCCATCCTGAAGTGCTGGCTCCTTCTCAAAGCTCAGGCACAATGTACTGACATGGCTGCCTCCACACCAATATTACAGCTAAAAATAAATACATTTGTTGGTTCAATTATTACATTTTTAAATGGTAGAGTGAATTATTTGCAATACAAACAGTGTAATTTAGAAATTAAAAGTAAACCATAAAAATCATGACAGAATCCATTTAAAGCAGTTTTCATGCAGCAATTGCTATTGATCCAACATCCCAGTTGCTGCTGTCCCAAATCCTTCTTGCCTCATATCTCCTACAATGGGCGATCCCATCCTCTGGGAGACAGAAACAGTGTAGCATTCTATGGTTGTATTGAGTATTACTGAGCAATGCCTAGTTTCCCATCTGGGCAATTAAGCACTCGTCGTGAGTGTCAAATAAAGTACTTTGCTGGAAAGTTTTGTTGAATGCAGAAAAAATGTAACTGTTGGGGATCTTATTGGACCCCCCAGTCATTTATTTGCCCTTGTATTTATCAAAGGAGTGAATGTTTGCCCCAGCAGAGCCCAGTGGCATTGCCAGTCAAGATAAGATGTGTTTCTATTTGGCGGGAGGAGGACATATCTCAGCGAGCAAGGAGAGTGAAGACATTTATGCAATTATACCTGAATCACTGAGGAGGATAATTTCCAGACCCATCTCACTAATTGACCACATCGCTGGTTATTGTAACTAACAAGACCTGGATGGATTCTCAATTTAACACCTTGTGCACAAAAGGGAAAGTGCCTGCGAAGGGACACGCTCTGCGCTCTTTATAGATCAGGAGTAATACAGTATGTTAATCCCGCCAAGGCTGTCTTACTGCAAGGTCACCAGACCTGCTGCTGTTCCAACAAGGTGACTGCTTGTTTGGCCAATCACAATGCTCCAGCACTACAGCACTTTCTATCTAATACTGTCATCTACAACATTTACCGCTTCCACATTTCACCTTTACAGCTTTCCTTAATGTGATGTGCTTAAAGTGTGATGATGTTATATCAAGTCTACCTTTCTTAGAAATAACTAAGGTAGAATCACCAAAGGTTGTTAAGTGCCCCCTGTGATTATACTCTTGTGCCTTAGACCTTGGGCTGGTGTTGCTCTTCTTGCAAAAACTCACTGGCCCCGAGTACTTTTCTTCTCAACACTACTCTGCCATATTTTTCTGGTGGCTGATGAGCCTCTACACTGCCCTGGGTTTGTGCAGATATTCTATCTTGGTTTCTGCATGTGCAGATGAATGTTGGGGCAATAGAAGTGTATTGCAAAAGTCTCCAATGTCAGGGTCATATCTACCATGGAGACACCTGTGGTCCCATGCACAGATCACACAAAGTCATTACCTGCTCATTGAGTAGCCAATCATGAGAACCTCAAACAGCTCCCAGACACCCCAAAGCTGTTCTTATCTGGGTCCAGTTCCTGCACCTTAGCACAGTTCCTCAGAATAATAGTTTAGAAGCAAAATATTACATTGGAAATAGGGCAGGACGCCCACTATGTAGATGCCCTGTGAGCCTTTAGGACTGAAGGATCTGAGCACCTTTACATAGAGGAGTCATAATTTTATTGGGTGCAAGGATAGTGATTGGAACAGGGCCCAATGGGGTGCTAGGGCTAGTGCTATTTAAGATGCTCAATGGGCACTTGGAATTAGTGGGCAGGATTAGGGTAGTAGATCAGTGGTTTGTATAAACATGGAAGACAGTATTCTACTACTGTATATGTCTACAGTTGAAATATTTCTGCTAAATATCTTTTCTTCCTCTGTATAAGTTAAATGTTGCACTGTATATAATCCTTGTGAATATGTAGATGCTTTCAGCATTGCTTGTTAAGGCTATGACAATGCAAAATACCTATACAAGAACAGGGTACGGAAATGGGCCCCTCTCTGCTAAAAAACACAAATGCTAAAATTCAATCAACGCAAGCAGAATTCAGATGGAACCATGAAAGTTTCACTGTTTAATACGGGATCAACGCTGAGTCTGGCATTAGCGCTGCTTTGAAGGCGGGAGTTCTTCTGTTTGCTCTATGCAGATTATCATAGGCATTGTGTTGACGATAAGGTCTTTGTTACTCTACGGAGCCTGTGAGACAATCTTTTCACAAGTATTGTTTAGCATTTATTATATGGAATTTATAATTTTCCAACTAACATGCCATTAAAACCCATAATCCATCTTATTTTTGTTCAAATCTTTTTATTTTTTTCTGTGTTCCTTTCTTTCACACTGATATGAATAAAGTTAATCTCTGAACAGACAAAACAATTCAATTTCCTCCTTTTCCCCTTTTTAATTGTTACCGGTTTTGTATAAAAAGGTTAATTAAATGTGCCAAATATTGCTTTGTAAGAGGATTTTTTCATCATTGTATGGCATTCATTCTTTCCACGCTTCCCCCCATGTCTATTGTTCCAAGCTGTTTTCATCCCCCTTTCTTTTATATTCCATTTCTTCCCTGACTGTGCAGGAGCAATCAGCTTACATGTTTATTGCCTGTGTCATATCATGAGCAATACACCTGTTCCGTGTTCCACCGACACATCAAATCTCTTTTATCTCCGTAGTCATCTCTTTGTCTTCTTTTACTGCCGTGTGACCTCTGTCTTGTAGAGCTGAATCGTCAGATATACAGATAGAAACAATAGAATTCTACCTGTATCTGACGATTCAGCACTAACAATGGCCAATGTTCTGGTGCCTTTAAATCAATATTTTCTGGCCAGCCCAACCGATATCCAAGTCTTCTTCCAATATCAGTTGGCTTGTCTTCCACCATATACAATATTGTACGATATTTTTGGTGCATCTATGGCCACCTTTACACCTGCCAACAATTCCACGGTTCCCTTAATGTGATACATCTTCACATGCAAATGACTAGGATTGGACTCTATTGTCTTTATTGAGGCTGCCCGCAAGAAGTGATGTCATTTGCGCGTAAATGCAATAAAAAGAGCTGCAACTTGTATGTGATTTTCCAAAGCCAATGTTGTTGCACTTGTGTTGGTGGGCCCCTGGAATGAAGCTGGAATTCCTCATGATTTGAGTCTGAAAATTGTCTGAAGGGATTTTACCTGAAAATTGTACATAGTGATGAGCTGAGATTCAAGTGTTTTTAACATCAAGGGAAGGTTTAAGCCCCATCCCGGAGATACAACAAAGTTTCACGCGTGTAAAGCTCTGATCAGGAGAATAATAACCCAAGTTCTATCAGGTTGGCAGGCCTTTCAATAATATGGCTGGAGGTTAGCACAAAACTTTTGAATTTTGGATAGCACTGCAACATCTTCATATTCTTCATATTCTTGTTTGTTTAATTGGCCACATTGACCCTTTGTGAAGCTCAACAGAAGGTCAATGTGGACCTGGACAGTTGCTGTAATGGTCTGTAACAATTAAACAAATAAGACAATTTTAACCATATGAACATGTTACAGGGTATTGTCCAGAGTTCATAAGGTTGGCAGCCCTTGACACTTTTACTATAATGGAATCAACAGCTACCCTACCCAACTGTATCTATAGCATTTAATATAGTACAGCTGTTTTACTGTTCTACTTTATATCAATTTTATGCAAATACTTCTTGTCCTTTTCAATTCTAGTATCATCTCTGCTATGTTGTCTCCTAGAAGGGGATCTTTTTAGTAATATGGTCACCCAATGAAAATCACCTGAACGCAGTATCATAGACACACAGCAGTGTGGAACGTATAGTACTAATGATGGGAAGATGCCACCTGACTTTACTACTCGTCACTACTACTGTGTTCTCTTACTGTTTCACGATATCATCATGTGATGCCACAAGCCATGTCATGAGAACCTCTTCAGTTTGGGTAATTGTAATGATCTCCACCAGCCATTTTATTGGATCCTTTGAAGATTCTGTAACATACACGTATGGGACCTGTTATCCAGAATGCTCAGGACATGGAGTTTTCCGTAATTTGGATCTTCATACCTTAAGTCTACTAGAAAATCATGTAAAGAGTAAATAACCCCAAACAGAGAAAAAGGAAATCATAATAAAAATTTTGGATTATTTAGATAAAATTGAGTCTATGGGAGATGGCCTTTCTGTAATTCGGAGCTTTCTGGATAATAAGTTTCCAGTTAATCGACCCTATACCTGTATAAGCTTTACCACTCAATAGCAGGAGGGTGGGATTAAGGAGGATTGCAGGATGGGCTTTCTCTTCTTTACAGACACAGCACCTACCTATGTTCTCTGAGAATCTTTTGTGTCTCCAAAAAAATGCCTGCCCCAGAAAAAATGACACCTGAATGCAAAGAAACATTTCTTTACAAACACACAATAATTGTGCATGTGTGTAAGCAAGCAGTTGGCATCTGAAGCAACTACCTAGACTTTTGAGTACTTTTGATTAGATATCATTTAGGCTCCCTGCTTCTCTTGGGTCAGTGCTAGTTGCCATTCATCCATGGGTGAGACGAAAGTCCCTATAAACCAGTTTCATTGGCTCATTTATGAAATGACCCACATAGTTACATAATTAAATCAGGTTGAAAAAAGACAAAGTCCATCAAGTTCAACCCCTCCAAATGAAAACCCATCATCCATACACACACCCCTCCCTACTCTCAGATAAATTCTATATACCCATATCTATACTAACTTTAGTATCACAATAGCCTTTGATATTATGTCTGTCCAAAAAATCATCCAAGTCATTCTTAAAGGCATTAACAGAATCAGCATCACATCATCACCCAGCAGTGCATTCCACAACCTCACTGTCCTGACTGTGAAGAACCCCCTACGTTGCTTCAAATGAAAGTTCTTTTCTTCTAGTCTAAAGGGGTGGCCTCTGGTACGGTGATCCACTTTATGGGTAAAAAGGTCCCCTGCTATTTGTCTATAATGTCCTCTAATGTACTTGTAAAGTGTAATCATGTCCTCTCGCAAGCGCCTATTTTTCCAGAGAAAACAACCCCAACCTTGACAGTTTACCCTCATAATTGAAGTCTTCCATCCCTCTAACCAGTTTAGTTGCACTTAGTCTCTGCACTCTCTCCAGCTCATTTATATCCCTCTTAAGGACTGGAGTCTAAAACTGCACTGCATACTCCAGATGAGGCCTTACCAGGGACCTATAAAGAGGCATAATTATGTTTTCATCCCTTGAGTTAATGCCCTTTTTATGCAAGACAGAACTTTATTTGCTTTAGTAGCCACAGAATGACACTGCCCAGAATTAGAGATCTTTCTCATTTAAGGAAACTCCCAACACACTGCCATTTAGTGCATAACTTGCATTTATCAACATTGAACCTCATTTTCCAGTTTGCTGCCCATGTGGCCATCATAACTCAAAACAATGGGCCCTTTGCACTCTTGAACTGTGGTTTGCCTTAGAGGTGCCCCTTAGTGGGATGCACAGAGTGGTGCCACTCATAATGTGAATGCTGGGCAGTGGGGGCACCTAGTGCCAGCAAACCCTCTTCTAGTTATAAGTGGAGCAGTTCCTCTGTTACAGTGAAGAGCAACCAGGGATTCAGCACGTACAGGTTCCCCAGCCACCCATGACAGCAACCTCTGCTCTTCAACCATAACACAGTGAGCTGAGCTATACACTATTGGCTCCTCAATGTGGATCTATAAGTGGGCTGCACTTTATTCTTTGCCCTAGGCAGAAAAATAACTGGGACCACCTCGGAGTAACACAACGTCTCCTCAATCTGTCATGTTGTAACTCTCTTAAATTAAATCCCTGTCCTACAAGCAATTATTTAAGCAGATTCAGGGAAGGAAATCCAAAGACAAAATGAAATATGTCAGACTCACTTTACAGAATCCTTTTCAATAATATATGGAACATGATGGTAGAAAATGTCACAGAATTATTTTTCCTTAGTACAAGATTTCTCCAGATATGAGCTATTCAGATACAGAAGGGAAGACAAATGTGAGACAGTAAAGGGGTTCATAAAACTCAGTATAAAGGGAGGCTAAACTCACGCAGGTGATATGTAAAAGTAAGAGTGATGGTCATAACAAGGACAAGCTTGATAACTCACATTGGTTCCATTGATTAAAGGGGAAGTATATAGTCATTTAACAGATTAGGTCATCATGCCATGTGCTGCCATTTAGTAGTCAGAACATAGTGCTGAACTGAGACCTTTTTAAGAACTGTCCTTTTATTAAGGACTCAAAATGAGTTAATAGAACAGACATGCCTTCAATGCAGGACTAAAACTAGCCTTGGAAGGGCCAGAATTGGCAACTGATTGAGTTAGCATCTTATTGGTCTGTGTATGAGGTCAAGTGCATGACCTTTCTTACTTACTTGGTCAGATATCCGCTGTGAAGGCTGGAAAATTGCATCAGGCTGTGGATGTAGATCTCCCTTAATGGGAAAGCACAGGGTCACTAAGTGATTCCATTGTTGGCCTCAGTTTAACACAACACACACTAAGAGGTATATTTATCAAAGGGTGTTACAGATCACCACAGTCCTCTAGAGTGAAATTCTGCCACTCTCCATTCATTTCTATAGGATTTTAAAAAGAGTATTTATCAATGGGTGAAAGTGAAAGTCCATCCTTTGATAAATACGCCTTTCAAAATCCCATAGAAATGAATGAATCTTTCGCGAAGGATTCGTGGGTTCGGCCGAATCCAAAATAGTGGATTCGGTGCATCCCTAGCTAAAGCACATAGATGCTTGTGGAATAATGGCATAGAGCACCTAGTACAATGGGAAAATATGGAGGCTTAGACATGAAATCCTTGTACCAACTATATTATGACTTTTTTCATGGGGTGGGTCACCATTAAGTTAACTTTTAGGGGCCGATCCACCAAGGGTCGAATATCGAGGGTTAATTAACCCTCGATATTCGACTGGGAATTAAAATAGTTCGACTTCGAATATCGAAGTCGAAGGATTTTAGCGCAAATAGTTTGATCGAATATTCCTTTGATCGAATATTCCTTCGATCGAACGATTAAATCCTTCGAATCAAACGATTTGAAGGATTTAAATCCAACGATCGAAGAAATATCCTTCAATCAAAATAACTTAGGAAAGCCTAGGCTAACATTGAGTTCCGTAGCTTTTAGATGGCGAACTAGGGGGTTGAAGTTTTTTCTTAAAGGGACAGTACTTCGACTATCGAATGGTCGAATAGTCGAACGATTTTTAGTTTGATTCCTTCAATTCAAAGTCGAAGTAGTAGTCGAAGGTCGAAGTAGCCCATTCGATGGTCGAAGTAGCCCAAAAAACACTTTGAAATTCAACGTTTTTTTACTTCGAATCCTTCACTCGAAGTTAGTGAATCGGCCCCTTAATGTGTTATAGAATGGCTAATTCTAAGCAACTTTTCATCCGACCTTCATTGTTTTCTTTTTTATAATTTTTTAATTATTTGATTATTCTTACTCCATCCAGCTTTCAAATGGGGTCACTGACCCCATCTAAAAACAAATGCTCTATAAAGGAGAAGCAAACAAAACCTACCCTACATAGACCTCCATACCTCATCCCCCCAGCCTAGCTGCTACCCTGGGGCAAATGCCCCCAAAGTCTTTACTTACCCCTCGGTGTAGATTCTGCCCAGCGGAGCTCATGGGTGCCATCTTCAGGCGCTATAGTATTCTTCGGGGCTTCTCCCGGCGCTTCTGTGAATTTCAGCGCATGCGCAGTTGTCACGAATCAGAAAATTGCTCCAACTGCACATGCGCCTATACGGCATTTACTTCCCGAAGATTACCGAAAAGAAAAAGATGGTGCCCGTGAACTCCGCTGGACAGAATCTGCTAAGAGGGGTAAGTAAAGACTTAGGGGCATTTACCCAAGGTAGCAGCTAGGCTGGTGGGGTGGAGTAGGGAGGGAGGTCTATGTAGAGTAGGGTGGTAGGGTTTTTTTAACTTTAGGGTTTGCTTTTCCTTTAACGCTACATACATATTGTTGTTGCTACTTTTTATTACTTATCTTTCAATTTAGGTCCTCTCCTATTCATATTCCAGTTTCTTTTCAGTCTTAATCGATGCATGGTTGCTTGGGTAATATGGGCCATAGCAACCCGTTTGTTGAATTTGCAAACTGGAGAGCTGCTGAATAAAAAGCGAAATAACTCAAAAACCACAAATAATACAAAATGAAAAACAATTGCAAATTCTCTGATAACATTGCTTTCTACGTCATACTAAAATTTTATTTAAAGGTGAACAACCCCTTTAATGAAGGTTATAAAATAACACAGAATAGAATTTAGAAGTCCAATTAGAGGGGAGCTTTATCCAAACTGAATGGGGGAACTCTTGTAACAACATGACACCTAAAGAGGTTTATGGAGGGTGCTTTGGGTCAGTAGGGACAAGAATATTCCTTCTAAGTTCCAGCTATTCAATAGAGTAAGAAAAACTGTTATAGTTTAAGTGATTCCCCGGCACTTTACTGTCCATTGTATTAGGAATGGCACATGATTTACTCAAGTCAAAACCCATCGCTGTGATCACTCAGCCCGTCTTTGTGTAAAGCAGAGTCTGCAGCCGAGGGGTTTTCCTACAGAAGGCCACTTAAACCTTGAAAAATGGTGAGTACTTTAAACTTAAAAACATGTTGAAAAGAGAAAACAAATACAAAAGAATAAGTTCTTCCACTTATAACAACTGACTTGGAGAGGAATAATATCTGGAATATTGATAGTAATTGTCTACTTACAGACATCAAAGCCAGAAGGCATTCAGACTGAAGAGTGGATGTTGACCTTTTTATTCATGGTAAAAATAATACAAAGCATTATATTTTGATGATACTTTCTGTGCAATACATAGAATTATTGTTGTCTTGATGGTAACTTGTGAGGTTTCCATGGTGCTCTTAGTAATACATCTACTTTAACCTAAGTCAAAAAATGTCACTTGATTGCTTCTCGGGGATGAATCAGAAGGATGTAAAAATAAGGCAAAAACATTTGTTAAGAGAATTAAATGATGGGGATCAGTCATTGTAATTAGGATCGACAGTGGGTGCTGATCAAGACAAAGTAGCAAAGCAGGTTCTGTGCAATGGACCGGTTTCCCCATTCTTACCTGGTTTGCCGGCAGTTCATCGCTGTGCAAATACTGTAAACCTGAATGTGTATCGTTATTTAACAAGTATGGGATCCATTATGTAAAAACCCAGTATCCAGAAAGCTCCAAATTATGGGAAGGCTATCTCTCATAGACTCCATTTTAAGCAAATAATTCAGATTTTTAAAATGATTCCTTTTTTTTCTGTAAAAATAAAACAGTACCTTGTACTTGATTCTTATTGAGATATAATGAATTCATATTGGAGGAGGCACTATCCTATTGGGTTTTAAAGTATGGGGGGTCCAAATTACACAAATACCTCTTATCCAGAAGACTCGAGGTCCTGAGCATTCTGGATAATAGGTCCCATACCTGTATATGTAAATATTATTAGTAATTCCTACAGTGAAAGGGATCACAACATTGCAATTCATGTAGCGTTGGACCGAATGGGGGTCCTGGTCCACCAGAGCTGCCGCATTAGGGGCCCACACACCCCCAGCCCCCAGCTGCAACATCAATCCACCCCTACCCCATTGGGGAGGTCTCAAAGAGTAGCTCAGGCCTGTGGGGATCGGGTTTAGGTTGGTGGGACCCATGGACTGGGCTGTATCCCACTCGCCCAGTCCCTGCATTCATGATGTTCTGAGAAGCAGTTATTCATAGTAAATCCATTAAAAAAAAGATAACTCTAAGATTTTGGTGATATCTTGTTTTCACTTAGTAATGCATATTATTTCATAGACAGGCCATGTTTAGGCTAGACAGTAATACTTGTGATGGACAAAAGTATATAAAAAAAACCCTTCCAGTTATTTGACACAGGGGCCACTACATCATACAATGATATTTTTGACAGTTCTGTGCTTCCTACTTTGTGACAGTTTGGGGAGGCCTTTTTTTAAATTATCAGGATAATAACCATGTACACAAGGTAATGTCCATACAGAACAAGTTTGCTGAGATAGAAAGAATTTTTACTGGCCTGAGCCATGATCGAACCCATCTGCAGGGGTGCTTCGCCAATGAGGCGAGTTGGGCGGCAGCGCCCCACTAGGTACCAGGGGCAGCAAAAATCCTGCTCCTGGTACTTTAAGAGGGAATTTCCTAGGGAGGGGGCAGCAGCAACTGCTGCCGCCTCAGGCATCGCAGGGGCCAGGATCGCTCCTGCCCATCTGAGCCCTGATGGACTGAATTGGAACATTGATGCAAGTCAGGCCTGATTCTAAACATCACTTCCCAAACTTTTATGTGTGAATAGAAGCAAATTTCACCAATAATGTTCCAACACTGAATGGTAAGCCTTCCCAGAAGCTTCAGAGGGTAAATGTCATATTAACGCCCTTGGTTTGGGAATTAGATATTGAACCACGTACCTTGGGGCCTACAGTGTAACAATGCATAGGATGGAGCTAAAGCAGTAAGTAGGATGTTCCTATAAACTAAATACTCCCAGTGTTCTTTCACTCTCACATTGGCCATTTATAGAACGTAACTATGGGGGGGCTTGTGGATGCACACCTGAGGCCAATTTCAAAAAGTTTAAAGCCCTGTCTAAGTAATTCAAGTAAATATGCAAGTGCATGTAATTTTGAAACATAAAATGCACATAAAAAAATAAAACAACTTAGGGACCGCCATCCGGGGTTTACCTTGACGTGGTATGGTGGCTTATCAATTTTATGATCATAACTTTGTAACAAAATAACCCCTGTTTTGGGTACATACGTATGCAATAGCATTTATTATACTAATATATATATATCATAAAGCCTTTAGAGTGCTCCCACAACCCCCCTGTTTTGATATTGTATATTTAGCCAGAAGCTGTGGCATAGCTTCAGTGGTTGTAGCACCCCATACCCCCCCTTTTAAACTAGTGGTGATCCTATGCTTTTAAAATTGGGCGTTTGTTTTGGGAATAGCTCTCTCTCCTTTAAAAGCCTGATTGCTGGCTGGGGAGGATTTAGCCCTCAGTAAAAAAACAGCGTTCAACGTACAGTACATTGATTACAGGTAATGCTAAAATGCACATAAAAAAAATAAAACAAGTTAGGGACCGCCATCCGGGGTTTACCTTGACGTGGTATGGTGGCTTATCAATTTTATGATCATAACTTTGTAACAAAATAACCCCTGTTTTGGGTACATATGCAATAGCATTTATTATACTAATATATATATCTTAAAGCCTTTAGAGTGCTCCCACAACCCCCCTGTTTTGATATCATTTATAGAACGTGTCTAGAGACTACAGTGTAGAACTGTATGTGGTGGGCATGAGGGACAAGGAGGGACAGGGTCAAGCATCCTGCTGTATGAAAGTCCCCTTCCTCTGCCCTTTCTGCAAATTTACCTTCAGTGCCTACCATAAATAAGCTGGGGATGGGGTGAGCACCAGGTAACTAATATGAAATCCAACAAGTCAAATCTATAACAACAAAACATTGTGTCATCACTATATGAGCTATTATTCTAAGCCTGCAACCCCCTAGCAGAGAAGGAACTTAGCTTATTGTGTATCACATCAGATATATGTTCACCCATATAGAAAGCTGGGATATCATAGCACATTCAGGGTTATGGCTTCCCTAAAATCCTTTTTAGCCCAGGGGCCAAATATGACCATGCTATAGCCCAATATCTATCAGTGTATGCACTCAGAGTATCAAAGTTCATATCCTTTAAATCCTGTATGTATTTCAGCATAAAGCTGCATAATAATGTGCAATAAATATCTAATGTCTAAAACACGATGAAACAATGCTCAGCATCACCTGTGAATAAAAGAACACAGGGCTATGAGCATGCAGCATGCAAATGACTATCTCACACATTTATGCTGTTAGTGAACATTTTTGCCTTCTGGGCAAAATGTAAAATTGTTGAATTAAACACTGGTTCGAAAAAAAAATGCTCATCTTCAACTGGTAATTGGAAATATAACCAAGGACTGGAAATCAGTAATATAAAAGGGGCAGGAGCTTCTGAAATGTCTTTTTAATGTTCCAATAAACAGTGGGGATGTCACACATCAAGTTTTGGGGGTGAGTGCCTCCTGATTTCCACTGAGTAACCCTGACAGCCACATGGATTAGGACATGCACTTTCCAAATAATAAATAAAGGCTTACAAATGGTATAAACGTTATTATTGACTCCTTATCTATGTATTCAGTACAACAATGGGGAAAATACAGGTTAATTTGCCCTGATACCCCCAAAGAGTAAAGCACAGGTTAACAAAATATTTTGTGCACAGTGCAACATAGGTGGAGGTCTCTATACTTCTTACTATTACACTTAGGGGCAGATTTACGATGGTTTGAATGGTAAATTCAAATTTTCACAATTTCAAGGTTAAAGCCAACAATAGTGAAAATTCGTCGGCATCAAAAATGGACGCCAGCGTCAAAAAAACGGTCACCGGCCTCAAAAACGGTCGCCGGTGTCAAAAACGAGACACCGGCGCCGCCACAAATTTGCCCATCACTAGCCACCAATTTGAATTTGAATTAGAAACCGAGATTTATCATCCCCTTACCCTGGAAGTAACTCGAATCACCACCTAAACCTGACGAGTTCATGTAGAAGTCAATGGCAGAGGTCCACTGACCTATTTGAAGAAGTTAATAACCTTCCTGACATTCAAGTTTTTTTCCGAGGAAAACTCGATTTGCATGTGCTCAAATTGGATTCGAGTTTTTTGCTCGGTAACATTCGTTAGAGTTTTAGCCGTTCGAGTTTTTTCATACATAAGCTGCCATTTGAGTTGTCAGTACATTCGAGTTTATTAGAGTAAAAAAAAAAAAACTCACATAAACTTGAAATTTTTGATCTTTGATAAATAACCCCCTTATTGTTTAGTATTGTACCTCCAAAAGCATCAACCGTGTTGTATTATATATATTTTGGGGTGTAGGACACAGGGCCGGAGCTATGCTGCGGCTCCATTATAAGGGCTCCTGGTACAATGGTTTTAGTGAAGATGAATAGGAATGGGACTGCATAGAAAAAACAAGTAGCTATAATATATATATATATATATATATATATATATATATATATATCACCCTTGCACCAAACACCAGCATTAATATATAGATATATCTCTTCAGGATTAATATGTTTGCTATTTGCTGGGGTCACTGACCCTGCCAGCATTTCAAATCCCAGCCTGGAGATGCAAAAAGGACAGCTAAGAAACAACAGAAAGAAAACAGATGAAGACAAATGACAATATTCTCACCATCTCCATCATGTCAAATGTTAATTTAAAGGGAAACCACAATTTTAATTGTCCAATATGCAATATAAAATTTTTTAAGTGTAATATTATTTTTTCGCCTTTTTATTGAGTACAGGGACTGCGCATCTGTTATCTGCAAGTGCATTTGATTTTTAAAAATGATAAATAAAATACTCAGCAGCACATTGCCACATACCCTCTCTGTAACTAATTCACTGTCGCTGTGGGCAAGCCAGGGAATGGAACACAGAGCAAACACTCTATATTCAGTATTAGCAGGCACATATCATCTGAATGGGAAGGGTTTATCTGTGCATGAACAGCAGCACTTGTGTGTTCCTCCTGTGTTATTTACTCACTGTATTGTTTGCCTGTTATCTCTACCTCTATTATCTTTATTGTTATATTGTATGGCTTGTTACTGAATCTTTCAGGCTGATAGTGGGTTGTCATTGTGGCCAGACTTTATTATAATACTTATTTTCCATGTATATTCCACTGTACTTTACAGAGTTTATACATCATTCTCATCAGTCCTTGTCCCAGTGGAGCTTACACTCTAAAGTCCCCTAACATTCACTCACCAGGGGATATTTAATCAGGAGTCAAATAGGAGGCCCATTTATCAACATTCTCATTTTAGTGGATTTAGAGGTTTTTGTTAACCACAACTAAACTGATTTTTTCTAAAACCTATAAATGGCATGTCATTTATTAAAAGGTCCGAATATAAAAAGCAGAATGAAAAAGAAACAAACACTGAATGTTGCTCTAAAAAATACGAAAACCTCTAAAAATGTATTTTTTTTTATACAATTACTAGTGAAAAAAACAAAGAAAGAAAAGCCGATGGCACTGTTAGTAACATTGCCAGTTAAATCATTCCACTCCTTTAGTGGATGAGCCTTAAATTCTTACTGGTTGGAATGCACACTCTGCAGTTATTTTGGGCCAAGACTGGGTTTATTTCTAACAATAAATAAAAATAGTTGGCCTGGATAGCAGCTGGGAAAGGAGGTATTTATGCCATCGCTTTCTCATGGTCGCTGACTCCCACCTCGGAGCCCGGAGAGACAATCTACTGCCCCATTTAACTGCAACTGAATGAATGCAGCACTGTTATGTTTTAGGTAGTCGAGGATGAGTAGAGTATAACAGTGCCACTACAATTCCCAGGATGCATTTGAGCTACAGAACAGATGAAAAGTTCAGGAAGCTCTTCCTAAATGCCAGCTCTGCCCGTAGCTTGTGCCAAGCCAGGCCTGGTGCCAGGAGGAGGCTGCCAGCAGACTCAGACATAATGTACATCCGTGATCTCTGGGGTGCCATCATTGGGTGCAGCTGCTGCCTGAGCCGGAGAATTTGTCACATCCCGTGTGGTACTAAAGACTCGTCTCCCTGACACATCCCTTTGATTTCTGGTACTCGCACAGCACAGCAGATGGAGCAGTCAGATACCATTTGGTCTCTTCATTAATATCAGTAACCAGATTAGTGAATGGCACATGACTATGGTCTATAGAACTCAGCAGTGAGCCCTGTCTGTTCTAGAGAACTTACATATATAACCTCCTGCTGTTCTAGTGTCCCCTCTGCCTGCAGTCTAGAACACTGACATCTGCCTCCAATCTTGGACTTTTCTAGACTCAGATTTAACCCTTCTTTCACGCAACTACCATAAAGAATATTCTGACTTTTAAAAGAGCTCAAAATACACCAAAGTTGTTTATTTAAAGGGGACCTGTCACCCAGTTTTTTGTTTTTTATTTAAACAGCCATACCTGTGAGAAACATGACAGCTATCAATCTTATATTGCCTGCCTAAAGCATAAATGATTTATATCATGTATATAGAGCAAATTAAGTTTATTTTGCTTGACTTGGATTTGGAATTATTTCTTTGAGTGACAGGTACCCTTTAAAAAAGGAGTCTATATAACTGTGGGGGCATACAAGTGCTGGGATTAAAGATAAGGGTGCTAGTGGTGCTGCACCAATGAGGCGAGTTTCTCAACTCAACCAGATTCGGACTGGGATGCCATGGGCCCACCAGAAAACCTTACGATGAGGGCCCACTTTCCAAACTACTATACCTCCTCTCCTTACTCAACCTCTTTATTCTCCTAGTCTCTTTTCTCTACATACTATACTATATTCTTCCATTATGAAGCCTCTTTGTTCTCATAAAGAAATAGGGAATGACCATGAAATAGGCCAAATGATTAGAAGCAAGAGGCCCACTGACCCCTGGGCCCACCGGGAGTTTTCCTGGTATCCCGTTGGGCCAGTCCAACACTGATATTCACCCCACTGGTTACCAGGGGCGGCTCCTGATAACTTTAAGAAACAAATTTCTGCTTTACAAAACCAGAAATATGTCTCTTCTAGCGCAGAGAGTGAAATTTAGCTTCTCTGTGCTATGGTTGTGCACCAACGGACCCCCGCTGGACATTTTCCCGCACCAAAAAAGGTGCTGGGGGAGCACGTAAAGTGCAATTTCAGAGGAAATTATCATGTTTTTTGCCCAACGCTGCACCTAGTTTCCCTAGAATTTATTTGCCATTGCAATGCGGGCGCTGAATTGAATGGAATTGTGCTGCATCCAGTGCAAGTGAGTCTGTTTCATAAAAATAGATGGAGCTGTGCATGTGCTAGGTTATAATTGGGCATCATTTTCGGTGTGCGAATGACGTCTGTGCCAGATTCTTTAGGTGCAATCGCGCTGCGGTGATTGACACAGGCTGCTGAAACTCTGCAGAACCAGGAAGTGGTTTCTTAACAGGAAGTTAGACAAAGATAGTGTTTTCATTTTATAAAGGTAACTAAAATAAGCTTTAATTGTAGTGTAATATGTAACGTAAGCTTTAGTTCCCCTTTAAGGGCTTTTACAGGCAGATGGGTTTTTATTCATGTGTTTGACATGAATATGTGATGTGGATTTGAGCGCACCTAACTACATGAGTTTATCAATTTACTTTATCTGTGCCTATGATGTTCAGATCTGCCTTTAAAGGAGAAGGAAAGCTAGCAAAGCAGTTTATTGCCAATAGATTAGCTACAATAGTGCAAGTTATAACACTATTTATTCGGTGGAATGCTTTAGAAACTCTCTCGGTTTGTTTGGGATAGCAGCTGCCATATTTTCTTGGTGTGACATCACTTCCTGCCTGAGTTCCCTGCTCACTCATAGCTCTGGGCTCAAATTACAGCAGGGAGGGGGAGAGGAGCAAACTGAGCATGCTCAAGGCCGTGCCCTGGAGGTTTAAGATGAAAACAGGAAGTCTGATACAGAAGCCCATGTGTACACTAAAGAAGGAAAGAAATGTGGTGTTTCTTTTGACAGAGGACTCCGATCAGCATTATTTTGAAGGTTTACTGGTGTATTTATATAGACCTTTCTGATAAAACTTACTTAATTTTAGCCTTTCCTTCTCCTTTAAGCTTTGTTGCTTTCATTTTATTTTCAAGCACAACATGCTGCATTTTTATGGCCATGTCTAGGACAACAACTGTAGTGTGACAGTCCTCAGGTAAGTTTCTCACCTGGGCCACCATAGTACCTCGTACATCCTAGAAATTAAAACACTTGCTGGAAACTTTGATAAACTTGTAATACCCTTCAGTTATACCCCTGACCTGCCCACTTAGGCCTCCATTAGGTTTTGCACTTGGCCACTGTACTTGCTGGCAAATTTGTAATAATAATAATGCCAGTGATTCACCCCTAATCCACCCCAGTGCCTAGGAAAATCTTACCTTTTGTTTTTCCGATTCCTCTGAATTCTTGTTATTATTATCACACACAAGTCCGCGCACAAAGGTGGGATGGGGCAATGTGGCTGGCTTGGCAACAGCCTGTAGACATCAGAATGCCATTGCTTCGTCTAAAAACATAATCACCCCACCCACTGACACCATGACCATGCCCCCATCAAGACCCGCTCGGTATTATACAATGGAAATGGTTGTAACCCTAGCCTGATCCACCCCAATCTTATCCCTTTTTCCATATAAAATTGTTCTAGATACACCAGTGATCCCCAACCAGTGGATCATGAGTAACATGTTGCTTAAAACCCCTTGCTCCCAGTGGCCTCAAAGCAGGTGCTTATTTTTTCATTCCAGGCTTGGGGGCAAGTTGTGGTTACATAAAAACCAGACGTACTGGCAAACAGAGCCTCCTGTAGGCTGCCAGTCCACATAGGGGCTACCAATAGCCAATCACAGCCCTAATTTGGCACCCCAGGGTCTTTTTTTCATGCTTATGTTGCTCCCCAATAATGATAGGCGAATTTATTTGCCAGGCGTAAATTCGGGAGAAATTCGCCCTTCGCTGCTCACCAACTCTTTTTTACATTTGATTGTGACTCATGGGTAAAAAAAAGTTGGGGAGCCCCGCATTACACCATCATACCACCCCTGCCCTTTATGTCACTGCCTGGTTAGAAATTACATAAAATGTGGCAACGCTAACCTCTGATGCCTGTATGGGAAAAAAAGCTTGGAAAATAGATAAAATATATTATATAATATTATATTAGAGAAATGCGTGCAGAATGTGCTTGTGTTCATATAATACATATAAAGGCAATATAATTGACATTTGAACAGACAACCAAATGCCGTAGCCGGGGATATTTTAAAAAAAACCCTGTTCTGAAGTCATGAAATAGGTAAGAATTACAAGTACGTTATTCTGCTTTAAACCTAATTAAAAATACGGTCCGGTGTTTTTCTTTCCCCTTTTATATCCGATTACTTGTTTGCTAATGTCGGTGAGAGTCACATCTATGTTCTGCCACAAAGGGATAATAAACACGATTTTCCCTATTACATATACCCCCAGCACACAATTTCATACAGCCGCACGCCGCTTTGGTTTGCTTTAATTGAATTGCTTTGATTTCTTTCTTATATTTACGGCAACTCATTAATATGCATATAACTTATTAACCAAACACACATTCTGGAGCATTAGATAGCTGCTACTGTGGTGGGCCCTGGGCTATGATCACATCCCTGCCCTCTATATAATGCATCATTGCTGTTCTTCATTTCCTATGTAAATATCAGCCTGCACATAAACAAACATTATTCCACGTGCTGGAAATCACTCTGCAGAACGTTAGAACTCAAGAGCGGGACTGTACATTATATATATCAATATGCAAATGAAAATAAAAAAGGATGCCAAAGGGTAAATTGCTGGGAATTAGGCACATATTACTTTGGGGGCTATGTAATAACACGAGTTAAGAGTGTCCCGGCTCAGTTAAGCATAGCAATCAATCATTTGTTAGCTTTCATTATCCCAACTGTATAATAGCTAACTGCTCATTGGTTGCTATGGGTTACTGGACTGGGACATAACTTTAACCTGGGAATGAAACCAGCCGGACTGAATTTGGGGCGGGGTACCTCTTTGACTTTCAAATGCTCTTTAAACACATAGAAAATGCTTTTAATTTGTATAACATGGTATACTGTATACAGGGACAGGATCAAGTACAAGGTACTGTGTTATTATTACAGAGAAAATTTTTAAAAAATTGTAATTATTTTATTAAAATTGAGTCTGGATAATGGGTTTCCAGATAACAGATCCCATACCTGTACAGCAGGGATCCCCAACCTTTTGTACCCGTGAGCAACATTCAGAAGTAAAAGGAGTTGAGGAGCAACACTAGCATGAAAACTGTTTTTGGGGTGCCAAATAAGTGCTGTGATCGGCCATTTGTAGCCCCATGTGGATTGTAAACCTACATTGAGGCTCTGTTTGGCAGTGCTCCTGGTTTTTATACAACCAAAACTTGCCTCCAAGCCTCAAATTCAAAAATAATCTCCTGCTTTGAGGCCACTGGGAACAACATCCAAGGGGTTGGAGAACAACATGTTGCTCACGAGCTACTGGTTGGGGATCACTGCTGTACAGCTATGAGATCACTTATCCGGAAACATGTTATCCAGAAACCTCTGAATTACAAGAAGACCATTTCCCATATAGTTCATTTTATGCAAATAATTATAATATTATTTTAATGATTTACATTTCTCTGTAATAATAAAAACAGCCCCTTGTACTGGCATGAGACCTGTTATCCAGAATGCTCACAACCTGGGGGTTTCCAGATAATGTATCTTTCCATAGTTTGGATAGATTTTTAAGTCTACTAGAAAATCATGTAAACATGAAATAAACCCAATAGGCTGGTTTTGCTTCCAATAAGGATCAATTATGTCTTATTGGAATCAAGTACAAGCTACTGTTTTATTATTACAGAGAAAAAGGAAATCATTTTTAACTATTTGGATTATTTGATTATAATGGAGTCTGTAATTCAGAGCTTTCTAGATAATAGATTTCCGGATAACAGATACCTGTGCTTGATAGTAACTAAGCTGCATGAATCCATATTGGTAACAAAACAATCCTGCTAGGTTTATTTCATGATTTACAGCAGACTTAATTTTTGGAGATCCAAATTAAGCTCCCTTATCCCAAGCAATCTGGATAATAGATTCCATAACTGCATATCAATTATGTCAATCTCGTGGCCCTCCAGAAAGCCAGTGGGGATGGATAAAGGGGAACAGATGTGGAATATGTGGATGAAGAATATACTGTAGCAAAGAAAGAAAGGGAAAGTGAGTGAGGTAGGACAATGGCAAAATAAAAAAAGGGGGTGCAAATAAAAATAGAGATGAGTAATCAATAGGGATATGCAATACAAGAGAAAGAAAAAGAAAAGAGTAAGGGAGAGAATGAAGGTAATGACCAGTCCTGTGTTAGTATAATAAAAACCATTCAACAAACAGTCTCTAATGCTAAAAAAACAGCCTTTCAAGTGTGTTAGGATGGCAGAAAACACTCAGCCGATGACAGTTGGTATGGATAATGAAGTTGGTATGGATAGACTGGTGAGGCTTAAGCGGGACCAAACAGCTCACAGTTTTGGGACGAGACACAGAGAGCTTCATTTATAGATTTATTCTCTTTGCGACGTTGCTGCCTTTGTAATGGCTTCTGCTTTTTTCTCTCTCTCTCTTTTTTGTGAAGCAGCTCCGTCACATACAGCTGTCAAGGTCTGGGGATCCAAGAACACTGAGATGTGAGTCTTTTAGACAGAACAAAAAAATGACATTTTGATAGAATTCTGACTTCAAGGATTGAGGCTGCATTGACATATATCAAGGTGTTTTGGGGGGGAAAAGAGGAGCCTGTCTGTGAGACTGCTTTCCTAAATTGTGACTGCTGTGTATCTGAGACAGCTCCTAGTGAGCGGAGGCAGAAAATGAGTCTTTAAGTTCTCTGATCAATACTTAAGACTTACTTCAAGTTAGCCTAGGATCCATTAGTCAACCCTGAAAAACTAGCTGTCTTCAAGTAAGACTGCCTTCCACTGAGTGAGACTAACTAGTTTGCATTGAGTAAGCCTTCCACTGAGTGAGACTAATAAGCTCACCTTCCACTGAGTGGCACTAACAAGCTTGCATTGAGTAAGCCTTCCACTGAGTGAGACTAATAAGCTCGCCTTCCACTGAGTGAGACTAACTAGCTTAAAAAAAGCCTATGATTAAGTGTTTATGACACGAAACACATAAGGCTGTGGACACAATAAACTTTCTTCACTTTGAACTATTTGCCTGGATGAAGTTTGACTTCATTGAATTCCTGCTCCAAAAAGGGTTTTCGGTTTGTCCGCTCCCTGTGCTGAGGGCTTAGGGCTGTGCACCTGGACCTCTTCCTTCTTGCGGTGTTATTTCTTTCTACGCTGAGACCCTAATATCTTAGATTTATTATAGACTAACTAGCTTGCATTGAGTGAGACTGACTTCCACTGAGTGAGACTAACTAGATTGCAGTGAATGAGACTGACTTCCACTAAGTGAGATTAACTAGCTTGCATTGAGTGAGACTGCCTTCAACTGAGTAGGACTCATTTCCATTGAGTGAGACTTGCTTTCATAGAGTGCGCCTAGATTCCACTGGGTGCAACATGAATCCAGAGTAGACTAGCGCTGATTGGTGACTAGTTTCCAAAGGGTGAGACTAGCTAGCGTACATTGAGTGAGACTGCCTTTAAATGAGTAGGACTTACTTCCATTGCGACTAGCTTCCATGAAGTGTGAGTGGCTTCCATAGAGTGTGCTCAGCTTCCACTGGGTGCAACTAGTATCCACTGAACAAGACTAGCTTTGACTGGTGAGACAAGTTTGCAAAGAATGAGACTAACTTCCATTGGGTGCAACTAGCTTCCATTGAACTAGAGGAGCTTTGATTGGTAAGATTAGTTTACAGCAGTGATGGGCGAACTTTTTCCGTTTTGCTGAATTTTCCCGCAAAATTTCCAAAACGTGAAAAATTTGCATTGAAGTCAATGGGCGTCAAAATTGGAATGTGGAAAATGTGGAAATTCATCGTGAATTCGTGCCTGGCGAATTTAATCACCCATCACTAGTTTACAGTGAGGCCCTGGCTATACCCTGTTTAATAATAGGAAATTAGTTAATCTTTTCAAAGTTTCTGCTCGTAAAAAAAATTTAGGCCAGTTTCCTCTGGAGGAAACCTACTCTACTATACAACTAGCTCCTAGTTATTAAGAACCCCTACTTATGAGCTGGGCTAAGAGGTAGAACAAATACAGTTCTCAGTAATTACCATATAAAGCAGACACATTCACATTTTAGTTTCAATCAGATTCTACAGTGTGTGAATGGTCGGCTTGTACCTGTTGGTGGCGCTAACTGCTGAGAGTCGAAGGGAAAATGCTTCATGTGGGCAAATGTGCCAGACTTATATCTTCCTAATGAACTCCATGACTATCACATAGTTTCATGTGTTACTGGCACTTAAAAAGTTTGTTCACCATTAAATTAACTTTTAGTATGATGTAGAGAGTGATATTTTGAGACAGAATGCAATTGGTTTTTATTTTTTTTCATTTGTGGATATTGAGTTATTTAGATTTTTATGGAGCAGCTCTCCAATTTGCAATTTCAGCAATCTAGTTGCTAGGGTGCAAATTACCCGAGCAACCATGCATTGATTCGAATAAGAGCCTGGAATATGAATAGGAGAGGCCTGAAAAGAAAGATGAGTATTAAAAAGTCACAATAGCAACACATGTGTAGTCTAACAGAGCATTTGTTTTTAGGATGGGGTCAGTGACCCCCATTTGAAAGCGGAAAAGTCAAAAAACTATATAAAATAAATAAAAAACTATATAAAATAAATAATGAAGGCCAGTTAAAAAGTTGCTTAGAATTAGCCATTATAACATACTAAGGGCAGAGACAGACGAGAAGATTCGGGGAGATTAGTCGCCTGGCAACAAATCGTCACTTCTTCGGGCGATTAATATTACCGAACTGCCACCCTGCCAGATAGAGTCTAAATCGCCGGCGGGATGGCATCCCGAGTGCTTCAGAATTATAAGAAGGAAGAGGAACTCCAGCAGAATTACTGCAAATAAACTTTAATTCCGAGTGGTGGCATAAATCCCCTGCTTGCATTTGGACTCGGAGCGCTTCATTTCCGAAGTCGCCCAAAGTTTCCGCGTGAGGCAACTTCGGGCGACTTAAAAAAACCAAGTGCTCTGAGTGTCATCTGACGGGGAGGCAATTTATCGCCGGGCGACTAAATCTGCCCGAATCTTCTCGTCTGTCTCTGCCCTAAAAGTTAACCACCCCTTTAGTCCTTATTCTGTATGAGTCTGGCCAACATCCCCACTATTAACAAATGAATGAGGGACTTGATTGGATTGAATCTGAGTGATTAATGATATGTTGCAGGGAAAGAATACTTTGTAAGACAGCTGTGTTCACTGGGGATTACTATTGACAGTATTTGTCTGGCTGTTATATTCTCTGCACTGCTGGTTCTGACAATTGAAACAATGTAGCACGATCTAGCCGAACCAATTTGGAGGATAACTGACTCTGGATCTGAGACCCAGAGAACAGAAAGAGACAGACAGATATTGCATTCAATGCATAACTTTAAAGCAATTGAGTTTTTTTTAAAAAATGTTTCTAATAAAAGTATGTTTTCATAAATGTATATTGAATGACATTCTTATTATGCAGAAGTTCCCATGTAATGCTTTGTACCTGGAAGAGCTATTTAAGCAATGTATTACCTTTATGTTTATATCACCTTTTCAAAGTGTATCGTTGTTATGTTATGTGCCGGCAGAGTGATATTAAAGAATATATAACCCTATAACGAAGGATCAATAGTGGGAATTTAAGAGCTACAGGTGAAATCTGGGCCGTATATAGATAATTCAGTTTGGCCCTAGTGCTCAGCTGGTTCAGTGGATAATTGAGAACAGAACAGATTTGTAACATTGGGACACAACATTTATGACTTTAAATCAAATGGAAACTGCTGCTTTATGTGTCACAAATCTCCAGCCCTATTGCTGAACAAGGAGAATTGTGTGTTGTTGTTTAAAGCTGCTCATTTCTATGCACAGATAACGACTAAAAGGAGAATATAATAAAATGCATGTTCCTAGGTCTCTCCTGTGCTAAAAGGGTTTTAAAAATCAGTTTCCATGGCAACCAGATCAAACATTCAGTCTGATGAGTGATGGACCGCACTGGCCGTATTGCCCAGTAGATGGTGCTCTACCTCCTATTAGATCAAAGCTGAGCAGGAATTCCGCAGTTGGGATGCTGTTAATTTGACAGATCACCTAGAAGCAATGGCACAGGGATGAGTTGTGCTTCTCTGGGGTCTGATTTAAACCACTAATATGTGGACTGAGCTCAGCAGTCAAAACATTAATTCATATTTAACTGGAAAATGACACTTAAGAGGCCAAAAACCAGACTGAAGCAAAAGGTCAGGCTGGGAAGATGCCCTATGTCAGCACTAATGCCAGGCCCGGAATAAGAGACAGGGATCGACATTCAGCCGGGTTGCCACTGGCTAACAAATGCAAGGCTACTCTGTAGGCTTCCAATAGATAATATATGACCCATTAACTACCGGCCAGCTCAATTGATGTTAAAAGATTCTAGTAGAACATAGAACATAGCCCTGGACAGAAATATTATTACCCAGGATTAAATAAGTATTACAGGCTTGGTTCACCTTATCTTTTAATATGTTCCAGAATGGCTATTTCTAAGCAACTTTTCATCAGGCCTTCATTTTTTTGCTTTTTTATATTTTTTGAATTATTGGCTGTCTTCTTTAGACTCTGCAGCTTTCTAAAAAACAAATGCTCTGTAATGCTATGATAGTATAGTTTTTGCTACATATTTTTCCACTCATCTTTCTACTGAATAGGCTCTCTCCTATTCATATTCCAGTCTTGTATTCAAATCAATGCCTGGTTGCTAGGGGACTTTGGAATCTAGTAATCTAGTATTGGTGAAAGTGCACAACTGGATATAAAAAAGCAAAAAAAACCCGAAAAAACGAATAAAAAATGAAAACCAATTGCAGATTTTCTCCGTCATACTAAAAGTAAATTTAAAGGTGAGCAACCCCTTTATGACTACTTTGCCAATAACAGGTGCATTTACTTCCTTTATACTTATGGTATAAGTATTGCTACGCAATATGTTGGCGCTATATAAATACATGTTAATAATAATAATGGTACTAGACCAATCAGATTTCTGCTTGGGGGCTGTGGGTAGGGTTGCCACATTTCCTAAATGTTTTACTGGCTGGTGGGGGGGCGGAACAAAAAGGGGCTGAGTGTGACATCAAAGGGGATGGTCATGATGTAAAAGGGGCGGGGTCATGGCGCGGAGATTCCCAGACTGAGGACAAAAGCTAAGTTTACAGGGGATGGGGGGCGGGCCAAGGGGTCTTTTTAAGGATATTACAAATTTACCGGCAGCTACATTGCCAGTAAATTTGTAATACCGGCCCCGGCCTTGGCAAGCTGCAAAGTATTCCATAAATGCCCCTTGAAGTGACAAACCTAATGGCACAAGGAGGAATTCACATGTCCCCAGTATAGCCCTCACTGTATATGTTTTCTGTTCATTGATAATTCCATCTCTGCTCTACTTTGTACAGAGAGGTTCAGCACATCATTAAATGCAAAATATGTGACTCAGGTGCTGCCTACTGGAGCTGCATTCAAAACACAAGAAGAAATGAGTTCTTTACTTAACGCATATTAAAAGCAGGTCAGCGTTTCAGTCTGTTCCTAAGACCTTCCTCAAGACCATGACCTGCTTTTAATATGCGTTAAATAAAGAATATGAGATTTGTGTTTACCCTCATATATATATAGTGGATAATGTACCCCCTACTGTAATTTATAAAGATATTATAAGTCACCGAGGAGTTATGTGACCATATAAAAGCACGAGGCCGCAGGCCAAGTGCTTTTATACAGGTCACATAACTCCGAGGTGACTTCTGATATCTTATTAAATTACAGTAGGGGGTACATTATCCACTATATATATATGAGGGTAAACACAAATCTCATATTCTTTATTTAACAAATTTTTTCAAAATTTTGGTTGCATTTGGTCAGTTTCGGACACGCTGCATCAAATTCCGACGCAATGCATCAAGTTCCAACGCGATGCATCAAAATTCGGCGTCCTGGGGGCCCCTGCTATAAACGGCGCGTTCTGACATCAGAGGATAATAATTTACAGTCTGGTCCCATAGGGAAATGACTGTGAATTATATATACACACAATGAAATGCAGCTTATCCCCTACCTTATTGGGTGCACGTGGTCAGGCTCAGGGAGCTATATGTTGGAGTGCTGTGGTAACCTGTGTAATTTGTATATATATATATAATGCACGGGACCTGGGGTTTTCCAGATAAGGAATATTTCCGTAATTTGGATCTCCATAACTCAAATCTACTAAAAGATAATTTGAACAATAAATTGTATTGCCTTCAATAAAGATTAATTATATCTTAGTTGGCATCAAGTACAAGCTATTGTTTTATTATTACTGAGAAAAAGGAAATCATTTAAAAAAAATTTAATTCATTGTTTATAATAGATTCTATGGGAGATGGCCTTCCTGTATTTTGGAGCTTTCTGGATAATGGGTTTTTGGATAATGAATCCCATACACATTATTAAAGGATGGGTCTGAAGATTTTTAACCTGCACTCGCTCAACCCTAACGCATTCCTTGCCAACCCACTTACGGAATTGAGTTCTCTGTGACCAGCTTGCTCAGGTGATGTCACAAATAGGTTGGGTTAGCATGGTGACATCATTGGAAGGAACTGGCCTGGGGCAAGTGTGTCATCAAAGGATACTATACGTTTCATACACATGTTATATAACATAAATAATGTAGTTATAGAAATTCAATGCTAATAATCTGGATCTCCATGGTACATGAATATTTCAGTAATGCAGGATTATTGACTCTTTCATTCATCCCTAAGTATTCTAGCATATGTTCCTGCAAAAAATTCTACAAATATAAAGAAATTATGTAATTTATGTGTTGTATAAGTATATAAGGAATCCTAATTCTCCAATTCAGGTTGCACAATACAAATACTGATATGTAGGACCCCCCCATGGGGGACTATGTTCTATCTCTTAGCTGCTAAACTACTGCTACTAATCGCTGTATCTGAAGGGGAAGAAAAGCATTTATCCCAAAACTATTTTGCAGAAGTTACTGTTGTTTGGACCCCCGATCCCCCAATAAACTTCAGAAGTAAGCAGGATTCCCCAGCATTCCACAACACCAAGTAGTGATTTGAGGTTGCCCAGGAAAGTTATACTTTCCCTTTAAATCTTAGCATGTGATTTGGATTTAGTAGCAGGTGCCTGTGAGAACACTGTGTAACAAGTAGGAAAACAACTGCAAATCCTTTAACAAACTGCGGATCTGTCAAGAGTTCTTATTCAAGAGCTGCTTATACCGTGTTCCTGTTATAGGGATAATTCTTTAATAGGATGAGCAACAGGAGTAATAACAGGATTTAACTGCTGATGAGGTTGAAATCTTCATTAACTAGTAAATCCCATTAATACAGAATCTGCATGTTCACGTACAGCCTGGTGCCACAAAAAGATCTTTATTCCTTCACACTTTTAACTCGCTTTCCTGTGTTAATAGACCCTTGTACTGTACAGTAGAGCACCACATGCCTCCGTTATGTAGCAAGGAACCAAGACTTGTGGTACATACCCGGGAACCGAAATCTGGGTTATATCGTAGAGAGCTAAATCTTGTGTCATATAATAATGAATTGAAGACTGTGCTGAACAGTAGACAAACAGACCTTCTGTTATGAAGACGAGAAATAAAGGCTGGTAGAGAACCAGTAGAGAATCAAACCTTATGTTATATAGAGAAGAACTAAAGCCTGGGTTATACAGTAAAGAACCAAACATTCTATTATATAATATGGAACTGAAGACTGGGTTATACATACAGAACCAAACCTTCTGTTGTTAAAATTAAAAATAAAGGCTGGTAGAGAACAGTAGTGAACCAAACCTTATGTTATATATAGTGAAGAACTAAAGCCTGGGTTATACAATAAAGAACCAAATATTATATATTATGGAATAGAAGACTGGGTGATACTAAGAGAACCAAACCTTCTGTTATAAATATGAGAAGTAAAGGCTGGTAGAGAACCAGTAGAGAATCAAACCTTATGTTCTAGAGAGAAGAACTAAAGCCTGGGTTATACAGTAGAGAAGCAAACATTCTATTAACTATTATATAATAAAGAATAGAAGACTGAGTGATACTAAGAGAACCAAACTTCTGTTGTAAAAATGAGAAATAAAGGCTGGTAGAGAACAGTAGAGAACCAAATCTTATGTTATATAGCAAAGAACTGAAGCCTGGGTTATACAGTAGAGAACATTATATTATATAATATAGAATTGAAGACTGGGTGATAACTAGAGAACTAAACATAATATTATATAATATGAAATTGAAGACTGGGTTACACATAGAGAACCAAAGCTTCTTTTGTATAAATTAAAAATAAAGGCTGGTAGATAACTGCTAGAGAACCAAACCATGTGTTACATATATATAAATAAGTGTTGCCAGGGGTTGAGGATAGTTTAGTCTGCTACTAAGGACAGCTCTGCCTAGTAGAGATGAAGGTTTTGGAAAATGGTGTGCAACCAGTAGAGTTGGCACTTTATCCATTTAAAACAGGAAGCATTATATATGCATTTTGCTGGATTTTTTGGCAATTAATTTAGATGTAGGATTGTGCCATTCAGAATACAAATGTTATTTTTTGTCTGGTTTTGACAAGGGGAACCCAGTGGATCTATAGGGACCAGGAAGATATAGAGATTTAAAGGAAAAGTAGCCGAGTAAAACGCGTCGTTGCCAACGAGCGGATACAAGCAAGCCCAATAGTATATCAGGCTCTGTATGTGACAGGATGAATACATGGATTATATTAAGACCAGATGTGGATAAAAAAAATAGACAAGGCTGGGGTCAGAACAGGACACAATACCTTCATTATCTGAAGTGGATAATATGAATCTGGAAAGGGATCTCCAGAGAGGACACAGGTGCTGGTGATTAGGCCGGATCCTTGAGGAGGTTGAGGAGGAAGCCTGGAAAAGCCTCCAGCTGAAAAGCTGATCCTCTGGCTGGGCGACACATTAGTGCTGAGCCGCAGGGACCACAATCCAGGTCCTGTACTTCTCGACAAGACTATATAAATAATACAATAGGCTGCACATGTGAGATGCTGTCCTAGCGCTACCGAGAACTAACGTCTGCTTGTAGAGTTTTCTTTCTGTCCCTTGCTGCCTAATCAGGTGGCTGCCTATACCATTCACCAGCTGCTGGTCATATCATAGGTTTGTGATATATTATTAATAGTGATGGGCGAATTAGTCCCATTTCGCCAAAAAAACTGCGAATTTACAGCGAAATTGCAAAATGACAAAAAATAAGCGAACGCATTGAAGTCTATTTTTTTCCAAATACATTCAAGTCAACGAGCGTCCGAATCATTTTGAAGCGTAACAATTTTTATGTGTGTGACAGGACTATTCTGATGCGCACCCGACGTGGCAGATATTTTGCCGGCTAATTTTCGCCGCAGTTCAGTGAATTTATTCGCCGGTGGTGAAATGCTGAAATTCGCCGCACATTTGCGCCTGTCTAATTTATTACCCCATCACTAATTATTAATCATATGTGTATCATGCAAGTGCAATAAGTACAGACTCATGCTTTCTCCAGAATCTCCAAAAAAAAAGCTATTTTTCATCTATAGGCAAGGAGTTCTTGTGAAAAGCCCTGAATGGAGCACCATGGTGTTTGCTGAGTGAGAGCGTGGCACTGGGGTGCATTAGAGCAAGCCTGCTGTCAGCCAGGCACTGTGTGACACAATGTTGTTTTACAGAGAACTCTGGCTTCTTCCATGAGGTTATGTGCATAATAATACAGCACAGCTGCTAAATGCTGGTGAGTTTAATCCAATGGGGAGGTTCCGCTTTTTTGGCCTGGAAAAACAATAGGCCCCATGCTAGCAAATGTGCAATTCTCCAATCTTTTTCAAACATTCTAACAGGTCTATATTTAATTCCCTGCAGGGATATCTCCAACAGAATGTCTGTTTGGACTGCAGCACAACTCTGGGAGTGGGCTGTGTATAATGAAAAACCTAACCCTATACATTGGATAAAAGACAAAGGATTTAGAGATTTTCCAACCAATCAGCTTTTCATGAAGACAAATAACATTCGTTTATATGACTCTTCTGTGCTCTGCATTTTATTCCCCTTTCCATATACTGTAGTTTAATAAAGCAATATCACAATATATCAACTCCATTATAACAAGCCCCTTTCTGTATCTCACAGCCACAAGATGCAGAAAGTCTCATTCCATGAAAGGATGGTGAAATAGTAGTGACCATCAAGCTGTCAATCAGGACGCAGGAGAAGGCATAAAAATATTCATCTCACGCTGTGCACTGAGCTCTAAGCTCCCCGGTGTTAACACCTTCATGACTCTGCCTGGTTGTGTGGCCCCGTTATGAATGAGTTGGGAAGGTGTTAAAAATAAGCGTGAATCTGTTATTAATAGGCTCTGTAGAATGGAGGGATTGGTTTTCTTTCTTGTCACTCATTACTGTGCCGTTTCAGCAGACTATAGTAGTGAAGAATAGCTTAAATGCTTCCTATAAGCACAGTATCCCCGCTCTATCTGAAAAAAATGAATCAAAAGGCAGAGGACTCAATCAGGTCCATATAGATACACAGAAATAAATGTTTCATGATAGTTATTTCATCCTCATCAGCATTTGCACATTCCACCATCATCATCCCGTCAGTTCCAAATTGCACTTTTATCCATTTCATTAGATTAGTCCCATCTATAGCAAAACCTAATCTGAAAGTGTAATTATAGTCTCTGGTGTTCAGTATAGCAGCATGATGTATGCAGACTATCAAATCTACCATCGTACCAATCGTGGAAATTGCCACATTGTCCTGCGGTGGAAATGAGCCTGGGAACTTGTGGGGAACGTACTCCAGTTTATATGAAAACCATCATTAAAAGGCGTAAATCCATAAATAGCTTATATAGTGAATAAAGTACCCCTATTGTAAAATATAAGGATATTATGAGTAACATATTAACATAGTAAGTTAGGTTGAAAAAAGACACACGTCCATCATGTTCAACCTTTTAACTTTTTTTTTAACCTGCCTAACTGCCAGTTGATCCAGAGGAAGGCAAAATCCCATCTGAAGCCTCTCCAATTTGCCTCAGAGGGGGAAAAATTCCTTCCTGACTCCAAAATGGCAATCAGACCAGTCCCTGGATCAACTTGGACTATGAGCTATTTCCCATAACCCTGTATTCCCTCACTTGCTAAACACCATTCAACCCCTTCTTAAAGCTATCTAATGTATCAGCCCGTACCACTGATTCAGGGAGAGAATTCCACATCTTCACAGCTCTCACTGGGTGAGTCACAGAGGAGTTCCATGACCATATAAAAAAATTTATACAGGTCATGGAACTCTGAGGTTACTTCTAATATCCTCATATTTTCCAACAATAGGGTACTTTATTTATTATGATAAATTTAGTGAGTCATGTGACAAAAATTACATCACTATTTACCGTTTATAACTGATGACATCACTAGTCACCGTTTATAAGGCTATAATTTACAGGATATTCATGGCTGGGATAACGGATTCGGGCAGGGAGTGGGTCAGACCCTGCTGGCAGGACACTAGGAAAAAACCCGTTGGCCTCAGCCTTCATGGACCAGACCAGACCTCACCTGTCCAAACCCCCTTCTCCCACGATTACAGGCAGAAAGTTCTAGGGGAGGGGGGGTTGGACCCTTGAGTTTGCAAGGAGTACCCTAGGAAAAAAAAAAAAATATATATATATATATATATATATATATATATATTTATCTATATATAAATAAAACAAGGGAAAGTTGTGCTCACCATTAATTTTTAAAACCATTAGGGTGGGGGTGCAATGAGGCTGTGACCACAAAATACATATAGACAAATACAAGAGTCCTCTGCACTCAACCCATTATCAATATATTTAAGACAGAGACATTTTGTGCATACTGCTACTGAAAAATGCCTTACCCTTTAAACAAAACAGGGATTGTTTGTCCATATATTGCAATATATTTAAGCTGGCCAACTACATCAAAGTCATCCCATATCTGGCCAGTCCTATGCTATATATATATATATATATATATATATATATATATATATATATATATATATATATATATATATATATATTTGGACAATAAAAACACCACCTTCATATTTTGCTAACTGGCAGTTAATATTATTTTTATTTTTTGAATATAAAGAAATAAAAGGATAGGAGCTAAATTAAACTCTCAGTCGAGTCGTAATTATTTCATAAATCTGCACTGTGAAGAATTTAGCCTAATGCAGTAATCACACAGCACATACATCTCATAAGTTACGTTAAGAAACATGGACAAATATACAGAGTAGTGTATGTACAAACCCTAATAAGACATAATTATTATATAGTGCCTGTTACATCTTGTTAAACCATATTATATAATACGATCATCCATGTTTACACATCCTGATTACGGTAATTCCGAACCATGCTGGTGGCCACAGATGGGACCAGACACATTTGCTGTGCAGAAGATGATGCTGCATTATATCTTGGGCTCCTTTTGTGCCTCGAACTTGCAGACACAAAAAGGCTGCGAGTAATGTGCAATATCAAATGCAATTTGCATGCTTTTTTATCCATAATATACAGTTTTTTCCAGAATTCCAGTGTCACTTTTAACGCAAACAGTTAGTTCTTTTGACGTAATTGTGCTGCACTTACTAAAAGTGCATCCAATTCATGCAACTGCATGTATGCTTTGCTGAATATGGAGAAGTTGCACCAAATATTTCCGGAGTCTGCTTGATGTCATTCCCAGTGTTTGTAAATCATTTCTGGTGTTTGACATGCAATGACATTTACACCCAATTATTTTGGCACAACTGAACTGTATTGATAAACACAGGGTGCTGAGGGAACCCTGTAACTACCACCGGTCTGAAGGTGGGTCAATAGGTGCCAGGCCCGGACTGGCAATCTGTGGGTTCTGGCAAATGCCAGAGGGGCTGATGTAAAGTGCCATAGAAAGAGGGTTGTTTGGGCCTCTGTGTGGGCTGATTGGGCTTCTGTGTACCTGAAATGCCAGGGCCTATTTTAATTCTCAGTCCGGACCTGATAGGTGCAGCAGCACTCAATTTGGAACAGAAGGCAGAAAGATAGAGCTGCGCTTGCCTACTAAATGAGCCCTAGAGCCTTACAGTCAGAGGTCCTTCCATTCAAGACCAGTGCAATATTCTCTGTAAAAGTGTCAGGGTCTGGAGACTCATCAAGCAACCATTTAATTACCATGAGATCTTGCAAATAAATGGACCACTTGACCATCGCTAGACCTACACTTACAGTCCTCGAGAACATATCGGGGCACTGTCATTGAACAATTAACAAGGTTGTGTTAGATTCAATAGGACAAACCCAATGAGAAACCTGTAGGCAAGACAGAAACAATGAATACATTATTTACATTGACAATGATGTCTTAATATATTGCTATTATGCTATTACTACAGTTCACTAATTTACCACTACTTACTTTACCCTACTAATTCTTATTTAAAGGGGCTTTATTGGACAGAGTGGATGGCACCATTCTGTCTTAGAACATGGCTCACTCCTTGCTGAAAGCAATGGCTATTATTAGGAGTGAGCAATATTGTTTGTTGACATTCCTTTGTCCTGCCAACACCAGAGGCAAACTGCAAACCACAGTGTTTGACTGATCTAGAAGTGCCGCCTTTATATTGACACTGTAGTCTAAAGATGGCCATAGACATTGCAATTATGATCTTTTCAAGAACGCTTGCTCATTTCAATACACATGTGTAGAGCTGAATCATCAGATATACAGGTAGAAACAATAGAATTCTAAATGTATTTGATGGTTCAGCACTAACAATGGGCGATTTTCCGGTGCCTTTTTAAAGGTGCCCAATCAAAATTTTCCAGCCAGCTCGATCGACAAGTGACTGCTATCCAAGTCTTCTGCCGATATCAGTTGGCTTGTTTCCCACCATACATGCACAGAATATTGTATAAAACTTATTTTGTATGATATTATTGGTGCGTCTATGGCCACCTTAAGGGACAGATTCCCGAAGCGAAGTGGCTAACGCTAGCGTCAATTCGCTAGCATTACCGCCCACAGGGACTTTGCATCACTTCGCTAGCGAAGGAGATAGATGCTAGCTTTGCTTCCCACTCTAACTGCAGGTGAATTTCCGCTCTGGCGAATGGAGGCCATTCTTATAGTCATTAACTGAATCAGCATCACAACATCACCCGGCAGTACATTCCACAACCTCACTGTCCTGACTGTGAAGAACCCCCTACGTTGCTTCAAATGAAAGTTCTTTTCTTCTATTCTAAAGGGGAGGCCTCTGGTACGGTGATCCACTTTATGGGTAAAAAGGTCCCCTGCCATTTGTCTATAATGTCCTCTAATGTACTTGTAAAGTGTAATCATGTCCCCTCGCTAGTGCCTTTTTTCCAGAGAAAACAACCCCAACCATGACAGTCTACCCTCATAATTTAAGTCTTCCGTCCCTCTAACCAATTTAGTTGCACTCTCTCCAGCTCATTTATATGTTGATATCTGTAGCTCTATTTTGACCCCAATAGGCTCAATGCAGAATAAAGGTTACCTTCACTTGCCTCCTTGCGAGTGATGGGCGAATTTGTCCCGTTTCGTTTTGCGGAAAAATTCTTGAATTTCGCACATAATTCGCAAAACGGCAAAAAATCGTGAAATAGGAAAGTTCCCGAAAAAATCATGAAATTCAAACGTTTTCACTAAAAAATCTTAAAATTCGGACGTTTTCACTCAAAAATTACAAGGTTTTCACTAAAAAATCTTGAAATTTGAGGGATTTCACTAAAAAATTGTGAAATTTGAAGGTTTTCACTAGAAAATCGTGAAAATCTGAAATTGACACCGGCGAATTTTCACCAGCGAATATTCACAGGAGATTTGCGAATTTATTCGCTGGTGACGAAACGCTGGAATTCGCTGCAAATTCGTGCTAGGCGAATTTATTCGCCCATCACTACTCCTCTACACTAAAGTTTCACTTTTCCTAGTAAATATGGAAGTTCTGTGTTGAAGTCCAATATGTGTTTTGATGGCATGTACCTTAATCACATAGACATGGATGCTTCAAATTCTGCTACCTTCACATGATGGGCTCACACATGTAAATAGTATCGACAAGCTGCTGTGGGATTTCCCTTCATCGTCCCTACAATGTCAATCAGGCCTCCACCCAATGAAAAGGGCCTACCAAACATTATAGGCTCTACCACTTCCTCTATCATTGTAATTTTAGCATGGAAGTTTTTTTGCCAGTGGCGTAACTATAGAAGAAGTAGACCCCGCGGTAGCAGTTGGGCCTGGGGAAACAGGGGGGCCTGCTTCCTCTATAGCTAATAAAACCCCTCCTCCTCCCCAGCTGCTCTCTTATCTGGGACGCAAGTTGGGTGGGGAGTGGGCGGAGAGATTACGGGGTGGAGGAGAGATGTGGGCGGGGCAGAGACAGGGCATGGGCAGGGAAGAGGTGGGACATGGCCAGGTCATGGACGGGAGGATGTGCCAAGACCTTCTGAAGATTTTTATGCAGGTGGGCCTGGCGCACTCTAGTTATGCCACTGTTATGCCTTGTTAAAATGAAGTACCTCGTAGTAATAGAGCACATCATGAAAAGATTTTATGTATATGCGTATATATTGAAGCCTAAGAGATTGATTGTATCCTTGTCTCCTGGGAGATTGACTGGAACATTGTCTACTGGAAACCTGAATTCCTACATGAGCAAAAATCTCAAATGTCAAATGGACAAAAATGTCTCAGTCAAGATATTACTATCCACTATTCCCACTAATTAAAAATGATGCCAGATAATTTATCATTTATTGGTTTCTGTTAATGTTATAATAGATTTCTGCAGAGTTATAAGAAATGCTTATTATGAAACTTCAGTTACTGCCTTGAAGTAATGTTTGGAATTTTTGCATATGTGTGCTATCTAAAGTTTCTCTGACAACTTGATTTATTATTTTTTACTGTTTTGTAAAATAAGTCCCGTTGCTGATACCTCCAACCAATCAGATCCAATCGTATCAAACTGCCTCCCTGGAACTCTCTTTTTGTGTATTGTCTGGGGATGAGTGGATACCTGCCTCCCATTTTTTCCTATTGAAAGTCGAGAGAAAATATTGAACTTTTTCCAAAAGAAGCTAATTGTTGGTTTGTGCCCAACTCCTGACAATGCAGACAAATGTGATTTTTTATTTGAAAAAAACTAAACCAACACAGTTATGCTGTCCAAAAGTGGTTAAATCATGATTAGGAGATTATGCCAGTGAAGTTCTGCTTAACCCCAACACAAATATATGAGGGCCAGAAGTCTGCGCTCAGGTACCAGATGGCCGACTAGGCTACAGCAGGGACCTGTCATCACAGCTGATACACGACTAATTGCAAACACCCCAATTTGAAGCTTTTACAAGACAGGCTGATTGCCGGCTACATCGTGTAACTGCGCAGGTTACACTCCACGTGGCTGTTGCCATTTGCATATTGCAAGGGAAAGCAAATAGCCATGTTGGGCTGTCATTCACTTTCAGGAAAAAGACATATGCCTTTGCAATCTGCCTGGTGTGGGTGCTGGCAACAAAATGGTGCTTGCAGTGTGTTTTGTCTCTGTGAAGGGTTTTTGTTAGTAACTCATTGCTCTTAGTTCTTGCATTATTATGGCAAGAAGTTTCCCCTCTGCAGAACAAGGGATATATGTGAGTGGTTTCAACACAGTTACAAATTAAAGGGATACTGTCATGGGGGAAAACATTTTTTTCAAAATAAATTGGTTAATAGTGCTGCTCCAGCAGAATTCTGCACTGAAATCCATTTCTCAAAAGAGCAAACAGATTTTTTTATATTCAATTTTGAAATCTGACATGGGGCTAGACATATTGTCAATTTCCCAGCTGCCCCAAGTCATGTGACATGTGCTCTGAACTTCAATCACTCATTACTGCTGTACTGCAAGTTGGAGTGATTATCACCCCTCCCTTTTCCCCCCAGCAGCCAAACAAAAGAACAATGGGAAGGTAACCAGATAGCAGCTCCCTAACACAAGATAACAGCTGCCTGGTAGATCTAAGAACAACACTCAATAGTAAAAACCCATGTCTCACTGAGACACATCAGTTACATTGAGAAGGAAAAACAGCAGCCTGCCAGAAAGCATTTCTCTCCTAAAGTGCAGGCACAAGTCACATGACCAGGGGCAGCAGGGAAATTGACAAAATGTCTAGCCCCATGTCAGAATTCAAAATTGAATATAAAAAAATCTGTTTGCTCTTTTGAGAAATGGATTTCAGTGCAGAATTCTGCTGGAGCAGCACTATTAACTGTTTCATTTTGAAAAAAATATATATTTTTCCATGACAGTATCCCTTTAAATCCATTAAGGATCAGGGCACACGCTTAGATTCAGGGAGAATAGTCACCCTGCGACAAATCTCCTCTTCTTGGGGTGCGACTGATCTCCTCAAACTGCCTCTGCCGGCTAGAATGTAAATCGATGGTGGGAGACAACTTCGGGCGACTTTGGAAAACGAACTGCTCTGAGTGCATCCCATCAGCGATTTACATTCTAGCCGGTGGGAAGCAGTTCGGGGAGATTAGTCGCCCCGAAGAAGAGGAGATTTGTCACCGGGCAACTAATCTCCCCATATCTGATCCTGTGCCCTGATCCTAAAAGGGGATGTACACCCCTGCTGTTGTTTGTATTACATATAGGGGCAGATTTATTAAGGTTCAAGTTGTTTTTTTTCCATGAAAATTAGAGTTTTAAAGTTGTATTTTTTGGTCAAAACTCACATTTTTGGGTTAAAGAAAACCTTTAATATTCAAGAATTATTATACCTCAAACCTGGAAATAGCTCAAATCCGAAAATACACCAGCTAAAACCTTTTGAGATCAATGGAAGAGGTTGAAGTCAATGGAAGAGGTTCCTTGAATCATATGAGGCTGTTAGCCTGTTTGATGTTCAAGTTTTCTGTAGAGGGTTTTGCCCGAAAATGCGAATAATTAGAGCGAATTTTTCACTTTCCAAAGAAATGTTCAGTTATTTGTAAATGTAATTGAAAGACATATCTGACTTTCTCTTACTATTCACTGCTTGCCTGACTACAGAAATCAGACTCCTCCAGACAAAACTCCAATCCCAACAATACTTTGCTCGCTTCTATTATTTTCCTTCTCAGGTCTGGTAAAGGGATAGTTCACCTTTAGTTAAACCATAAATATTGTGAGAAGCAACATGTCTATATAAATACACCAGTAAACCCTCAAAATAATGCTGCTCTGAGTCCTCTGTCAAAAAAACAAACAAACATTTCTTTCCTTCTATTGTGTACACATGGGCTTCTGTATCAGACTTCCTGTGTTCATCTTAAATCTTCAGGGCTAGGGCTTGAGCATGCTCAGTTTGCTCCTCTCCCCCTCTCCCTTTTCCCCAATCTCTGCTCTAATCTCAGTCCCAGAGCTATGAGTGAGCAGGGAGAGACTCAGGCAGGAAATGATGTCACACCAAGCTACTATGGCAGCTGCTATCCTAAATAAAACAAAGAGAGCTTGTAGAGCTGTTTTCTCAGGTATGGTAAAGCATTCTGCAGAATAAATATAGTGTTATAACTTGCAGTATTGTGGCTGATTTATTGGCAATAAACTGCTTCAGTAGCTTTCCTTCTCCTTTAATATTACATAAATTGTTGGTAAAGTATTCATTCAGAAGGTATAGGTTTCCTTTAAGCTACGGATCTTAGCCTTCCCACATTGACCTCCCACCATCTCCATTGTGTGAGGTGTCGTACTGTCTGGTGCTGTATTGCAGACACTGTGGAGCGTGTATTAATTGGTGCACAGTGATAAATACATGTCAATTAACTTCTCATTACTTATGTACATTGCATAGACGTTCTCTCAAGCATGATGGAAATTACGCCAGACTGCTGAGTGTTTAGATTGCCAGTCACTCGCCCACTCGCCCAGTCACACTAAATATGCCCACAACGTGTGTGTGTGTATATATACAGTATACATATATGTGTCTGAGCTCAGAAATAAACTCCGTGGCTCTGTCTGTCGCTGCATTAAAATCACTTTAAAGGGTTATTTGTCTTCTTCCAGATGAAAAGATCTGCATAATTTTAGAAAAAACGAGGCCTCTTTTCCTTGACCTCCATTTGAAACACAGATATCTCCTTACCTATTGCTCAACTCACACAAGGAACTCGCAGGCATCATTATCTTTTAACTTTGCCTTCAAGTAAATTCTACGCGGTTGCTAAGCGATGGATGGGCAATCACCGTACTTTCTAGAACCTCCTTTAATGGCTGAGGAGAGATTGTCGCTTGTAAAGTTGAGACCTCTTGGCAGTAATGGACTGGCAATCTGTGGGTTCTGGCAAATGCCAGAGGGGCTGCTATAGGGTCCTGATTGGGCCTCTGTGTACCTGAAATGCAAGGGCCTATTTTAGTTCTCAGTCCAGAGTCCAGACCTGCCTCTTGGGGCTGACTTTGGTCAGCGTGAGCTGTTGCTGGTCAGGCATTTTTTAGGCAAACCAAATAGTTTCAAGGTGTTTATCTGTCTGAAGATCCTTTGTGGAGCAATTGTGAAGAGGCCATTGCAAGTCCCACACGGATGAATAGTTTCAATTTCATTCAACCTGTCTTCTAGAAAAATCTCCCTTGGCAAAAAGCATAAGAAGGGGTACCCCATAATCTAGCTACCTATGTTTTAAGAGCATTTTGTAAGCAATAAGTGCTGAGCAAGGCAACCTGGAAATGGCAAAACACCTCTAAAGGAGTGAAGGCACTATCTAGGCCTGTGGCTTAAACATGCCAAAATACCCTATAGCCCTCTATGCCTTCCAGGTTGCTGAATGGTATGGCATTAAAGGGATACTGTCATGGGAAAAAAAAATCAAAATGAATCAGTTAATAGTGCTGCTCCAGCAGAATTCAGCACTGAAATCCATTTCTCAAAAGAGCAAACAGATTTTTTTATATTCAATTTTGAAATCTGACATGGGGCTAGACATTTTGTCAATTTCCCAGCTGTCCCAAGTCATGTGACTTGTGCTCTGATAAACTTCAATCACTCTTTACTGCAGTACTGCATGTTGGAGTGATATCACCCCCTCCCTTTCCCCCCCCAGCAGCCAAACAAAAGAACAATGGGAAGGTAACGAGGTAGCAGCTCCCTAACACAACTTAACAGCTGCCTGGTAGATCTAACAACAGCAGTCAATAATAAAAACCCTTGTCTCACTGAGACACATTCAGTTACATTGAGAAGGAAAAACAGCAGCCTGCCAGAAAGCATTTCTCTCCTGAAGTGCAGGCACACGTCACATGACCAGGGGCAGCTGGGAAATTGACAAAATGTCTAGCCCCATGGTCAAAGTTCAAGCAGGGACAAACCCTTGCTGTGTTTATTTGCAAAAATGCAATGTTTCGTGGTAAACCCCTTTGTCAAGCATACAAACCGGTGTGTGCATAGGTTATTTAACACCAACCCTTGTGAGGCTCATTCACACAATTGATTCCACCTATTCACAGTCCAAGGACAACATTTATTGCAATTGGTCTAATTGTTAATGTTCAAAAATCTAATAAGTTTGAAGAAAAAAACTAAAGTGCAACAAAACAAAACCCCAGTGTCTCCATAAACTAAATGAAATGTCCAAAAAGAGTCCAATTAGGTTACTAAAGTATAAAAACCATGTTAACCAGGAATAGTCCAAAATGTGTCCAGCATTGCTGAAAGTCCTGTAGTGTCAATAGGCATCACACAAAAAGGAAAAATCGCGCCTGGTTAACAGATATGAACCGATACAATATAACTTGAGTGTCAAAAAATTATTTAAATAAAGAAACTATCTTACCCTACACAAGGGGGGAGAGGAAGTTAGGACCAGTATCTGTCCCTGTAGTATATTCAAGTTGCAGGGTTATCTGTAAGAAATATATATAAAAGTTGTTAAAAAAAAACAAGACATAAAATTCTTTGTTTAACCCTTTGGGTGTCTGGGTAATTTCCAGATCCAGAAGCATTCCCTCTGTAGTAAAGTTTTCTTTTTGTCAAAACCTTGCTTTGTGGTGACCTTTTCTAAAATCTTCCAGCGAATCTGCGAAACCTGATGACCATGAATAAAGTAATGTGTTGGGGGGCAGGGGACTTATGCACATTGAGCCTTGTACATTTTATTGCCATTAAAAAAGTATTTGTACTGAAAGAAGTATTTGTTTATCCCTTTCTTGCTCTCTCGTTTGTAATCAGCTGGCTTCTGCTACATTGTTTCAGGAGGTAAGACCATCAGAGCAGAATATATATATATATATATATATATATATATATATATATATATATATATGTGTATATGTGAGGCTGTGACCACAAAATACATATAGTCAAATAAAAGAGTCCTCTGCACTCAACCCATTATCAATATATTTAAGACAGAGACATTTTGTGCATACTGCTACTGAAAAATGCCTTACCCTTTAAACAAAATAGGGATTGTTTGTCCATATATTGCAATATATTTAAGCTGGCCAACTACGTCACAGTCATCCCATATCTGGCCAGTCCTATGCTCAATTTTATCTGATTAATTAAGAATTTTATTGCTTCATTATACATTTTACAAAGGGACATAGGGGCCCATTCACTAAGTTCGAGTGAAGGAATAGAGGAAAAATAGTTCGAATTTCGAATGTACTTCGACCACCGAATTGGCTACTTCGACCTTCGACTACGACCTTCGACTTTGAATCGAACGATTCGAACTAAAAATCGTTCAACTATTCGATAGTCGAAGTACTGTCTCTTTAAAAAATTTTTCGACCCCCTAGTTCGCCACCTAAAACCTACCGAGGCCAAAGTAAGCCTATGGGGAAGGTCGATTCGAAGGATTTAATCGTTCGATCGAACGATTATTCCTTCGAACATTCGATCGAACGAATTGCGCAAAATTCTTCGACTTCGGCAGTCAAATATCGAGGGTAAATTAACCCTCGATATTCGACCCTTACTACATCACCAGTGGGATCACCTGACTATAGCTGACGTAGTTGGCCAGCTTAAATATATTGCAATATGTGGACAAAAAATCCCTGTTTTGTTTAAAGGGTAAGGCATTTTTCAGTAGCAGTATGCACAAAAAAAAAAAAATATATATATATATATATATAATATATATATATATATATATTAGGGATGCACCGAATCCAGGATTCGGTTCGGGATTCGGCCAGGATTCGGACTTTTGCAGCAGGATTCGGATTCGGCCGAATCCTTCTGCCCGGCCGAACCGAATCCGAATCCTAATTTGCATATGCAAATTAGGGGCAGGGAGGGCAATCGCGTGACTTTTTGTCACAAAACAAGGAAGTAAAAAATGTTTTCCCCTTCCAACCCCTAATTTGCATATGCAAATTAGGGTTCGGATTCGGTTCGGTATTCGGCCGAATCTTTCACGAAGGATTCGGGGGTTCGGCCGAATCCAAAATAGTGGATTCGGTGCATCCCTAATATATATATATATATATATATATTTATATATATATATAAATCAGTGGAGAGTTGGCACTACTCGTGATCCGTTGTGTTAATTGCCTGGGTGCTATCAGCAAAAGAGCATGTTGGATATCCAAGAAGAAGGCGAGCATTCTCAGGTCTTATCAAACTTGTAGAAGTGTTTTATTTAGCAAAAAGTAGCTGACGAGAGACGAGAGAGAGAGAGAACATGGAGGGGCACTCACAAACAAAAACATGCCTAGGTGCAGGTAAAACGTGCACAAGCCACAAAATAACAAAAAAATGCCAAACGCAACAGGTTCAGTTAGAGTAACTGATTTTGATAGAAAAGCAAAAGAAATTCCAACGTTTCGATCACATCATAATGATCTCAGAGGAAGATCACTAGATCGAAACATTTGAATTTCTTTTTCATTTTTTTCCATTATGGAGAAACATTTTTTAGGTGCAGGGGCGATCCTACCCAATTTGCTGCCTGAGAAGGCCTTAGTTTTTGCTGCCCCCCACCTCCCCACGGCACTCACCTTCAGTGCCAGATGGGGGTCGGCGGGGGGTCCACGGCTGGGGGTCCACGTCGCTAGTGCAGAGAGCGCAATTGCCTCTCTGCACTAGAAGAGCTGAATTTCCAAGTTTAAAACCGGAAATTCAGCTCTTAGTTACCAGGAGCGGTATTCTTATGTGCCTCAACTTGCCTCATTGGCGGAGCGCCCCTGTTTGGGTGGAGCACTAGTGAAATTGGTTTGGCCCACAAACAGACAGTAGTGTGCAAGAACTCCGTTATATATCAGTAAACATTGCAGCTTACGCTTCCTACTCAGTCTTTATGGCTTTCTACTAGAGATAAAGCAAACAGACTCATGTACATATAAAGGTTTATTCTTTTTTAGGGTTGAAGGTCAGTCAACATCTTCAGAACCTCCACAGGCAGGCATTGTGCTCGCTCCTTATATAAACCTTTTTGCTTTCACATAATCTTTGTGATGTGGCTGGATGATGGTATTTTTATCGGTATTGAAGCCACACTCTCAAATAAGAAATAAAGCAAATCTGTCCCTTTTCATATTTTTAACTCCCCCAGGATTTACATTTCACCGTGAAAAGAATCTAGACCTTGGTCTCCAAGTGACTAATCCTATTATCTTCCCTGATAACTTTAGCTGTAATTTTTTACAGGTCCGTTGCCTTCAGTCATAAGGTATTTTAATCCCTGAGTATGATATCACGATACCATTAACAGCAGAAAGGAGAGGATTATTGTTCACGGTTCAGCTCCAAAATTGGGATCTTGGGAGTCTTGGCCCATAAGACGGCAAGTTCTGAATGTTCCTTTTATTTCTTTGGGGATAATTCTTCTCATCAGTTTTCAGTAAACACCAGACCTATTAAGTGCCAGGCTCACCACAAAGACTCATAAGATAAAAACCATCAAGACGCCACCTAGCATTTTATTTCAATGCGCTGGCGAAAAAGTGTTTTTCCATTTCTGTTCTTAAAATGATATTTTGCATGAATATTTAATCAACAGTTCTCAAATACCATGTTTTTTTAAAATGACACTGCAAAATAAGAAATAGGGAAATGTAGAGTTTGTTTCAAGGACATATCGAAATAGGATAATATTTTATCTCCAGCTGGGCACCATACAGTATACTTTGGTATTTGGTGCTGTAAGACCCCATAGTTCCCCTTGAAGTCAATAAATATGAACCTTTATAATAAAATGACTAAAATCAATCTTTGTTTTTGGAGCTTCCCCAAATTTTGGGTCAGAAGTGAAGAACTTAATCTTGTCCACGACCAATCTCCAATTATTTGGCATAAAAAAAGTTGTTTTTTTTGTCAACAGGGAATACATTGCTGGACATCACGATCAAACAAATGTTGCCTAGTCAGATATCACTAAATGTTTAATCATAGAAGCTCAAAGAAACAGTATCCTTCCATGTGGCTTAAACCTGAGGTGCTTTCCATTTCAATGTTGATCAGCTACATCTATTAGAGACGGGCAGAGCGGAAGCCCTTGCATTCAGATTAATTACTTTTAGATTTAGAACTTTGAATGTAAAGGGACAGACTCCATTTTAATCTACAGGTATAGGATCTGGAAACCTGTTATCCAGAAAGCTCGGAATTTTGAAAAAGCCATCTCCCACAGACTCCATTATGGTGAAATAATTAAAAATTTGAAAAACGATTTCCCTTTTCCTTGTAGTAATGAAAATGTGCCTTGTAAATTATCCCAAATAAGATATAATTAATCCTTATTAGAAGCAAAATAATCCTATTGGGTTTAATTAATGTTCAAATGATTTTTCAGTAGACTAAAGGGATGGAGATCCAAATTACAGAAAGATCCCTTATCTGGAAAACCTCATGTCCCGAGCATTCACGATAACAGGTCCTATACCTGTATTATATGAAGGTGTTTGTACCTAGACACGCCCCTTATAAGCAGAAGGTCAGACTGTTATAAATAGAAGGCCAAACTGTTTTGCATTTTAGGACGGACTACAGCCTAAGCATAGTTACATAGTTACATAGTTAAATTGGGTTGAAAAAAGACAAAGTCCATCAAGTTCAACCCCTCCAAATGAAAACCCAGCATCCATACATACACCCCTTTCTACTTTTAATTGAATTCTATATACCCATACCTATACTAACTATAGAGTTTAGTATCACAATAGCCTTTGATATTATGTCTGTCCAAAAAATCATCCAAGCCATTCTTATAGTCATTAACTGAATCAGCCATCACAACATCACCCGGCAGTGCATTCCACAACCTCACTGTCCTGACTGTGAAGAACCCCCTACGTTGCTTCAAATGAAAGTTCTTTTCTTCTAGTCTAAAGGGGAGGCCTCTGGTACGGTGATCCTCTTTATGGGTAAAAAGGTCCCCTGCTATTTGTCTATAATGTCCTCTAATGTACTTGTAAAGTGTAATTATGTCCCCTCACAAGTGCCTTTTTTCCAGAGAAAACAACCCCAACCTTGACAGTCTACCCTCATAATTTAAGTCTTCCCTCCCTCTAACCAATTTAGTTGCACTTAGTCTCTGCACTCTCTCCAGCTCATTTATATCCCTCTTAAGGACTGGAGTCCAAAACTGCACTGCATACTCCAGATGAGGCCTTACCAGGGACCTATAAAGAGGCATAATTATGTTTTCATCCCTTGAGTTAATGCCCTTTTTTATGCAAGACAGAACTTTATTTGCTTTAGTAGCCATAGAATGACACTGCCCAGAATTAGACAACGTGTTATCTACAAAGACCCCTAGATCCTTCTCATTTAAGGAAACTCCCAACACACTGCCATTTAGTGTATAACTTGCATTTATATTATTTTTGCCAAAGTGCATAACCTGCATTTATCAACATTGAACCTCATTTTCCAGTTTGCTGCCCAGTTTTCCAGTTTAGACAAATCACTCTGCAAAGTGGCAGCATCCTGCATGGAACCTACAGTTCTGCACAATTTAGTATCATCTGCAAAAATAGAAACAGTACTTTCAATGCCCACCTCCAGGTCATTAATAAACAAGTTGAAAATCAAGGGACCTAGTACAGAGCCCTGTGGTACTCCACTAACAACACTGGTCCAATTAGAAAATGTTCCATTTACCACCACTCTTTGTAGTCTATCTTTTAGCCAGTTCTCTATCCAGGTACAAATACTATGTTCCAGGCCAACATTCCTTAATTTAATCAGTAACCTTTTGTGTGGCACTGTATCAAATGCTTTAGCAAAGTCTAAGTAAATCACATCCACTGCCATCCCAGAATCGAGGACTCTACTCGTAAAAAGAAATTAAGTTAGTCTGGCAAGATCTATTACGCATAAAACCATGCTGGCACAAACTCATAGTATTATGATTTGCTATGAAGTCCAGTATCTTATACTTTATTAACCCTTCGAAAAGCTTTCCTACCACTGACGTCAGACTAACTGGCCTATAGTTTTGAGGCTGAGAACGGGATCCTTTTTTGAATAGAGGCACCACATTAGCAATTCGCCAGTCTCTCGGCACTATGCCAGATCTCAATGAATCCTGAAAAATTAAGTAAAGAGGTTTGGCAATCACAGAGCTAAGCTCGCTAATTACCCTGGGATGAATACCATCTGGCCCTGGACCTTTGTTAATCTTAACATGTTCTAGTCTCTTTTGAAATTCTTCATGTGTGAACCATGCATCATTAGTTGTATTACTAGAATTGGGACTGTTAAGAAGGAAACCTTCACTTACTGATTCCTCATTTGTGTAGACATGAAAAATATGAGTTCAGAATCTGCGCTTTTATTTTGTTTTCATGAACCAACCCTCCTCTGACAGTAAGGGTCCCACCCCTTCCTGCTTCATTTTTTTACTATTAACATATTTAAAAAATAATTTTGGATTTTTTTTACTGCTTGCTGCAATATCCTTTTCTATAGCAATTTTAGCTTGCCTTATAGCTTCTTTGCATGATTTATTGGCCTCCTTGTAACTTATAAATGTTTCGGCTGTACCAGCTAACTTGAAAGCCTTAAAAGCACGTCTTTTCTTACCCACCTCAACACCAACGCTTCTATTAAACCAAAAAGGTTTTGCTTTGCAACGACGTTCCTTGCTTACAAGTGGAATATACTGACAAGTATATTTATTAAGCAGCATTTTAAAGACTTCCCATTTTTGTTCTGTGTTTAACCCTGAGAAAAGCATTTCCCACTCAATATGTTGCAGAGATGCCCTTATACTGTCAAAGTTTGCACGTCTGAAATTTAGTGTTTTAGTTACTCCCTTATAGAATTGCTTCTGCAACAGAATCTCAAAGGAGATCGTTATGATCACTATTCCCTAAATGCTCACCCACACAAATGTTAGAGATGAGTTCAGTATTGTTAGTTATTACAAGGTCCAAAATAGAGTTATTCCTAGTATGTTCTTGAACGAGCTGGAATAAAAAGTTGTCATTCAGCATATTTACAAACCTACTAGCTTTTTCTGTCTTAGCAACCCCATTACCCCAGTCAATGTCTGGATAATTGAAGTCACCCATAGCAACAACTTGACCCAGCTGTGAAGCTGCTTGTATCTGCAAGAGTAGCTGGGCTTCATACTCGACACTTATACGAGGTGGTTTATAGCATACACCAATGATAATTCTTTTTGTTACCTTTTGCCCAGTCAAAATCTCTACCCAGAGTGCTTCTACACCCTCACCAGTGCCAGCTATTGTTATTTCTTTAGCGCATGGTTTTAATTCAGGCTTTACATACAAACACACTCCTCCACCCTTTTTAATCCCTCTGTCCCTCCTAAAAAGGGTGTAACCATTTAAATTCACAATCCAGTCACATGTTTCATCCCACCAGGTCTCAGTGATACCAATTATATCATACTTTTTAGAGCATGCAATTAATTCCAGGTCTCCCATTTTACCTGACAAACTCCGTGCATTTGCCAGCATACAGCGGACGTTACTACTTTTACTTTTGAAATTTGCATAACTTAGTGAAGAATTATACGTTAAGTTAGTATTATTCTGTTTTCCTTGTAACAGAGGGACCTCCTTAGCTGGTAAACTGTATGCCTCCCTCACTCCTCCCCCATGACCCCTTACTAACCCCACTGCCCCGTCTACCCTAGCTTCCCCATAATTCTTTATCTCACCCACCCCCCTCTTGCCTAGTTTAAACACTCCTCCAACCTCTTAGCCATTCTTTCCCCTACCACCGTGGACCCCCTTCCATTGAGGTGCAAACCGTCACGACTGTATAGGTTGTACCCCAACGAAAAATCAGCCCAGTGCTCTAGGAACCCAAACCCTTCCTTCCTGCACCAAGACTTGAGCCACGCATTTAGCTCCCTAAACTCCTGCTGTTTTTCTAAACTTGCACGTGGCACAGGCAAAATTTCAGAAAAGATGACATTGGAAGACCTTTCCTTGATCTTAGAGCCTAGATCCCTGAAATCATTCTTTAAGGTCTTCCATCTACCATTTATTTTGTTATTAGTACCGATATGCACTAAGACAGCTGGGTAATGCCCAGCCCCATCCAATAATTTGTCTATCCGATCAACCACATGCCGAACCCTGGCACCAGGTAGACAGCAAACTGTTTGGTTGTAGAGATCCGGACGACAAATTACCCTATCCACTTTCCTAATAATTGAGTCCCCTACAACTACAATCTGCTTAGGCCTGACTCTACTCTCCTCCCCACCACTACTAGAGAAACTGGTCTCCCGGCTGTTAAGAGAGATCAGCCCCATCTAGAATTGCCAATCCAGAGTTCATACTCCCATCATCTTCACACAATCTGGCAAATTTGTTGCGATGTATAATCTCTGGATCAGCCTCCATTTTCCTTTTGCCCACCTTAGATTTTCTAACTGTCACCCAGCTAGCTGCCTCAATATCCTGCTGCTGTTCTGTTCCCCCCAAACTATCTGACCCCGCTAGGTCCTGCTAAGTGAGCAAAAGACTACTTTCAAGATTGTCAATCGACCACAATGTTGAAATTTGTTGCTCTAGTGCTCTAACGTGAGCCTCCAAAGTGGCAATTTGCTCACAACCACCACAGAGGTAAGCATTTTGGATCTCTTGTTCCAAATCTGCATACATATGGCAGACTGTGCACTGAATCAGACCTTCAATCTTGCTAGCACTCATTATCCCAGTTACAGATCAAAACAAGAAAATATTAAAATAAATAAATAAAATAAAAATGAGGGTTTAGAACAGACTTTTGACCTAGTTTGAACCTCCTTTAGTTTTCAACTCCGGTGTTTATAACTTACAGATCCCCCACTTAACTCCGGTGTTTATAACTTCACTTACAGATCCTCCACTTAACTCCGGTGTTTATAACTTCACTTACAGATCACCCACTTAACTCCGGTGTTTATAACTGCACTTACAGATCCCCCACTTAACGAGCAAACACTTAAGAGAAGCTAACACTAGAGCAGGCTCCACTGGAGTGCCAGGGGTTCTATTTATACAGTCTGTTCAGGTGCAACTAATCAAACCCCACCCCCTCAAACGGAGGGAAAACTGCAAAGTAAAGCAGGTTGTGACAAACTTGCTGTAAGTATTACCGGCGTTCCGTTCTTGTGCAGACAAGGGCCACAATGCAACCAACAGCATCTGTTTTAAACAGAGGAGCAACACAGACATGTGGCTCAGTTGATGTCCAACTTTAATATGAGCCTCAGGCCCTGGATCTCCTCAGAACATTGCAATAACAACAGAGCTCCCTCTAGTGGCAGCCTTATCATTGTGCTGTTTGGAGGTCTGAGTTTAACCCTGTCACATAAGCACACTAGCACACCAAACTTTGCTGTTTAACACCCAAGACAGAAAAAAATAAATAAAAAACCTTTAAAAAATAAAACCACAGTAGTTAAATATAAACCTTAATATAAAATAGCAGTTAATAAATACTTATCCTTTTCAGATGATTTGTTTGCTTTAAGTTGCTTTATCCAGTCAGCAGACTGATTCAAACAGCAACACCTTTTGATGTGTGTAAATGAAGTTGGAATGCTATGTCCATTCCATCTAATGTTCTTCTTATTGGATATGGTGAGCATGTTTGCACTACTGAAAGTTTATGGATGAAGACATTATTTTGGGGCAGAACTATCCACAGTACATGCAATTTAGTATTACAATTGCCCAGAAGTTTAAGAGTCTAATGGGTTTGGTTTGGCTATGGATTGAGAAACCAAGATTGTCTTGTGTTTTTTTACTGTATATATTGTGAAAGGGTTCCCATTCATGGTCTGCCACTGACTTGTTCTGCCAGTGCTGAGAGAATAATTTTCATTTTATTTTTCCATAAAGCCCTTTAATGGCTGCTTCTCCCACTTCTAACCCTACTTGAATCCATTATTTTTTTTTTTTTTTAATAATGTTTTTATTTGGTTTTCAAACAGAAATAAGAAATTATAAAAGAACAAACAAACAAAACAATAAGGGGATAAACAAAAAGAGGAGGAAGGTTACACTGGTAAATATTCAGTATTCAGACATAGCTATAATGCATCATATTATAATCCACAACCAAGGCAAGGTTTGTTAATTATAAATTACTTACAGACAGTAGCTTATTAGTGTGATGACTCCTGGGGGGCATTTGGCGGTTCTGTTCCTGGGGTCTATAAACGTCTTGGAAATATTGGTCTGTGTCCTGTATGACGGTGTTGTTGAGAAGCAGTTCCGTATCAAACCAGGTGGTGCTTCGGAATGTATATATTGTTAAATATCTTGTATGTGCGGGGAGTGAAGCTATGTAGTTTGTCCATGTTGAAGTGAAGGTATAGAGGGGGCAAGCCATTGATGAAGGATAGTTTTTCTTGCTGCAGCCATTAACCTTTCTGCCAGACATCTTTCAGAACGTGTTAATGATGAGTGTGGGGGTGGTTTCCCAAATAGCGCCCACAATGGGGTAATCAAGGTTGACTGCTGTGTTAGTGATTCCCAATACTCCTGCACCATTTTCCAAAATTGTTGTATGATCGGGCACAACCAGAGACAGTGTATGAGATCTGCCTTTGGTTGTCGACATCTTAAACAGTTGTCATTATCTAGCGAACCCATTCGATATCGCCTGAGCGGGGTAAGATAGGAGTTATGAAGGATCTGCAGTGACATTTCCTGGTATGTGCTTGCAGAAAGTGTCTTCATGGTTTTAGCATGACATTGGAGGATTTTGGAAATTTCTGGCTGTGAAAGTGCAGCAGTCCATTTAGTTAGAAAAGCATCTGTTGAGTCGATTTGTAATGTAGTTCTTATGGTTTTATATATTTGGGATGAAGTCTTATGTGTCTCTCTTGTGGGCCACAATGTGTTTAACGGATTATCTTTGTCCTCTGGGGACAGGCGTCTTAGAGTCTTAGCAGCAAAGTGAGTGATCTGAATAGAAAGCATATAGTTATCTGTGAGGAATGGATACTTTTGGAGAAGGGTTTTTTTTGGTAATATTGTAAATGTATTACTCATAATATCTTTGACTAAGCCGAGATTTTGGTTCTGCCAGTCTGCTACTGTTGGATTATTTTCCCCTACTGGAAATCCCGGGTTTCCATACCATGTCGAATAAATTGAGTGTTCGACAGTTAAGTTAAATCTGTGCCTCAGTGCTACCCATGTTTTATATGAGTCTATGAATAAAGGGTGTTCTAGCATATCATGGGGTATATGTTTCAGTGGAGTATGGAGAAGTACATTAAGTGAGGTGCCCCCTGTCAAAAGTTGATCCACTTCTGTTGTAGTATATATATCTCTGTTGTGTATCCAATCCCCTATAAATCTTAAGAGAGAGGCCTCGTTATATTCTTTTATATTTGGGAGATTTACTCCCCCGTTGTCTTTAGTTTGTTGTAACTTGATCATGCCTATTCTTGGTCTCTTATGTTTCCATATAAAATTACGGAGCATTTTAAGTAATCTCTTGTAGTCAGATGGCCTTATACTATATGGTAGCATTTGTAATTTATATAGGATTTTTGGGAATAATATCATCTTTATTAAGTGAATCCTGCCTAGAAAGCTTAGATTTAGAGGGTTCCATTTTTGCAGCTCTTGCTGCATATCATCTATGGTTTGGCGGATGTTGAGTGCGTATATGTCAGTATGTTTTTTTGGTAATTTAATTCCTAGGTATGTTATATGTGATTTTGCCAATTTAAAGGGAAGGTTGCTGTTTTTGTTTGTAGAGTTATTGACCCCCAGGTCCAATGCTTCCGATTTAGTTAAATTGATTTTGAAACCCGCGAATGTGCCAAAATTAACTATTGTTTCTAATATCGAGGGTAGCTCTGTTTCGGGGTCATTAACGAATAATAAAATGTCGTCAGCAAATGCCACTACTTTGTGTTTGGTGTGTCCAAGCGGAATACCGGCGGACGCCCCGTCTCCCAGTATGTGCTTTATTAAAGGGTCTAGTGCTATGTTGAACAACAAAGGGGAGAGTGGGCATCCCTGTCTGGTACCCCGCTGGATGTCAAATGAATTTGAGTTCAAGCCATTGACCGTAAGAAAAGTCTGGGGGGAGTCATATAACGCTTTAAATAGGTTTAACATGTGTATTCCAAAATGTTGGAATTTAAGTAATCTTTTTATATGTGTATGTGCAATCCTATCAAAGGCCTTGTCTGCGTCTAGATTTATTAACATGCCTTGTTTTCTTTTTTCTATGTTACAATGATAAATAGAGGCGATTGCTTTCCTGATCGCTCGGACTGGGTATCTATTTTGCAGGAAGCCCATCTGATTGGGGGTGAGTATTTTTGGGAGGATTTTTTGTAGTCTATTCGCCATCATTTTTGTTATTATTTTCAAGTCCTGATTTAGTAGGGAAATAGGTCTGTATGAGGATGGTTCTGTCGGGTCCTTACCCTCTTTATGGAGGAGGATTATTCTTGCATCTGTCGCCTTATCCCATAATTGACTTCCTTGCAGGACCTCATTATATAAAGTTGTTAGTAGGGGGGTTATCTCGGGGAGTAGTGCTTTATAAAATTCCACTCCAAAGCCATCTGGGCCAGGAGCTTTACCATTTTTAAATTTTGAAATAGTTGCAGTTATTTCTGTTTCCGTTACAGGTGCGTCTAAGATTTCTCTATCCTGGACCGAAAGTTTGTGTAAATGAGCTGTTTGGAGAAATTTCAGGCCATTTTCTGGTGAGTCCGGGGTCTGTCTATACAATTCTTGAATCCATTATTTTTATGAAATGGCACCGCAGATCTTATAGGCAAACTCACAAATTTGGAATCCAAAACTACCGAAGTCATGTTCATTGCAGGCAACAATGACAGTTGTCTAGCCACTGGTGCTGCTACCTGTGCCATAAGCATAAGGTATGAATGGGATTTGTTTGGCCAGATTCATTATTTGCTAATGATTTTATTTTCCAATATTTCTATAACTTCAAAGCCTATAAAATAATCAACATAAGCAGTGCTTGATGTGTGGGTATAAAGTGAAGGGATGCTATGTGTGCCGGGTGTAGCCTGGCATGCTAAAATCAGACCCTCCTACACTTATAAGCCACACCTACTGTTATAATAAGCCCCACCCACCAACACTTGGTTTTACCTACAGCAAAGCCATTTTGCTATTTCTATTTTAGTATTTCCTTCTAATGAACAGTCTCTGCCAATATGCAGAGATTTACCCAAGTATGTGAACCCTAAATGAAAATTGTGTTGTTTGACTTTGATTCTGCTTCTGCAAACACACCACCCTGTGTGTTGTACCACAGCACAACCCCAGTATATTCTATATATTTATTATTATTTCATATACTGTATATTATTCTCTCACCAGCCCTCAGTCTGCTACCATTTTTTCTCTATTTTTTTCCCCTATTGTCTTTTTCTCTCCTCCTATATAAGCCTCTCTGATGCCTCCACCGTCCTCATATATAATGGTTCTCCATCTCTTCTCTCCCTCCCAGCAATCTTTTGTCTCCTTTTATCTTCTATATGCTCTTTATCTTGGTGCTTTTTGATCTCTCTACTTTATTTGCATCTAGAATTAGAGAGAAGCAAAAGAAAGCTCTGGGATCAGGGCAGAGACAGACAAGACAAATCGCCTCTTCTTCGGACGACTAATCTCCCCAAACTGCCTCTCCGCCAGCTAAATCGCCAGAGGGATAGCACTCAGATTGCTTTGTTTTCTGAAGACGCCCGAAGTTTCCTTGTGAGGCACCTTTGGACGTCTTCGGAAAACAAATCGCTTAGAGTGCCATCCCGCCAGATAAATTCTAGCTGGCAGGGAGGCAGTTTGGGGAGATTAGTCGCCCGAAGAAGAGGCGATTTGTCACCAGGCGACTATATCCCCTCAAATCTTCTTGTCTGTCTCTGCCCTAAAAAGTTTCAAAATTCATGCATCCCGTTCTTAGGTGATGCAATTTCACAGAAATAAAGAAATGGAGGGATTGCATCCCTGCGCATTCCTTCCCAATTCCAACACTGAATATAACAATGGAATCCTTCTACTAAATAAAGATATGTAGATAAACTGGTCTATGCCATTATCTGCAGACTGTATACAATGGCAAGATATGCTTGGCAGCATTCTGAGCAGATCCTTCCAGCAGGGGAGAAGTTAAGGGTTAGAGTAAAAATATCTCTCGGTTCTGAAAACCCTGGGATGATCCAGGTGAAAGCTGTTCCAAGCAATTAGTGTAACAAGGGAAGTTTGGCAGTCTCCTGCGGCACTGACACAGAAAGGGGCTTATTTGTAACTTCTTGGAGCTGACTGACTTTCACTTGGGTCCCATCCTAAGGGACGCCCTGGGAACATGCCGGTGGCCAGAGAAGAAAGATTTCAGCTTGATAAGTGGCTCCCTGGAGATTTCATGCTGCCTCCACTCTGGTATTAACAGGCCTTAGTGAAACACAGGCTGAAATATGTTGAGGGTTAATGACAATTTATTGTGGATTTACCTACACTTTGGTCCTTTTCTCCAAAAAACAGGAACCTTGATTATTCCAAAAATCAAATTCTCAGGTAATGAATGTCCTCAGTATTAAAGACCAATGGTTCTGAATCGGAACCTTTTTTTCCCCCCAAGGCATCACATACGTCATCAACAAACTGATCTCACTCTTCTGAAGCATCGCTACCAAAATTACAATCAAGGTTACAAGTATCTGCAAACATTAATATAGCAGAATTATTTACACTGCCGCCAAGGAAAAACTTTCAACCGGAGCAATTGGAATGCGAAGCTTTATCTCAGACGTTCAAAAGAAAATATTTTGATTCACCCTCCTCATATAGCGGCTGGAGCCATTTCAATGCAAAAGTAGAGAAGACTGGCATTTTTAATAAACTTTTTTGAAGAAGAAGCAGCTGGTATAGACTCATGGGGGTGGGGAACAAGACGTCCACTCCAGCCCTAGCCAGAAGCAGAAAGAAGCCGAAGAAGAGAGACTGGCCTCACAGTAATTTAGACCATTGACAATATATACCTCTTCATTCTAGAACTACAGCCTCTAGCTAAAAACAATTGCCATTATATCCCTTATAGGAGTATTTTATGCTGTACATAATTATAAAACTTTCTGCCTCCCAACTTTCTTAAAATATGTTAAATCTGTATGTTAAATGGTTGGGTACTGTGTAACTTGGCCACCGATGCTCCACCTCAACTCACTTTTGTATCTTATAATGTCCCGTCCACATATTTCTATTTTTTGTCAGAGACATATTCTGGACAAGGGACCCCAACAGGCCCAGACAGGCCTGTCTGGGTTCTGGCAAATGCTGTAGGGGCTGGGGCCGCCCCCCAGCTCCATACCTCCCAACTGTCCCATTTTTAGGGGGACAGTCCCTCTTTGACAGCTCAACCCGCAGTCCCTCGTTTGTACTGGAAAGTCCCGATTTTCTCTGCACTGAACAGGCAGAAAAAGAAACAATGTTTCTAACTTAATTGGCTTTTGGCAGAAAGCCCAGAATAGCCACAGCTGCAGATAAGATACTTTTGTAGCAATTTCAAGATAAGCAAATAAGCAATTTTAACAATATAAGATAACAGGTCCCTTCGGAAATGTTAGACTCATAGTTTAAAGGGCAATTCACAGAAATATGTTCAAACTTTCATAACCTGCCAGATTTTGTAAAATAGATATGGTAATTAGGGGGTGTGGCCACAAAAATGGGCATGGTCAAAAATTCTCCGCAACGTTTTTGTCCCTCTTTTTATTTCCAAAATGTTGGGAGGTATGCAGCTCTGTGCTTAAAACTTTAGCATTGGAACCAGTCAAAGGTGAGCACTAGCAGAACAGAGGCAACTTTTTTCCATTCCTGGCAACTGGCATCTAACTGCCGCGTGAGGCAAGGCTCTCACATTGCCTCGCTGCCCAGTAGTCACTATTTATTAGGCTGGTGGGGGCTGTTTGAGCCTCTTTTTTTTTAAATGCCAGGGCTATTTTGAATCCCAGTCCCCAACAATAATTGAGGCCAGTTGCACCAGCCCCTTTCCCAATATGTGGCTCTGCACGCACTTGACTGGAGTTCTCTGATTAGCCGAATCCCATGTTCACTTGTTACCTACAACTCCGGCACAGTGTAGGGGGTTGCAGAGCTTCTCGACATCACCTGCCATGGAAACTGGAAACCTTGAGCAGATGGATTTGTCAGCTTGTGATGAAACCACCTGGGCTCATGTTATAATTATTTACTCCTATAGCTTGCATATGTGTTAGTAAGGCAAGACTAGAAATAATGACTAAAACACAAGCACCCAGGAGCAAGCCAGAGGCAAACAATCTACTGAAGAATATTAGTGAAACAAATTAGTTATTAGATTGAATTAAATAAGGAGATGTTAGTAGGAAGGTACCTTAGATACATACTGCTGTGTGTCACTATGTGTATCCATCAGACTATCAATGCATCACCATGGTTTAACTAGACATTGCCATAGCCAAGGAGTTATTTCTATGTCTATAACGATTCAAGATTAATTATGTCCCTTTCTTTTCTCCAGAAAAAAAATAAACCCTAGCCTTGATAGTATTTCCTAGATGTGGGATATATCCTAAAATATAACTGTAGCATTAGTTATGTTAAAGTAGTATATCAGGTCTCAGGCTATCCTTGATAGTCAAGTGTGCACCCATTTGCTAATCTTCATTTTAATGTGGATTAAAAGGGAACTTGCTAAAGATGGGCTGAATGTTTTTGGGGAAACTCTGGAGGTCAACACTTTGGGGGGACTGGGGGGAGATGCTGTCTTTTGGTGTATGCTAAAATGCTATGTTTGGATACATACAATATATATATAAGGCCCTGGTGACTATGGCTCAGAAATTCCGTGAGAGTGGATACCCAGGGGATCTAATTGCTAAAACTAAATGTTGGGCTGAATCCCAGGATCGGGAACTCCTATTGAGAGGGTCAACTTGCACTAATGGAAATAGACACACAGATGATATTATTTAATATATGACCACATTTGATGCATGTGCCCCACTAACTAAGAAATCTGTGTTACAGCAATGGCCTATCATTCAATCAGACACAGAGCTTACAGGCATTAATCGCAAACGGATTCGATTCGGACACAGGAGGCACAGAAATATAAAAGAACTTCTGTCATCGGCAGATCTGGTAAGCAAATACAGATTACAGGCAAATGTAAATAAAGTTGGTGTATACAGGTGTGGCAATTGTGTTATGTGCAGCTCTTTAATTACTGGAGAAAAGTTTTTTCATCCACACACGGGCAAGTCATATAGCATTCAAGGACAAGGAAAGCCTAAAATAGAATAAGGCTAGAAATGCTGTATTTTGTATACTAAACATTAACATGAACTTACTGCACCACAAAGCCTAATCAAACAAATGATTTATGCTTTCAAAGTTGGCCACCTTGGGCTGTCATCTTGTAACTTTGTTAAAAATCTTGGCCTGACCCTGACCCTGCACATGCTCAGTGTGGTCTGGGCTGCTTAGGGATCGTCATAAACGAAGCTGCTTCAGTTCTGCATGGCTGGTAAGCAAGGCGGGGGCTCCCCCTGCTGTTCATAAGTATGATTGTTTCCCTGCTCAGCAGTTAGGGACCGCCTGACAATTCCTATCCACAGCAGTAAATGAAGGGAGAATTTCACTGCATACAGTCAGGTTTCTTATAAAAACTATACACATTTTTTAAGTAAAGTATATTGGAGAAAGGTTTGTTTTTTCATTAAAGAATGTAAAAATGGGATTTTACTGTTTTGCCTTTCCTTGTCCTTTAAGCAGAGATTAACATGCACTTCACAAAATGTGGTATACATAATAAAATGTCTGTGCGGTTTATTATGCTGCTGAAAGACTTGCAGACAGCTAAGGGAGCGCATCAGTATGCATCGTTCAACCATTAGGGCTGCACTTGACCTAAAAACCCCAAAAAAAACCTAAACAAGACATCTCAAAACAGCCAGTGGCTCAACATTGGCTGATGGCGAAATATCCAGCTTCCGCATTTAAATTTATGCCGATCGATTGTATTGCAGATTTACCAAGGTGGCAACATTGATCAAGCCCTACGGCAAAGGGAAGCATTCTGGACATACAAACTGAAATGTGTGCACCCAAAGGGCCTGAATAGCTCATTATCACTGAACTGCTTTTTATAAGTAGAAGAGTCTTATGATATACAGCTCCGGATCAATATATTCCTTTATGATCAGTTAACACAATCTACCTACCGTTGATCTGTATTCTGACGTCCATGGACTGATATGTGGATACAGTATCCAATTTGGCTGTTTTTTGCTCCATACTTAAGCAAGTGCTCTATTGAATAACTATATTGTAATAGAATGGGGTACTCCCCACAGTTTAAACAATCATTGATTGTCGTTTGAGCAGCTACATTTGGAGTATAAGAGAATGGTCGTATTGACATGTTTTTAAGCTATTAATTACTAAGCACTATTGAGCTTTTGATGCACTATAAGTATTTTAATTCAATTCAGTAACACATATATCATTTTAAAGAATAAATGGATTTTGCACATATTTATCTTTTTAAAAAAATATTATTTAATGTGTTTGTGACATGGGTAATTTTGAATAGTATTATGATCAATATGATATCAGCACTAGTCATTTTGACTATAAATTTGAATCATTATTTTTTTGATGTGCACAACAGTCACTAATTGGTTATGATGTCACTTCCTATTGTGGAGTATTTATGAGTATTTGGAATATGAGCATGGTTGCCATGAGGAAGGTCCCTGTGTGGACCTTAACGTCACTTCGACTTTTCATGCACGTAATGAATATACTTTGATTTTGATACACAAAGATCCCGTTGTTGCTGGTCTTTTCTCAAGTGTGTATATATATATATATATATATATATATATATATATATATATATATATATATATATATATATATATATATTATTCTATATACATATATTAGGAATTTTACTATGGATAAATTGCACAAACAAATGTTTTAAAGGGGGCGATTCACCTTTAAGTCAACTTTTAGCATGTTGTAAAATTGACAACTTTGCTTAACATTGGTGCCTGGGCCCAACCATAAAAGTTTTTTAAAAATCACTGGTGGTCAGGGCCCCATATACATAAAAAAAAAATATTGACGCCAGGGCCCCCCATAAATGTTTTTAAAAAACATTGGTGCCAGGGCCCCCCTTATAAGTTAAAAATAAGTATTTTGGGCCCCAGAGAATATTTTTTAAAAATCATTGGTGGCAGGGGCCTATAGAGTATTAAAATAATACATTTGTGGCCAGGGGTTAATAAAAAAACACACATTGGTGTTCAGTAAAACTGATCTCGCGGCTTAAGGACTTCAATTTCATCTCCTTTCATGATTTCAGGTCTTTCCGCGACTTCAGGACTTCAATTTCAGCTCCTTTCGTGGCTTCCGGACTTCAAGTTCGGCTCCTATCATGACGTTATTTTGTGGCAAATGCGAGTATTTATGAAAGTGTGAAACTTCATCTCACCAAATACTTTCGCCAGCGAAAATACATTGGCGCAAAAGATTCTTACCGAATTTTCTCTAGCATTACTTTTTTTCCTAACAAAACTTCATCAACATACTTACGCTTAAATATGGCAGGTACATAAAGGTCATATGCATGTATTTATAAGTGATGTTGGTGAAATTTATAAAAAATGCCCAAGGAAACAAAATAAAGACAAAAGAGATCCTCTATTGTTGTAGACATGAGCCCACTCTAAAACAAATGTGGAATGAGCTTAAAAAGTGGTGAAGCTGCGAGAAAAGTCTCTAGTGTTGAGCTTTTTCAATAGTGAATTGTCTTCTTCATAATTTAGCAATGTCCCTGCGAATTGTCCTTTAGGCAAATTTTCGCTGAAAAAATGCACTTAAATACCAGGAATTTATAAAAAAAAAACTAGAAAACCTATCATACCCCATGTCCTATTTTTTAGTTATATCATCCTGTCCTGTGAGACGAGGACCATATCAACAAAGCAATGCAGTAGGCGGGATGAGTTGGCAGCTTATTTCAGCCTGTATATGGCCACTTTAATCACTTTACAAGCAATGTTCAGTGTTTGTCCAGTATAATTAATTACCTTTCTGCAGGTGTCTCATGCTGTTATGTCAGTTGTATATGTTTCCTAAGCATCTATTGCTGGAAAAAAAAATTGCTAGTCTTAGTGCATAAGAATCTTAGTGCATTATTGGAAAAGTAAAGGATCCTCTTACTTCCCCTTTTCCTAAAAAGAAAATAAACCAAAGGGGTATTTAAAGCTCTGCTCTTTATCGACCAGCTTGCTTTTCTCCAAGAATGACATGAAGATCAATACTTTCTGTGTATCTTCACCAGAGGAGAGGCCAAGAGGGTGCAAACAGCTTTTGCGTTCAAGATATTCAGTGGTCAGTGAAAAAACAAAAGAAAGCCATAGATCACTTTAGCTAATCACAAGCAAGTGAAAAGAGGCTAGAGAAAAGTAGGTCAGCCAATCTATTTTTAATATTTCCTTCTTTAGGACAATGGCATACGGGGAGATTTTTTGGCATTTTTGTGCCTTTTTTTCCATGCCAGACTGCTGCCAATCCAAATTCACCTGAAACTCCACCTTGTAGGCATTACATAGAAGATGTAGATATCTGTCCAAGTCAGTTGATTCATTTATTTGAGATATACTGGCACTTTATCAAGCCAAGGTGTTGTAACATGATTGCCATGTAATTCAGTGGGATGCAGGTAATTTTAGGTACTGAGATACTGTATTCCAGTGGAGGGCCTTCGCTATGTTGAAGTTAAGAAGGAGGGTGTAGTTGAACTACAACTCACATTGGCTACTGTGCTTAAAAATAAAGATGTTACAAGTAGTGATGTAGCGAACGTCGGAAAAAATGTTCGCGAACATATTCGCGAACTTGCGTAAAAAATGCGAACGGTTCGCGAATGTCGCGAACCCCATAGACTTCAATGGGAAGGCGAATTTTAAAAGCTAGAAAAGACATTTCTGGCCAGAAAAATGATTTTAAAGTTGTTTAAATGGTGCAACGACCTGGACAGTGGCATGCCAGAGGGGGATCAAGGGCAAAAATGTATCTGAAAAATACATTGTTGACACAGCGCTGCGTTTTGTGCTGTAAAGGGCAGAAATCACATTACGTCACTCAGGTGATGTTTCTGGACACGGAATGTGAAAAAGCTCACACAGCTAGGTGGTACTTGGTTAAAGACTGGGCAAACAATGCCTGCAAGGGCAACGTATACAGTAGTGGATACGGAATATATTATTGCAGCTGTAAAAACATCACTCAGGTGGTGTTTCTGGAGACGGTATTATTATTGATATTTAGACAGAATGTGAAAAAGCTCACACAGCTAGGTGGCAGTTGTTTGAAGAACACACTGGGCAAACAATGCCTACAAGGTCAACGTATACACTACTACAGCAGTGGATACGGAATATATTATTGCTGCTTGAAAAACGTCACTCAGGTGGTGTTTCTGGAGACGGTATTATTATTGATATTTAGACAGAATGTGAAAAAGCTCACACAGCTAGATGGCAGTTGTTTGAAGAACACACTGGGCAAACAATGCCTACAAGTGCACTACTATTGGTGCACTACTATGAAGAACAGCAAACAGCACTGGACACGTTAAAGAACAGTAAGATAAGTAAAATTAAAAAATATATATATATATATTAAAAAAAAATTACTCTGGTTGGTGCTGAACTACTAGGAGCAGCACACCCATCCCACTCCCCAACACAGCTAGACTAATAGCACTGGGCTCTTATAGTAGCAAAGTAAAACAACAAAAAAGAAAATAAAAGCAGTCCTTACAAGGACTATTGGGTTACAGGCAGGCAGCACTCAGCAGATGAGATCAGAAGCAGTGCCCACAGCAGCTACATACAGAGCACTGCAGTAGAAGGTAGATGACTAGTCAGCAAAGCTAACTAACCTAAACTCACTGTCCCTCAAATCCCTGCAGAGTTCTGTCCCTACAATACAGAGCAGTATCAAGTAGATTACTAGCCAGCAAAGTTACTATCAACTGTCCCTCAAATCACTAAACAGCTCTCTCCCTACACTAGCTCTTCCAAGCACACACAGGCAGAATGAAAAAACGCTGCAGGGCTTCAGTTTATATATGGAAGGGGAGTGGTCCAGGGGGTGTGGGGGTGGTCTAGGAGGGAGAGCTTCCTGATTGGCTGCCATGTATCTGCTGGTCTGGGGGAGAAATGGCAAAAAAAAGCGCCAGCTAAGGCGAACCCAAATTGGCGAACGTCGCGCGACGTTCGCGAACATTCGCCGAACGCGAACAGTCGATGTTCGCGCAAACTAGTACGCGGGCGAACAGTCCGCGACATCGCTAGTTACAAGGCCAGGACAGCACCATGTAGCACCATGTGGAAGCAATATGTGGAGGAATAGTGCCCAGAGACTGGCAAACTGCCGCTTAAAAAGGGAAACTGGAAAAATGAGGTTCAATGTTGATAAATGTAGGTTATGCACTTTGGCAAAAGAATATAAACCTAAGTTATACTCTAAATGGCAGTGTTGGACTTGGGAATTTCCTTAAATGAGAAAGATCTTGGGGTTTTTGTAAATAACATGTTGTCTAAATCTGTGGCTACTAAAGCAAATAAAGTTCTGTCTTGCATAAAAAAGGGCATTAACTCAAGGGATGAAAACATAATTATGCCTCTTTATAGGTCCTTGGTGAGGCCTCATCTGGAGTATGCAGTGCAGTTTTGGACTCCAGTCCTTAAGAGGGATATAAATGAGCTGGAGAGAGTGCAGAGACTAAGTGCAACTAAACTGGTTAGAGGGAGGGAAGACTTAAATTATGAGGAGAAACTGTCAAGGTTGGGGTTGTTTTCTCTGGAAAAAAGACGCTTGTGAGGGGACATGATTACACTTTACAAGTACATTAGAGGACATTACAGACAAATAGCAAGGGACCTTTTTTACCCATAAAGGATAAGTAAACCTTAAAAATAAGTGAATGTAAAATTGATGAGGGGGCTATTCTAAGCAATTTTGTAATTTACATTCATTATTTATTTTGTTTTTATTAAAAAAGATATTAAGGGATACATTTACTGTTCATATGAATGAATTTTGTTACAACAGCACCACCTGCTGGTCATTTTCCCACCAGTCTGACCACCAAGTAGTCAAGGATGTTGTCAGGAGAAAGAAAGAGGCTGATGTTCTTCTGCTTAGGAAAGATGTGAGAAAGGTTTGTAATTTTATTCCTATGCAGAAGAACATCAGAGCAGCCTCTTTCTTTCTCCTGACAACTTCTTTGACTACTTGGTGGTCCGACTGGTGAGAACATGACCAGTAGGTGGCGCTTCAATCATATTAACAGCACACGTATCCCTTAATATCTTGGAATTTAAAAATAATAAATAATGAATGTACATTGCAAAAGTGCTTAGAATAGCCCCCTCAACCGTTTTACATGCACTTATTTTTAAGGTTTACTTATCCTATAAAGAGGATCACTGTACCAGAGGCCTCCCCTTTAGACTAGAAGAAAAGAACTTTCATTTGAAGCAAATTTACTGTCAATGTATTAGCCAGTAAATTTATAATCCCTACTGTTCTGCCCCTGGCCTGCCTCAGATCTCCCCCGCTCCCCTACTCACCTAATCCCAAGGGCTGCAGTCCTTCCTGGCGTCTGCGTCTGCTTTAAAAAGTCATAATCCCGCCCCTGAAATGTCGAAAACCCCGCCCCTAGAATGGCATAACCCGGCCCCTCTCTGGCCCACCCTCTACGTCACTGGCCGGTAGGGTTAGATCTAAAAGGTGGCAACCCTATTCAAGTGGCAAGGTCCCTCTAGGGCAGAACAGCTTCAATGGGCCATTCCGACCCCAAGCTCAATGGAACAGATGTAGCTTGGTCAGCAACCAAAGGCCAAAGAGAAAGGACCATCCCTAACCAGATACTATGTTAAAGCAAGGCAGAAAGCGGTCCTAGGCTGTGGGACAATAATAGAAATATGTAAATTACGTAATTAGATACATGGGCATCTGCCCAGCAACTTGGGAGATAGGGAAGTGTACGGATTTAAAGTCATCAGAACTTACTATACCTATGGGTCCCAACAGTCTAAACATTGTTCACTATTCATGGGCTGTAATTCTGGGCCCATTGTCAGGAGGGCCCCTGTGCATGAAAACTGTTTGGGCATCTCCCACCTTAGTTATTAACAAGACATACTTGTCTTGTGTCTGACCAAGGGTTGCCACTTGTCCTGGTTTGAACCGGACAGTCAGATTTTTACATCCACTTTCTGGTTCAAAAATACCTGCCCAGTTTTTAAAAGTCTGAAAACCAGGCAATTTGGGCAATCACGGGCCACCATGTTATTGGCCCACCCCTTCCTGCCAATAGCCCACCCCACTGCGTCACTGGCCCACCCTGAAACATAATCAGCCCCACCTCTGATGTCATAGTTGTTGCCCCCTGTCCAGATTCCAAGATAAGAAAAGGTGGCATCCTTAGCCGGACCCCAGTTCTACAACTCCGTGCATGTAGGACTGCCCTTGGCTATAAACTGGTGGGGCCACAACTCCTGACAAATGACTCATTCTCTTCCCTAGTGATACTAGAAATGTGAGACATTCTATTAGCACAGGATACCCTGACTTCACTTTCTCCTTCATGTTCTCATAGGAACAATAGCTTTAATTGGAGATTTACTGCTAGCACATGAGTTAATGGTGGGTTGCATTATGCTTCTCAGGAGAATTTCTCATGTTGAACACAATCTCTTGTTAGAGTGTATAATAACAATGAACCAATCTGCACTTACCAGCATATATGTATGAGATGGGAGATCACAATATGTTTCTTATATTCAGTGTAAGAGAAGAGAGCTAATAGCTAGTCCAGCTGGTCTGCTCAGTTTGCCAGTGGGCAACTCTCCTGGTTATTACTTGGCTAAAAGCTCAGGGCCCTAATGCCCAGAAGCGGAATAATTGAGGTTTTACAAGGAAGGCGACAAGGGAAATACCCTAATATGCTGACTGTTCTATATATGCTTCTCTTTTGTTACAGTCAGCAGTGTACTGATCTCAGCAGGGTTGACTTTTGTAATGATGGGACCTAAGTCAAGACAGACTTTGGGGTTTTCATTATTTACATAAAGAACTTTCTGACCCATGAGACTTTATTTATGGTGAAAACTAGACGTTGTATGTCAACGGAAGGGTTACACTGTGAGCAGCCACATTGTGTGGGATAAAGGACAGTTGCACCTCCCTAAAACAGCACTGCAAAAGTGCCAGGACCAGGATGTCCCATTGGTACAACCATTAAAACTCCCTTGACTGATCTCAGATCCTCTTGCTACATATGGTAAGCATTTCATTTCCCTTCCTGCATTCCTGTAGCCGTATTGCCCTACTGTTGCCCTCTACATTACTTAGCATTTAAGTAATATAATAGAAGCAGGGAGAGCACCATGTCTTTGAGTTGAGTGAGACTGGTTCCCGTGCTAGCGACAATAACAGTAATACCATTTTATTACTAGTGAATACAAGTAACAGATATGGGGCAGCACTGCACTTGTAAAGGGGACAACCATGGCTGGTGGACATCCATTACTGTAAGATGTACAAGCACGGCCTTTACTGTAGGAAGTAGGCATACTCACAAAGTTGCAGTAAACAAAGGCAAACTTTATTGACAGCTTCTTGCAGGACAGCAGGTTGCAGACACAAGGATATCAGTTACACAATGCACAATACTTCTGCAGATTCTCTCTCTATCTGCTTCTCTCACACAGCATTTCTCTCCTGAAGGCTACAGGACTTCTGTCTTGAAGGGATACACAGAGAGAGTGTTGTTACCCATACAAGGGTCTCCAATCACTGTAAACTTGCACCCCTGATTCTCTTCGGTGACCTCATATACAGGGCCTAAGTTTCACCCGTAGGTTCTCCTATAAATCTAAACACTTAATATCTCTACCTAGCGCAAAATTGCCTAAGCAGGGCTGGACCACTCTTGGCCAGGCGTCCCAGGCAACCCGGCCGGCCACATTGCCCCCTCTGTCTCGTGTCTACGAGAGCACCAGCACATGCGCTGAACCATCGATTTACCTATTCACCTTGCAGTGAGTAGCGAATGCGCGCTAACCCCATGCATCACCCCTCACCTCGTGTAGGCACGCAAACACGTCAACAAATAATCAGGACTCTGAAGACTGGACTGGGGTAGGCAGCAGTGAAAGGTACGTGCCTGGCGCCCCCCAATCACATGGCACATGCCTACTCTGCCTTCCCCTAGTTCTGGCCCTGTGCCTCAGGGGTTCTATCCTAATCTTATTAATCCTTCTTGGGACAACAGACTGTCCTTTCTCACTTGTATAACTATCTTTAACACCTAGAGTGAACTCACACCACCTACCAGTGCCCCAGCCAACTCAGCTGGCCACTTTGGCCCTGCCGCAGCAGCACGCAAGTGCATTCAACCGAGGATGCGCATACACAACCGCCTGCAACCGAGGACGCACGTGCACAACCATACGCAGCCGAGGGCGCAGAGCACTTTGACCAGAGACGCACCCAATTTTCTCTGACGTAACACTTGCAGGACTAGGGGTAGACTGCATATGAGGTACGTGCCTGGCGCCCCCCCAACCTTTGCGCTCTAGCCACCTGCCACCTTCTACCACTAGGTAGCCCTGAAGGAGTCAGTCTCCCATAACTGGTCTGTCTGCAGTTTCCACCCACACTCCTAATACTTACAGGCAGATTAAATGGTTTCTGAAAAAACTGGCCATAGTGTGTGTGAATGTAATAAGGACATTATATTCTCTGCAAGATGGGTGCTATATAATAATAGCCCTGAGCAGTCAGCCTTGAGACACATTCTTTTCAGGACTGCTGGATCACCAAATGACTTGCAATTTCTGCCTGCAGAAGGAATGCCAGGGAATGGATTTATTTGACTTTGCAGAACATCTCAGGGCGAAGAGCCAACACTCAACCAGTTTTATAGAATAAAATATAGAAGAAAGCACTATCTAAACTGAGTACCTGTATACTTGGGCTACTTGCAAGGGTGTTTCTGTTGTATCTTTTGCCTGAAGTTGCAGACCCAATGCCACCCCACCTCTGCACTTACTTCTCCAAAAATTGGACTAGGGCAAGGGGGACACATCCATATCACAGATAGCTATTGCACTCTCTGCATTCATTTCTGGTTAAAATAAAGGAAAGCCACTTAAAATTACTAGTGCCACCTACAGCAAAGTTCTGACCTTGCCTCATGGGCTGCTTGCCACCAAATATGCCATCTACTGTCACAAATCCTTCTGTCGTAGTTACAACCATGTCATTACAGTAGACTAGAGGATCTGACTTCTCCAGAAATGTAATGCTAGCCACGAGTTCACAAGCAGTAGAGGATATTTACTAACAGGACCTTCATCCTACTATATGAATAAACCTGAATGTGATACAATGTGCTCACAAATATCTGTGAAAGACACTATCCATAAACATTTCCCCCCAGATGAAATAATTAAAACCATTAGTGGGTCAAAGCCCTTGTTAACTAGATCTTCCAGAGCCATTGTGTGCTGCCCGGTCGCATTATCTATAATGTCAGAACTCAACGGTCTAACTCATTAAATGGATTGTCTTGGTTATTAAAATCCACCGTTGCTCATTAAGGAGGCTGTGTAGTTGTTGCATTGCCATGAGGCTCATTAGCAAGCAGCCCTGGTGATAATTGCAGTGCAGTCTCTGTCACTGTATGGTAGTTGCAGTAATTAGGTAGCAGTCTCTGCTAGAGGCATGCCCTCTCACTGCTTGTCTCATTAGCATAAGAGCCAACCAGGCATAGAAAAATGTTGATATGTGGGTTTTACTCAACTGAAAAAAAAGGGAAAAAATGACTATTTTCACATCATTTGCACTTTTTTTCTGTTAATAAAATAGGGACATTACACTGATTATGGATTTACAAAATGTATTTACTGCAAAGATGTTTCTGCTGTGTGAAACAAAGGTATTCTAGTACTCGAGTACTCCCATGCCTGAGTGATACTTTCCTTTGTTGTCAGTAAATCCAAGCCTTTGGACATTCGCTTGACAATGGTCATATTCTTCTTGTACTGGAACAGTATCATCTAATATTCGCTGTATATATATTAATATAGCAAAAAAGGGAAAGTTGTTGGCACAACATTATAAACCATTAGGCAGGTGTCCACTTTGGCCAACTTGAATATATTGCAACTTATGTAAAAACAATCACTATTTTGTTCAAAGAGGAGGGCTTTTTTTGGTACCTTAAATGTGTCCTTAGCATATTGAAAATGGGTGAGTGCAGAGGACCTCTTGTTTTTGTCTGTATATACAGGTATGGGACCTGTTATCAAGAATACTCGGGACCTGGGGCTTTCCGGATAACGGATCTTCATACCTTAAGTCTACTAGAAAATCATGAATGCATTAAATAAGCCCAATTGGCTGGTTTTGCTTCCAATAAGGATTAATTACATCTTAGTTTGGATCAAGTACATGGTACTGTTTTATCATTACAGAGAGAAAGCAAATTGGTTTTAAAAATTTGGATTATATGTCAAAATGGAGTCAATAGGGCAGATTTACTAAAGGGCAAATTGTCGCCAGTGACCACTTCGCACACTTCGCACCACTTCGCCAGGCGCAAATTCATTCTACGCTAATTCACTTAAATGCGAAGTTGCGTCCTGGGCACACAACGTTGGTGACTTTTCGCTAACGATACTCCAGTGTGAGCATTTCATAGCAAAGATTCGCTAGCATTTGTTTATGCCTATCGAAAAGTCGCTAGAGATCTTACACTTAGGTCAATTTGAATAGGACGAGTACATTAAAGTCGTATGGACGTCTTTATTAGAGATGTTGGTGCAAATGCTTGAAGTGGCCACTTTTTGTTACAAAAGTCCAAGGAACCTTAATAAAGACAAAAGAGATCATATAATGCCCTACACATGAGCCCACTGTAAAATGAATGTTCCATGGCCCTCAAATGTCTGGGGAAAAATGTCAACCCAAACCAAAAGTGACATAAATTGAGGAAGATGAAGCTTCATTGTAGCACTTCACATGGTCTGAGGTGGTGAAGTCAACTCTGGCAAATGAATTAACGCTCAGTAAAATCCGCACTTTAGTGAATTTGCACGAGCAACGACCATGAATTAGTGAATTGGCGATGTCCCTGCGGATGTGATTGCTGGAGAAAACTCATTAGCGTTAGCAACTTTGCCCTTTAGTAAATCTGCCCCAATGAGACATAGACTTTCCGTAATTTGGAATTTTCTGGATAACAGGTTTCCGGATAATGGATCCCATACCTGTATAATAATTTATACGTCATGCACCACTGTGAAGGTCTCAACCCCCAGTGTAATATGGAGCAAATATAGGGGTGCTGCAGTGCCCTTACCCAAACTTAATGCATTAAAATTATGCATCATACCTGCATGTAAACTTGGAACTGTGTGTAAAACTTCTGGGGAGCCATGGCCACCCATGTCAAACCAGGTTCTAATGCCTAAGGATTAGATAAATAAAATACATAACAGTTTACTGTCCACTGCAATGTGTTGCACCTCAGTAGGTTCTGTATCAAGCTGTGTAAACATATACATGGCCATATTGATACATTAACCATTGTGTAGGTTTTCTTTTTAGATGGCAGCAACCAATTTCCCCCACATATTTACACATTCAAATACAGGTATGTCCTAGAGCCATTTAAAAGGTTCAATTCATATGTTTCATCGGACTAGACACAAACTGTAGTCTTCTTTGAGCTCTACTTGATGGATAGAACTAAGGGTATAATAAAATAAAAGGTGCAAAGTTCACTAATGGTCTAGTTACTCATGGCAACCTATCAGCAGATACCATGTAGTAGTCAGCTCTTTGAAAACAAACAGCATCGGTTAGCAGATCAGGTAAATGTTGCCTCTTTATTAAATGATCCTCAGTTCTCTTACTCTACAAGGCACCATTTGAGTTGAAAACCAATCTTTAATAGGGGCACCACTTCCAACAGAGAAAACCTGAGCTGATCTGATATGTCCCCAAGAGCAATACATAGTTCTTTTGTGTTTTGTATTATACATGGGTCAATATACTTTCTTCCAGTTACCTTAAATATGAAAAAACATAAAAAAGCGGCTACAGCAATTTCAAAATTTATATTAATCACTTTCTCCAGCAGTAAATCTCTCAATTAACTAACGATTACACATTGTTTTCAGGTGTAAATACAACACATTTTTCAGATGATAGTGTTGTTTTAACTGACTCATGACACATGTAACGTGTGAAATCACATAATTCTGTTTTGCTATTTTAAAAATATATATATCTGTACCTGAGCTAACCCCGACCTTCCCAAAAAGTGTGGAGTTCTGCCTAACAGAAGGTGATGGAATAGAAATAACCCACTGGGTAATCTGAGTTGCTATTTGAAAACGTAATTTCTATCTAGACTAGAGTCCTATATAGCAGAAGCTGTGTCAGGTTTGTTATGTCTTGGGTAGCTGAGGATGAATAGAGTATAACAGTGCTTTATTAGCAGAGTCATGCAGGCATTACACAACAGTATGCTTTCACTTTTAAGCTACCAGGAAGTATGCACAGTATAAGTCTGAACACAGTCACATCTACAGGCAATTTGCATAAACAGCACATATTCCCCCTATAATAGGAAAGCATTTGGACAACTATAATAACAGCAACAATTAAACAGTATACATTTTAAAACAATATTATATTTAAAAGTTCTTCACATAACAAAGTCCTTGGTCCATGCAGGTAGTTTTCTGATTCTCTCAGTACGCCTTATAGGTTCACTTTCTTCAGGCCTATTGAAGATGACATCAGGAGTAGGAAAATGTCCTTCATCAAATGGAGCTTCTCCAAAGTCATATCTAACAGGAGCAAGACGACTTGCATTCCATATGCGTCCATCAGAAAGTTCATATGTGTATGGTCCTCGCTGGCGTCTCACTTCAAGTGGTGTAGTAAATTTAGATTGGCCTTGTTTCAGTATTCCTGGTTTCTTAATTCTGATGAAAGTTCCAGGCTGATAGTGTACTTCTCTGGCACCACGTTTTCTGTCAGTTATAAGCCTTGCATTTGGCTTGTTGACGTTGTCAATGTCAGCAGTAGATGATTTTGTAGGCACAGTATTTTGTGGAAGTTTGATGTCTGCAACATGTAACTTAGTGTGCATCTGTCTGCCATGTAGTAATTCAGCTGGAGATGATTGAGTTGTTGCATGGCACGTTGCTCTGTAGTTATGTAGGAACTCTGTTGTAAATACTTTCCAAGATTTCCCAGTAAGATTTGCTGTCTGTAATGCTTCTTTCAGACTATTCCTCTCTCTCAGAAAGGATTCAAACTCATACGAGACAAACTGTGGTCCGTTGTTTGATATTAACTCCTTTGGATTACCTTCTCTGCTGAAGACTGTAAATGAAATGTTATTACTGTAGCTGATGTTATATTAGAAACAAATGCAATTTCAGGCCATTTACTGTAATAGTCTATCAAGGTTATAGCAAATCTGCAGTCCATAGGAGCATCTGTAAAAGGACTGACAATATCAATAGCAAGTTTTTCCCATACTGAATCAGGAAATGGTACTGGTTTTACATCTGATCTCAACTTAACTTTGTGCACAAAGTTCTTTGCACAGCCCAGTGAAGTCTTGCTTTGTGGTGAAATTTTAGACACTGGCTGTGTGGCAGGCACTGGTGCTGTAGTAATGAGACCATCAACTAATTATAGTTACACAACAGTAAGCTTTCAGTTCACTTTTAAGGTACCAGGAAGTATGCACAGTATAAGTATGAGCACAGTCACATCTACAGACTATTTGCCTAAACACCACAAGGTTGTTGGTCCCAGTGGGTGCCATGGATTTAGATGATGTTCTAGATTCCCAGATTTCAAAAATGGTGGAACTTGCCAAGGAGTTGAAGCGGTGTGGTGCAAGATTGTTTTTGTACAATGGGGCAAGACCAAATGAATTAGTGGTATGGTTTATTTAGAGCAGTGATCCCCAAAAGTTGCTCACGAGCAACATGCTTCTCCCCAAACCCTTGGATGTTGCTCTCAATAACCTCAAAGCAGGTGCTTATTTTTGAATTCCACGCTTGGAGGCAAGTTTTGGTTGCAAAAAAACAGGTGTATTGCCAAACAGAGTCTCTTGTAGGCTACCAGTCCACATAGGGGCTTCCAAATCGCCAATCACAGTACTTATCGTGCTTGTGTTGCTCCCTAACTCTTTTTGCATCTGAATGTGGCTCACATGTAAAACATTTGGGCCCATTCTACTGAGTTAGCTAGGTTAGTAAGGGATATCCAAGTAAACCATCTACAAAATACTGTAGTTGTTGGACCTGATAAAATTCAACCACTGAAGAACCACATGTTCTTAAACTCAGACTGTTAAAATGAGAAATTGTTGATTGGATTAAAAATAATGTGAACTATCTTATCTCCCAATGGTCACATTTCAGGACAGTCCTGAATCATAGACCCAAAAAAGCAGTGTGGCTTGATGGAAAATGGGTGCATTGGGGGCACAACTGGATATGGTCAGGAAGACACATAGCAATGTATTCTTTATTTTAAATGCTCTGATTTTGCCAAATGAATTAAAAAGTAGGGATGCACCAAATCCAGAATTCTGCCTTTTTCAGCAAGATTCGGATTCAGCTGAATCCTTCTGCCTGGCTGAACCAAATCCTTATTTGCATATGCAAATTAGGGGTGGGGAGGGAAATTGGGTGACTTTTTGTCACACATCAAGGAAGTAAAAAATGTTTCCCCTTCCCACCTCTAATTTGCATATGAAGATTAGGATTAAGATTCGGCCCAATCTTTTGCAAAGGATTTTGGGGTTCGGCGGAATCCAAAATAGTGGATTCGGTGCATCCCTAGTAAAAAGATATAAGAAAGCTTAGCTGAGAGTGACCAAACAAATCCCCTGAACTGCTAAAATAAATGGTTATGTAATATGAATATCTCATGCGATAGAAACCCCCCCCCACACACAAAACTAGTATTTAATATTAAATGGGCTTCAAAATACATATAATGCAAGAATATCAAGCTACTACTTGTTTAACAGTTGTGATATTCTCTCAAGTTGCATTTGTTCATTTTACCAAACATTAGACAAGAGTCTCATGCAATTACTCCTCTTCGTGGCTGCTCCTGTGCTTAGATTCCTCGTGCAAGTGAAGAAGCAGATAGAAAGATTATCCCACAGATTGTGTACTCCTGCCAGGTCTTTTAGCTGCTGGGGAGACAGTTTATCTCACTTTGAGTTTGTTTGTCTCATGTCGGCTGCACATTATCTCAATAAACAGAAGGGATCAAAGGCCTGTGGAAAGATAATGGTCCCTTTGGAGCTCAGACCACTGGTTAGTTGAAATTTACTGGGAAATAAATATTGGAACATCATTGAACTTGAGAGAAGAGAATTCCTTCAGCCTCATGCTGCATAGGGAGTTTCAATTGCTTCTGTAACCCCCTAGGATTAAATGTCCTTCCAGCCAATGGTGCTTCCCAATCACTTGAACTGAAATTGTAATGTCTATGGCACACACACTGATGCTGGAAGGTAAAAGCTTTGGGCAAAAATGGGGCTTTTAATACTGCTCATGGCATTAGTGGCAATCAGTGGCAACTAGGGTTGCCACCTGGCCGGTATTTTATCGGCCTGGCCGGTAAAAATGATGGTTGATCCTAATGTTATTAATAGGGAAAAAAAAAATATATAGAAAGGCCGGTATTTTTTTTCAGAAAGGTGGCAACCCCCCACCTTAATAGTACATTGCCTCTATTTGCAACATCAATTAAAATACCTCATGCCATAGACCAATATGCTAAAAAAGTTGCCAAAAAAGTAAAGATTCCCTTATGGCAGTGATCCCAAACCAGTGACTGGTGAGTAACATGTTTCCCGCCAACCCCTCCCAGTGGCCTCAAAGCTGGTGCTTATTTTGGAATTTCTGACTAGGAGGCAAGTTTTAGTTGCATAAAAACCAGGTGTACTACCAACTGCAGGATTCCAGTCCACGTAGGGGCCAATCACAGTACTTGTTTTGCACCACCCAGGAACTTTTGTCCCCAAATATTTTTACAACTGTATGTGGCTCGCAGGTAAAAAAAAGTTGGGGACCCTGCCCTATGGCTTCAGCATAGAAATGTAGCATTACTCAATATTACACTTGAACAAGAGAAAAGGTGGCATTCCGGTTAAAAAGGGGTGGTTTATTGCAATAGGTCACTCACCGACCAAAAAGACGCGTTTCAGGTGATTTTTGGTCGTTTGACCTGTTGCAATAAACCACCCTTTTCTCTTGTTCAAGTATGGTCTATTACAGTGGAACGCTGTCGGCAGAGTACCCGGGACTGAAAATGGAGCAGCGCTAAAAAGAATATAGGAGGGGGGAGTTTGGAGCGGCCTTATTTCTTTATTGACTGTGATTACTCAATATTACCTGTGCCTTTGCCCTTCTTCAACTAACTTTACCTAATGCCTCATTATAGTCAGCCACATCCAGGGCCCTGACTGACAATATGTGGGTTCTGGCAAATGCCAGAGGGATGAGAGGCGCTCACTGCTAAATGAAGTCTTGTTACTTGCTGGCAGACCACTGTGGAACAGCGAAATTCTCCTGCTGCCTGTCTGAATCTCACATCATTTATAACAGAAAATAAATATGGTAGACTGAGTAAGGCCACTAATAAAATATACAAATTCTATATCTCAAAAACTGTTGGATAAAACATTAAAGGCTTGATTTACATGGCATTATCAAACATCCAACACAGTTTGTTGGATTTTTTAAAGTTCCCTTTTAAAAAATAGTGCATTGGTTGGATTTAAGCAATTCCACCCTTATTAAGTGTTTGTATTGAGTGTTTTTAGTCCCATGCTTCATTTATGCACTGTTTATCCCTGGACATGCCAAGGTTGCAAATTAAGGCATCATGGTAGCTCTAGATTCCTGCCTATCATCATATTGTTTGTGTCTAAGATAGAAGTTGTGCCGCCAGCAGGGCCGGCCTTAGGCCTGTTGGACCTATTGGGCCCAATAGGGCCCCGCACCTCTGGGGGCCCAGCACCACAGGGCAGCACAGATAATATTTCCCTCAACACATGATGCTGCCTGGCCTGCCCCCAACTTTGAGAGTCCAGCCCATCCCCAAATCCATAGGTCCAGCCCACCCCCAACTCTGATAAGCCAGCCTATCCCCCAACTCCATAGGTCTAGTCTGCCCCCAACTCTCATAGGCCCAGCTTTCCTCCAACCTTGATAGGCCCTGCCTGCCCCCAATCCAACCAAGCCTGCTCCCAAGCTGAATCGGCCCAGCCTGCCCCAAACTAATTGGCCCAGTCCACTCTCCTATTTCCTCCCTCTCTCTCTTACCCTGTGTGCCCCTATTATGTGCCCCTATTTCATCCCTCTCACTCTCTTACCTTGTCTGCCCCTTTCCTTTCTATTTTGTGCCTGTATGCCCTTATTTTCCTAAATACTTGGTGTGTCAGTAGCCAGCAACACTTTGTCTAGGGGCCCCCCAACATGGTCCCAATTGGGCCCCACATTTGATAGGATCAGCCCTGGCCGCCAGGACTGGTCTGAATCCTACTTTGCACCACTGTCAGGTTTAATCCTGCCTTCCACACTAGGACTATAGTCAGACACACAGCTAATGGTGCCTTATTCACATGATAATGCTTTCTATTGATCTCGCTGTGGCTATAGAAGAACAGGCAAGGTTGGGTCGCTAGGGAATAACTGCGAGATTTGCATCTGAAACACAGGAGTTCGGCGTGTTCTGCAGATGGTGCACAAAAATATATGACATATTTTAACAAAAGCTGTCACAGTAAGCGCCCGTGTGCCCCAGACGTGACTGCACCTTTCATGTAAACATTGCTTTCCCTTTATCTCCAGCAGGGCCACAAATGTGCAATGCACAACAGTAGATATGGAGCATAAAGACAATGTCCAGATTAGAAGGTCTTCACGAGTATTTTTAGGAGTGGAAAGCAGATAGCAATCATTTGATCCCCTCGATGTGTCCTTTCTTTTTCTGCTGCTAAAGATCAGAGCAATTCAGACACTTGGTTGTATTTAATATTCATCCTGTCCATGCTTTATAGCCGTGCCAAGCAACAGATCTACACAGTGTATTGGGTGGTCTTTAATCTCATGCTCACCAAACTATTGTCAAAGAACATACACCAAGCAAAAGGCGTCCCCAAGTACAGTCATTATTTCTGCATACTTAATTTCAAACATATATTGAAATCTTTCAGGACCTCACTGAGCCCTCTGTACTCCCACATTACAGGGTCTGATAAACATGGAGAGCACTTAGCTTTTGCAGATGTGATGGGTCTTTCTTCTACACCAGATCTTTGCAACTGGAGGCAAATGCAATAGGAATGTACTGTATGGTATTATTCTAGGCTGCCCATGGGTTCCAAAGACATCTTCGTTTTAATATGAGCAGTTCCGCTAACCTGTGCTTTAATGAATTCTCAACAGCGTCTACAAACAAGCATTATACGTCTTGTTACATTATTTGCTAATTTGGTCCTGAAAGAAATGGCCCTGTGCAGATATCCTTTGATGTTGTGCAATTTCACATATCAAGTTATGTGATTATAAACTGTAATATATATGTACTGTAGGTCTGTAAACGTTAATCTCTGCCAAATGAGAACAAAGTGAAAATGATATATTGAAATATATATTTATGTTGGAAAAAGTCATCTTAAAGTGCCATACATGCTTGCTGTGAGGTGCAGAAGAAATGGCCCAACTGCTCAAAGATTTTGGGGCTATGTGGCCACGTCTAGGGTTAACGCATAGTGATTGGCGAATTTGCGCAATTCGCTGCCAGCGAATAAATTCGTGAAACGCCCGAAAAAACCGGACGCCGGCGTCAAAAACGAGACGCCGGCGCCGTTTCGTGAGTTTTTCGCCGTTTCACGAATTTCACTAATTTTTGGCAAAGCGAAACGGCGCAAATTCACCCATCACTATTAACGTACTTGGATGTCACTCACCAGTTCTCTCAAATAAACACTATCATCAAATACTAAACTTTGGATTTGAGCCAATAAATAGCTTTTGAGCACACTTCAATGTTTTTTGGGCTGGAAAACTGTTGCAGGAGGATTTGCCATTCCTGTCATTAGCCTTGCTTCTGTACAAGGAATCAAAAGGAATCAAGTAGACTTGAACACTATTGTGTCCAATTTGAGACAAAGTACAAGGCACAATGCCCCACTGAAGTGTGCAACAACACTGGAATTCTGCACTTGCGGGAAAAAGAAAATGGAAATATTGTTTAACAGTGATTTTTACACATTTAGCACCCTGCCCCATATAGTCACCACCCACATATTCTTATGCTACAAAATGTTTTGGATGAATACAGTACTGCTGTTACAGTACCTGTTAGTCAAGTGGGATCTGATCTCCTTGCGGGAATGCCCACAGCCGCTTCCCTAGGATTTGGCACACACGTTTGTGTGCGTCCGTCCTCTTGATCTTGCCTTGTGCGTCCATTCTTGTGTATCATTTTGTTTGGCGCCCCACTTCTGACATCATCAGGCTTGGAGATCTTGAAAATTAAAATATTTCAAGATGCCTCGTCCATTTGTTCACTTGACCTTTGCTGTAGAGCTGCCTGTTACTGACTATTCTTCCAGAACCTGACTCTTTACTGCGCTGAAAATTGTTTTTCACCCTGTTTCTTTGACTGTGCTTAGCTCTTTCCCCGTTACTCCAGTCACGCGTTCTGGTTCCCTTACCTGCCCAGACCTCCCGACTTGGTTCTCTCCGACCTGGAGGCATCTGAGTAGTGAAGGTCTCCTCCCGACATGATAGGCGGATGTTATAGGCAGAAGCTTGAGCCATGACCGGAACCTTGGCGTTTGTTTTGGTTTGGAATACTGAATGTGATGACTACCTGCATTCAGCAACACTGTATTCATGAGGGGTAGGCTGGGGAAAGCTCATAACTTTTTGCCTATCCAAAACCCTAAATGATACATCTTTTAGATGTGCAAGTGAGGAAGTGTGGATGCATAAACTAAAGGAGCACAGTCCTTAACCAGGTTGTAAGTATTGTGCTGCCATTGCAACAACATGCTGTGTTCTGCAACACATGCCAGAATGATCACTAGGGGGGCACAATGTTGCACCCACTTATATCCGTGGCATTAGTAAATTACGTAAATTACCCCTTAAGACTCCTAGGCCATGTAAAGTGAAGTTCTTGTAAGTTTACAAGGGCTGTGTGCCTGGCTGGCTGCTTGCTTGGATGACCATAATTTATATCTCTACTTCAATTAAAATCTGACAGAAACTGGATCTAATCAGATTACAGAGAAACCAGGTTGTGCGTCTGGAGGTGTCGGATGAGAGCGGAGGTGATCGGGTGACACCGTATCACAGAGAATGATCACCTTTTCTGCAAGCACTGGTGTCTGGAAGCAGGTAATTCCCTGTATGTCTCTACCATATGGCAGGCACAGAGTCCAATGATGTTTGCATAGCAAATAAGTATGATTTAGTGCAGGGCTCTGTCACAGCAGCTTGTGGCAGGATGAGGGGAAAAGTCATTCCCATAATAGAGCAACAATGAACTGCTAAACGATAATGAAGTTCTTATCGAATTCAAATGCCCCGTCCTCATGAAAACCAAACAAATCCATCATGATTAATACTGCTATTACCAGAACAGCATAATTAATTGGTAATGAGCACAGTTATTTATAGGAATAGGCCTCATATACCTATTGGCTTGATGTGTGCCTATGAAGCTGCTTATCTTACTAGAAAATGAGGAATTTATGCAGCATCGGACTGGACAGCTGGAAAAAAACAGGTGGCCCAACCATCCCAGGGCCACTCCCTGACGACTCTCTACTCCCAATTGCTGCAAGATTAAGGTAAAATATGTGCAGGAGTGGAGTCAGGTTGGCATTGGGTTTGACTTAGCCTAGAGCTTATGTCTGGGGTGGAGAGGCCCTGAGGTGGCAGCCCCAGTGGGCCCCACATATACCTGTATGCAGTGCTGAACCAGACCAGCCAGACGCCTAGGCAACCTGGGTGGTCACGGTGCCGACTGGGAGTGTGCATGCGCGAATCGACGCTGGTGCGCATAGTCGCATCAATGCACCCGCAGGCGTGAATCAACGCTCGCGTGCTTCAATGTGCGCATGGAAGCGTGAATCGCCAAGGAGAGAGGGGACTGGACAAGGGGTAGAAGACAGGTAAGGTACGAGCCTGGCATCCCCCCCCCCAAGCTTTGCGCCCTAGGCACGTGCCTACTCTGCCTACCCCTAGTTTGGGCCCTGCCTGTTTGACACTGAATTTATGAGTTAAAATGGGCACTGCAATTATGTGGGATATTAATACAGGCCATAACCAGGGAAAGGAAGCTGGAAACCTATAAATGTTGTTAGACTACTATACAGGTATGGGGCCTGTTATCCAAAATGGAGTTTTATGGATAATGAATCTTTCCTTAATTTGGACCTCAATACATTAAGTCTACTAAAAAATAAAATATAAAATAAACCCAATATTGCCTCCAATAATGATTAATTATATCTTAAGCTGGCCATAGATGCAAGGAAAACACCTAACGGTCGTTAAGTCGATCGGACAGGTTAGAATATTTCTGATGACTAACGATAATATATCTCTTAATATTAAAGGGTGCCACTACTATTTGTCAGACATAACTTTCGTACAATTGCTGTCTTTGAATTAATGGTACTACTTTATTAAATAGGAATCGTTAGTGGTAGGTTGTGTGTCTGACATAAGGATATATATGTGTGTCTATGGCCAGCTTTAGTTGGGATCAAGTACAAGGTACTGTTTTATTATTACAGAGAAAAAGGAAATCATTGTCACAAATTTGAATTATTTAATTAAAATGGAGTCTATGGGAGTTGGGCATCCCGTAATTCGGAGCTTTCTGAAAAACTGATCCCATACCTGTACACGTGAACCCTTGAAAGCAGGGCCACCATTAAAAATCCTTTTTTTTCCCCACTGGGGCCTAGACAATAGCAATGTTTAGGGCACCCTGTGTCATAGTGAACAGTACTAGTGATGGGTGAAACGGTTAAAAATATGTGAAACGCATTGAAGTCAATAGGGCGTCAAAATTATGAGAATTATAAGAATGAGGCCATAAAATGTCAGATCCGTTTATTTCACATAGACAAATACAAGAGTCCTCTGCACTCAGCCCATTATCAATATATTAAGGACATTGAAACATTTTGTGCCTTAAGCTACTAAAAATGCCTTACCCTTCAAACATAATAGGGATTGTTTGTCCATATATTGCAATATATTTAATAGGGATGCACCGAATCCACTATTTTGGATTCGGCCGAACCCCCGAATCCTTCACAAAAGATTCGGCCGAATACCGAACCGAATCCGAACCCTAATTTGCATATGTAAATTAGGGGTGGGAAGGGGAAAACATTTTTTTGTGACAAAACGTCACGCAATTTCCCTCCCCACCCCTAATTTGCATATGCAAATTAGGATTCGGATTCGGTTCGGCCAGGCAGAAGGATTCGGCCGAATCAGAATCCTGCTGAAAAAGGCCGAATCCTGGCCGAATCCCGAACCGAATCCTGGATTTGGTGCATCCCTAATATTTAAGCTGGCCAACTACATCAAAGTCATCCCCGATATGGCCAGTCCTACACTCAAATTGCATCTGATTTATTAAGAACTCAATTGCTTCAATATACATTTTACAAAGGGACTAAGTTTTACCTGCAGCTTACTAGCTGCTTTCAAAGTAAAACTCCAAAACTTGGCTGCTCTTTTATTGGCCACCAGTGGGATCACCTGACTATAGCTGAAAAGGGTGGGAGCTACAACATGGAGCTGGTCACTGCTCCTGTATAAACTATAACAAAGATCTGCTCATTTGCCAGGTCACCAAACCAGCAGATCTCAGTCTGGCAGTTCAGTCCAAAATTTTGCAATTGCTAATGCATCCCTAGCATTTTGTTATTATATATCAACATGTATTTAAAAAGCACGTGTTGGCGCTTTTGTATACATACATATTACAACCGTTACAAGAGGTAAAGAGGGGCCCTACTCAAAAGAGCTTGCAATCTAAAAGTGTCCTGTACCCTTAGCCACATGTGATGCCGGGTGCAAGGGAGTTGGAACCATAGGGAAGGCTCCCCTCCTTCATGTGTGAGGGGTCTGCTCCATGCTAGTTACGCACTGCCTGTCAACAATTGATAGTGAGCTTCAGATAAGAACATAAATAATTGGGTCCTACACAGAATATATTGCCCCAGGCCCCATACATGACATAGCTAAGCAGACAAATCTACTGGAGTTAATTATACATATAATATATTATACATTTCTCTTGATGAACACAATCATTTACACAAAAACATCTGCGCCTCTTATATTTAGGGAAATGCCATTACAGCTACTAATCAAGATTAAAAGAAAACATGAGCTTTAAGGCTTTTACAGTAACAAAACAGGGCTAGCAAGCCTGTAGCATACTCTGTATTCTAATGGGAACTACAACTCCCATTATCCTCTGCGGGACCACACCTGACTGAGGGTCTAGGGTTGTTGCACCACATGTGAGGTTGCCACTTTTTTGGGAAAACTTTAACGGCCAAGGTGGGGGCGGGTCCATGAAGGGAAGGAATGTGATGTAAATGGGTGGTACAGTGATGTCATAGGAGCAGGATCATGCCATTGAGGAGGCGGGGCCATGCCAAGGAGCGTGGAAACTGTTAGTATTGGTGCTAGAAAGGGCCGGACTGGGCATGAATCCGAGGCAGGCTGGGCAGCTACATTGCCAGTAAATTTGTAATACCAGGCCGGACTTGGTTGGTATTTTACCGGCTTGGCCAGTGAAATTCATCTTTCTATTCAGGCCTTTCATATTCCAGCCTCTAATTCAGATCAATGTACGGTTGCTAAAGTAATTTTGGCCCTAGCCAAAAAATTTTGCAAACTGGAGAGCTGCTGAATAAAAAGCTAAATAACTAAAAAACCTCAAATAATAAAAAATGAAAATCAATTGCAAATTGTCTCAGAATATCACTCTCTACAATACATCATACTAAAAGTTAACTCAAAGTTGCACAACCCATTAAACACAACTTTGATGATACAGTTTAGCCAAGGATGAGCTGGAGTTGCGATGCTGCTTGCCATATTGTTCGTCACTGCAGCTCCGCAGTTTGTGCCTGACACAGTCGCTATTTCAGGAGCCCGTGCATTGCTAGTCAGAGAGCATCGTTACAAACCTGTCCAAATGGCTTCAATGATGCAGGCAATTAGTAATGGAAAATCTGTGCCAAGATTTTTATATAGCAGAAAGTGCCGGGAGCGTATATCTGTATCATTTTTCCTGTGAGTTAACTGGTGTTTTGGCAAAGGAAATCTTTATCCTGTTTTAACTCAGAAAGTGAATATCTTCCTTACTCCGACGCCTGTGCCCTGAAAGCAGAACATCTGTGGTACAGTAAGCTCTTAGCATAAGAACCATTGCCTGTGCCACTCGCTGGCTTTCTCCCATGCTCTTTCCTTTCAAACAAATCACTGCTTATGGTCAGTTGTCATGCCCACCCTGCAGTGGTGGTGTTACTGGCAGTAATAGGCATCACCCCTTTTTATGCCAATGGGCAATGTTACCATAAAAAGTGATCCAGGGTGTGGGCATAGGTCACTTGTCTTCATTGGACAATAGACCACACTGTTAAAAAAAAAAATGTCCTTGTTTTGGACCCCACTACCCCACATATATAACCTAAGCATCAGTCCTCCTGGGCCCCAGAAACAGCTCGATCTGTTACTTCTTTGTTCCTTCTGTAGCATCTATTCCTCTAAGCTTCTTTGGACCACCTCTTCCTAATGTCTGTTGAGGCAATAGTGATTAAACATTGAAGGAAATCACCCAAACTGGGAAACATGTATGGGGTACTATATACTGTATGCGAGCCGTGTGGAGCACCAACTTAAACTGTTGTTCTTTATACAAAGAAAGCAATTCACAAACAACAGGTGGAGATATTACTCTAGAGTGGTAGGCTGCAATGACCAACCACAATTTGACTTGCATTATTTTAACTGGAGTTGACCAATCAGCACTTTTTGATCATTGGTCAACGCAATGATGGCAAAGCTAAGAGTATAGGCAGGGTCAGACTAAGGGCCGGATCTACATAGCAGGTGCCCCTAGGCCCGCTGCTGTTCATTTTCCCCTTTCCCTCCCCTTCCTGTGTGCACATGCCCAAATTTTCAACATTGGTTCCAGAATACTGCGGATTGGTGCACATGAAATCTTAAAAACGATTGTATTTCCTGTGAATTCCCAATGCTTCCGAACCAATGAGGGTTTGGTTGGGCAGCATGGCCCCCCCTAAAATTCTGTCGACCTAGGCCCGGGCCTCTGTGGCCTTTCCACAAATTCTGGTCAGACTGGGGTTCAGGGCCCCCCTCCACAGCGGCAAATCCCCAGGAGCAAATCTGTTTAGAGAAGGTCTGGGCCAGTGGGGCCCAGGAGGACTGGGGCCTACCAGGTTTTTTCCCGGTGTCCCACCAGCTCAGTCTGACGCTGAGTATAGGAAGGTGGGTATTTTTCAACCAATCCATTCAGAGGCAGTTTTTTACAGTGGTAAAACGCAATCACCCCATACAGCTCCTTAGCCCACTCTTGCCTCTGTGTAGGGTTCAACAGTTTTTGGGTTGGACAGGGGTCAACTATTCACACTGCAAAGAGAAAATCTTGCTCTACCCCAGTAATAAAAACAAAACATCTTGTTGCATGAGCTCCATTGGTGACACACCTAATGGCAGATACGGCCTTGAGAGTAAAATAACACAAGGTCTTTCTAGAGGCGGTTTGGCTGGTTGGTATGTCTTGCTACAATGTTTATAGCTTTGACTGAATTGCCCAAGCACTATTACATTTCAGGTGTACAAAGCAATACATTTCTCAAATGTACTCCCCTGTGCCAAGGAAAATCAATTGCATTGTAAAGTCTATGAAACGTGAGACGTTTGCTTGATGGGTCATTGTTGAAAAGGATGCCGTCTGGCTGTGTTGTTAAAACAAAGTTGCCGAGGAGGTAGGAAGTGGTCTTATAAAGGGTACAGCCTTGGATAGCAGAGAATGCGCTACATTATCCAGCTGGTTGTAGATATTTGGTGGGCGGTTCTTCTGATACATTTGGGACTACAAGAGTTGGATCTTCTGGATACTACAGCTCCGGGTATCATACCAAATCCAATACAGCACAGACTAATATTTGTTTCAGATGTGACCCTGGGCTATGTAGAGGCAAGAACATCCTGTTGTGCTGAGGCACTTCCTCTTCTTTGGTACTATTCAATGTATGCATTAAAGTTGGTCATACATGAGCCAAACCAGCTGAACACATGAAGAACATATGTTACGGCCACTTTTCTTTTGTTCCGACTATTAGTGCATAGACCATGAATGATCGTAACAGCTGGAACAGAAAATGAACTGAGGCTGCACTGGTCAACATGGTGAATAGCCACATGAAATTGTCAAACCTGCCCAATACCCGAACTGACCCTGACCCTGGAGAGTAGAAGTTGTAGGGAGCAACTACAGTGAAGCAAGATGGAGTCTGTAGGGCAAGATGTAAAATGTCCCCCTTTATATCAGTGTTGCCCATCCATTGTTGTTGCTAACACATTTTGTATTGACAATATACAGTATAAACCTGGTTCAGATTATCAATGTCTGATTAATTTCCTGAGCACATTATTCCCTCTTTATAGGTCCCTGGTGAGGCCTCATCTGGAGTATGCAGTGCAGTTTTGGACTCCAGTCCTTAAGAGGGATACAAATGAGCTGGAGAGAGTGCAGAGACGTGCAACTAAACTGGCTAAGGGGATGGAAGGTTGGGGTTGTTTATTCCAGAAAAAAGACACTTGTGAGGGGATATGATTACTCTTGTACAAGTACATTAGACAGACAGAGGGGAATATTTGTTACCCATAAAAAGGATCACTGCACTCAGAGGACACCCCTTTAGACTAGTAGAACAGAACTTTCATTTGAAGCGGCTTATTTGTTTTTACACAGTGAGGGCAGTGAAGTTGGGGAATGTCCTGCCGGAGGTTGTTGTGATAGCCGATTGTGTTGATCATGATTTCTTGGACAAGCATAATATCATAGGCTATAGTAAAATTAAAAGCTACAATTAGTATATAAATATTGGTATATATGGTTTATGTGAGTGTATGGAGGGGTTGGTGTGGGTGTTGGACTTGATGGAGTTTGTACATTGGTCTTTTTTTCAACCAAATGTAACTATGTAATTGTGTAATGGGAAGCAATCCATGGTATGTGTATTGTGAGCCACATTTAAATGTAAAAAATAGTTGGAGAGCAACACAAACTTGAAAAAGTCCATGAGATGTTAAATGAGAGCTGTGATTGGCTATTTGGTAGCCCCTATATGGACTGGCAGCCTACCGGAGGTTCTGTTCGGCAGTACATCTGGTTTTTATGCAACAAAAACTTTCCTCCAAGTCTGGAATTCAAAAATAAGCTCCTGCTTTGAGACCACTGGGAGCAACATCCAAGGGGTTGGTGAGCAACTTGTTGCTTGTGAGCTACTGGTTGGGGATCACTGATTTAGTTTGTGTCTGTGGTGTTTAAACTGTGAGTTAGGGCAATTGTACACAGGGGCATTGGTATGTTCTTGCTTCTCACACAGCAGAAGTTGAGCAAGTGGTAAAACGTTACCAATCCTTCCATGCAGCATTGCCCATAGATACTGTTGGGTGCTCTGAATACAGCCGGAGAACCCCATTCTCTAATAGACTGCCATTCGCCTCATACCTTTTCCACCCCCCCCACCCAAACTTCTGCAACCGCTGAAAGTAGTCCCAACATTTCAGAACAAGCTTTCACAACATGTTTACATTCAAGGAAAAAAACTCACGTGCAACAATAAAAACATTTGCTTTTGTGCCAGATTGCGAAGCCGGGAGAAAACAGCAAACACAATGCAATCATTTATTTTAAAATAGAGATACGGAGCGGTGATTCAATAGATTCCCTCACAGTCACATTTTCCCTGCAACAACAATGATTTCAACCCCAGACTTTATGTATTAAGAAATATCATTTAAAAAAAAAATAGAGTTAAAAGTCAGGGATTTGTATTTGTTTGGATTAACTCTTCCTTCTTCTGACACGATAAACAACGACGGCGAATTGTTTTCCTGCCACTCGTTTGTGCAAACTCAGGTCAGCTGAGCAGCAGACGCAGCCACGAATCGTGCATTAGAATTCTTGCTGAAAAGAGAATAGAATTACACAGTATTTTGTTGCCCAAACGGTGGGCTCAATCCTTTCCCTTGGCAGTGCTGTTTTGCGCAGTGATAACAGTACAATAGGCACACTGGGAAGAAAGGGCAAGGGGAATGCTTCATTTACTTGTCTCTTTGTTTGCTGCTCGTTACAATACCAAGGATTTTGTTTTCCGCCATACAAGTGCGGGTCGGATAAAGAGCAGAATTATAGCGGATTAAGCCTGCCTATTATATTGCTTTGTGCTGCTTGTGGAAATCTTGTTTAGTTTTCTAAAGAGCTGTTTTCTATTGTAATGTTAACTCTCCATGGACCAGAAGGTTTTTAGAACCAGGAAAATGATCTATGGGTGGCGGATGTTGTTGCTCTGGCCATAGTTGTAGGGGGAAATTATTTGGGCCTCATACTCACTGATGCCTCTCTCCCTCCGAGCAGCTGATGATGGTATTTGGAGTGTCTTTAGTCTTTAGTATTAGAACGCAAAAATATTATTTGCCTGTGCAACCTGGAAGGTAGTAGCGCAGACATGCCAATAGTAGCAGTTGGGATAAAAACACATAAATCAAATAAAACAAAAGGGTGCAAAGTATGTACAGATGGTAAAGAAATTGATATTGTAATCACAGATTCCTGATATATCTATGTTTAGAATCGTCCATATACAAACGCAGATACCACAGTTTATCCACAATTAGGGTTGCCACCTGGCCGGTATTTTACCGGCCTGGGCGGTATAAATTATGCTCGATGCCAATGTTATTAAAAGGAAAAAACTGCAAGGATATAGGAAGGCCGGTATTTTTTTCCAGAAGAGGTGGCAACCCTATCCACAATAATAGATTCAAATCATCAATAAGTCCAAATGGCCAGCTCTGTTAATTAGGTCCCACTTCACTACAGCCACCTCAGTGGAATTGATCAGACCTCAGTCATCTAAAATACATAAATAATAGAGGGGTGCAGGCCCACAGTGGCTGTGGGATAACAAGTCTAGTAGGGAGAGATGTTGCCTATAGTAACAGTGGATAATAGTCTCTGGGAAGGGAGTGTGACTGTGGGATAGCAGGTATAGTAGGGAGAGATGGTGTCTATAGTAACAGTGGATAATAGTCTCTGGGAAGGGAGTGTGACTGTGGGATAGCAGGTAAAGTAGGTAGAGATGGTGCCTATAGTAACAGTGGATAATAGTCTCTGGGAAGGGAGTGTGACTGTGGGATAGCAGGTATAGTAGGTAGAGATGGTGCCTATAGTAACAGTGGATAATAGTCTCTGGGAAGGGAGTGTGACTGTGGGATAGCAGGTATAGTAGGGAGAGATGGTGCCTATAGTAACAGTGGATAATAGTCTCTGGGAAGGAAAGTGTATTAGGTTTAGGGTTTGGTCTGCTGCATTGTGGCAAGAGGTCACTGGAGATTCTGGGCATACACCCCCTGTGCCTGGGGCAGTGGTGTAACTAGATGTTACTGGGCCCCAGGGGCGTAACTACAGATGAAGCAGACCCTGCAGCTGCAGTGGGGCGCCAGAATTATAGGGGGGCCTATGCGGCCCTAATTAATGAGCAATTTCAACATATACAGGTAAAACAGAACAACCTCTGGATATGTTGGGGGGCCCTACAATTAATTTGCTGTGGGGCCCAATAACATCTACAGCAAGTTCAATTTAGTTCATATATATATATATATATATATATATATATATATATATATATATATATTTATATTTATTTATACCAATAGTTTCCAAACCAGCACTCCCTTTTGTGTAAAAAGTAAGTTGTTGCATCAATACCCAACGTTTCGGTCCCTATAAGGTCATCCTTGAAAAAGGTCCCAATAGGGACCGAAACATTGGGTATTGATGCAACAATAAAAGATTATACTTTTTACACAAAAGGGAGTGCTGGTTTGGAAACTATTGGTGTATACATGATTTACAGTGCACCCCTCCTTTAAGATTGGCTTTGGAGTGCGGATACTCGTCTGAAAGTTATATATATATATATATATATATATACTGTAGATACGTTGGCCTATTCTACTAAGATATATTAAAATTGCCCATTAATTAGGTCCTCACTGGGCCCCCACACTCCTAGGCCCCCCCTGCAACCGCAGGGTTTGCTATCTCTGTAGTTACACCCTGGTCTGGGGCCTGAGTGCCTACTACTGTATATAGATTAATACTGATTATTTTAACTGACAGCCCCTCTTATTTGCTATGGAGGTAAGCACCCGAATACGAGGCAGCACTAGGTCTACTGAGTGAAGCCTAAGGCAGGAGCACAACAATAAACATGGCAGCTCCTTCAGTCTAAATGTAAATATAAAGAGAATCGATGCATTCTGTGTGCCATAAGCTTCTCCCTCACATTTCAGTTCAATGGCAATTTAAGTGAAATAAACAGAAAGACAAACCTTACTTATAAAAATGACTCTATTTTTCTTCTAAACGGTCTGCGTTCGCCAGTGTTTATCCGCTTTAAACACATGTTTGTACAAGTAGCGAGCGGAGATGCGCAGCTTTATAATTGCAACTGTTAAGAATCCTGTTTGGGAGCAATTTTCATAAAAAGGAGCCCAGTATTCTGAAAATCTCCTTTCCTCTCGGACCGTAATGTGTGCTTGACCTCTGCAGCACAATAAACGAAGGAATATAAGCGAGTGGGGATAATAAGTGGGACTTAGAATGCCCGGCTAATGACTGGCCCAGAATTGTTCTCCCTGGCAGCTGTCGATGTGAATTCCTGTCCTCGCTGAATCGAGCGGACGGATACTTAATGCTTTGTGCAGCCACTCCGTTCCTGATATTTTTGCCATTACTATTATTATTTCCCCTAATTGACGTGGCGTGGTTGATGAAAATTGCAGATGCAAATTATCTTCTGGAAAATGTGTTTTTAAAAATCATTTCTCCAAAGTCATTAGATGAAGTGGATGTGAGGCTCCGCGGCTGAATTGGTAGTTTTATTTTCCCTATATCGTTATGTGCAGCCTCCCCACTTACACTGCGTTTGCTGCTACGCTCTCAGTGCTAATTGCCCAGGGACTGGGAGGCACATTGGCATGGGGGTTATAAAATGAAGATTATTATCCATTATTTATATATCACCAACATATTCCACAGAGCTTTCCAGACATTATACATCACTGAAGAGGAATTCTGTACCGGAGCTTTATATAGCACCTTTAACAAACTGTTGTACCTCCTGGCTTTTACTTGCAACACACACAAAAATTCTGCAGGAAGCAAAGCAATTAGCAAAACTAAGAGGTATTGCTAATTCTTTGCTTCCTGCAGAACAGGCTGAATCCCCTGTTTTATCCCTTTTGCTTGGTGCCAGTGGTGATCCTCGGTGTGTGTCTGTCAGTCAAGGAGTAATATAAGCAAGGTTGGACTGGTGAACCCACGAACTCAGACCTGCTCCACGTCCTGGGCACTGCACCCTTACCTCCACCCCAGCCCTGATTGCGGCCACAACAAGATAAAATAAGAGGATAGTGGAAAGGCCCCAGATCCCCCAGTCCAACGCTGAATATAAGCCAATGGCACCTGTAAGGGTTCCGTTCATGCAAATAACAGGTGGCATGGAGAGGTCATTTTTCCACCAGTAGAGAAACTGCTGATACCGCTCCATGTCATTTAAACCACCATTACAAAACCACCTTCCTCCCGTTGCAGATCAAAAATGTGCATTTTTGCCCCAAATTCATGTCAATGACTGGCATCATAAAGGGAAAGCAGAGAAACATTACATGTGCCATTAACCTAATTAAGACAAGAGGGGTAATTTACCATGACCCTGGATGTTAAAGCACTAAGAGGTGAAAAGGGAACCCCAATCATTGGCTGTGCCCCGCACGTAGCTTCAGACTGAAAGTCCACCTCTCTGGCAGAAGCAGGGGCATCCCTCTCCTTAATGACTACCATAGGGCAGGGAGTAAGTACATGTTTTTTTCCAATGATGCGCAAGTTTAGTGGGCAAGGAGGGAATGGGGGTGGGGGACATCTACATACCTTCCTTTGCCTGCTCAGTCACAAATTCAGTGCTGATAGGGTCAAGATCAAAACTGGACAGAAGGAAAGGGGATATAGGTTGCTCCCAAACAAGTATTTACATAGAGAGCATACTGTCCCAGTAATAGATAGGTGGTCTCGTAACTTTGAATTGCCAGTTGCCTCTCTGATCCCATAGCGCCTCATCAATTTCTGAGTATGGTGTAAATACAGATAATTGAGTGAAAAGAAAAGGGAATATCATTGAACTCTAGAAACAGTATGATTTGATAACCATGAGCAAGCATTCTACCATTTATTCATGATTATAACCTGTCCACTAGAGACACTGTAAAGCTGGACATCCCTGAATAACATGTTTTTTACTGTAATTTGTGACCCTTGCAATTCTACCCGGGCAGTGCCGGGCCACGCTGGGCAGGCGCCCTAGGCAGACCTGGCAGTCACTGCGCCTGGTTCACCTGCGCATGCGCGAATTTGCGCATGCAAGAAGCAAGAAGAAATGCAAAGTCAGGCAGTACAAGCAGGATGGTGCTCCCCATTGTGTTGTCTACATGCAGCTAAACAACAGCCTGATTGTGACTCATCACTGTGGCTCTCTGTGTGGCTGCAATGGTGGTCACAGCCGTCACAGCAAGGGGGGCACAAACGTCACTATCAGTTTTATCACTATCCTGGTTATTATAACAATAAAGTAGGTTGGAGAATAGCCCAGAAAATGGCCTATTGATTTTATTTTTCAAATAGCCCTGCTGAGCTGCACAGCGTTCGGCCTCTCCATCACCCACTCCCCCCTGTGCCACAGTTACTTAGTAACATGGGGCTTTCTGTTTTCCTTCCATGAAGATCAGTCGTAAGTAATGATTCTATAGGTTCTAGCAGGATGATAAATGAAACCGCACATTCACGGCAACAACTTGGTTTCACAGATAAATTGTTTCAACCACAGCGAGTCCCTGTGCTCTCACACTTGCCAACACATGAAACATATTTCTAGGGAGACTTGGATGCTTGGCTGCTTCATTATAAGAGTCTTCTTTTAATCAGGCACAGCGCATCATGCAAACCATAAACGACATGCCTAATGGGCACCATTATTACAGTTCTATATTGTTTTAGTGCATCCCTTCTCTAACTATAGATTGCACAGCAAAACTAATTCTCCCCTGTCCTAGAAAAATGCAATGATTTTTGTGCAGTTGATTGGGTTGCAGACCTGGCAAATTTCCAAAAACAGGCAGAATCTTTGAGTCAAATGTTAAAAAAAAACAGTATGGCTGGCATTTGTACACAGGGTTCAAGCACTGTGGGGGTTTTTTTCCTGACAAAATTAATTTTGTAATGACAAAATGCATTTCATGATCACAAATTCCTTTTGTATGCACAAAATAAATTTTCTGTATATAAAGTAAATAAATGTTTCTTTTGTCAACAATTTTGTGCTGCCAAAACTCACAGAATTAATATTTAGCATCATATTCATTGTGCTGACAAATACGAATTGTATTAATGCATTTCATGGACATCAATACAAAAGATTGAATTTATTTTGCTTTTGTAAGTGGTGAAAATTTTGCATTTTTTTTTCTCCCATTGGCTCCAATCTATTTGGAGCGAGAAAAACCATCTATATACTCCAATGTATTTGCTGAAATTTTGACATTGTGTGAGTTTTTTCAAGGTCTTGCACTAATTTTTTAGCAAAGAGAAACCTCAATTTTTTCAGGTCGAGATTTTTAGGGGAAAAACTCAAAGGTTTAGGAGCAGATTTATCAAAGTGATTATCGAAGTGAATTTGAGGGAATTTTTTTGGATACTTTGACCATCTAATAGAATACTATGACTTTGAATTTACTTCGAATTCGTTACGAAGTAAAATAGTTTGAATATTCGAATATTCAATAATCGAAGTACTGTCTCTTTAAAAAAACTTCGAGTTCAATAGTTCACCAAATTAAACCTGCCGAAGTGCTATGTAAGCCTATGGGGACTAAGTTTTTTGAAGTTGAAAAAAATCGTTTGATCGATCACTGAAATCTTTCGAATTGAACGATTTAATCATTCGATCGGATGGTTTTACTTTGACTGCCAAATTCGGTAAAAAAAACCTTTGAATTCGATATTCGAATTCAAAGTATTTAAATTCGATGGTCGAATTTCGAAGTATTTTTTACTAAAACTCTAATTTTTTGAGATTTATTATACCCCAAAAAAATCCAAATCTGAAAATACTCTATCTCAAACCTGTCGAGGTCATGTAGAAGTCAATGGCAAATGTCCCGGAAGTTGTTTCTTGATATTGGGATCTGTGCTGGATAATACAAAAAAAGTTAAGGTTTTTATCCGATAATCTGAAAAAGATGAGTTTTCATAGCGAAAACTCAATAAAGTCGAGTTTTCAGAGCGCCAATTGTATGATATGAATTAACGCTTGATTTTGACGAGAATGATTATTGATAAATGAGTTCAATTCATGGAAAGGAGTTTGGCTGAGATTAATTAGAGTTTTAGTAAATAATGCCCTTACTGTCACTGAATCTATCCTTTGTTAACATAATGTATTTCAGGACAGTAAACATGGTCCTTGAACAAACTGTACTCTTTGTAAATAGGATATTGCAAAGAATACACTTTAGTGCTTTTTCAAAAGTAAACAGTTAATTTTGTGCTACAAAACTAATTTTGTCAGAATGTGATTTTGTATTTCAGGAACTTATTTTGTGCTAACAATATTTGTGTAACTAGGAAATGTGTATGCATTTACAGAATTAAAATCTATGATTATGACAACAAAATCTGTGAATTTAGGAATGTATTATTGTGCCACTGGCATAATTTTTATATAAATGATCCAGACTTAAATATGAAGAAACTGCAGATAATATCAAAATTGTGCCTATATTGGGTCACTTGTGATCGCTATCCAATATTGTACATAGGCCCCACATCCATTTAAGGAAAGGGTTATGGGGCACATTAATAAGACAGAAAAGAGAGATTGTTTATCACTTGTGCTATAGAGGAGCACATTGGATTATCTATTTGGAAGCCAGGGCTACACAAGAGATGAATTGTGCCTTGGATATTTCTTGCCTTTGTTATGGAGTAGATTGACACAGTGAGATGTTTGTATAAGGTGTTTAGTTGTGTTCCATTGCTGTAAACTCCCTTCATATCACTACAATGGTCAGACTCATTTCTAGTGATGATTGAATCTGTCTCATTTTGCTTTGCTGAGAAATCAGTGTAAACACTGAAAATTTTGCACAATGGAGTAAATTGGTGAAACTCATTGAGGTCAATAGGCGTTTTCTTACTCAGTTTTTTCACACAAAAATTAATGGGCATTTTTCCCTTTTTTTATTTTTGGCACAGAGTTTCTCTTGTGGCAAAAAAAAATTGCAGAATTTTGCGAATCCATTGCTGCCAAAACATTTCAAATGTGCATTATTTGACGCAATAAACACATAGGGGTTTACCCCATATTGCATATGTTCCTGTGTGCCGATTCCTCCTTTCGCCTTGTTTCATTGGAATTTGGGGGAGTGCCGTCTCCCTAGAGCAGTGATCCCCAACCAGTAGCTCATGAGCAACATGTTGCTCTCCAACCCCTTGGATGTTGCTCATAGCGGCCTCAAAGCAGGAGCTTATTTTTGAATTCCAGGCTTGGAGGCAAGTTTTGGTTGTATAAAAACCAGGTGCACTGCCAAATAGAGCCTCAATGTAGGTTGACAATCCACATAGGGGCTACCAAATGGCCAATCACAGCACTTATTTGGCAGCTGAAGAACATTTTTCATGCTTGTGTTGCTCCCCAACTCCTTTTTTTTCTGAATGTTGCTCACGGGTTCAAAACGTTGGGGATCCCTGCCCTAGAGGATTGTGCACCAGGCAATCGAGTGAGGAAGGCTAGTGTGTGCGCTCACACTGTTTCTAAAAACATTTCACTCGTCACTAGGCATTTTTGAATGAACCTAGTTAGGTTGTGCTAAAATAGACAAAAATGTTGTACTTATTGCAGGATAGTTGTGTACAAACATGCTCCTTGCACACCTGTATTGTAGCGCTAAGCACCGCTGCTTCTTTAGCTGCATTCTGTGCAAGTGCAACCACTAAAGCCATGGTCATTTCAGGTTTCCCACAGCAGGTTGGGTCAATAAGTGCAACAGACTTGCACCAAAATAATCAGCCTCAACGTGCAGGGGACCCAACTGTTTACACTGGAGTTCTGGGCAAACACTCTGCATTGCAGGAAAACATGATTCTCATCCAAAAACTTGGGGTGGTGCATTGTGTTCCTAAATTACTTTATGTTTTTAGATATGAAAATGTCAATAAAGTTCAACAACAGCTGAAGGTCTACAGGATGGTCATTGTTGATATACAGGTATGGGATGCCTTAAATCTGTTATCCAAACAGTCTGGATTACAAGAAGGCCTTCTCCCATATAGAGTCCATTTTAAGTAAATGATTCTAATTTTTTTAATGATTTCCTTTCTCTCTTTAATAATAAGCCAGTAGCTTGTACTTGATGGTGACTAAGATACATCTATGGTGTATGGTCTCCAAAAGTAAAGCAGTTACTCACTACATAGGGGAAGTGGCCCAAGTGCACCGCCCTGAGCCCTCAGCACAGGGAGCAGACAAACCAAAAACCAATTAGGAGCAGGCACTCAATCAAGGCAAACTTCCATCAGGACAATAGTTCAAAGTGAAGAAAGTTTATTGTTTCCACGGCCTTACGCCTTTCGTGTCCTAAAAACGCTTAATATACTGACTCGAAAACTCGAATTGAATGCAAATTGAATTTGACAGAACTTGAAATGAGTTTTTGCTCTGAAAAAAACTCAAATGTCAGGAAGGCTAGTAACATCTTCAAATGGATCACTCCACCTCTGCCACTGACTTGTCTATGAAGGTTTTAGGTGGCGTAATATCAAATTTGAGAGTCGAGGTATGTTAGATTTCGAATTTTAATTCAGTTGGATTATTCCCAACTCAAATTTGTGAGTTTTGTCCAAAAATTCAATTCGAAAATTCAAATTAGAATTTACCATTCGAGCCTTAATAAACCAGCTCCATAGTGTATAAATGTTTTTTGTTAACTTCCAAGGACCCCTTAGAAAAAAACTTCTAAGGGGTCACTGCACCTCTGCCATTGACTTCTACGGGTTTTCTTCGGCAGGTTTTAGGGGGCGTACTATCGAATTTGAATTGTTCCCAGGGTCGAAGTATGATAAATCTTGAATTTGAATTCAGTTTGGATTATTCCCAAATCAAATTTGTGAGTTTTGACCAAAAATCCAACTTAAAGATTTGAATTTGCCATTAGACCCTTAATAAATCTGCCCCATAGTGTATAAATGTTTTTATTAACTTCCAAATTACAGAAGGACCCCTTAGAGGAAAACATAGGTATAAATATACTAAGCAAGTGTAGCAATTGTTAGACAATACAACATATTGTACTTTTAGCTAAATTCCACCCCTCTTTGATTCTAGAGCCCAGGGCAAATGCCTAAAACTGACCCTGGACCATGATAAAGTTGATTGCTTGCTGAGCTGCCATTGCTAACCCTAACCAGGAAGCACTTTAAATACATTTCCAAATTATTCGAAAACAATGACCTGCTAAATGTTTTCTTGTCATTAATTTTTGTCCTGCATAAAGTAGGCATGGCTTGGATGAGCGGATGAGAATATCAGTTGGATAGCTACCATTTTATTTGCCTTTGGGGTTTGCAAACCAATTCCAACCCAGGCAAGCTGCTGTTAATAATTCCTGCATCCTATCTATTGTGCCAGGCAGGCTCTCATTCAGTGCCTCTCCTGGCTTCTCCCTTCCTCGTATTTTCTGTCACCTTCCCAAGCCAACGCAGATAAACATTGGACTGACTCCGACCTGATGTTTCTCTGCGCGCCCTTATATCATAGTGTTACCCTGCTGTGTGGGAATGCGGCTGTTTGTAAAATAATTTTAGGCATTTACAACCCATCATAACTAATTCAAGGGGAAATTACCTTGTGCAGTAAATGTCAGATTGCAAGCCAAACGCTGTAAACTTAGCTAAACGCAGAGGAAATTGAGAGAGGACAGTATTCGAAGAACCAGGCTGGGTCCCTGAGTGGGATCTGCACAAGGCAATGTGATGGAGCAGGCCAACATAAGTGCTATATACACTATAGAGCGATTCCACCTTGGTTGTGCTTATTTTGAGATTCTTAGAGCTGCCCAATATCTATCCTATATTATTTTTGAATTACTATACTCCCTATGAGTTCATGCAAAATAGTGCTTTCTTATAGAGCGAACATCTACCCGTTATGTCAAAATAGGCAAGGCTAGAAGAATTATGTGGTTGGGGGCCATATTTAGCATCTCAATCAATGCAACATGGTCAGTGATGTCTGGAGCCAACCAAGACAGTAACCACAGGGCCCCCTGACTAAAGTAAACACATACCTCTAATTGCAACCGCCTTGCCACTGCGGTTGGGGTGGGGGTGGAGCACCGGAAGTCAAGGACTGAAGTAGAGAGCAAAGAGTGGACCTGGGTCAGCAGGACCCACAAGGGCTGTCCAACCCTGTAACTGGTCATTCATTTATATTGCCCAATTGTACACATACCAACAGCCCAGAACTTAAAATCAACCAGTTTGACCAGCATTAGTCTATTCAGCCTTCCAACAATAAACCTTTACCAATAATCCTAAACACCACCTTAAACTCCTTTACTATTAGTTAGCGATGTGGTAGATGCATAATAATGGGAGGCCTATTTATCAAAATTCAAGTTTGTGAGTTTTTTCCTTAACAATCCAAACAAGCTCGAATGGTTGCTCATTCATTAAAAAAATGTAAACAAAAATGTTAAAAAACTCATATTCTGCTCATCATTTTCAACAGGTCTACAAACTCTCAAAAAATGTTGAAAAAGTTGAAAACTCAAATTGAAAAAAATTCATAGAATTCGTAGAAGTCATATTCTACTCATATTCTGCTCATCCTTTTCAACAGGTCTACTGTAAGAGATAATGTAGGGGGCGCAAGAGCTGGCTGAACCCACGGGACACAGACAAACAAAAGGCAGGAACATGGTGACGAGGACGATGAACCAGACTGGAACAGGACGGAGAGGGCCAATATCAGGACTGGACTAGACAGGATGGAGAGGGCGAATATCAGGACTGGATGGGAAGGAGAGGGCAAAGGTCAGGACAGGAACCGACTGGATTTGGACTGGACGGTGCTGGCATAGATCAGGAGACAGGAGCAGACTAGAGATTGGGAACAGGAGGAAAGGAGCAGAAGGAGACTGGAGCAGAATAGTAAGAGGACTGGATAGCAGGAGAGGACTGGAGGGGTAGCAGGAGAGAACTGGGTGGATAGAAGGAGAGGACTGGAGCAGAGAGCAGGAGAGGACTGGAGCAGAGAGCAGGAGAGGACTGGAGCAGGCAGGGCAAGATGCAGAGCAAGACGAGGGAAGATATAGACAGGGTACAAGTCAGAACAGAACAGAAAGCAGGAACCAGAAAGGCATGGTCAGGTCAAGGTCAAGGCAGAATAAGGTTAAGACAAGATCAGATTTGGAGTGAGGAGCAGAGCAAGATTAAGAATAGCAAGGAAAGCTGAGCAAGGTCAAGGCTAGGTTAAGCAAAGTAAGATCAAGGTTGAAAGCCAGACTGGAGCAGAACTGGAAGGGGAAGGTAGGGCAGATCAAGACAGGACAAGGTTCAGCATCAGGAAGGACTAGACAGGGAAGGATTCCGACAAGGCTAGGCAAGACAGAATAGGAAGGAGGCTAGAACAGGAACCCATAGCTAGGGACAATGCCACACTGCTAGGATGGGAACCAAATGCTCAGGCAAGGAGTGTTTGGAGGGCTTGCCTTAAATAGGGCAGAGTCAGCCCTGATTGGCTGACTGCAAACCAATCAGAAAAAGTTGAAAACTCAAATTGAAAAAAATTTATAGAATTCATATTCTGCTCATCATTTTCAACAGGTCTACAAACAAAATTTTCAATAGGGCAACTCCTGCTGATTTCTAAAAGGTACAGAACTGCAGAGGAAATAGACCCTGTAAGTGCAGGGGGTCCATGAGGCCCTAATTAATGAGCAATTTCAATATATATTGGGAAAACAGGACAAGCTCTGGACATTTTGTTGGCGTAAAAGTAATTTGCTATGAGGCCCAGTAACCTTTAGTCCCGACCCTGGACTTCTACACAAACTTGCAATCTTTTAGTTACCCATGTTTTACATTTTAGGCTTAACAAATGTTGAACATTCGAGTTTTGAAAGCCCTAATTCCAATAAGTAAGATTTATTTTGAATTGTGATTAGAATTTGAACATCAATGAATCAGCCCTGTTTAGTCAAAACATACTGTAATGCATTACTGTGAATAAGGCTAATGCACACTATGCTCATGTGTGGGGAACATTACCCCTTCTACTGACCAATCAGCAGTAAGGATCAGTTCCATTCTGCACCTGCACAGGTCCTTCTTGTCGTGTATTTAATTGTGCATAATTGGAGGGCATCTGAGTGTATGCCTTGCCCTCATGATGCCCATTATGACATCACCATGGATTTATTTTGCTTGTACTTGCACTATGAACTTAGCTCTCATTAGTGAATGAAGCCAACATTTCTTTGTAGTTGTAGTGCATAATATTTCCATCTAAACAAATTTATACTTATACACGTACTCGGAGGAATAGGAGTTTGCCTTGGATGAAGCGCTCGCCATACATGCCAACAACAGAAAGACAATCCCAGTTCTCATTAGGAGCCCTGTGTTTTCAGACTATAAAGAAGTACAAATCCACAGACATGGAATGCTCCGAGCACCAAAAGCTCTGCCTTTATAATGAAATTATACTCAATTGGTTATATTATGGAAAATAAATAGACAATAAGTCTTGCTTGTACATAGAATAGCTTTCCCCTTTAACCTAAATGGTGTTCTTTCATAAATCCCAGCTCCTGTGTTGTCAGGGAAACTCAGTAATTCTGTTTATTACAGATGATTAAATAAACTTGGCTTTTATAAATATAATATTGGAAAGGGCACAATTATTAAACAGTAATGAACACCCCACCATGGATGCCCATAGGGCTTTATGCAAAATAACAATTATACCTAAGGTTAATGAATATTTTACAATCAGCCAAGGAGCACTAGATGAAAATGGAACGTTTGGGAGTCAGTAAAGCTGGAGCTTTAAATGGGAAATATGCCCCTACATTCAGATTTCCATAGCTTTTTTTATGGCATTCCAATCATCCTTTAAAGAAACAAGCATCAGATCTGGCTAGAGGCACAATTTGTCCCCTCCTCAACCCAGGGAGAGTCGTTGGTGTAGAGCACTGATCCCCAACAAGTAGCCCGTGAGCAACATGTTGCTCTCCAACCCATTGGATGTTGTTCTCAGTGGCCTCAAAGCAGGGGCTTATTTTTGAATTCAGAACTTGGAGGCGAGTTTTATTTGCAAAAAAACTAAATATAGTGCCAAGTAGAGCCTCCTGTAGGCTGCCAGTCCACGTAGGGGCTACCGATCACAGCTAGGGTTGCCACCTTTTCCGGAAAAAAATACCGGCCTTCCTATATATTTATCATTTTTCCCTATTAATAACATTGGGATCAACCATCATTTTTACCTGCCAGTTGGCAACCCTAATCACAGCCCTTATTTGGCACCCCAAGGGACTTTTTCACGCTTGTGTTGCTCCCCAAATCTTTTTACATGTGGCTCACGGGTAAAAAAAGGTTGGGGACCCCTGGTGTAGAGAGAACAGCCATCTTGCTGGTTAGAAAAAGATTGTCTCTAAAAGCTCCCAGGGGCAGCTTTTTCTATATTAAATTGTTGCTTACAATTTCTGTTCATTAGGCAAAGGGGTATTTTTATATTGTTTGGGCAGAGACCCACTTAAATATGGATTTCTAGTGGCAGAGAATCTAAAAAGAGAAGAGTGAGCACAATGGGAGATTAAAGTGTCACGGCCATGACCTCAAAGCATGTGAATAGCAGTCATTTCTGGTTTCTATAGTAGAATATACATTGAATTGATAGAATAGTTTCTGGGTTTGGCTGCAAGAAATGAGAACTAGAGCTGAAGAAATGAGGGTGTTCGGAGAGTATAGATATGGGTATAGATATGGGAAGGGGTTACGTTTCTTGAAAGAGCAGTGTAGGCACAGGGAGAACCACAAGCTGAGCCAACTTCATATGAATTGTACAGTTTTACTGCTCTCACTTTAAGATGCAGATTTCCATTTAACATACTTTCAAACCTATATCAAGGGATAACCACATATCTAATTATCTAGATATAAAGCAGCGGGCTAGAAATGCCACACATTATGCTTTGGGCTTCCTTACCAGTGAAAGTGACCACAGACCTTTATCAATCTATGCTTCTGAAGATACCAATGTATGTTCATTTCTGCTGATTCACAGTAAATGTTCTCGGCTGCTGTCATTGCTTAGGGATCAACTCACAATATAGAGCAGTGGTCCCCAACCAGTGGCTTGTGAGCAACATGTTTCTCACCAACCCCTTGGATGTTGCTCCCAGTGGCCTCAAAGCAGGTGCTTATTTTTGAATTCCAGGTTTGGAGGCAAGTTTTGGTTGCCTTAAAAAAACAGGTGTACTGCTAAACAGAGTCTCCCGTAGGCTGTTAATCCACACAGGGGCTACCAAATAGCCAATCACAGCACTTATTTGGCACCCCTGTAATTATTTCTATGATTGTGTTGCTCCCCAACTCTTTTTACGTTGGAATGTGGCTCACAGGTAAAAACGTTGAAAACCTGATGATTTCGCATGACCCCCTAAGCTTTGCTTCTCAACAACAGCCCCCAGCACACAGAGCATGTGCGGTGCTACTGACCCTTAAAGGACAAGGAAAGTTAAACTAAAGAAGTAGGTTAGAAATGTTGTATGTTATGTTTTAGGTTTCTGTACGAGCCCAAGGCAACCACAGCCCTTTAGCAGTAAAGATCTGTGTCTCCAAAGATGCCCCAGTAGCTCCTCATTTTCTGCTGATTCACTGCACATGCTCTGTGCTGCTGTCACTTACTGAGCTTAGGGACCCACTCACAATATACAGTACACATAGAATAGAAATGTCACAATATAAGGCTGATTAATAAATAATACAGATAATTACTACATGGCAGCACAGAAACCAGTGCAATTAGCATCAGAATTTAATAATCAGCCCTGTAGCATCAGCATATATTACAGACCAACCTCATTTTCTGCTGGATAATTAGTGACGACCCCTAAGCTTAGCTTCTCAACAGCTGCTCAGAGTCCACTGAGCATGTGAGTGTCACAGACACTTTCCAAGATGGTGACCCCCTGTGACAAGTTTGAAGTCCTGGATCATTGCTGCTATTGACAAGCTGAAACTTTAGGCTGGTGCAATAAGTTCAGTATACAAAACATGGCATTTTTCGCCATATTCATTTTTAGGGTTTAGTTCTCCTTTAAAATATGACCTAACAAGATCCAAGATGGGGAACTGCTGTGGACAACTTTAAAGTCCCGGATCATTAATACGGCTGAACCTACACAATAGGGCGGATTAACTAAAGGGGTGGGCTCTTCTAGAGAAAATTTGCCAAAAAGACAATTCACAGGGACATTGCCAATTTACCAAAAGGCGAAGTGGACAATTAGCTAGCGAAAAATCTAGCGAGTGCTAGAGAAGTTTTGCGTTGTTTCGTCATGTTGAAAAAATACAAAGTCCATCAAGTTCAACCCCTCCAAATGAAAACCCAGCATCCATACACACACCCCTTAATACCTTCACCTAAATTCTATATACCCATATCTATACTAACTATAGAGTTTAGTATCACAATAGCCTTTGATATTATGTCTGTCCAAAAAATCATCCAAGCCATTCTTATAGTCATTAACTGAATCAGCATCACAACATCACCCGGCAGTGCATTCCCCAACCTCACTGTCCTGACTGTGAAGAACCCCCTACGTTGCTTCAAATGAAAGTTCTTTTCTTCTAGTCTGAAGGGGGCATCCTGCATGGAACCTATAGTTCTGCACAATTTAGTATCATCTGGAAAAATAGAAACAGTACTTTCAATGCCCACCTCCAGGTCATTAATAAACAAGTTGAAAAGCAAGGGACCTAGTACAGAGCCCTGCGGTACTCCACTAACAACACTGGTCCAATTAGAAAATGTTCCATTTACCACCACTCTTTGTAGTCTATCTTTTAGCCAGTTCTCTATCCAGGTACAAATACTATGTTCCAGGCCAATATTCCTTAATTTAAAGGAAAACTATTCCCCCAAAATGAATACTTAAGCAACAGATAGTTTATATCAAATTGAATGACATATTAAAGAATCTTACCAAACTGGAATATATATTTACATAAATATTGCCCTTTTACATCTCTTGCCTTGAACCACCATTTCGTGACTCTATCTGTGTTGCCTCAGAGATCACCTGACCAGAAATACTACAACACTAACTGTAACAGGAAGAAGTGAGGAAGCAAAAGGCACAACTCTGTCTGTTAATTGGCTCATGTGACCTTACATGTGGTTTGTATGTGTGCACAGTGAATCTTACGATTCCAGGGGGGCGGCCCTTATTTTTTAAAATGGCAATTTTCTATTTATGATTACCCAATGGCACATACTACTAAAAAAGTATATTATTATGATAATGGTTCCTTTACATGAAGCAGGGTTTTACACATGAGCTGTTTTACTCAGTATCTTTTAATAGAGACCTACATTGTTTGGGGGGTATAGTTTTCCTTTAACCAGTAACCTTCTGTATTGCACTGTATCAAACGCTTTAGCAAAGTCTAAGTAAATCACATCCACTGCCATCCCAGAATCGAGGTCCCTGCTCACCTTCTCATAAAAAGAAATTAAGTTAGTCTGGCAAGATCTATTACTCGTAAAACCATGCTGGCACAAACTCATAGTATTATGATTTGCTATGAAGTCCAGTATTTTATACTTTATCAATCCTTTGAGCCACAAAAATGTTTGGGAAGCAAAGGGAAGACATGGTTGTAGACATTGTCATCTTGTCTATTTTTACATAACTAACACCAGAATCAAGGGTCCCCAAGTCAGGATCCAACAGCTAAACATAAAGACCATTATTTCAATTAAGTAATTTATATTGCTGGGTGAGACCTTCTCACGGGGGATTAACATCTGTGGACCCATTAGCAAATCACTTTTTGTCTATTATATATCTGCAGAGCCTTTCTTTCTTGATTCTGCCGGGAAGTTGAATTATTGGAGGTTACTATGCAATAATAAACAGGGTTAAAGGGTCTGCCCAAGGTCACAGGGCACTGCTCAGTTCCACGAGGCATTAACATTCCTAGTGAGTAATAAGGATTCCCAGGCAAGAGGTACTTATCCGAATGTGATAGTAAGACAGGATTTCATTACATTAATACCAGCTTGCAGTGTGTATAATAAGCTGAATAGACTTAGTCTGAATTACTCTTGCTCATCTCTAATTTATCATGAAAGTCACTTCTGTCCAGAACAGTTAATGCATCTTTTGCAAAGCCTATTATATATCTGATTAAAACCCTCTGGACCCTTCAGACTCATCATTACATCCAAATCTACTCAGCTCAGCGGGTCCTGCTGACAGGTAACAGGGATGGCAATGACTGAGCGAGTCTCTGGCTTGTAATGCAAGTGCCATATCTACCCGGCCTCCTGCCCTGTGCCCCCAGCACTCAGCCTTTACTGGCATGACACTTAAAAGTGAAACCTGAATTAAATTGAGATAGACATAACTGTCGGTTGCAGAAATCACAGATTATTATTACTATTATTGACACATATTTGTAAAATGTATATATTAAACATACAAAATGACCAATAACCAAGAGTAAGAAGCACTTTTGGGCAGGGCATCTTTCCCTCTTGTATTGGTTATTGGTGATTTTTGTGCGTTTCCTGTATGTTTAATGTTTATAACAATTTATTGTACAACCTTGCAGAGTATGTTAGCTTTTAATAAATACATAATAATAATTATAATTAAATAATAAAGAGGACCCTGCTCAAAAGAACTTACAAATGGCAGTTTTATAACTCCTCTAGGCATATTTTGGATTCATTGATGCAGTTGTGTAACTCAATCAAGCAGAATGATAAGGAGGGCTAAGAGGGTGGGGTCTTCTGCTTGAGCATTTATGGAGACCTCCTCATCTATTGCCATTTGGGGTGCCATAGATCCTTCTCAGAAGCCCTTATTCCCACTGCTACTATACCTGCTATCCCACAGTCACACTCCCTTCCCAGAGACTATTATCCCACTGTTACTATACACACCATCTCTCCCTACTATACCTGCTATCCCACAGTCACACTCCCTTCAAAGAGACTATTATCCCACTGTTACTATAGGCACCATCTCTCCTTACTATACCTGCTATCCCACAGTCACACTTCTTTCCCAGAGACTATTATCCACTGTTACTATAGGCACCATCTCTCCCTACTATACCTGCTATCCCACAGCCAATCACTTCCCAGAGACTGTTATCCCACTGTTACTATAGGCACCATCTCTCCCTACTATACCTGCTATACCACAGTCACACTCCTTTCCCAAAGACTATTATCCACTGTTACTATAGACACCATCTCTCCCTACAATACCTGCTATCCCACAGTCACACTTCCCTTCCCAGAGTCTATTATCCCACTGTTACTATAGGCACCATCTCTCCCTACTATACCTGCTATCCCACAGTCACACTTCCCTTCCCTGAGACTATTATCCCACTGTTACTATAGGCACCATCTCCCCCTACTATACCTGCTATCGCACAGTCACACTTCCCTACCCAGAGACTATTATCCACTGTTACTATAGGCACCATCTCTCCCTACTATACCTGCTATCCCACAGTCACACCCCCTTCCCAGAGACTATTATCCCACTGTTACTATAGACACCATCTCTCCCTACTATACCTGCTATCCCACAGTCGCACTCCCTTCCCAGAGACTATTATCCCACTGTTATTATAGGCACCATCTCTCCCTACTATACCTGCTATCCCACAGTCACACTCCCTTCCCAGAGACCATTATCCCACTACTAATATAAGCACTGCAGCACTTCATGTGCACAAAAGAGGTTAACTGGTAATTTACACCATTATACTAGCCCAGGGCAGCTAATATTTGTTTATTACTTTGGTAAGATGCAACTAAGTGAACCACCCATCACTTGTTACAAATCTACAGCAAACTAAGTGGGTATGGATTGTAATAGAATGTTTTCTCTTCTGTTTACACATTAGGTGGTGGTTTTTAAGTGATATATAGAGGAAATGGTTGAAGGAAACAAAGAGGAGGAATATATTGAATTGAATCAATTTTGCATGACACCCTTTGCTCCGTGCATGTGATAGGTTTAATTGCTTATCACATGCTCTTGGCATTCTCTGCTCTCACTAAATAATCTGCATTTAGATGTACAAGAGAGTGAAGCTGAACAGGTCAGCGAGTACATAAAGGGGCTTATCGGCAGAAGGTCACACTTATTATGTTTATGGCCCATTTGTAAGGAATTTATCAAGGCCGGCTAAAGGGATGCTAATGTTAAGCAGCAGTATGAATGGGTATATGGGTGTGAACAGAATAAAGAAAGCTTCAACAACATTTAATAAATAGGAACGGTATGTTCTCCTTTATGTGGTGCTAGTATCTGGGCAGATTTAGCAATGTGGGTCCTTTATAGCTTTTTTCCCTTGACACCATGTTGCAGTAGCCTTTGGGGCCACACAGGGTACCACTCGGGACAGGACACTGAACTGACTGGGCTTTGCTTGTGTATGTTTTATAATAAGCAGCAAACTGGATATTATTCTATTTAATCCTTTGAGTCTGCCTTAAAAGGGAAAGTACGATTAGAACTGTAGGGTGTTGTATGCTCCCCCACTAATATAGTTATGGAATGTGCTTGCTGCATTCAGGTAATGGATTTTCTACACATACTCCCAGCTAAGTGTAACTCTGTAGCCGAACAATATGTGAAAGATTAAAACACTCTTGTGATGAAGTAGGAATGATGCCACGATAAGCTAACTGAAAAAAAAAATAATCAGAAGCTTTCAGGGAATTGGCACCCCCTTCCCTCGGCCTCATGAGTCACCCTGTGCTCTGTGACAAGGCATGATATAGAGCGACATGATGTCATTCTAGGTGGGTGCCTCCGCAATGGACACTACAACTGGTTAGCAGCAATTAAAACATCTGGGAAATTGTAGATTTTCATGTTGCAAGTATGAGCTGAGGTTTCCTTGCCATTGTAGTCCATAGGAAACCACCAGCAGCAATTCCAGCCTGCCATTAAAAGATAGGTTCTCTGTGCTCTGTATTATAAAGAGACTGGGTGGCTGGTACTCTTTGGTACGGTGCCTCCACCTGTGGGGTTTGGGAATACACACAACAAGCTTATATACATCATTTATAGGCTAATGCCATGGGGGTTTGTAGCATGCATGAGCAGTGGTTGACAGACTCTTCCCATCAAGACTCTATTGGAGGTCCCCCTGTTGATCAGGACACCCCCTAGCTCATAACAACTTTAGAGATATAGGAAGTGGTGAGCGAAATATTTCACCAGGCATGGATCTGTGCCTCAAAAAAACATGGCACCCACCAATTCCAAAGTATTTTGTTAAGAAACGACCATTGACTCCAATACCCCTATGAAAAATGCCCGTTGACTTCAATGTATTTTGCATGAAAAATTCACTCCAAAAAACCCCCCACGTATTTCACAAATTGTCCTACATTTGCACATTTATTTTTCGACAAAGTGAAATTGGTCAGGTTTGCTCATCACTAGATATAGGAAAACATTGGGTATCAGTCCTTGATAATAGTTTCAGGACTATCCAGGGAACCTTTACTAGTAGTTTTCACAAAAAATCTCACCCAAATTTGCCATAAAACAGGTCTTGCGGGTGTATCAAGACGAGCAAATAACCTAAAGAGCCTTCAGGCTGGGCCACCAAGTCACTTTAGAGGTGCCAAATCTACAGTGTGTGAGCAAATGCTTGTTGTATTCCTCCCATGGAGATAACCTGCAAATGTGAGTTCATTTCATTGCAAGTGCTTCTCATAGTTCCCTTCCAATAGGTCCAGGACTGGACCAACCAGGCACCCAAGGCAACCCGGCCAGCCACCACACTACCCATGCATCCCCCCCATATGCGCACAGGCGATCGCAACTCTGTTCGCAAATGCGCTGTAACAGGGGAGGGAGGGGAGAAAGTGCAGAGGGGAGGGGATAGAGCTCCGCAGGGGAGGGTAGAGCGACATAGGGGAGGAAGGGGAGAGAGCGGCAGAAGGGAGGGAGGAAAGAGTACAGAGGGGAGGGAAGAGTGGCAAAGAGAAGCAAACATGAACTAGGGGTAGGTAGGTACCTTTAACAGGTACCTGTCCAGCACCTGCCCTCTTCTTCTACCTACCCCTTGTTCCAGCCCTTAATGGACCTTCCACTTGCCAGGTCAAATACATGCCCAGACTGGCAATCTGTGGGTTCTGGAAAATGCCAGAGGGGCAGCTGTAAGATGCCATAGACAGTCTCTATTTATTGGCGCAGTGGGGGGCTCTTTGGGCCTCTGGTACTTGAAATGACAGGGCATAATTTGACTCTCCAGAACTGGTCAAATATCTTTGTCTTCACCTTCTGCTCAGGGAAACTTGGTTCTCTACCAACTGCTATTTTGGATCCCACTCTTGTATGTCTCACATTGGTGGCCCTCCACATCTCATCTTCAAATTGGGTTTCCTACCAGCTCCTTGAGCTTCCTGTTGGTTTCATATTAACTTATTGGGAAGCAGCAGGTTGAAACTGTCATAGTTGGGCCCCAAAAATCACCTCACCAGGAAGCTATGCTGATCATTGGGGGATGCAGGTGGTTCCTTTTACCCCATTACAGAAAATATTAATTTTTTTTAAATCAAAATAGACAATATGGGACATTCTTTGACAATCAAATGAGAACACTCTTCTACTAATGAGGCAGACCTTGCAGCACACACAAAATTTAAGGCCCCGTTGATGTATTAAGTTCAATAAGAAAGTCCGGCCGTGAATCTAAAGTCACAGAGGGGCAGATTTGATGAGATTTCTGCCTGTGAGATAGAGGTGACACCGGAGAGCATTTAAGTGCATTGCCAGGGTTCAGGAGACATTGTGAATTAACGCCAAGGAAAGATATATGCCCTCATCATTTTTGAAAACTACTTTTGTTTTTATTATTATTGCCGAATATAAATTTATATTTATCTCCTTTCCCCCTGATAAACATACACTTCCTTAGCACTAAGCATAAAATATGACTTTACACTACAGCAAGTATTATGTCTTGCTAATAAAGCTTCCAGAGAAAGAGGGCTGAGAGTGAATGGCCATCTCTTTGTGCATCAGGCTAGACTGCAAGCTTTTCTGGTCACTCTGATTCCTTACAGGCAACAACTCTACCCGAATAAAGGATCTGGGTCCAGCCAATGGTATAACTATCTATCAAGAGACCCTGCCTCCTATCCTTTCTGGTGGGGGGGGGGGTCCAGAAAGGACAGAAGGCAGAGGGTCATGATAATATGGCCCCCAAACAATGTTTTTGCAGGGGGGTGCAGGAAAGTGAAGTTACATCACTGGGTCCAGCTTCTGTGAAACCATAATTCTCATCACCCACAACAGCCTTCATCTTGTACTAGGCACTGTAATCCAACAGTTGTAGCCAAATCAGGTCACACTCACTTATCTACTCAATCCAACAACATTGGGAGGGTATAAAGTCTAAAAACCAGAGAATATGTATTTAAGTAGTTATATAATTGGGAAGAAATTTGTGTTAGCAGTAAACCGGATATAACATTTTAAGATAAGGTTAATTGGTCTCTTTTTCTGATCCCTTAAGTTGGTGACTTAAAGGGGTTGTTCACCTTGAAATTAAAGGAGAACTAAAGTCTAACTAAAGAAGTAGGTAGAAATGTTGTACATGATGTTTTATGCTTCTGTACCAGCCCTAGGCAACCACAGCCCTTTAGCAGTAAAGATTGGTGTCTCCAAAGATGCCCCTGTAGCTCCCCATCTTCTTTTCTGCTGATTCACTGCACATGCTCTGTGCTGCTGTCACTTACTGTGCTTAGGGACCCACTCACAATATACAGTACACATAGAATAGAAATGTCACAATATAAGGCTGATTAGTAATTAATACAGATAATTACTACATGGCAGCACAGAAACCAGTGCAATTAGCATCAGAATTTAATTATCAGCCCTGTAGCATCAGCTTATATTACAGACCAACCTCATTTTCTGCTGGATAATTAGTGACGACACCTAAGCTTAGCTTCTCAACAGCTGCTCAGAGCCCACTGAGCATGTGAGTGTCACAGACACTTTCCAAGATGGTGACCCCCTGTGACAAGTTTGAAGTCCTGGATCATTGCTGCTATTGACAAGCTGAAACTGTAGGCTGGTGCAATAAATTCACTATATAAAATATGACATTTTTAGTTACATTCAATTTTAGGGTTTAGTTCTCCTTTAAGGATGCAAGGAATCCAGGATTCGGTTTGAGATTCGGCCAAAATTCCCGATTTTTCAGCATGATTTAGATGAGGTTCAAATCCATGTGCCTGGCCAAACACAATCCTTCAAATCATGTGACTTTTTTTATGTGAGCAGTTCTCCTTCACCCTTTCTAGCCCTAATTAGCATATACAAATTAGGGTTCAAAATCGGTTCTGTATTCAGCCAAATGTTTCACAAAGTATTTGGGATTCTGCTGAATCCTAAAATAGTGGATTCGGTGCCTCCCTACTTGAAATTAACTTTTCGTATGGCATAGACATTGATATTCTGAGACAAATTGCAACCGGTTGTATTTTTTTGTTATTTAGCTTTTTGTTCGGCAGCTCTCCAGTTTGCAATTTTAGCAGCTGTCTGGTTGCTAGGGTTCTTGTTTAACTTAGCAATCAGGCAGTAGTTTGAATGAAAGACTGAAATATGAACAGGGTCGGACTGGGGGGCCCGGGGCCCACCGGGGCTGCTGTTCAGGGCCCCCTGGCCCCCACTGCTGCAGAGCCCGCACCGTCCGTCCCTCCCGACACATGGCAGCTTCAATGAGCATGTGTTCTTCTGCACAGGCCCGCATGCGTACTGTGTTTTATGCCGGTCCTGGCCGGAAGAAAGTAGCATGAAAAAGACCCTGCCTCCAGGGCCCCTTGCTTGCATACGAGAACGCCGGCGTGCAGTGCAAAGTTTTATTGGGGAGGCCGGCAGATCAGGGGATGGGGTCTGGGTTGGCAGGGGGCCCATGACTGGGTTTTTTCCCAGTGTCCCGCTGGCCCAGTCTGACACTATTATATGAATAAAAGGAGGACTGAATAGAAATATAAGAAAAAAAGTAACAATAATAATCATAAAAGTGTAGCCTCAAAGAGCAATTTTGACTGGTGGGGTCAGTGACCCCCATGTAAAAGCTGAAAAGATGTAGGAGAAGGTCGGCACATCATTTATAATAAAAAATAAATAATGAAGACCAATTGCAATATTGCTAGTAATAGTACATTCTATAACTTAACTAAAAGTTATCTTAAAGGTGAACCACCCCTTTAAAGAGCTGTTGGCAGAAGCCCAGATGGGTCTGAGTAAGGGCTTTAGCCTTGAATCTAGTAATAGGTGCAACTACAATAAACATAATGACTGGTGGGCAAAACAGTCAGGTTTAGGTATTTCACATAACACGTTTATTTGCGAAACCAGCACTATCGTGAAAAATGATGTTTAATGTGCATTAATATTTTGAGAAATAGTTATGGGGAGGCCCATTTATCAAAGGTTGAATTTCAAATTCATGTGAGTCTCCCATAAACTCAAAATTTAACCAATCAAAAGTTATTGAAATTTTTATAAACTCGGATGAATGAAATCGACCCGAAAACTCAATTCGAGTTTTTTCTCCGAAAAAAACTCGAATGTCAGGAAGGCTGCAAACAACTTCATACTGATCCCTGGACCTCTCCCATTGACTTAAACAGCAATGCGGCAGGTTTTAGGTGGCGAATAGTTGAATTTGAGTTCAAGTACGATGAATCTCGAATTTGAATTTTTTGAAAAACTCGAATCGAATTTGGTAAATCTGCCCCTATTAGTGTCAGTATCGTGTCAGTGATCCCGCCAGCCACTTTGCCTTTCTTTGTGCATGTGCGAAAAACACTCATGCGCATTGATGTCATAGGGCAAGGCGCAGTGGAGCGGTGCAGAGATCCGTCAGAAACAAGAAACTCCGGACTAGGGGATAATAGAATGCTCTTCAAGAGGTACCTGCCAAGTGCCCCCTAATCGTTGCCCCCAGGGCCGCCATCAGGGGGGCTCATGGGGTACTCCTGTTTCAGGCCCGGGCCTAAAGGGGGGCCCAGCTGTGCTGCACTTTTCAAAATAGCCGGGCCCCACCTTGACAGCGCTGAAGCCGTGCCGCCTCTTCTGAAGTTCTGAACCAACAAAGTCCCGAAGAGACGAAAAGCCAAACTCGCGAACTGCCGAAGTCCCGAAGCCGCGAAAAGACCCGAAGCCACGAAAGGAGCCGAAGTTGAAGTCCCAAAGCCGCAAAAAGACCCAAAGTCACTAAAAGAGCCAAACTTCAAGTCCTGAAGCCAAGAAAAGATCCTGTCAAGACCGCTGGGAGCGCGAGGAGTCGCGTCCGCTCCCAGCGGCGAAGAATCCAAGATGGCGGCGCCCAGGCAACCCACGTGGGTTCCGACGCCGGCGCAGTGACGCCAGCGCGGCGCGCCAGTCGCAGGCGCACTGACGCTGGCGCAAGGGCGCCAAATTCGAAGATAAAAGGACGCCTGAGGCGCCAAGATGGCGCCCGAAAATAGGATCCTGTTCCCTAAGAGATTCCTGGGTTCCCTTGCTGTTTTTCCCTGCTATATCTGCCTGATTCCTTGTTGTGACCCCTTGCCTGGACCTGGACTTCGCTGATTCTCTGCCTGCCATATACCCCCTGTCTGGCCCTGGACTTTGTTTGTATTCCGCCTGCCTTTTGACCTATGCCTGGACTTTGATTATTCTCTTGTCTTACCCCTGGATACCACGACCCTGTTCCCTCCTGAGGGGCTTCCTCCTAGATCCGGACTACTCCCCAGAGGGGGCTCCCGGCTCCCTGACATTATTTTCGGGCCATGGATCCTTCTGAGGAAGCCACACCTGATGTCGGACGAGTGCTCCGATGACTGGCATCCCGCATGGAGGACTACGAAAACCAGCAGGTTCGCATTGGGCAAGCACTCGATATCCTGCTTGCTCGAGTGCCTTCTGCGCCCTCCGCTGCTCCACCTGCTGGAGCTTTCCCCATGGCGGCAGCCTCTACAAACGCAAGCTACCCGACAGGTGAGCCTCGCATTCCACCTCCCCTTCGCTTCAGTGGGGACCCACAAGCCTGCAGGGGATTTGCCACACAGTGCCAAATTCAATTTGAGTTCCAACCCACGCAGTTTCCAAGTGAGCGTTCCAAGGTGGGGTATGTGATGTCTCGATTGGAAGGCAAGCCACTGGAGTGGGCAACGTCTCTTTGGGAGAAGAATTCCCCGGTGACTTATGCTGTTAAAGACTTTCTCCAAGCTTTTCGCATAGTCTTTGATGCTCCAGGTCGGGTCACGAACGCCCCTGCCCGTCTCTTGCAACTCCGGCAGGGAAGCCGCAGTGTCAATGAGCACGCTATAGACTTCCGAACACTGATGGCGGAGACTTCCTGGTGTGATGACGCTTACAAGGCCGTATACTACCAAGGCCTATCCATCCGCATCAAAGATGATCTCGTCTCCAGAGAGACTCCTGACACCCTGGAAGGACTGATCGCTCTATCTATTAAGGTGGACACCCGCCTCAGAGAACACCAGGTGGAGAGAGAGCGCAGCAGACGATTTTCTCCCATGTTGGCCCCTCGCTTTCAAAGGCCGATTCTGCAAGCTCCCGCTGTCCCTGTGACTCATGTGTCCACGTCTCCCCTGGAGGAACCTATGCAAGTAGGAAAAGCTCGCCTCTCCGAGCAGGAAAGATTCCGAAGACGAATGGCAGGTCTCTGTCTGTACTGTGGTGGGCATTCCCATTTTGCCAACGCCTGTCCTGCCAAAGCCAAGAGTTTTGTACCCCGAGGTATGTCTCAGGTTTCGCATGTAGGGGGCATCACTCGAGGGCCTCAGGAGAAGTATCAAGAAAATTCACGCAGACTTCTCCTTCCTTTGCAGATTCACCTGGCAAGTAAGACTATCTTCGAAAGGGCCTTCCTCGACTCCGGAGCGGATGGCAATTTCATGGACGCCTTCTTTGCTGAACGCATGAAGATTCCCCTGCTCCCATTGTCTTCACCCCTGCGAATTACCGCCATAGATGACAAACCCCTGGAGTTTGAATTCGTCACAATGTTCACGGCGGAACTATCGGTACAAGTTGGGGCGCTGCATCAAGAAAAACTTTCATTCTTCATCATCCCCTGTCCTTCTACTCCAGTAATATTGGGTCTTCCGTGGTTACGTCTGCATAACCCCACCATAGACTGGTCCACTGGGCAGATCTCTCGTTGGAGTTTATTTTGCCTGCAACATTGCCTTCCGCCAAAACCCCTCGAGAAGGTGAATGTCTCCACTGCGGAACTAAAGACTTTGCCCTCCACTTACAAGGAATTTTCCGATGTGTTTTGTAAAAAATCTGCAGAGTTCCTTCCCCCACATCGCTCCTACGACTGTCCGGTTGAACTCCTGCCAGGAGCCATGCCCCCCAGAGGGCGCACTTACCCTCTCTCTCCTGCAGAGACTACCGCTATGAAGGAGTACATCCAAGAAAATCTCCAGCGGGGGTTTATCCGCCCTTCTACCTCTCCTGCAGGGGCTGGGTTCTTCTTCGTGGAGAAGAAGGACGGAGGCCTTCGGCCTTGTATAGACTATCGGGGCCTGAATAAGATCACCGTGAAAAACAGGTACCCCCTGCCCCTGATTGCCGAGCTCTTCGACCAGCTAAAAGGGGCAAAGATTTTCTCCAAGTTGGATCTTCGGGGGGCCTACAACCTCATTCGCATCCGGGAGGGTGACGAATGGAAGACGGCATTCAACACTCGGGATGGGCACTATGAATATCTTGTTATGCCCTTCGGCCTATGCAATGCCCCTGCCGTCTTCCAGGAGTTTGTTAATGATGTGTTCCGTGATCTCCTAGGAAGGTTCGTAGTCGTATACTTGGACGACATCCTGATCTTCTCCAAGGACCTTGAAAGTCATCGCTTCCAGGTGAAGGAGGTACTCTCTCGTCTGAGGAAGAACTCTCTCTTCGCCAAGTTGGAGAAGTGTGTTTTCGAGGTATCCAAGATCCCCTTCCTAGGGTACATTATCTCTCCAGAGGGATTTGAGATGGACCCCGTGAAGGTGTCGGCCATCCAGGAGTGGCCTCTCCCACTGAGTACCAAGGCAATCCAGAGATTCATCGGATTTGCTAATTATTATCGACAGTTCATCCGGGGGTTCTCTTCCCGCATTGCACCTATCCTGGCCCTCATCTGGAAAGGGGGTAAACCCAGCCTGTGGCCTCCAGCTGCCATAGAAGCCTTTCAGTCCTTGAAAGAGGCCTTCACGTCCGCTTCTGTTCTCCGACATCCCAATCCTGCACTACCCTTCTGCATCGAGGTTGATGCTTCTGAAGTCGGAGCCGGAGCCATCCTGTCTCAGAGACACTCCTCTGATGGAAAATTGCACCCCTGTGCGTATTTCTCCAAGAAGTTCTCATCCGCAGAGCAGAACTATGATGTCGGAAATCGAGAACTCTTGGCAGACAAGCTTGCCCTCGAAGAATGGCGTCACCTCCTGGAGGGCTCTGAAATTCCTGTCCAGATTTACACAGATCACAAGAATCTGGAGTTTATACAGTCCCTCAAGAGGCTAAATCCCAGACAAGCCAGATGGGCCCTTTTCTTTTCCCGATTTAACTTTGTTTTGACTTATCGCCCAGGTTCCAAGAATCTGAAGGCCGACGCCTTGTCTCGTAGCTTCACTCCGGTGGACCGTGACCCTGTGAGGCAGGAACCAATCATTCCACCAGTCAAGATCATTGCCTCTCTGTATCCCCAATTTGCCGACCAGATCCTGACTGGGCAGTCCTCGGCTCCTCAAGATACTCCGATTGGCATGGCCTTCGTCCCTCCAGAACTTCGCCTGGCCATCCTGCAACAAACCCACTGCTCCAGGCAAGCAGGACATCCTGGTCCGGCCAAGACCCTTGAACTCTTGAGGCGCCTAGTCTGGTGGCCTGATATCCGCAAGGATGTAAAGGACTTTGTGGCTGCTTGTAATGTCTGTGCCACTTCTAAGCCTAGCCATTCCCGCCCCAGCGGGTTGTTACAGCCTTTGCCGGTTCCCTCTCGTCCGTGGACGCACCTCTCTATGGACTTTGTTGTCGAACTTCCTCCCTCCGGTGGGAATACTGTGATCTGGGTTGTCATAGACCGCTTCAGCAAAATGGCCCATTTCATCCCTTTGAAGAAGTTACCCTCTGCGGTGGAATTATCCCAACTCTTTATTACGTACATCTTCCGCCTGCATGGTTTCCCGGTGGAGATCGTCTCCGACAGAGGCACCCAATTCACCGCCAAGTTCTGGCGTTCCCTTTGTAAAGACTTGGGAATAACACTTCAATTTTCGTCCGCCTACCACCCGCAGACGAATGGGGCAGCTGAACGTGTGAACCAAGCCTTAGAACAGTTCCTGAGGAACCACGTGTCTCTTTGCCAGGACGATTGGTCTGACCTTCTCCCGTGGGCGGAGTTTGCTCATAATAATGCATGTCATTCCTCCACAGGAAGGTCTTCATTTATGGCGGTGTATGGACAGCACCCTCAAGCCTTTCCTCAGGACTTCGTGTTGTCTGACGTCCCTGCTGCAGATGATCTGGCAGCCCATATGGTTGCTATTTGGGCTGCAACCAAGTCTAACCTGGAGAAGAGTGCTCTAGTCCACAAGACTTTCGCGGATCGCCGTAGAAGGCCCTCTCCTCCCTACAAGGTGGGTGATAGTGTCTGGCTCTCTTCCAGGAATATTCGCTTGAAGGTGCCATCTCCCAAGTTGGGTCCGAAGTTTCTGGGTCCGTTCCCCATCTTGGAGATAATTAACCCTGTAGCCATCAGACTTCAACTCCCACCAGAGATGAGAATCCCCAACGTGTTCCACGTCTCCCTGGTGAAGCCCACCGTCTCCAACCGTTTCTCTGGTGTCCAATCTCCTCCTCCTGCCATCTCTGTGGAGGGTCAACAAGAATTTGAGGTGGAGAGAATCCTTGATTCCAGAATCTCCAGAGGGTCCCTTCAATACCTCATCCATTGGAAGGGCTTTGGCCCCGAAGAATGCTCTTGGGAGGGACACCGTGATGTGCATGCTCCTCGTTTGGTAAGAGACTTCCACTCCAAGTTTCCCCAGAAACCAAGTCCCGGTGGTCCTGAGGCCCCCCGTGAGGGGGGGGTACTGTCAAGACCGCTGGGAGCGCGAGGAGTCGCGTCCGCTCCCGGCGGCGAAGAATCCAAGATGGCGGCGCCCAGGCAACCCACGTGGGTTCCGACGCCGGCGCAGTGACGCCAGCGCGGCGCGCCGGTCGCAGGCGCGCTGACGCTGGCGCAAGGGCGCCAAATTCGAAGATAAAAGGACGCCTGAGGCGCCAAGATGGCGCCCGAAAATAGGATCCTGTTCCCTAAGAGATTCCTGGGTTCCCTTGCTGTTTTCCCCTGCTATATCTGCCTGATTCCTTGTTGTGACCCCTTGCCTGGACCTGGACTTCGCTGATTCTCTGCCTGCCATATACCCCCTGTCTGGCCCTGGACTTTGTTTGTATTCCGCCTGCCTTTTGACCTGTGCCTGGACTTTGATTATTCTCTTGTCTTACCCCTGGATACCACAACCCTGTTCCCTCCTGAGGGGCTTCCTCCTAGATCCGGACTACTCCCCAGAGGGGGCTCCCGGCTCCCTGACAGACCCGAAGTCATGAAAAGAGCCGAACTTGAAGTCCTGAAGCCAAGAAAAGACCCAAAGTCACGAAAGGAGCCAAAGTTGAAGTCCTGAAGCCACGAGTACACTTCTACTGAATGTGTTTTTTTATTTTACTTAAACCCCTAGCCATCAATTTATTATTTTAATAATCTGGCCCCTGCCACCAATGTTTTTTTTTAAAAAAAAAAATATTCTCTGGGGCCCCAATGTTTTTTTTAACTTGTAGGGGGGCCCCTGGCACCGATGTTTTTTTAAAAAAAATCTTTTATGGGGGGCCTGGCACCCAAATTTTTTTTAACTTATGGGGGGCCTTGACCACCAATGATTTTTAAAAAACCTTTATGGGGGGCCCAAGATGTTTTTTTTTTAACTTATAGGGGGGCCTGGTCACCAATTTTTTTTTTAACTTGAAGGGGGGCCCTGACCACCAATTTTTTAAAAAAACTTTTATGGGGGGCCCTGGCACCAAAAACTCTTTTGTACGGGGCCCGTGATTTCTAATGCCGGCCCTGGTTGACCCCTCTTCTGCCTACTCTTGGTTCCACCCTGGTCAATATAATATAAATGACTAGACCCGGAGCAACTTTTTACCGCATCATGCCCCTTATTACGCACCCCCTCCTTTTACAGCTGAAAGTGTTGCTATTTTTGTGTAATAAACTCCACAATGCATTCCAGCGCACCTCGACTTCCCTCTCTAGTCCGTTTTATGTGAAAGCGGTAAATCATCTAAATTGTTACATTATGTTTACAAAAACAATCAAGGCAACCAGTTACATTTTATTGTGCCTGAATTAGTCGTAGATGTCACAACACCCATTAAGTGAAATTCTAAAGCTCTCAGCTCTAAGCCCTGCTGAAGTATTTTTGAAATGAGCAAGAGCTATGAATAGAGCGCAGACGATCATCCTGAACCCCCCCCCATCATTTTTTTTAAAGTGAAACTCTGGAGGTTGGTAGTTTGACCATCTCAGGACTAGACATGGGGGTGAGGCTCACTTAAACTTACTAAACTAAAAAGTACAAAACTCTGAAGCAAATCTGCATATCTGTACCCAGGGCCGCCGTTAGAAATCACGGGGCCCGGTACAAAAATTTTTTGGGGGCCCCTGGGCCACACCCACCCCAGCCCCCGAGCCCCACCCCAGATCCCACCCACTCCACATCACAGTTAAAAGACCACACAGACATCAGCACTAAAAAAGGTAATCACACAAGTTATAAAAAGCTATTGGGGACCTGGGCCCCCCTATAAGTTAAAAAAAAGGTGCCAAGGCCCCCCATAAAAGTTTTTTTTTTTAAAAAAAGCATTGGTGCCAGGGCCCCCCTTACAAGTAAAAAAATTGGGCCCCAAAGAATATTTAAAAAAAAAACATTGGCGCCAGGGCTCCCCTTACAATTTAAAAATATTTGGAGCCCCGAAGAATACTTTTTTTAAAAAAACATTGGTAACAGGGGCCTATATAGTATTAAAATAATACATTGGTGGCCAGGGGATTAAAAAAAACACACACACAGTGGTGTTCAGAGGAATTGAACTTGTGGCTTCAGGACTTTAACTTTGCCTCCTTTCGTGACTTCAGGTCTTTTAGCTGCTTTGGGACTTCGTTTCGGCTGTTTTCGTGACTTTGGGTCTTCTCGACCACTTCAGGACTTCAATTTCGGCTGTTTCCATGACTTCGGGCCTTTTTGGTGCTTCAGGACTTCAATTTCTGGTGTTTCCGTGACTTCGGCCTTTTTGGCGCTTCAGGACTTCAATTTCTGGTGTTTTCGTGACTTCAGGGTCTTTTCGGTGCTTCAGGACTTCAATTTCGGCTGTTTCCATGACTTCGTGCCTTTTTGGCGCTTCAGGACTTCAATTTCGGGTGTTTTCGTGACTTTGGGGTCTTTTCGCCGCTTCAGGACTTTAATTTCTGGTGTTTTCGTGACTTCGGGGTCTTTTCGGCGCTTCAGGACTTCAATTTCGACTGTTTGCATGACTTCGGCCTTTTTGGCGCTTCAGGACTTAAATTTCGGGTGTTTTCGTGGTTTTGGGGTCTTTTATTCACTTCAGGACTTAAATTTCGGCTGTTTTTGTGACCTTGGAATCTTTTCGCCGCTTCAGGACTTCAATTTCGGCTGTTTTTGTGACTTCGGCCCTTTTTGGTGCTTCAGGACTTCAATTTCGGGTGTTTTTGTGACTTCGGGGTCTTTTCGCTGTTTCGGACTTTGGCTATTTTCGTGGCTTCGGGTCTTTTTGCTGCTTCGGCTGTTTGGCTTTTTCGGCACTTCGGAAGGAGGCGGCACAGCTTTGGCGAAGTCAAGGGGGGTCCGGCTCTTTTGAAATGTTCAGCACTGCCGGGCCCCGGTACACTTGTACCCCCTGTGCCCCCCGTACAGATGGTGGCCCTGTCTGTACCCACAATTCAAGCAATGGGCACCAACAAAATAGCTTGCACTGCATCTTGCACAAGATTCATATGCATCGCTTACGCCATACAGCATGAATAAAAGTTTCAGCATGTGAATCACTAAGGGGCAGATTTATTTCAGTCAAGTTGACGAGTTATATTTTTTGGTGAAAACTCACATTTTCAGGTTTAAAAAAACTCAAATTATTCAATTTTTTTTTAAATAAAATAAAATATTCAAGATTTATTATACCCCGACTCTGGAAATAGCTCGAATCTGAAAATCTAAAACCTGTCAAGGTCATGTAGGAGTCCATGGCAGAGGTCCCTTGAACCATTAGAAGATATTAATAGCCTGCTTGATGTTTGAGTTTTTTCCAAAGTTTTGCCAGAAATCTCTAATTATTTGAGCTTGTTTTTTCTGCTGAAAACTCGGGACTCAAACTTGCAGAATCGGTTTTTGCCATTTGAGTTGCGAGTTCATTCAAGGTATAAAAAACACTTGACCGTTGATAAATAACCCCCTTGCATGTGTAGGCCCAACATTCCTTTGTAATTCTTCCAAGCACATGAGGATTCCAGGGTTTCCTTAAAGAGATTGTTCACCTTTAAATGTACTTTTAGTATGATGTAGAGAGTGATATTCTGAGACAATTTGCAATTGGTTTTCATTTTTTATTATTTGTGATTTTTTATTCAGCAATTCTCAGCAATGAGGTTGCTATGGTCCAAATTCCCCTAGCAACCATGCATTGATTTGAATAAGAGACTGGAATATGAATAGGAGAGGTCTGAAAAGAAAGACGAGTAATATACAGAAGCAATAACAATGAATGTGTAGCCTTACAAAGCATTTGTTTTAGATGGGGTTAGTGACCCAAATTTGAAAGTTGAAAGAGTCAGAAGAAGAAGAAAGCAAATCATTTTAAAAAAATATACAAAATAGAAAATGAAGGTCAACTGAAAAGTTGCTTAGAATGAACCAATATAACACACTAACCACTCCTTTAATCCTTATTCTGGATGAGTCTGGAAAATAATTGAAAAAGTATAACAAATAAATAATGAAGACCAATTGAAAAGTGGCTTAGAACTGACCATTCTATTAGTTACTAAAAGTTAACTTAAAGGTGACCCTCTCCTTTAATTGACGCTTTGAGCTCAGCAGTCAAGTCAATGATTCATCCAGTGGAAGCAGAGAGATACATTCGCTCCCCAATTCCAATAATAAAGCAGTCACGGGCATCATTTCTCTAAACTGGCACAATTTCCAAGCAGAACTATGTGTGTTTATCTCACAAGCTTGGGAACAATGCGTGCCAGATTGCTGTTATTAGTTTGGAGCTGGCGTCCCAGTAACAGAACGTACGAAGCTCTTTCGGATTACAGGACCCTCGGTTATGGAGCTGCTTCAGTAAACAAGCCGCTTAAGAGAATGTTAAATATGTTAAATATGGAGATGGTGCCCCGTTCCTCTCCTAATACAGACGCCCGATGTCTGACAGTCTTTGGAAGAACCTCTTGATCTGATCACTTCAGAGGCTCCACAGTGACACATATCAGCTCTGCACAAATCATACCTTCTGGTGCCTGATGCATATTCATGTTACTGGTGGGGCAAAGGGGCTGCAAAACAGAAGCATCACAGCGTAGACTTTTAAAGGGATACAGTCATTCAAAACGCATCGGTTAATAGTGCTGCTCCAGCAGAATTCTGCACTGAAATCAGTTTCTCAAAAGAGCAAACAGATTTTTTTATATTTAATTTTAAAATCTGACATGGGGCTAGACACATTGTCAGATTCCCAGGTGCCCCCAGTCATGGTGACTTCTGCTCTGATAAACAGTCACATACCTCCCAACTGTTCCGTTTTTAGAGGGACAGTCCCTCTTTTGACAGCTCAACCCGCAGTCCCTCATTTGTACTGGAAAGTAGTTTTTCACTACACTGAACAGCCAGAAAAAGAAAAAAAGTTTCTAACTTAATTGGCTTTTGGCAGAGAGCCCAGAACAGCCAGAGCAGCAGATAAGATACTTTTGTAACAATTTCGAGATAAGCAAAGTAATTGTAGCAATATAATATAACAGGTCCCTTGGGAAAAGTGAAACTCACAGCTTAAAGGGCAATTCACCTTCATTAGCAAAACTGTAATAACTGAAAAAAACACAGAAATATGTTCAAACTTTCATAACCTGCCAAATTTTGTAAAAATTAACATAGTAATTAGTAGGGATGCCCCGAATCCAGGATTTGGTTCGGGATTCGGCCAGGATTCGGTCTTTTTCAGCAGGTTTCGGATTCGGCCTAATCCTTCTGTCCAGCCGAACCGAATCCTAATTTGCATATGCAAATTAGGGGCGGAGAGGGAAATCAAGAAAACAAGGAAGTAAAAAATGTTTTCCCCTTCCCACCCCATATGCAATATGTAAATTAACACATGCTTATGCAAATTAGGGTTTGGATTCGGTTCGGTATTCGGCTGAATCCTTCGTGACAGATTCGAGGGTTCTGCCGAATCCAAAATAGTGGATTTGGTGCATCCCTAGTAATTAGAGGGCGTGGCCATAAAAATTAGCGTGGTCAAAAAACTTTTTTGTCCCTCTTTTTATTTCCAAAATGTTGGGAGGTATGCATCTAAGCACAGCCGTCTTCAAGGGGAGACCACCCTACTCCCGGAGCAACCCTTTTATAGTATGGGAAAGTCCATTGCTTCCCTATGATTTATCTCTTTTAAGAGTTCACCTTTGAGTTAACTTTTAATATGATGTAGAGAGATATTCTGAGACAATTTGCAATTGTTTTTAATTTTTTTATTATTTGTGGTTTTTGACCCTAGCAACCATGCATTGATTTGAATAAGGGACTGGGATATGAATAGGAGAGGCCTGAATAGAAAGATGAGTAATAAAGAGTATTAATAATAATAAATGTGTAGCCTTACAGAGCATTTGTTTTTAGACTGCATGCTTATCCTGCGTATCTAAATAACTTCTATTTTGGAGCACAGAAGCTTGCTGCCATTTAGCCAAGTGCTGGACAGGGTGCACGTGTGCAAAACACATATGGGGTTTGCCAAGGAGCACTAACTCTCAGCATCCAATCAGCAGGTAGCATTTACTAGTCACCTGTTTAAAAGTAAGCATCTTATTGGTTGATATGGATTACTGCTCCTGAGCAAATTTAGTGCCTTTTATTTTATTTGGGTGTAGCGCTATAGTAAACTGCTTTGCCTGACGGTAGTTTTAGCTACTTTCCTTTGTGGGCTGAGACCACAGATGAGCTCTCTTTCTCAGGGGTAAGCGCTCGCAACGCGGTGGAGGCAGGGTGTAGTGTAACTGTAACTGTGTGCAATAGCACAATGATGGGCGCCAGTAGTTCTTTAACGGTTGAACATAGAACTGTATTTATTGAACAATAGCACATAGATCATTCAGCACATTGATCCACAATGGAGTATAGAACATACACAGCAGCATAAAGGAAGCATATACTCACAGCACGTATAGGCTGAATCCCCACAGGCTAGGGAATATACAGCAGAGAGTAAGTTGGCAGCGTGTGATGGGTATTGCCCAGTTTTCAGGATATCTTCCAGTGGCAGACTAGGGGAATTCCTATCATCCCTATCTCAACACTTTAGTCCTTACTCCGGGTCAGTAATACCCTGGGATCTTAATCCCTCTAATCTCCTTGGCGGAGCCTTGAGCTGCTCAACTTTTTAACCTCTCTATCACTCCTAGAGTGATCTATAAACGAGTATAGCTATCTACTTACTAGGGCCAATGCGCCTAGGGTCGACACTACCCATTCCCTTCCAGCCTGCTTGGTTGGGCTAAAGCAATGGACCCAGACCTCATGGTTCCCGAAGACCTTTATACTACTGCACAGTGCCATCTGGTGTACACTGTGTGAACTACAAGGGTTACATAAGCACAAGGTCCCCATAAGGACCTTTTAGGCGTCCATATAACTAGGGATGTGCCTGTCTGTAAAGTGTAAGGGTGTCTAGGATTTTCACATCCCTACATGGGGGATAATGGTTTGTGCCTGTTTTTATTAACTTTGCACCCTGTCCTTTGTAAATGAGCTTTGTGATGCCAACTTTATGGAGCACAAATGTCACCAAATGCCATATGTTCCATGAATCGAAGGGCTGTCGCCCATAGACTCCATTTTATCCAAAGAATCCAATTTTTTTTAATGATTTCCCTTTTCTCTGTAATAATAAAAAGAGTAGCTTGTACTTTATCCAAACTAAGATATAATTAGGAAGCAAAGCCAGCCTATTGGGTTTATTTAATGTTTAAATGATTTTCTAGTAGACTTTCTAGTAGTCACTTTACTTTAATATCTGAGAACATAATGGATGTTTTTACAAATATTTAAACTAAACTAAGTTGCGGCCATACTACCCCTCCACTTCCAGGTCTCAGTGTGCCAACCTTGCCCCATAATCACTTAGTTATTTGTACCAATGTGCCACTTTATTTTCCCTGCTGGAATCCCAGAGAGTAATGTTGTTGTATTACGGAACATGATTTAACCCATTCTGTAAACTCTGTTCCAGCTGATGAGTCTAACGGCTTCCAGGGCCCATCTGCTGCTGTGAAATAAGGTGTATTTTGTAATAAATTGGAACATTTATCAAATTAGTTCCCATGATCATATTTAGATCTTAATGATTTCTCTTGAAATAAGATGAATTTTCTCCTGCCACTGGAAATGTTTTCTTATTAGTGCTGTCAGCTGGGAAGAGAGGTGCACAAGCATTTTTTTGTATCAACTCAATATTCACTCTGCAAACATGAGATTCTCTCTTACTTTCACCTTCCACTAGTGCAACCACTGTCTCTTCCACTTACACTAGTGCAACTACTGTCTCTTACACTAGTGCAACCACTGTCTCTTCCACTTACACTAGTGCAACCACTGTCTCTGGCACTTACACTAGTGCAACCACTGTCTCTTACACTTACACTAGTGCAACCACTGTCTCTTCCACTTACACTAGTGCAACAACTGTCTCTTACACTAGTGCAACCACTGTCTCTTCCACTTCCACTAGTGCAACCACTGTCTCTTCCACTTACACTAGTGCAACCACTGTCTCTTACACTAGTGCAACCACTGTCTCTTCCACTTACACTAGTGCAACCACTGTCTCTGGCACTTACACTAGTGCAACCACTGTCTCTTACACTTACACTAGTGCAACCACTGTCTCTTCCACTTACACTAGTGCAACCACTGTCTCTTACACTAGTGCAACCACTGTCTCTTCCACTTACACTAGTGCAACCACTGTCTCTTCCACTTACACTAGTGCAACCACTGTCTCTTACACTAGTGCAACCACTGTCTCTTCCACTTACACTAGTGCAACCACTGTCTCTGGCACTTACACTAGTGCAACCACTGTCTCTTCCACTTACACTAGTGCAACCACTGTCTCTGGCACTTACACTAGTGCAACCACTGTCTCTTACACTAGTGCAACCACTGTCTCTTACACTAGTGCAAGCACTGTCTCTTACACTAGTGCAACCACTGTCTCTTACACTTACACTAGTGCAACCACTGTCTCTTACACTTACACTGTGACTAGTGCAACCACTGTCTCTAACACTAGTGCAACTACTGTCTCTTGCACTTACACTAGTGCAACCACTGTCTCTTCCACTTACACTAGTGCAACCACTGTCTCTTGCACTTATACTAGTGCAACCCTTCTTCCACTTAAACTAGTGTTACCCTTGTAGCGCTATAGTAAACTGACTTTACTGTGGTCAGTTTTAGCTACTTTCAGTGTGGGGTAATACCACAAACGAGACTCTCTTTACACAGGGGTAAGCCCTCGCAGCGGGGTGGAGGCAGGGTGTAGTGCAACTGTAACCGTGTGCCAATGCACAAGAATTGGGCGACCGGAGGTTCTTTTATGCTTAAAAAAGAACTGTATTTAATTAACACAGCACATATCCACAATGGAGCTTAGAACACAAATAGTATAAAGGTAGCATATACTCACAGTACCAGTATAGGCTGAATCCCTACAGGCCAGGAACACATTAGCAGAGAGTTTGCAGCTTGTGAGAGGTATTGTCCAGTTTTCAGGATTTCTTTAAGTGGCAGCTAGGGGAATTCCTATCATCCCTAGTCTCAACACTTTGTCCCTACTCTGGGTCAGTAATACCCTGGGATCTTAATCCCTCTAATATCCTTGGCGGAGCCTTGAGCTGCTTAACTAAATAACCTCTCTATCACTCCTAGAGTGATCTATAAAAGGATATGCTTTTAGTTTACTAGGGCCACAGCTCCTAGGATCCAGTGCCCATTCCCTTCCTGCTCAGGGAAGGGCTAAAGCAGAATGGACCCAGACCACATGGTTCCCAAGACCTTTATACTATGACACAGTGCCATCTAGTGTCTACTGTCAGAACTACAGGGGTTACATAAGCACAAGGTCCCCATTAGGACCCATCTAGGCGTCCATATTACTAGGGATGTGCCTGTCAATAATATGTGAGGGTGTCTAAATTTTCACATCCCTACACCCTTGTATTTTCCTCTTACACTAGTGCAACCAGTGGCATAACTAGATGTTCCTGGACCCCACAGCAAATTAGATTTGGGGCCCCAAAACATTGATTAGTTGACAGAGTTGATAGTTTATAAAGAAATATTAAAATTGCTCACCAATTAGGACCTCCCCAGGCCCTCTTCAATCAGGCCCTCTTCACTTATGCTACTGTAACCCTTCTCTCCTTTCCACCTGTACTCTCACTTATGCTAGTGCAACACCTCTCTTCTACATACACTAAAGCAACCCTTCTCTCTTCTACTTACATCTGTGCAACCCTTCTCTCTTCCACTTATACTAGTGCAACCCTTCTCTCTTGTACTTACATTAGTGCAACCCTTCTCACTTCCACCTACACTAGTGCAACCTTTCTCTTTTCCACTTATACTAGTGCAACCCTTCTCTCTTCCACCCAGACTACTGCAACCTTTCTCTCTTCCACTTATACTAGTGCAACCCATCTCTCTTATAATTACACTAGTGCAACCCTTCTCTCCTCTACTTACACTAGTGCAACCCTTCTCTCTTCCACTTATACTAGTGTGACCCTTCTCTCTTCCAATTATACTAGTGCAACCCTTCTCTCTTCCACTTATACTAGTGCAACCCTTCTCTCTTCCAATTACACTAGTGCAACCCTTCTCTCCTCTACTTACACTGTGCAACCCTTCTCTCTTCCACTTATACTAGTGTGACCCTTCTCTCTTTCACTTATACTAGTGCAACCCTTCTCTCTTTCACTTATACTAGTGCAACCGATCTCTCTTACACTAGTCGGACCCATCTCTCTTCTACTTACACTAGTGCAACCCTTCTCTCTACTACTAGTGCAACCGTTCTCTCTTCTTCTTACACTAGTGCAACCCTTCTCTCTTCCACCTACACTACTGCAACCTTTCTCTCTTCCACTTATACTAGTGCGACCCATCTCTATTCCACTTACACTAGTGCAACCCTTCTCTCTTGTACTTACATTAGTGCAACCCTTCTCTCCTGTACTTACATTAGTGCAATCCTTCTCTCTTCCACCTACACTAGTGCAACCTTTCTCTTTTCCACTTATACTAGTGCAACCCTTCTCTCTTCCACCTACACTACTGCAACCTTTCTCTCTTCCACTTATACTAGTGCAACTGATTTCTCGTCTACTTACACTAGTACAACCCTTCTCTCTTCTACTTACACTAGTGCAACCCATCTCTCTAACACTAATGCAACCCTTCTCTCTTCTACTTACACTAGTGCAACCCATCTCTCTTACACTTACACTAGTGCACACCTCTGCGCTGTTCCGCCTATACTAGTGCAACCCTTCTCTCTTCCACTTATACTAGTGCAACCCTTCTCTTGTCCACTTACACTAGTGCAACCCTTGTCTCTTCCACTCATCCTATTAAGACAGGGGCCTAAGCAAAATTTTTATTTTATTCAGCAAAAGCCCAAGTGCCTCAGACTCCAGCAAACAAATTGAGATAAATAGAACTGTAGAATTCTACAAAGGAACTTACTAAATATCTACGTGACATAGAAATGTGTCAGGCTTTAACTGTTTTAAATGATAATTTCCATTTAGTTGCAATTGAAAAGAGAATAGAAAAGTACTTAAAATGGGCATGTTCTTCAGCGCCGCTCTCAAAGCACGGACTCTGTGATAATTCCTTTAACGTAACATTTCTATTAATCTTGGTATCAGCACTAAAGAGGTTACAATGTTTTACCTCTCAGAGAGTGACAGTGATAAACCTGGGACTCTCAGCTCTGGTGCCTGAATATGGGAAACCAAGATATTCTGCCACTTACTAGAATGTAATAGGTTGTTCTTACAGGACTGCGCCCAGGGATTTATTTCACTAAGGTCTATTTTATTGCATTCAGTAATAATTACAATAGATTCTTTCAGTTTTCTTCACCATTAAGAACTTTCCCGTTTCTCCAACATATTTTATTTTTTATTTTTAAATGTTTTATGTATTATATGTACAGGTATGGGACCTGTTACCAGAATGCTTGGGACCTGGGGTTTTAAAGATAACAGATCTTTCCGTAATTTGGATCTTCATACCTTAATCTTCATACATAGTCTGCTAAAAAATCATGTAACCATTAAATAAACCCAATAGGCTGGTTTTGCTTCAAATAAGGATTAATTATATCTTAGTTGGGATCAAGTACAAGATACTGTTTTATTATTACAGAGAAAAAGGAAATCATTTTTAAAAATTTGGATTGTGATTATTTGGAATTGGGTTTAGAATGGAGTCTATGGGAGACAGCCTTCATGTAAATTAAGAGCTTTCTGGATAATAGGTTTCCGGATAGCGGATCCCTTACCTGTAATATGTTGGAGACTTTGGTTAATTCCCCAAAAATTGTATAATGAACGATAACATTCACAATACTGTCTCACCTCCATAATGTTCCACCAATGTACCTGCATGCTACAGTTCCCTACTTTGTATTGTATTATTTTAATTAATTTTTACAGTCTTCCTTTCTCGGTCGTGCTCATTTATAAACACTGGTCAAATTTGCACCAGGGCTGTAACCCATAGCAACCAATCAGTGACAGGCTTTTTACAGGCAGCTGCAGGTTGAGCAGTGAAAGCAAGCATTTGATTGGTTGCTATGGGTCACTGCCCATTTGCCCAGTGTTTATAAATGAACCCCACTTTTCAGTTATGGGATTTATTATCCAGAATACTCTGGACCTGGGGTTTTACGAATATGGGATCATTCTGTAATTTGGATCTCCATACCTTAAGTCTACTAAAAGTAATTTACAGATTAAATAGACCCAATCGATTTGGGTATATGCAATTATGGGTTTATGTAGCTTAGCTAGGATCAAGTACAAGGTACTGTTGTATTATGACAAAGTAATCATTTTTACACATTCGGAGTATTTGATTAAAATGGGCCTGTCTGAATAACAGGTTTCTGGATAAGGGTCCCATTCCTGTACCAGCAGAGAGGGCTAGCAGCCCTATATCGGTAAAGTTTTAGGAAATCATTGTATCATGACGAAGTCAGGATAACAGGTTTCTGGATAAGGGATCCCATACCTGTACTAACAGTAAAGTTTCAGGCCTTCAAAACTGTTCACAGAAGCTCCTCATCTTTGATCTTGTTTTAAGGGTCAGTGACTCTGCACATGCTCAGTATGTTCTGGGCTGCTGTTAAGAAGCTAAGCTTAGGATTGTAGTAAACAAGCGGAGTCTGTCCCTAGGCCTAGTCCTTAAATTCCCCCATTCTGCATAATAGTCTCCTCCCCAAATTTGTAATGCTGCTGCATCTTCTATAATTGATAAAGCCTCCACCAACTCCCATAAAACTCTCCCTCCTTCTCCCCCTATAATGTCTTTTTAACCGCACAGTGCTTTTTCTAACATCTGACTCTTGATTTTAGCTCTCAGCCCATGTAGTTTTCTACAATATCTGCCAAGGAGTGAGATTAAGAGATGCAACACATGAATTTATCCTTTAAAACTACTTGAGCGAGTGTACAGGCCCTGAAACCCCATAATAACTACATTGTGGATGTGTAACTGAATCTTCTCCAACGACCCTTATTGCTAAACCAAAATAAAAACTATTCCGCACAGGGGACGCGGAGGTATAACTTCCAGTTTTATTGCATTTTACATTTCACAAAGATAACATAAAGAATAAGTTAAGTTTAATATGAACTGGTAACGTTTTTTTATCCTTGATCTTTTCCTTTCTTTCTGCTCTTAACTCTTCACCCACTTGTGGATGTACTTGTCAGATCCATGTCTTGCAATCATTTAAGACGTTTTAGCACAGAAAGGATTGAATGATTTGAGCAGGTAAAATATTGGAAACATATAGACCTCCCCGTGGCTATTTGTCTTCTGCAGAACTGAAATGTTCTGCTCTATGTTCAGTATTTGCTGTGGAAGCATCTGATTTATTTGGCATACAGTTGGCATGTAACTGTTTCATGTCTCTGCCTTGACCTGTGATCATCTAGAGTGGGACGTTTTCAGTTCAAGCCCAACTTGGAGGTCCAGACTACAGCATGTCACCCCCTTATAATATAACAGTGTCACAGGGGTCCCCAACCTTTTTATTTTTTTTACCCGTGAGCCACATTCAATTGTTAAAAGAGTTGGGGAGCAACAAAAGCAGAAATAAAGTTCCTGGGTAGGGATGTAGCGAACGTGGGAAAAAAAGTTCGCGAACATATTCGCGAACTTGCGCAAAAATGCGAGCGGTTCGCGAACGGTTCGCGAACCCCATAGACTTCAATGGGAAGGCGAACTTTAACATCTAAAAAAGACATTTCTGGCCAGAAAAATGATTTTAAAGTTGTTTAAAGGGTGCAACGACCTGGACAGTGGCATGCCAGAGGGGGATCAAGGGCAAAAATGTATCTGAAAAATCTGCCTGTGTGTGCTTGGAAGAGATAGTGTAGGGGGAGAGCTGTTAGTGATTTCAGGGACAGATGATAGTAGGTTTGCTGGCTAGTAATCTGCTTGATACTGCTCTGTATTGGAGGGACAGAAGTCTGCAGGGATTTGAGGGACATTTTAGCTTAGGTAGCTTTGCTGGCTAGTAATCTACTGTTCTCTTTAAACAACTGCCATACGTTGACCTTGTAGGCATTGTTTGCCCAGTTTTTTTGGCCGCAGCCACTGAAGCACAGAGGCCAGAAAAAATATGCCATATAAATCTTGAAAATAGTCATTTTTTTGGTCGCAGCCACTGAAGCACAGTTGCCAGAAAAATTATGCCATATAAATGCTGAAAATATAAATTTTTTTGGTTGCAGCCACTGAAGCACAGAGGCCAGAAAAATTATGCCATATAAATGCAGAAAATATGCATTTTTTTGGTCGCAGCCACTGAAGCACAGTTGACAGAAAAATTATGCCATATAAATGCTGAAAATATAAATTTTTTTGGTTGCAGCCACTGAAGCACAGAGGCCAGAAAAATTATGCCATATAAATGCAGAAAATATGCATTTTTTTGGTCGCAGCCACTGAAGCACAGTTGACAGAAAAATTATGCCATATAAATGCTGAAAATATAAATTTTTTTGGTTGCAGCCACTGAAGCACAGAGGCCAGAAAAATTATGCCATATAAATGCAGAAAATATGCATTTTTTTGGTTGCAGCCACTGAAGCACAGAGGCCAGAAAAATTATGCCATATAAATGCAGAAAATATGCATTTTTTTGGACGCAGCCACTGAAGCACAGTTGCCAGAAAAAATATGCCATATAAATGCTGAAAATAGTCATTTTTCGCCATACGTTGACCTTGTAGACATTGTTTGCCCAGTTTTTTTGGTTGCAGCCACTGAAGCACAGAGGCCAGAAAAAATTAAACCAGTAGGGTTTGCACCCTAGTTTGTAACGGTGGCGGAGGGAGGAGGACGCTAAAGGACAGCTGTGTGTGGAGTCATGAGGCTTGAAGAGAAGGACAGCTGCATAGAAGTCAGAACAAGTCTTCCGGCGTGCAGTAACCCTCCGAGATCCACCCCTCATTCATTTTAATAAACGTCAGGTAATCGACACTTTTGTGACCTAGGCGAGTTCTCTTCTCAGTTACAATCCCTCCTGCTGCACTGAAGGTCCTTTCTGAGAGCACACTTGAGGCTGGGCAAGACAAGAGGTTCATGGCAAATTGTGACAGCTCTGGCCACAGATCAAGCCTGCGCACCCAGTAGTCCAGGGGTTCATCGCTCCTCAGAGTGTCGATATCTGCAGTTAATGCCAGGTAGTCCGCTACCTGCCGGTCGAGGCGTTCTTTGAGGGTGGATACAGAAGGGTTGTGGCGCTGCCTTGGACAGAAAAACATTTGCATGTCTGACGTTACAGACCGGCCAAAGGGCTTTGTCCTTGCAGGTGTGCTCGTGGCAGGATTACTGGCACCTCTGCCCCTGGAATGTTGATGAGTTCCTGAAGTGACATCACCCTTAAAAGCATTGTACAACATGTTTTGCAGGCTGGTTTGTAAATGCCGCATCTTTTCGGACTTGTGGTATGTTGGTAACATTTCTGACACTTTATGCTTGTACCGAGGGTCTAGTAGCGTTGCGACCCAGTACAGGTCCTTCTCCTTAAGCCTCTTGATACGGGGGTCCTTCAACAGGCATGACAGCATGAAAGACCCCATTCTCACAAGGTTGGATGCAGAGCTATCCATCTCCGCTTCCTCATTATCAAGGACTGCATCATCCACGGTCTCCTCCCCCCAGCCACGTACAAGACCAGGGGTCCCCAAAAGGTCACCACTAGCCCCCTGGGAAGCCTGCTCCTGTTGGTCCTCCTCCTCCTCCTCCACAAAGCCACCTTCCTCCTCTGACTCCACTTCTGGCACCTCTCCCTGCGTTGCAGCAGGTGCCTGGGTTCGTTCTGGTGATTCCGACCATAAATCGTGCGCTTCCTGCTCCTCGTCACGCTGGTCTACAGCCTCATCTGTCACTCGTCGCACGGCACGCTCCAGGAAGAAAGCGAAGGGTATTAGGTCGCTGATGGTGCCTTCGGTGCGACTGACCATATTTGTCACCTCTTCAAAAGGTCGCATGAGCCTGCAGGCATCGCGCATAAGCACCCAGTAATGGGGGAAAAAAATCCCCAGCTCTGCAGATCCAGTCCTACCACCCAGTTCAAAAAGGTACTCGTTGACGGCCCTTTGTTGTTGCAGCAGACGTTCCAACATAAGGAGCGTTGAATTCCAGCGAGTCTGGCTGTCAGAAATCAAACGCCTGACTGGCATGTTGTAGCGCTGCTGAATGTCAGCAAGGCGTGCCATGGCTGTGTAGGAACGTCTGAAATGGGCCGACACCTTTCTGGTCTGGGTGAGAACGTCCTGGAATCCTGGGTACTTGGAGACAAAACGTTGGACTATTAAATTTAACACATGTGCCATGCAGGGCACATGTGTTAAATTGCCCAGTCTCAACGCTGCCAACAGATTGCTTCCATTGTCACACACCACTTTTCCGATCTGCAGTTGGTGTGGGGTCAGCCACCGATCGGCCTGTGACTGCAGAGATGACAGGAGTACAGATCCGGTATGGTTTTTGCTTTCCAGGCACGTCATCCCCAAGACAGCGTGACAACGGCGTACCTGGCACGTCGAATAGCCTAGGGGGAGCTGGGGGTGCACAGGTGTGGAGGAGGAGAAGGAGGACCCAGCAGCAGAGTAAGAAGAAGAAGAGGAAGAAGACGAGGTAGAGAGCGATGGAGGAGTAGAGGTGGTGGCAGAACCGCGTGCAATCCGTGGTGGTGACACCAACTCCACTGTTGTTGTTGTTGAGCTACCCATTCCCTGCTTCCCAGCCATTACCAAGTTCACCCAGTGGGCAGTGTAGGTGACATACCTGCCCTGACCATGCTTGGAGGACCATGCGTCAGTAGTCATATGGACCTTTGGCCCAACACTAAGTGACAGAGATGCGATAACTTGGCTCTGCACATGTTGGTACAGGTGTGGTATTCCCTTTTTAGAAAAAAAATTGCGGCTGGGTACCTTCCACTGCGGTGTCCCAATTGCTACAAATTTGCGGAAGGCCTCAGAGTCCACCAGCTGGTATGGTAAAAGCTGGCGGGCTAAGAGTGCAGACAAGCCAGCTGTCAGACGCCGGGCAAGGGGGTGACAGTCAGACATTGGCTTCTTACGCTCAAACATGGCCTTCACAGAAACTTGGCTGGGGGCAGATGACTGGGAATGGGAACAGGTGGTCAAGGTGGAAGGCGGAGTGGAGGGTGGTTCAGACGGGTCAAGGAGAGCAGAGGTAGAGCAGTAAGATGCTGGACCAGAAGGAGTGTGGCTTTTAGTTTGCCTGTTGCCTTTGAGGTGTTGCTCCCAAAGTGCTTTGTGCTTGCCGCTCATGTGCCTTCGCATAGAAGTTGTACCTATGTGGCTGTTGGGCTTACCAAGGCTCAGTTTCTGACTGCACTCATTGCAAATTACAATGCTTTTGTCAGAGGCACACACATTAAAAAAATCCCACACTGCTGACTTTTTGGAAGTGTGCGATCTGGCGGTAACAGTAGAAGTTGGCGGCATTGGCGGCAATGGCGGGTGCGTTGGCCGGCTGAACACAGGTGCCGATACATGTTGTTGCCCTACTGATCCCTGCGGGCTGTCCTCCCTGCTTCTTCTAAGTCTTATTCTCCTACTGCCTCTCTGACTCTCCGTCTCTCCATCTGAACTACCCTCCTCTTGCTCTCTTCTACTAGGCACCCACAAAACATCAATCTCCTCATCATCCTTCTCCTCAGATGCATCAATTTCTTCTGACACATCACAGAAGGAAGCAGCAGCGGGGACCTCCTCCTCATCACTCATCATTATGTCCATCTCTGTCGTGTTCTCTGCCAGAATTAAATCTGGTGTAACGTCCTCATCTCCTTCATCTTCTTCTGGCAATAATGGTTGCGCATTACTCAGTTCAAGAAACTCATGGGAAAATAACTCCTCTGACTCCAGTGAAGAAGGGGCACCGGTGGTGGAGGAAGTGTTACGTGGGGTGGCCATAGCAGTGGAGGATAAGGAGGATGTTGTGGTAAAGTTAGAAACGGTAGAGGATGGGGTGTGCTGTGTAAGCCAGTCAACTACCTCTTCAGCATTTTGGGAGTTCAGGGTCATTGGCTTTTTAAAACTGGGCAATTTGCTAGGGCCACAGGATTGCATAGCAGCACGGCCCCTAGCACGGCCTCTGCGTGGCGGCCTGCCTTTGCCTGGCATTATTTTTAAAAAAACAACAACAACAAAAACTCAGTTGGTTTTTCTGGAAACGATAATACACACAGCTAGATGGCAGTTTGAAGAAAACAGTGTGCAAATAATGCCTACAAGGTCAACGTATACACAGCGGTGGATACGGATTACGTAAAATATATGAATGCTGCTTGAAAAAAAGTAACTCAAGTGGTTTTTCTAGAGACGATAATATTATCAATATTTAGACAAAATGTGAACAAGCTCACACAGCTAGATGGCGGTTTGAAGAAAACAGTGTGCAAATAATGCCTACAAGGTCAACGTATACACAGCGGTGGATACGGATTACGTAAAATATATGAATGCTGCTTGAAAAAAAGTAACTCAAGTGGTTTTTCTAGAGACGATAATATTATCAATATTTAGACAAAATGTGAACAAGCTCACACAGCTAGATGGCGGTTTGAAGAAAACACTGTGCAAATAATGCCTACAAGGTCAACGTATACACAGCGATGGATACGGATTACGTAAAATATATGAATGCTGCTTGAAAAAAAGTAACTCAAGTGGTTTTTCTAGAGACGATAATATTATCAATATTTAGACAAAATGTGAACAAGCTCACACAGCTAGATGGCGGTTTGAAGAAAACACTGTGCAAATAATGCCTACAAGGTCAACGTATACACAGCGGTGGATACGGATTACGTAAAATATATGAATGCTGCTTGAAAAAAAGTAACTCAAGTGGTTTTTCTAGAGACGATAATATTATCAATATTTAGACAAAATGTGAACAAGCTCACACAGCTAGATGGCGGTTTGAAGAAAACACTGTGCAAATAATGCCTACAAGGTCAACGTATACACAGCGGTGGATACGGATTACGTAAAATATATGAATGCTGCTTGAAAAAAAGTAACTCAAGTGGTTTTTCTAGAGACGATAATATTATCAATATTTAGACAAAATGTGAACAAGCTCACACAGCTAGATGGCGGTTTGAAGAAAACACTGTGCAAATACTGCCCACAAGATCAACGTATAAACTACTACAGCGGTGGATACGGATCTCGTAAAATTTATTATGGCTGCTTGAAAAAAGTCACTCCGGTGTTTTTTCTGGAGACGGTAATATTATGGATATTTAGACAGAATGTGAACAAGGTCACACAGCTAGATGGCAGTTGGTTGAATAACACACTGGGCAAAAAATGCCTACAGGGCAAATAATGCCTAAAAGGTCAACTTATACACTACTACAGCGATGGATACAGATTACGTAAAATATGTTATGGCTGCTTGAAAAAAGTCACTCCGGTGTTTTTTCTGGAGACGGTAATATTATGGATATTTAGACAGAATGTGAACAAGGTCACACAGCTAGATGGCAGTTGGTTGAATAACACACTGGGCAAAAAATGCCTACAGGGCAAATAATGCCTAAAAGGTCAACTTATACACTACTACAGCGGTAGTAAAATAAAAAAAAGTAAAATAAAAAAAAATGAATATTAAAAAAAAAAAAATTAAAGTTGGTGCTACTGAACTACTAGGAGCAGCAGATTAGCACACCAGTCCCACTCCCCAACACTGCTAGACTAATAGCACTGGGCTCTTATAGTAGTAGTAGTAGTAGTAGTAGTAAAACAACAAAAAAATAAATAAAAGCAGTCCTTACAAGGACTACTGTTATTGCAGCAGTCAGCAGATGAGATCAGAAGCAGGACAGCTGCCCACTGCAGCTACATACAGAGCACTGCAGTAGAAGGTAGATTACTAGCCAGCAAAGCTACCTAAGCTTAAATGTCCCTCAAACCCCTGCAGACTTCTGTCCCTCCAATAACAGAGCAGTATCAAAACGATTACTAGCCAGCAAACTTTCAACTGTCCCTGAAATCACTAACAGGCAGCAGCTCTCTCTTCAGCACACACAGGCAGAGTGAAAAAACGCTGCAGGGCTTCGGTTTTTATAGGGAAGGGGAGTGGTCCAGGGGAGAGCTTCCTGATTGGCTGCCATGTACCTGCTGGTCTGGGGTGAGAGGGCAAAAAAAAGCGCCAACAATGGCGAACCCAAAATGGCGAACGTCGCGCGACGTTCGCGAACTTCCGGCGAGCGCGAACACCCGATGTTCGCGTGAACAAGTTCGCCGGCGAACAGTTCGCGCCATCCCTATTCCTGGGGATGTCAAATCCAAATGATTGTTTATTTGGTAGGAGGTATGTGGAGGCTCTGTTTGGCAGTTCATGTGTTTTTTATACAATCAAAACTTGCCCCTAGCCAGGAATTCAAAAATAAGATCCTGATTTGAGGCCACTTGGAGCAACATCCATGGGTTGGTGAGAAACATGTTGCTCTTGAGCCACTGGTTGGGGAGTCACTGTATAAGAACATATTGGTATGTCCGGCATTCAGCCACACTTACAAATATATTTAGGGCAGCAAATACGTTTTCTCCCCAACCCTCCCCCTAATTGATGGACACCCTGGACTTTCAAGTCTGTTTAGAAGAGCAAATGGGCATTCTCTCCAAATCTTACCCTCACTGGCATTCAGGCTGAGAACCCCCTCCCCCCAGGGAAAAAGTTTAAAGTCTTTGCACAAAAAGGAGTACCCTTCACTTGATATTGCTATGCTGTTTTGAAATCAGGAATCTTGTAAGTTGCCAATCCCACCAGAGACTGGAGAAGCCGCATGCTTTGAAGAAATTACCATTGCACCTTATTTAAATTAATTTTACCTTAAAAGCACTTTGTTTTATAATTTTATTATGGAGATCGCACCTTTTTTCGAAATCACTACAGCACTTTAAAACACACACGAAAAATCTGTGCAAAGACTTTCTATGGTTCAAGACACACACAGAGTAGTGTTGTAACACTTTGGTGATTGCACTGAATTATTAACAATATCGCACTAGGTTTTGTTATTTGTTTTTTTTCCATAGCCTATGGCACTGATCTTTAATTGTATCTTGATTTAATGAGCCACTGGAGATACTGTGAAAAAGATCGGCAAAGGAAAAAATGCTGAGCAGGGCTGATCCTATCAAATGTGGGGCCCAATTGGGACCATGTTGGCGGGGCCCCTAGACAAAGTGTTGCTGGCTACTGACACACCAAGTATTTAGGAAAATAAGGGCAAACAGGCACAAAATAGAAAGGAAAGGGACAGACAAGGTAAGAGAGTGAGAGGGATGAAATAGGGGCACATAATAGGGGCACACAGGGTAAGAGAGAGAGGAAGAAATAGGAGAGTGGACTGGGTCAATTAGTTTGGGGCAGGCTGGGCCGATTCAGCTTGGGAGCAGGCTTGGTTGGATTGGGGGCAGGCAGGGCCTATCAAGGTTGGAGGAAAGCTGGGCCTATGAGAGTTGGGGGCAGGCTAGCTGGATAGGTTGAGAGTTGAGGGATAGGCTGGCTTATCAGAGTTGGGGGTGGGCTAGACCTATGGATTTGGGGATGGGCTGGACTCTCAAAGTTGGGGGCAGGCCAGGCAGCATCATGTGCTGAGGGAAATATTATCTGTGCTGCCCTGTGGTGCGGGGCCCCCAGAGGTGCGGGGCCCAATTGGGCCCAATTGGTCCAATTGGCCTAAGGCCGGCCCTGATGCTGAGGGTTGACTTTTCCTTGATCTGATAACTGCCCACTATATGGAAATGTTTCTCAGGACTGAGGCAACAGCCCGGTGGCCCCCAGACATGCCAGTCCAATGCTGTCTCTACTGTCACAGCAGGATGACACAACAGCTGGAGATTACTCCTTGAACTTTTGAAATAAGAAAATGTATGCAGCTCACAATATATCGTTTGAATTTCCAACGCATCATACAAATTCCCCTTCCTTCAATAAAAAGGTAAAAATGTATTGCAAAACGTAACCACTTCTGGCAAAGTGGGAAATAAAGGTGATGGATAGCTTTGTTCTGCTCGGCGCATCTGCATGACTTGGCTGTTTGTTTGTTAAAAGAAATACTTAGGATGACATCTGCGTATAACAAGGGTTGGCTTGTCTTCAAATTCCCCTTTCTTGGCTCCAAATCGACGACACTAAAGTGTTAAAGCCGATGTTTATTCCGAATGTAATTGAGACTGGAAACAGTTGAGGCCAAACTTCAGCGCATAACATGATTCCATATGTCAAGGAAATGGCCTTATCTTTGTCCCTGAGATGAAAACTATTCCAAGTATTTTGTATGTCTGTAAAACTGGAATGCCAATGGGTGATATATGGAGAGCGGAGAGGGGCGGCCATGTTTACCAAGGTTTGTTTGTTTTTCATTACACGCACACAGAGCTCCTCTTATGAAACCAAGCTTCATGGACAGGCATGATGGTTAATATCCAGTGTGTAACTTGCCCCTGCAAATTGATTTACCACAATCCCCTGTTTTTCTAGGCCACCCTGTCTACTCCAGGTGGAGTTGCCACCTGTCTGGTTTTGACCCGGACAGCCCTGTTTTTTTAAGGGCTGTCCGGGTCAAAACTGCCTGTCCGATATTCCAAATTAGGAAAACCGGGCAGAGACGAATTTCGGTTTTAAAAAAACGGAAATTTAGCTCTTAAAGTTACCAGAGGCGGCTTTTTAACACCCCTGGTAACTGGCCGCTCTGTGTCGATTGAGGCAAGATTCTCACCTTGCCTCATTAATGGAGTGGCCCTGGCAACCCCTGCCCAGAGTTCCATGGGACTGAAGGTGGCAACCCTAAATCCAGGTGCCTCTGCAGTTGCAAAGTATGCTGATGAGAGTTATGCAAATACAGGTTTGGATCCTGTTGTCCAAAATGCTCGGGACCTGGGGTTTTCCAGATAATGGGTCTTTCCATAATTTAGATCCTCATACCTTAAGTCTACTAAAAAATAATTTAAACATTAAACAAACCCAAGAGGATTGTTTTGCCACCAATAATGATTAATTATATCTTAGTTGGGTTCAAGAACAATGTACAGGAATGGAACCTGTTATCTAGAATGCTCGGGACCTGGGGGTTTCCTGATAAAGGGTCTTTCTGTAATTTGGATCTTCATGCCTTAAAGGGGACCTGTCGCTTTGAGAAAATAATTCCAAATGCTATTTTATGATGTTAGACAAGCAAAATAAACTTCACTTGCATTTTAAAAATTATTTACATCTTGTTTTTTTTTTGTCCTGAAATTCACAATCACAGCAAGTAGGCAGCAGCCATTTTGTTTGCATTCATGGTAAAATATTGTTTATGTGCCAGAATGGGGCACCTGATCCCCATGCCCATTCACTGGCTACACAATTAGATGGTGAGGAGGAAGGGAGAACATGGGGAGTGCAATTACATCAAGGAAGTACAGAATGGAAAGTGAAAGTAATTTCCTGCCCCGCCTCTATGCCTAAGGCATAGAGGCCGGGCAGGCAATATATGATTGACAGTTGAGACTTTTCAACAAGTTTATCACAGGTATGGATATTTGAATTAAAAAGGAATTTGGATTTAACTTAAAAAGGACTTTTATTATACAGATTTTCTGTATTTTCTGTCTGGGTGACAGGTCCCCTTTAAGTCTACTAAAAAATCACGTAAACATTAAATAAACCCAATAGGCTGGTTTTGCTTCCAATAAGGATTAATTATATCTTAGTTGGGATCAAGTACAGTGATTATTACAGAGAAAAAGGAAATCATTTGAAAAATATTGGATTATTTTATTTTAATGGAGTCTATAGGATACAGCCTTTCCATAATTAAGAGCTTTCTGAATAATGAGTTTCTGGATAACAGATCCCATACCTGTACTGGTATCAGACAAACTGCCCAACCAAATCTGCTTCAGATATGTCTGTGGGTCCAAGCAAGAAGTTTAGCTGAATCTACAGTGTGAAGACGAATAGAATCTGACCCTTTTAATGTCATGTCTCTCATATTTGAATATGTAAAGTAAGGTTTGGGTTTGGTTTGTAATTCAGCCAATGTATGGGATCTGTTATCCAGAATGCTCGGGACTTGGGTTTTTCAGAATAAGGGATCTTTCCATAATTTGAATCTCCATACCTTACATCTACTAAAAAATTAACATAAATTAATCCAAATAGGGTGGTTTTGCCTCCAGTAAGAATTAATTATATCTTAGTTGGGATCAAGTACAAGATAACTGAACCCCTACCTGTACAAGCAAATTATGGGTTATGAATATCACTAATATACAGATGCAGCCACTTTGGTTTGTCTGTTTGACACAGAATAACTAAACACATATATCCCATTTATCTCATTTAACACAGAAAACTGCGTCACAACATCCCATCTAATTAAAGCATTCACCATTGTGAACAATGGAGCTTTGGTATGCTAATGAAAAGGTTAAATGCATTAAATGAGTTAAGATGACTTAAGATAACACAGTTTCTTCAATTACCCCTGAGTCATGACGCATTTAACTCACAAATCCAAGTGGCTTCATCTGTAGTGAGAGAATTTGCAGGTTTCCTCCCATGGTTCAAAAACATATTCATGAATATTGATGAGCAAATTTTTTCTCCAGCCATGGATTCACTGGTAAATTCCACATTTCGACATCTGCAAATTGTTTTGCAAAATTGCTGCAAACATTTGCTGCGGCAAAAAAGTCGCCTACAAGAAAAAAACGCACATAAGAAGAAGCACCCATTGACTTTGATGCATTTGGACGAAAAAGTCGCCATAAGAAGAACTGCCCATTGACTTTAATGCATTTGGAGCAAGAAAAATGGTTGCTTGCGTAAAAAAATTGTGGCGCATAAAAAAACCTTGACGCCCATTGACCTCAATGCACTTCGCACATTTTTCACTTTCATGAAGCGAAACGGGACAGAGTCACTCATCCCTATTCATTAATAGGTTTATTAAAGGATAAGGAAAGGTTACAACTAAGTATGCTTTATCAGAAAGGTCTATATAAATACACCAGTAAACCCTCAAAGTAATGCTGCTCTGAGTCCTCTGTCGAAAGAAACACAGCATTTCTTTCCTTCTATTGTGTACACATGGGCTTCTGTATCAGACTTCCTTCTTTCAGCATAAACCTCCAGGGCTTGGGCTTGAGCATGCTCAGTTTGCTCCTCTGCCACTCCCCTTCCTGCTGTAATCTGAGCTCGGAGCTAAGAGTGAGCAGGGAGAGACTCAGGCAGGAAGTGATGTCATAACAAGCTAACATGGCAGCTGCTATCCTAAACAAACAGAGAGAGTTTCTAGAGCTGTTTACTCAGGTATGGTAAAGCATTCTACAGAATAAATATAGTGTTATACATTGCCCTATTGTGGCAACCTTTTGGCAATAAACTGCCTTGGTAGCTTTCCTTCTCCTTTAATAGGTTGACCCTAGTGCCAGTCGCAGAATGTAAGCTTTGTTAGGGCAAGAACTGATATGAACAAGTGTAAAGTGCTGCATTATATATTGGGTCTATATAATGATAGGATACTGTTACAGGAACCTGTTATCCAGAATGCTCTGGATGTGGGGGTTTTCCAGATAATGGATCTTTCTGTAATTTGAATCTTCATACTTTGTTTACTAGAAAATAATGTATACATTAAATGAACCCAAAAAGCTGGTTTTGCCTCCAATAAAGATTCATTCTATCTGAGTTGGGATCAAGTGTAAGATAGGAAAAAGGAAATCATTTTTAAAAAATGTGGATTATTTGGATAAAATGTTAGTTGGTAATTTCTGGATAACAGGTTTCCAGATAACGGACCCCATACCTGTATATGGGAATGAGAAAGCTTATGGCATAAAGCAGTAGAATAGGGAGAAAGCTACCAGTATCTAGTGACTCACATATCATAGAGTTTGGCATAAGATATTATCTCCAAGCCTTTAGATCGCGGGCATTTCCCCCTGAGAAGACTACAGAGATCAAACACCTTGGGTAACATTGGTCTAACAGCAGCTAAAGACAAAACATTACTCGGTCCCAGATATATAAAAGCAAGGGTAGTTATGGGAAAACAATCACTGACACTTATTACATACTTGAGTAGACACAAATACAGACTCTTGACATTGAAATGCCGAGTGAAATGAAAATTTGCTTTGGAAAAACAATAAGAAAAACAACATAAATCTCGTGCTCTGTACGGATAGGAAAATATTTGCATACCGGGGATAACGCAGTATAAAAGAAACCACCATCACTTGGACCAGCTGCTAGAGGCAACACCAATGTGCCAGTGCTCAGTCTTGTGGAGCAGCCAATGTTGGGTGAGGGACCATAAATCAGAGGAATTCATTCCCAAGATGAGTAAAAATAAAAAGCCTGGGTTTTGCACTTTGCAGTCACCGATCAGATAGAAGGAAATGTGTTCCCAATTATACTGCCTAAAACAATGGCATAACTAGTTATTACTGGGCCCTACAGCAAATTATTTTTCAGGCTCCCAAAGTTTTTAGAGGTTGACTTGTTTTACCAATATTTATTGACACGGTATGTGAATTAGGGCCTCATAGAACCCCAATACCTCCAGGGCCCCCTGCAGCTGCAGGGTCTGCTTAATCTGTAGTTCTGCCCCTGGCCTAACCCCCTTACACCTCATAAAGCCTGTAGACCTAACCCTGCCACCCTCACTTAGTCTCACTGAATGTACCTTATAAATGCCATGGGGCAGTTTCACTAACCGGCAAATTTTCGCCAGCGCCCGTTTTGCACCCATCAGAACACTTCGGCGGGAGCAAATTCGCTCAGACTACGCCAATTCACAATATGCAGAGTTTCGTCCTGGGCACGGAATACTGGCGACTTTCCGCTATCGTTACTTCGGCAGTGCGAGCATTTCAAATCGAAAATGCGCTAGCAATAATTTCTGCCTAGCGAAAATTCGCTAATGATCTTCCGCTCAGGTCATACTTGCATACGGTGGATACTTTAAAGTTGTATGGAAGTCTTTATTATAAATGTTGCTGCAAATGGTTTAAGTTACCAGTTTATATTACACATGTCCAGGGAACCTTAATAAAGACAAGAGAGTTAATAAAATGCCCTGTACATGAGCCGACTGTTCCATATGTTAGGAAATTTCTGGAAAAAAACGTTCCCCCAAAAAAAGTTTGCTGACTTTTACAGCCAATCACACTGAAAAAAGGAAAAGTCGCCAGTGTTTTTGGAGCTTTAATGCATTTTTGGCACACAGGATATGATGTAAGTGACAGATGATTGAGGAAGATCTAGCTGCTTTATAGCACTTAGCCTGGTCTGCGGAGTAGCATCCGCTTCCCAAAGCGAACAGTCACGTGGCAATAGAGTGCGAATGGCCGATATCGATGGTCTGTTTTTCTAGCGAATTGGCGCCTGTGTCTGTTAGTAAATTGACGATGTGCCTGCGGGTGGCAACGCTGTCGAAAAGTCGCTAGCGTTAGCCACTTCACTCTTGAATCTACCTCCATATATATAATGAGTTTAGGGATGTAGATCGATGTCTGACAATAGAGCCTAGGGGTTATTTGGCCCCTGGGCAACGCTATACAGTTTCACATAGGGTCAATGGGCCATTTAGAGGCTCATTAATTAAAGGTTGAATTTTAGTGGTATTAGAGCTTTTCAAAAACACGATTTCTCTAAATTCACAAATGCCATGAAAGTCATTAAAAGATCTGAATATAAAAAGTACACATTGAAAAATGTGCCCAACGATCGAAAGAATATGAATATCTCTAAATATTCAAGTTTTTGAGACAAGCGAAAAAATAATCTGAAATCCTCTAAAAGTCTCAATGGTTAAAAAAGGACCAATGGATCCCATGGACTTCTACGGGACCTCAACTACTTTTATATTAGAGATTTTATCGTTGTTTGTACACTTTATTATTCTCAAATTTTTGGAGTCAAGATGTGAATCTGGTCTGTTTTGCATTTCACGTTTGTTTTATCTTATAATATGTGTACTGAAAAATGATATTGATTGGACAGCCATGGGCTGGGCCACTAATACAGCTGAAGGGCCTAAGTAGAGATGTTTATAAGAACAAAACATGATAAATCATCACAAAATATGTCAAATTGATTTTCTTTACATGAATTTGAAATTTTTTGAAGGTGAGATGCTGTAAATCACAAAGGACAGCTGTGAGGCCATGAGGAGTCGAGGACCATGAGAGAACCTGGATTTGGCACCCAGACAAAGGGTGGTGCAACTAGGGTTGCCACCTTTTATGGAAAAAAATACCGGCCTTCCTATATATTTATCGTTTTTCCCTATTAATAACAATGGGATCAAGCATAATTTTTACCGGCCAGGTAGAATACCAGGTGGCAACCCTAAGTGCAATTGGAGACTACTCCCCCCATCCAGGGAGATAGGATAAATGTGCTCCTGCTGAGCTCAGTCTGAAGGAGAGGTCTCGAGGGCGTGTCCTGATGGTGCACTGAATAAAATGCATTTCTTGGAGCTCCGGCGCACCCTTCTCTAAAAATTGCCTTAATAGCCATCATTTTACCGGAATGGGGAAGAAAACACAAAACCCTACCCTCGGGATCAACCTCAAAACCAGTTGGAGTAAAGCGCAACAGAGATATTGAAAAGTTCTACGGGAAATTACTTGAAGATGCAGATCGCTCTGAAGATTCCAATATGGCGCATGAAAAGGCCCCTACCACCATGCCACCGAGCAGTGCGTCGGGCCCATCATCCCTGCAGACACTACTCTCCAATCTACCCAATAAGTCAGATCTACACAGCTACTGGCGGACATTAAAACTCTGATAAAACAGGATAAAACAGGAAGTAACAGTTTTACAATGGGGACTGGCAAAACTCTCTGGTAAGCTGACCACATTGGAAACATTAGTTTGAGGCACCATTCAAACAAGCACAAGTATTTCCAGTCTCTTCCATCACTTTGGAGGGTTTCCATGGGGAGGCTGATCACTAACAATAAATACCAGGAGTAGACTGGAGAGTCATTCTGCAATAGAACATAGAAACATGGAAGCGTTGTGCCTTGATGTATTTAATTGGGGTCAACTAAAAATAAATGCCACTTTTCATATCACTTAGCTTTCATATAAAAAGCCATCAACACTGATAATGGCCTCTAAAGTCCTGTCATTTTCAAAAATTCAGAAATAGAACCAGTTCTGGTAATACCAAATGATTTAGTGCTATTTGCCATGTGGCACAAAGTCAAATAAGAGATTCCAAATTCCAAGCTGGGTCATTATCTGGCTGATGGGTCTAGCTCAGTGATCCCCAACCAGTCGCTCTTGAGCAACATGTTGCTCCCCAACACCATAGATGTTGCTCTCAGTGGCCTCAAAGCAGGTGATTATTTTAAAATTCCTAGCTTGGAGGCAAGGTTTGGTTGCATAAAAACCAGGTGTACTGCCAAACAGAACCTCCTGTAGACTGCCAGTCCACATTGGGGCTACCAATAGCCAATCACATCCCTTATTTGGCACCACCCAGGAAAATTTTTAACGCTTGCGTTGCTCCCCAACTCTTTATACATCTAGATGTTGCAAACCCCTGGCTCTAGCTGGTCTCTGAACCATGTACATGTTTCTCATGCATTTTCCAGTTCAGACTTTTACTAATCAGATCTGCAATTTTACTCAACACAAAGCGATATACAGCAGCAATAAGCAGTCAGCAGATTAAACCCTTGATAAGTTCAGTATATTTATGAAATGACATAAAATGGATGAGAAAAATTTCTTCCAAGAGCCAAAGTCTGGAAAAAGAAATTAGGTATTAGCTGTCTAAATGTACCCGTTTAAATGCCACTCACTGTAGTACCAATTTCCGCTTCAGCATTCCTGCTACGGCAGGGGCCTTGGGTTCATTGTCTCTCTCATAGTGCTAGGGTTAAGCTATATTGAGGGTGTATAGCAGGTATAGTAGGGAGAGATGGTGCCTATAGTAACAGTGGGATAATAGTCTCTGGGAAGGGAGTGTGACTGTGGGATAGCAGGTATAGTAGGGAGAGATGGTGCCTATAGTAACAGTGAGATAATAGTCTCTGGGAAGGGAGTGTGACTGTGGGATAGCAGGTATAGTAGGGAGAGATGGTGCCTATAGTAACAGTGGGATAATAGTCTCTGGGAAGGGAGTGTGACTGTGGGATAGAAGATATAGTAGGGAGAGATGGTGCCTATAGTAACAGTGGGATAATAGTCTCTGGGAAGGGAGTGGGACTGTTGGATAACAGGTATAGTAGGGAGAAATGGTGGCTATAGTAACAGTGGGATAATAGTCTCTGGGAAGGGAGTGTGACTGTGGGATAGCAGGTATAGTAGGGAGAGATGGTGCCTATAGTAACAGTGGGATAATAGTCTCTGGGAAGGGAGTGGGACTGTTGGATAGCAGGTTTAGTAGGGAGAGATGGTGCCTATAGTAACAGTGGGATAATAGTCTCTGGGAAGGGAGTGGGACTGTTGGATAACAGGTATAGTAGGGAGAAATGGTGCCTATAGTAACAGTGGGATAATAGTCTCTGGGAAGGGAATGTGACTGTGGGATAGCAGGTATAGTAGGGAGAGATGGTGCCTATAGTAACAGTGGGATAATAGTCTCTGGGAAAGGGACTGTGACTGTGGGATAGCAGGTATAGTAGGGAGAGGTGGTGCCTATAGTAACAGTGGGATAATAGTCTCTGGGAAGGGAGTGTGACTGTAGGATAGCAGATATAGTAGGGAGAGATAGTGCCTATAGTAACAGTGGGATAATAGTCTCTGGGAAGGGAGTGGGACTGTTGGATAGCAGGTATAGTAGGGAGAAATGGTGCCTATAGTAACAGTGGGATAATAGTCTCTGGGAAGGGAGTGTGACTGTGGGATAGCAGGTTTAGTAGGGAGAGATGGTGCCTATAGTAACAGTGGGATAATAATCTCTGGGAAGGGAGTGTGACTGTGGGATAGCAGGTATAGTAAAGAGAGATGGTGTCTATAGTAACCGTGGGATAATAGTCTCTGGGAAAGGGACTGTGGATGTGGGATAGCAGGTATAGTAGAGAGAGATGGTGACTATAGTAACAGTGGGATAATAGTCTCTGGTAAAGGGACTGTGGATGTGGGATAGTAGGTATAGTAGGGAGAAATGGTGCCTATAGTAACAGTGGGATAATAGTCTCTGGGAAAGGGACTGTGGATGTGGGATAGCAGGTATAGTATGGAGAGATGGTGCCTATAGTAACAGTGGGATAATACTAGTCTCTGGGAAATTAACTGTGGCTGTGAGATAGCAGGTATAGTACAGAGAGATGATGCCTATAGTAGCAGTGGGTACAATAGCCTCTGGGTAGGGACTGTGGCTGTTCTAGGAATTGTAGTTTAGCAATGGTTGATAGGCCAAAGGATGAATAGTTTTGCGTCATATAAATTATGAGGGGCTCCAGTTCCTACTTAAGGCAGTGCTGGGGCTCATTCCATTCTCACACTACACTAACAGTTAATGCAATTCATCAGCTGAGGAAAGAGAAAGTAATTATAAGGTAGGAGCTGAGCATAAAGACATTGGTACTTATGTGTGTGTAAGTGAGTGCACCTCTAGCCACAAGGTCACTTTGTTGTCACTCTATCCTGCCCTGCCATTGCGTGTCTTGGGCAAAATTAAGCTTTTAGATGATTCGTGTACCTGACTGCCCATGTGCACATAATATGTGTCGTCTTTGTACGAATTGGGAAGTGCCGCGAGCTTCATACATCACCATCAGCGCCTGACAGAGAGCAAAAAGCTAAACCTGTTTCCCCCAGCCTGATTATTCTCCCAGATAATGTGTGAAGGAGTTATCGGTGGAGCAAAGTGGCACCAAATAACTCGTTTTGTTTGCTAAACGGAGCAAACATGACACATGAAAGTCAGCAAATGTGAGTACAAAATGTCTGCGGATCTCAGGCGGAGAGACATTATTTTTAATGTTTATTTCTCCTTCCAGACAGTTTGTGATAATGTCTCTCTCTTGCTCTCTATTATATATCTTCACTTGTTTTTGAGTGGAGAAAGGTAAGTGTTCTTGTATAGGGATGTAGCGAACGTCGGAAAAAAAGTTTGCGAACATATTCGCGAACTTGCGTCAAAAATGCGAACGGTTCGCGAACGTCGCGAACCCCATAGACTTCAATGGGAAGGCGAATTTTAAAAGCTAAAAAATACATTTCTGGCCAGAAAAATGATTTTAAAGTTGTTTAATGGGTGCAACGACCTGGACAGTGGCATGCCAGAGGGGGATCAAGGGCAAAAATGTATCTGAAAAATACATTGTTGACACAGCGCTGCGTTTTGTGCTGTAAAGGGCAGAAATCACACTACATTTCTAAACCTGTGTAATAAAATGCTTTAAAACGTCCGGCGTCTACATGCCAATCAAGTCGTGTAAAGGTTACAGCCTGTTCACACGCAAAGACGAAACGCGGCACTTACTGCAACGCAAAAAAACGCAAAGAGCTTTAATGAATGATACCGTCAAGTGAGCAAATAATAGTTTTTAATTACTAGTTGAGCTTGTCACCTCCAGGATGTTCGTCCTGTTGGTGGCAATATTTCTGTAGTGGTGTGTTTAGCAGTCACCGTGCTTGTGCGCACGTGCACGGTCAGGCAGAGGTAATTCAATGTACAGTGAAGTGAACCAAAAAACACCGATTCTGCAGTGTGGGCCCAGTTTTGGTCTACTTTATTGATCACCTGCGGTGACCATAAAAGATGCGATTTTGCCACTGTTGCAGAACCCTGAAAAATTAGGCATGTGTACTTTCCTGAAAAATTATGTTTTTTTTTGTCGCAGCCACTGAAGCACAGAGGCCAGAAACAATATGCCATATAAATGCTGAAAATATTCATTTTTTTTGTCGCAGCCACTGCAGCACAGAGGCCAGAAAAAATATGCCATATAAATGCTAACAATATACATTTTTTTTGTCGCAGCCACTGAAGCACAGAGGCCAGAAAAAATATGCCATATAAATGCTAACAATATAAATTTTTTTGGTCGCAGCCACTGAAGCACAGAGGCCAGAAAAAATATGCCATATAAATGCTGAAAATATTAATTTTTTTTTGTCGCAGCCACTGCAGCACAGAGGCCAGAAAAAATATGCCATATAAATGCTAACAATATAAATTTTTTTTGGCGCAGCCACTGAAGCACAGAGGCCAGAAAAAATATGCCATATAAATGCTAACAATATAAAAAATTTTTGTCGCAGCCACTGAAGCACAGAGGCCAGGAAAAATAAGCCATATAAATGCTAACAATATAAATTTTTTTTGTCGCAGACACTGAAGCACAGAGGCCAGGAAAAATATGCCATATAAATGCTGAAAATATTCATTTTTTTTTGTCGCAGCCACTGCAGCACAGAGGCCAGAAAAAATATGCCATATAAATGCTGAAAATATTCATTTATTTTTGTCGCAGCCGCTGAAGCACAGAGACCAGAAACAATATGCCATATAAATGCTGAAAATATTCATTTTTTTTGTCACAGCCACTGAAGCACAGAGGCCAGAAACAATATGCCATATAAATGCTGAAAATATTCATATTTTTTTTGTCACAGCCACTGAAGCACAGAGGCCAGAAAAAATATGCCATATAAATGCTGAAAATATTCTTTTTTTTTTTTGTCACAGCCACTGAAGCACAGAGGCCAGAAAAAATATGCCATATAAATGCTGAAAATATTCATTTTTTTTTGTCGCAGCCACTGAAGCACAGAGGCCAGAAAAACTCAGGATTTACCTGGATTCAAATTAAACCAGTAGGGTTTGCACCCTAGTTTGTAACGGTGGTGGAGGGAGGAGGACGCTAAAGGACAGCTGTGTGTGGAGTCATGAGGCGTGCAGAGAAGGACAGCTGCATGGGGAGTCAGAAACTCAGAACAAGTCTTCCGGCGAGGAGTAACCCTCCGAGATCCACCCCTCATTCATTTTAATAAAGGTCAGGTAATCCACACTTTTGTGATCTAGGCGAGTTCTCTTCTCAGTTACAATCCCTCCTGCTTCACTGAAGGTCCTTTCTGAGAGGACACTTGAGGCGGGGCAAGACAAGAGGTTCATGGCAAATTGTGACAGCTCTGGCCACAGATCAAGCCTGCGCACCCAGTAGTCCAGGGGTTCATCGCTCCTCAGAGTGTCGATATCTGCCGTTAATGCCAGGTAGTCCGCTACCTGCCGGTCGAGGCGTTCTTTGAGGGTGGATCCAGAAGGGTTCTGGCGCTGCCTTGGACTGAAAAACATTTGCATGTCTGACGTTACAGAGTGGCCAAAGTGCTTTGTCCTTGCAGGTGCGCTCGTGGCAGGATTACTGGCACCTCTGCCCCTGGAATGTTGATGAGTTCCTGAAGTGACATCACCCTTAAAAGCATTGTACAACATGTTTTGCAGGCTGGTTTGTAAATGCAGCATCCTTTCGGACTTGTGGTACGTTGGTAACATTTCTGCCACTTTATGCTTGTACCGAGGGTCTAGTAGTGTTGCGACCCAGTACAGGTCCTTCTCCTTAAGCCTCTTGATACGGGGGTCCTTCAACAGGCATGACAGCATGAAAGACCCCATTCTCACAAGGTTGGATGCAGAGGTATCCATCTCCGCTTCCTCGTTATCAAGGACTGCATCATCCACGGTCTCCTCCCCCCAGCCACGTACAAGACCAGGGGTCCCCAAAAGGTCACCACTAGCCCCCTGGGAAGCCTGCTCCTGTTGGTCCTCCTCCTCCACAAAGCCACCTTCCTCCTCTGACTCCACTTCTGACACCTCTCCCTGCGTTGCAGCAGGTGCCTGGGTTCGTTCTGGTGATTCCGACCAGAAATCGTGCGCTTCCTGCTCCTCGTCATGCTGGTCTACAGCCTCATCTGTCACTCGTCGCACGGCACGCTCCAGGAAGAAAGCAAAGGGTATTAGGTCGCTGATGGTGCCTTCGGTGCGACTGACCATATTTGTAACCTCCTCAAAAGGGCGCATGAGCCTGCAGGCATCGCGCATAAGCACCCAGTAACGGGGGAAAAAAATCCCCAGCTCTGCAGATCCAGTCCTACCACCCAGTTCAAACAGGTATTCGTTGACGGCTCTTTGTTGTTGCAGCAGACGTTCCAACATGAGGAGCGTTGAATTCCAGCGAGTCTGGCTGTCGCAAATCAAACGCCTGACTGGCATGTTGTACCGCTGCTGAATGTCAGCAAGGCATGCCATGGCTGTGTAGGAACGTCTGAAATGGGCCGACACCTTCCTGGACTGCCTGAGAACGTCCTGGAATCCTGGGTACTTCGAGACAAAACGTTGGACTATTAAATTCAGAACATGTGCCATGCAGGGCACATGTGTTAAATTGCCCAGTCTCAGTGCTGCCAACAGATTGCTTCCATTGTCACACACCACTTTTCCGATCTTCAGTTGGTGTGGGGTCAGCCACCGATCGGCCTGTGACTGCAGAGATGACAGGAGTACAGATCCGGTATGGTTTCTGCTCTCCAGGCACGTCATCCCCAAGACAGCATGACAACGGCGTACCTGGCACGTCGAATAGCCTAGGGGGAGCTGGGGGTGCACAGGTGTGGAGTCGGAGGACCCAGCAGCAGAGGAGGAAGAAGAGGAAGAAGACGAGGTAGAGAGCGAAGGAGGAGTAGAGGTGGTGGCAGAACCGCGTGCAATCCGTGGCGGTGACACCAACTCCACTGTCGTTGTTGAGCCACACATTCCCTGCTTCCCAGCCATTACCAAGTTCACCCAGTGGGCAGTGTAGGTGACATACCTGCCCTGACCATGCTTGGAGGACCATGCGTCAGTAGTCATATGGACCTTTGGCCCAACACTAAGTGACAGAGATGCGGTGACTTGGCTCTGCACATGGTGGTACAGGTGTGGTATTCCCTTTTTTGAAAAAAAATTGCGGCTGGGTACCTTCCACTGCGGTGTCCCAATTGCTACAAATTTGCGGAAGGCCTCAGAGTCCACCAGCTGGTATGGTAAAAGCTGGCGGTCTAAGAGTGCAGACAAGCCAGCTGTCAGACGCCGGGCAAGGGGGTGACTCGCAGACATTGGCTTCTTACGCTCAAACATGGCCCTCACAGAAACTTGGCTGGGGGCAGATGACTGGGAATGGGAACTGGTGGTCAAGGTGGAAGGCGGAGTGGAGGGTGGTTCAGACGGGTCAAGGACAGCAGAGGTAGAGCAGTAAGATGCTGGACCAGAAGGAGGGTGGCTTTTAGTTTGCCTGTTGCCTTTGAGGTGTTGCTCCCAAAGTGCTTTGTGCTTGCCGTTCATGTGCCTTCGCATAGAAGTTGTACCTATGTGGCTGTTGGGCTTCCCAAGACTCAGTTTCTGACTGCACTCATTGCAAATTACAACGCTTTTGTCAGAGGCACACACATTAAAAAAATCCCACACTGCTGACCTTTTTGAAGCTGGCAATCTGGCGGTAACAGTAGAAGTTGGCGGCGTTGGCGGCAATGGCGGGTGCGTTGGCCGGCTGACCACAGGTGCCGATACATGTTGTTGCCCTACTGTTCCCTGCGAGCTGTCCTCCCTGCTTCTTCTAAGTCTTATTCTCCTCCTGCCTCTCTGACTTTCCGTCTCTCCATCTGAACTATCCTCCTCTTGCTCTCTTCTACTGGGCACCCACAAAACATCAATCTCCTCATCATCATTCTCCTCAGATGCATCAATTTCTTCTGACAGCTCACAGAAGGAAGCAGCAGCGGGGACCTCCTCATCACTCATTATGTCCATCTCTGTTGTGTTCTCTGCCAGAATTAAATCTGGTGTAACATCCTCATCTCCTTCATCTTCTTCTGCCAATAATGGTTGCGCATCACTCAGTTCAAGAAACTCATGTGAAAATAACTCCTCTGACTCCAGTGAAGAAGGGGCGCCGGTGGTGGAGGAAGTGTTACGTGGGGTGGCCATAGCAGTGGAGGATGAGGATGTTGTGGTAAAGTTAGAAACGGTAGAGGATGGGGTGTGCTGTGTAAGCCAGTCAACTACCTCTTCAGCATTTTGGGAGTTCAGGGTCATTGCCTTTTTAAAACTGGGCAATTTCCTAGGGCCACAGGATAGCATAGCAGCACGGCCCCTAGTGCCTCTGCGTGGCGGCCTGCCTTTGCCTGGCATTATTTTTAAAACAAAAACAACAACTCAGGTGGTGTTTCTGGAGACGGTATTATTATTGATATTTAGACAGAATGTGAACAAGCTCACACAGCTAGGTGGCAGTTGTTTGAAAATGAAGAACACACTGGGCAAACAAATTGAAACAATGCCTGCAAGGTCAACGTATACACTACTACAGCAGTGGATACGGAATATATTATTGCTGCTTGAAAAACGTCACTCAGGTGGTGGCTCTGGAGACGGTATTATTATTGATATTTAGACAGAATGTGAAAAAGCTCACACAGCTAGGTGGCAGTTGTTTAAAAATGAAGAACACACTGGGCAAACAAATTGAAACAATGCCTGCAAGGTCAACGTATACACTACTACAGCAGTGGATACGGAATATATTATTGCTGCTTGAAAAACGTCACTCGGGTGGTGATTCTGGAGACGGTATTATTATTGATATTTAGACAGAATGTGAAAAAGCTCACACAGCTAGATGGCAGTTGTTTGAAGAACACACTGGGCAAATAATGCCTGCAAGTGCACTACTATTGGTGCACTACTATGAAGAACAGCAACAGCACTGTACACGTTAAAGAACAGTAAGATAAGTAAAATAAAAAAAAATATATATGTATATTAAAAAAAAAAAAATTCTCGGGTTGCTGCTGCTGATGCTGAACTACTAGGAGCAGCACAGTAGCACACCAGTCCCACTCCCCAACACTGCTAGACTAATAGCACTGGGCTGTTATAGTAGCAAAGTAAAACAACAAAAAAGAAAATAAAAGCAGTCCTTACAAGGACTATTGGGTTATTACAGCAGTCAGCAGATGAGATCAGAAGAGATCAGTGCCCACAGCAGGCAGCTACATACAGATCACTGCAGTAGAAGGTAGATTACTAGCCAGCAAAGCTACCTAACCTAAAATGTCCCTCAAATCCCTGCAGACTTCTGTCCCTCCAATACAGAGCAGTATCAAGTAGATTACTAGCCAGCAAACTTACTATCAACTGTCCCTCAAATCACTAACAGCTCTCTCCCTACACTAGCTCTTCCAAGCACACACAGGCAGAATGAAAAAACGCTGCAGGGCTTCGGTTTATATATGGAAGGGGAGTGGTCCAGGGGGTGTGGGGGTGGTCCAGGAGGGAGAGCTTCCTGACTGGCTGCCATGTATCTGCTGGTCTGAGGTGAGAGGTCAAAAAAAGCGCCAGGTAAGGCGAACCCAAAATGGCGAACGTCGCGCGACGTTCGCGAACATTCGGCGAGCGCGAACAGTCGATGTTCGCGCAAACAAGTTCGCCGGCGAACAGTCCGCGACATCCCTGTTCTTGTACCATGAACATGTAAAAATACATATATACACCGAAGGCACTTGTGCCCTGGGCAATGCTGCACTCTACACTGAGCACCGGATAAAAAAACTTCAGCTTCACCAGCTTAAAGGGGCACAGGTCAGCCTGGTCCTTAGCACTTGCCATATGTGCCTCCCCCCTTCGGACCCTCACCAATGCAGTGCTAACTAACGTAGCTAGGGCTGCATTTTTGGGGCAAGCAACAGGTCTCTGCTGTCCAAAATGGAGTGCAGAGAGCTGCAGCAATCTAAGAAGAGCAGAGTGCAAAGTGCAAAAAAAATGGTCCATTGTGCATGGAGTTCAATAAGTTACATGAGCCCATAAGTCTCATGTCACATGTGGTGTCTGCTGGATAAATGTTTATTTGGCAGAGAAGTCACTACATGTGCCATGAGCCCAACACCCTTATGTGCCAGGAACTGGGTCAGATTGCAGGAGCAGAGTGTAAGCCGGCCACACACATTGAGATCTTCTCGGTTGATGGTTTTGCTAAATAAATATATTTCTGCCTGACTTGGCTATTCACCCACTGGGCCAAATAAGGCTGATATGGTCATTGAGTTGGGCACCAACCTTCCATTGATAACTTAGCATATTGGATTATCATCCAAAACCACCTTAAAACTTACCCAATCAACATCTGCTCTATTTTGGACTAGATATCAATGGTTGGGCCATACTGGGAACCGCATACACAAGCCAATAGGCCACTGAGTTGGTAGCTTTTATCTAGCCATGAACAGCCAACTTACTAAAGTAAAAGAAAGAGGCAAAAAGGAGTGCATTACTAATAAATGGCATCCAAACTGCACTGGGTACTAGAAGCAGGCACACAACATGATGGAAACTAGACAGAATATATTGTATTAAAAAGAAACCAAATGAAATAGTCTCCAGTTTGTAACTCTAGTTGGACTCCCGGCTTAGTACGTCAAGTCCCTGTTTCCATCCATTCCATGACCAAAGGCTATGAGGAATGGTGCCCCTGCAGTGTCGGACTGGCCCACCAGGATACCAGGAAAACTTCCAGTGGGCCCAGGTGTCAGTTGTCCTCTTGCTTCTAACCTTTTGGCCTATTTCTTAATAATGGAAGAATAGATTATAGTTTGTAGAGAAAAGAGACTAAGAGAATAAAGAGGTTGAGTGAGAAGAGGAAGAATAATAATATGTAAAGTGGGCCTTCAGCCTATGGTTTTCTGGTGGGCCCCTGGCATCCCAGTCCAACACTGTGCCCCTGCCCAAGATGTTCTGCCACTGGTAAGACTTTACCATCCTGCAAGACTTTGCTTTGTCCAATCATGACCAATGGACCAGTATAAAAATCTAGATGAATCCATACCCATGATGGCTGTATCTCTTTATCCAACTAAAAAATGGTCTGGCCACCCTGCCTAATCTCAGGTAAGTCCTGTCCTTTGGGCAGTCCCCCAATCAAGACTGTTGGGTCTGTTTGCCACCCCCACCGTAGCTGAACCCGCTTGCACCCTAATGGCAGCCCTGTTCCCAGCTCATGAAGTATGAACTCCATGACCATATAAAACATACAGGCTTATACAGGTCATGGAACTCCGAGATTACTTGTAATATCCTCATATTTTCCAAAAAGGGGTACTTTATTTATTATAATTCACAAGTTTTAGTGAGTCATGTGCAAAAATGACATCACTACTCACCGTTTATAACTGATGACATCACTACTCACTGTTTATAAGGATATTATTTACAAGATATTCATGGCTTTTGTGTATTATATATATATGTATATGTGTATGTGTGTATGAGATTCTATTCCTCTCTTTCTCTTTTACCTTGGGAAGCCTTTAAGCCTTCGTACAGATCATTCCGTATGCAATCCACACTACTCTTCATAACTTGCTGACACACAGATTCTATCTTTAAACTGGGAAGTGAGTGACAACTCCATCTATTGTTAAGAGGAAAGAAGACAATGAGATCTGGGGCATAAAGGAGAACAAATTAATAATCAGGGGCTGGAGGAAATCTTATTTTATGTAGAACAATCTGTATTTTATTACCTGCGCTCACATTCTGGAATACTGATTCCCTCTATTTACTTCGAATTCTCCTTGCTGCTAAATGACTATTTGTCATTCTGGGTTTTACACTGAGGATCAGGGATGTCCTATAAATGATGGTGAACTACAACTCCCAGCATTCAACCAAAATAAAAAAAAAGGCCTAACAAAGGATTCTGGGAGTTGCACAACAAAATAGCAAAGGTCTCTGCTGTGCAGAACAGCCCCCAATTAAGTATTGATACCCAGGACTGTGTTACTGTGATAATGCCTGGCTGACCTTTGGGATACAGAGGTAGGTTGTCTCTTTATGCTTTGGATATGATGCACCAGCCAACATCTTTTCTTCTTTTATTGCTAGAGTTAATTGTACATTATTCCCAGGAGCATAGCTGTAGGACTTCAGTTGGCTGCTAAAGGAGGCATTCATAGGGGCTCTTAATCATGGGAGAGGCAGAAACATAACTGACTTCTCCATTTGGCAGGTAGTTGGTGAAGTTCTTCATAGACTTTAATTTATAAAAAAAAAGTTCAGTCTGTTGTTGGTGTGGGAAAAGTTGGCTCATTGCGCCAAGGTTGTCTTTAATTGCTGCAGGGCAAAACAGATTTTATGCCCCATTAATTATTTTATGAATTAATATTCTGCAACATCTGGTACTTCAGCTGCTTCTGACGTATGGCTTTCTCATCCATGACAGCTTTTGGTTACTATAGGCACCATCTCATTGTATTATACCTGCTATCCCACAGTCACACTCCCTTCCCAGAGACTATTATCCCACTGTTACTATAGGCACCATCTCTCCCTACTATACCTGCTATCCCACAGTCACACTCCCTTCCCAGAGACTATTATCCACTGTTGCTATAGACACCATCTCTCCCTACTATACCTGCTATCCCACAGTCACACTCCCTTCCCAGAGACTGTTATCCCACTGTTACTATAGACACCATCTCTCCCTACTATACCTGCTATCCCACAGTCACACTCCCTTCCCAGAGACTGTTATCCCACTGTTACTATAGACACCATCTCTCCCTACTATACCTGCTATCCCACAGTCACACTCCCTTCCCAGAGACTATTATCCACTGTTGCTATAGACACCATCTCTCCCTACTATACCTGCTATCCCACAGTCACACTCCCTTCCCAGAGACTGTTATCCCACTGTTACTATAGACACCATCTCTCCCTACTATACCTGCTATCCCACAGTCACACTCCCTTCCCAGAGACTGTTATCCCACTGTTACTATAGACACCATCTCTCCCTACTATACCTGCTATCCCAAAGTCACAGTCCCTTCCCAGAGACTATTATACCACTGTTACTATAGGCACCATATCTCCCTACTATACCTGCTATCCCACAGTCACACTCCCTTCCCAGAGACTATTAACCCACTGTTACTATAGGCACCATCTCTCCCTACTATACCTGATATCCCACAGTCACACTCCCTTCCCATAGACTATTATCCACTGTTACTATAGGCACCTTCTCTCCCTACTATACCTGCTATCCCACAGTCACACTCCCTTCCCAGAGACTATTATACCACTGTTACTATAGGCACCATATCTCCCTACTATACCTGCTATCCCACAGTCACACTCCCTTCCCAGAGACTATTATCCACTGTTACTATAGGCACCATCTCTCCCTACTATACCTACTATCCCACAGTCAAACTCCCTTCCCAGAGACTATTATCCCACTGCTACTATACACACCATCTCTCCCTACTCTTTAGCTTCAAATACATGTTTTTAATCTTTATAATATATATTATTTATGAATAAAGTGATAGTGTAGGCATCAACATAATGTGTGTAGTAATGTAATATGATAAGCACAGGAAAGCCTGACTTTCGAACATAAAGGGAAAATATTTATTGTTTAAGTAAGTAAACCATGTAGAGTTTACATTCCATTCATTTTCATAATATCTTAAATTACAGTGCTCACAAGACAACTCTTGTCTGCTTCTGTGTCTGCTTGCGGAAATTTATATCTATAAATGGAAGCTGCCATGATAGTGGACTTGATTGAGGTTCACCCCATATGGTCGTGGCTAGGGTTCTATTTTGCTGAAAACTATTTCTAGCAAGGAAACAGAATGCTAAGCATAAAACTGTGGCCAATAACAGTCCAGATTCTGAAGTGTCAACCCCCGTGTGCAATGCACAATCCCGTGTGATCCCCATGTGGCTGATACAGACAGCAGTGCTGCCCCAGCATATCCCCCTCTCTGCATTTGCTGTCCCACCGGGTATCCCAGAAGTATGGAACACGTAGCTCCCATTTCCTGTAATTGCTGTAAATGTTCTACACAGCACACTGCCCAAAATAAGGTAATAAAGATAAATAAATAAATATATGATAAACCTATTTGCAAACCAATCGAGGGAGACCGCCAGAGGATCGTTTAAATTATAGATAAGATGCAATCTATGAAATGAAACTCTAATTGTCTCATTTTTCTGTTGCTTTCAGATACTTGATTTTTACTCAGGCGGATAATGTTTTCTCTCCGTTCCATCAGCCAGGATCAGGTTTCTGGGTGGATCACAGTGAAGGATTTCGGCTGTATCATGCAAACAACTCACTCGTTTGCAATTGTTACCATTTGCTGTTGCAGGGTTTTCCTTTTCTGCTGTCTGCTAGAACTACATTTCCCAGCATCCCCTGCTCGCCAACATAGGCTTAGTCTAGGGGATGCTGGGAGATTGTGGTATGTCTGGCTTTGTTTGAAAACATACTCATTTTTACCACTGGGTGTGGGAAGTCAACTTTGTTCACACAAACCTGAAGAAGAATGTTGTAATCCCTATGCAGGGAACAAGCTTACTGGTCAGTCATGGGGAACTGTGTTGCCCGTATTCCCCATCCTCTTGAAGGAGGAACTTACCATACTGGGGATTTCAAGAGGAAAAAGTCAATAAAATATAAGTAGGTATATTCTTGTTGCAAGGATTTTCACCGAATCAATTATATATATATATATTATTCTCCAATGAGTATCCGCACTCCAAGGCAATAAGGATAAGGAGGGGTGCACGGTAATTTTATCATACACCAATAGTTTCCAAACCAGCACTCCCTTTTGGTGAAAACATGTAATTTTTATTGTGACATGGTATCTTATTCCAACGTTTCGATCCCTATTGGGATCTTTTTTCACCAAAAGGAAGTGCTGTTTTGGAAACTATTGGTATATATATATATATATATATATATATATATATATATCTGTAGGCAAGCCAGAATCTGCAAGTGGTACAGTATATATATATATATATATATTTATATATTTATATATATATATATATATATATATATATATATATATATATATATATATATATATATATATATATATATATATATTTATTTATATATATATATATGTACTGTACCACTTGCAGATTCTGGCTTGCCTACAGAAGCCATTGTTCTCAGTTCCAGTCAAATTATTTTTTAGAGAAATCCTTTTTGTTCCTGACTTAGTATTTGTCTCAAGTCTCAGTGGTTATTTTCTAGTTCTGACCCACTGCCTGTTCCTGACCTAATATTTGTCTCAAGTCTCAGTGGTTATTTTCTGGTTCTTACCCTGAGCCTGTTCCTGACCCAGTATTTGTCTAAAGTATCAGTGGTTATTTTCGGGTTCTGACTCTGGCCTTTTCCTGACCCAGTGTTTGTCTCAAGTCTAAGTGGTTACTTTCTGGTTCTTACCCAGAGTCTTTTCCTGACCCAGTATTTGTCTCAAGTCTCAGTGGTTATTTTCTGGTTCTTACCCAGAGTCTGTTCCTGACCCAGTATTTGTCTCAAGTCTCAGTGGTTATTTTTTGGTTCTTACCCAGAGTCTTTTCCTGACCCAGTATTTGTCTCAAGTCTCAGTGGTTATTTTCTGGTTCTTACCCAGAGTCTGTTCCTGACCCAGTATTTGTCTCAAGTCTCAGTGGTTATTTTCTGGTTCTTACCCAGAGTCTTTTCCTGACCCAGTATTTGTCTCAAGTCTCAGTGGTTATTTTCTGGTTCTTACCCAGAGTCTTTTCCTGACCCAGTATTTGTCTCAAGTCTCAGTGGTTATTTTCTGGTTCTTACCCAGAGTCTTTTCCTGACCCAGTATTTGTCTCAAGTCTAAGTGGTTATTTTCTGGTTCTTACCCAGAGTCTTTTCCTGACCCAGTATTTGTCTCAAGTCTCAGTGGTTATTTTCTGGTTCTTACCCAGAGTCTTTTCCTGACCCAGTATTTGTCTCAAGTCTCAGTGGTTATTTTCTGGTTCTTACCCAGAGTCTTTTCCTGACCCAGTATTTGTCTCAAGTCTCAGTGGTTATTTTCTGGTTCTTACCCAGAGTCTGTTCCTGACCCAGTATTTGTCTCAAGTCTCAGTGGTTATTTTTTGGTTCTTACCCAGAGTCTTTTCCTGACCCAGTATTTGTCTCAAGTCTCAGTGGTTATTTTCTGGTTCTTACCCAGAGTCTTTTCCTGACCCAGTATTTGTCTCAAGTCTCAGTGGTTATTTTCTGGTTCTTACCCAGAGTCTTTTCCTGACCCAGTATTTGTCTCAAGTCTCAGTGGTTATTTTCTGGTTCTGACCCACGGCCTGTTCCTCACCTAGTACTTGTCTCAAGTCTCGGCGATTATTTTCTGGTTCTGACTCTGGCCTGTTCCTGACCCAGTGTTTTTCTCAAGTCTCAGTGGTTATTTTCTGGTTCTTACCCACAACCTTTTCCTGACCTAGTATTTGTCTCAAGTGTCTTTTTCTTTTTGTCTTTTTTCCCTATTCTTTACTGGCACTTAAAAACAGTGGGAGACTAAGAGGGGTGGCGATTCAAGCGTGCGCGCCCGTGTGCATGACCTCAGCTACACAACGTGTAATGGTAGGCACTAGGCAGTGAAAAAAGTGCTAGTTTAAGTTCATGTGTCCAGAACTCAGCTGACAGGCAGGATTTAAGGATGGTCCTTCTCTACTCTGTGTTGCAGATTCCCCCCCTCTCCCCCCTCGCAGACTATTAGGGGCACATTTACTAAGCTCGAGTGAAGGACTCGAATGAAAAAAACTTCTTATTTTGAAGGGTTTTTTTGGGTACTTCGACCATTGAATAGGCTACTACGACCTTTGACTTCGATTCGAAACGATTCTAAGTAAAAATCGTTCGACTATTCAACCATTCGATAGTCGAAGTACTGTCTCTTAAAAAAATACTTTGACTACATACTTCGCCAGTTTAAACCTACAGAGGTTAGCCTATGGGGACCTTCTCCATCACTTTTCTAAGCATTTTTTGATCGAAGAAAAATCCTTGGATCGATCACTTAAAATCGGTCGAATCGTTCGATTCGAAGGATTTTATCGTTCGATCGAACAATTTTTATTCGATCGTTCGTTCGTAGGATTTGCGCTAATATTCTTCTAATTCGATATTCGAATTAAAAGGATTTTACTCGAGGGTTTATTAATCCTCGATATTCGACCCTTAGTAAATGTGCCCCTTAGTGTAGAAAGAATTCCTGGTAAGGATACAAATCACATTTATTGCAATGACTTCTGGTGTTTAATCCTTTACTTGATGTAATGTGTAAAGTTGCATTTGTGTCGTTTCCCTATGAGTTTTGGGATATTTATACATGGAATTGCGACTCTGCCATCCTTCTATTAGTTTTGGGGTATGTATTCATGGAAATGCCACTGCACCATCCTTCTATTAATTTTGGGGTATTTATACATGGAATTGCCAATGCGCCATCCTTCTATGAGTTTTTGGGGGGGGCAGTTGCACTTTTTCGCATCCAGGGCCCATATGTGTCTAGTTATGCCACTGGGCACCCAAGTTGCTGAGGGCTAGGCCCAAGGCCGAAAAGGTTGGTATTATTGGCAGATCACACCTAGACAAGAATCCATACATGACAGAAAGAAAGGCATAATCACTGGTGCCAAAATTGTTAGGCCTCCCTCCTGGGATTATAATTGCTTACCTGAGACTCAATGCAGAAAAACTGCAACAGCCCAGGGTAAAACTGTAAAGCTGGCCATAGATGTTGAGATTTTTTAAAAGATCAGATCCTGATCATGAGACCACGATCTTCTCGGAACGATCGTACGACCAATTTGCCAGGAAAACAAAGGGGAGCTGCCTGCTTGGCCCTGCAAACATAGATAGATTGCACTGGGACTGAAAAAGATTTTTTGACCTGGCTGATCAATTCCCCGACAGATGTCGGCCGAAATATAGTAAGATGTACGATCGTTCGAATCCCACTAACCGCGAGATAATTTCGAAGGATTGGTCGGACTTCCCTAAAATCGGTCGTTCGGCAAGAAGAATCGTCGCGTTTATGGGGAGCTTAAGCACCCAAAAATAATGTGAGAACCAACCAATATATTAATACAGTTGGCTGATGATTAGGGGTCAGCATACATGAAGAACTTATGGCGAAATGTTATAAAGATCATTAACAAAAAGCACAACAGTTTATCTTTCTCTTATCTTTATTCCTTAGTCGCTATTTCATAAATCAACGTTCAGTGCAGGTTTTTGTTCTAATATTTATTCATCATTATATTTCCCTATAAGTGTATCGGTATCTGATAAATCTCATTAGTGTGCATGCAGTATTTCATGCGGTTATATACGTGGCCCCCACTGGGCTATGCACTTGGTCAATTCTCCATTTGTGCCCCTTGGGAATAAAGATGATATTCTCTGATTAATTCACTGAACCACATTTGTTATGACCTCATCATCCGTCTCACCGTAAACTCAAAGACCATTTTTCATATTGGGAGCAAAGTGATAATGGGAAGGAGCATGAAGATCAGTTTTTTGAAGAGAATGAGGTAACAAGTCCGATGGTGTTATCCGTGTTGTCACGGCTGAAAACTATTCTAATGGAGAGATTTTTCTAGGGTGGGTACTAGTGTCTAAAAGCTCTTATAGTATATTAGAATATTAAAGGGATTTTGTCATGTTTTTTTACAAAATGCATCAGTTAATAATGCTGATCCAGCAGATTTCTGCATTGAAATCCCTTTTTCAAACGAACAAACAGATTTTTTTATATTTAATTTTGAAATCCGACATGGAGCTAGACATATTGTCAGTTTCCCAGGTGCCCCCAGTCAAGTGACATGTGCTCTGATAAACTTCAGTCACTCTTTAATGCTGAGCTGCAAGTTGGAATGATATGAAGCATATTCCTCCAGCACCCATCAGCTGAACTATGGAAGGTAACCAGATAACAGCTCCCTGACACCTGCATTGCTAAAAAAAAATTTCCACGCCCCATCTAATTATAAATATGAAAACAGCATTCAATAGCAAAACTCCCAAGCTCCACCTCGACTTCTACAGTTACACTGAGTAGGAGAAACAATAGCTTATTTAAAAAAAATTCAATTGTAAAGTGTTGTCTCTTTCTGAAAACAAAGAATCCGGTACAATAAGATGGTTGTCTACATACCAATATTACAGCTAAAATATAAATTTATTGGTTCAAGAATAAAATATTAAATGGTGAAATTAATTACTTGCAATGTATAGAGTGAAATTTAGTAATAAATAGTAATGGGCGAATTTATTCGCCAGGCGCGAATTCGTGGCGAATTTGCGCGATTCGCGCCCAGCGAATAAATTCGAAAATTCGCGGTAAAAATTCGCCGGCATCAAAAACGCGCACCGGCGTCGGAAAAACGTGCGCCGGCGTCAAAAACGGGCGCCGGCATCAAAAACGAGACGCCTGCGCCGTTTCGCGAATTTTTCGCCGTTTCACGAAATTCGCAAATTTTTCGGCGAAGCGAAACGGCGCAAATTCGCCCATCACTAGTAATAAAAACGATTTCATAATAATCATGATAGAATCTATTTAAATACCTCGCTGCCTAGAGCCAAAACTGGAGAATATTCTAGAAACCTTGAGTAGACGGTATATACTAAGGGAAAAATGTGCAAAAAAGTCACCATAAAAATCCTGGCAAGTAAAAACAGTCAGTCAGTGGGAATTGTCTCTAACAACTTTTATTTATTTTCCCAGTTCATTAAAAATTCATGTTTTTTTATCCTCAATGAAAATGAACAGAACAATGTGATTTTCGCTGGCTTGGCACTATTTTTCCTGCAAAAAACCCCGCTTGCAACAATGTTCTGATGCATTTTTTTCTTACGTAAGCTTGAGTTTGAGTTTTGTAGTTTTTTGGGGTTTTTGGTGCTGGTGAGTTTTTTTCTCAAACCATAGTAAATAGGCAGTGGCGGGTTACGCTACTGTAAATAGGCCCCTTAGTGTTCCTTGTGAGAAAACTATGGGTGGCCCCACTATAGGACAGAAATCCGGTTCTAGGTGTATCTACTCAACTTTTTAAAAGAAGGGGATTGACCATTTCATAATTAAGTACCCTTTAAGCATGAAACATGCAAGGCTTATGCCATCATGGGATTGGGAATAAAGCTTTTCATTTACTACAGCTTGAACATTTTGAGTGTTTCACATGGTGTTTCTTCTCCTACATGTGTTCTAGGTGTTCCAACTGACAGGTAGGACCAGGAGGAGCCTTTTGGTGACACAAGAAACAGGTAGTGTAGCTGAACAACCTACATTTCAACAAAGTTTGACAGACTCCCCACAACAGAGGGGGGTCGAACAAGAATGAATTTTGGGTTCTGGTGTAGACAGGGAGATAGAGGAAACAGGGCATTTTTGGGAGATCTATAAGGAATGCATGTGCTATGTTGTGCCCTGTGTTATACAATGTTATATTATGATGGTTATTAGCCAGACTGTTCCAGTAAAAAGTTACTATATGTTTAAAAAAAACTGACACAAAAACATTTTGTTGAGAAGGAACTAAGGCATACCATACAAGATCAGGGGTGTAACTATAGAGGAAGCAGACCCTGCGGCTACAGGGGGCCCAGGAGGTAAAGGGGCCCTATGAGGCCCTAATTCACAAACAGTGTCAATAAATATTAGTAAAACAAGTCAACCTCTAAACATTTTGGGGGCCTGAAAAATAATTTGATGTGGGGCCCAGTAATAACTAGTTATGCCACTGCACAAGATCATGCATGAACCTGCTGTGAAGGTGAGGCTCCAACTTGGGTGCAAAGCAGTCTTTTCTGGAGGAAACCCCTGGGAGGTTCAATGCGGTAGATCAGGGTTCAAGCTTAAGAACCAGATGGAGTTAGATGTGAGGGTTAGTTAATGCATATTTACTATAAGAAATATCCTTGATGCTACAAAAAAGAAACAGTACCATGTTTTACTATATAGGTAACCGTGTCACCAGGACCCAAATGGAAACCATACTCCATGTGAGGCAAAGCCATGGAAGCATTTGGACAAAATGTCCCCATCCAATGGTGATTTGAATACAACGAGTCCTGTAGCAAAGGTTACATCCTAACCCCATGTGATGCCTAATTGATGTAATAATATATTCACATATCTTTGTATCCTTTGATGAGGCTTTAGTTGCCCTTTTTTAAAAGGGAAAATGCATTAAACAGTTTTCCTTATCAGTTCCAAATTGCTTGTGTATCTTTCTGTTTGCAGGTGAGAACATCACACATCAGAAGCCCATTTAAGAGAGTGGTAACAATGATGTTGCCATAGTAACGCTACAGAAGCCCAGATGCATTGTAGCACCTAGATATGACCCTGCTAAACATTGTTATAGGCTCGCTAGAATGTCGGGAATGTATCACGGTAGTCTCACTGTGCGCACGTTACACCGTGCAGCGAATAATTGTTAGATCCTGATTATACATAATGAATAGACAGATTTCACTTTGAAAGTTTTCATTTAAAAGTTTTTTAGCTACTGGGGGCAGCTGATATAATGGCTGAGTGTACGTTAATTAGTGGTGAGTAATAATCATACAATAGGGATGTGCAGAAAAACTCGACCTAGACCCGCACCCGCAACCACACAAGCAATATGTACTAAACACTTCTCCTGTAACGAGAATCTGATTTAATCAACCTGTTTTTTCTGAATGTTCTATTCTATATATTCTATATATTGTGAGTGGGTCCCTACACTCAGTAAGTGACAGCAGCACAGAGCATGTGCAGTGAATCAGCAGAAAAGAAGATGGGGAGCTATTGGGGCATCTTCAGACGCACATATCTTCCCTGGTAAAAAGCTGCAGTCCCCTTGGGCTGGTACAGAAGCCCAAACCATAATTTGCAGCATGTCTAGCTTACTTGTTTGTTAAGATTGAGTTCTTTATTAACCATCTGTAAAGCTGTGCAAGCTCACTTTCTTTCGTTGCAGTGATGCAGAGGTAAATAAGAGGCAGAGGAGTGGGCAGGCAGCAGTGATGCAAAGGGAGATAACAGACAGAGGAGTGGGCAGGCAGCAGTGGTGAAAATGAAAATAACAGGCAGAGGTGTGGTCAGGCAACAGTCGATGCAGAAGCAGATAACACACAGAGGAGTGCCAGACAGCAGTTATTCAGAGGCAGATAACAGGCAAAGGAGTGGGCAGGCAGCAGTGGTGAAAATGAAAATAACAGGCAGAGGAATGGGCAGGCAGCAGTGATGCAGAGGGAGATAACAGGCAGAGGAGTGGGCAGGCAGCACTGATGCTGAGACAGATAACAGAACAGGTAAAGGAGTGGTCAGACAACAGTGATGCAGAGGCAGATAACACACAGAGGAGTGGACAGGCAGCAGTGATTCAGAGGCAGATACAAGGCAAAGGAGTGGGCTGTCATCAGTGGTGAAAATGAAAATAACAGGCAGAGGAGTGAGCAGGCAGCAGTGTTGCAGAGGGAGATAAAAATAAAAAAGTGGTAAAAATAAAAATAACAGGCAGAGGAGTGCGCAGGCAGCAGTGATGCAAAGGGAGATAACAGACAGAGGAGTGGGCAGGCAGCAGTGGTGAAAATAAAAATAACAGGCAGAGGTGTGGACAGGCAACAGTGTTTCAGAGGCGGATAACAGGCAAAGGAGTGGGCAGGCAGAAGTGATGCTGAGACAGATAACAAGTAAAGGAGTGAGCAGGCAGCAGTGGTGAAAAGGAAAATAACAGGCAAAGGTGTGGGCAGGCAACAGTGATGCAGAGGCAGGTAACAGTCAAAGGAGTGGGCACTGATGCTGAGACAGATAACAGAACAGATAAAGGAGTGGACAGGCAGCAGCGGTGAAAAGGAAAATAATAGACAAAGGTCTGGGCAGGCAGCAGTGATGCTGAGACAGATAACAGGTAAAAGAATGGTCAGGCAGCAGTGGTGAAAAGAAAAATAACAGGCAGAGGTGTGGACAGGCAACAGTGATTCAGAGGTGGATAACAGGCAGGTGTGGGCAGAAATCCATGATGCAGATGTAAATAATAGGCTGAGGTGTGGGCAGGCAGCAGTCATGCAGAGGGAGATAACAGGCAGATGTGTGGGCAGACAGCAGTGATGGAGATGGAGTTAACAGGCAGATATGTGGGCAGAAAGCAATGATGCAGAGGCAAATAAGAGGCAGAGGTGTTTCAAGTAGCAGTGATGCAGAAGCAGATATCAGGCAAGTAAAGGCCAGCAGCTGTGATTAAGCAACAACAAAAAAGTCAGCAAAGCTTGTAAGTGCTAAATAGGCCAATGGCTGGGTGGGCAGTAATGTTTCACAAGTGGTTAGCAAGCCAGATCAGGAAAAGCCATCATTAGTCAAATCCCCTAATTTACCTGCTTAAACATTCTCCACAGCAAAGTAGCACAGTACTGTAGCCTGATTTAAGGGAAATGGCTTTATATCATTAACAACATCTGAAGTGGTGAAAGGTGGTGTCCCCTCGAATCACTGGTACAAACAGATCTTTGATGAAAAGGTTGCCCAGCTGATTGTGTCAATAGGCGCATCTGAATCTCATCCAGTGCATCGGGCACAATTGCAGTAGATGCAACACAAAGGGCGGCTGCAATGCAGCTTGAGTTAAAAAAGCTGATTTTTTTTTCCAAAATCACACATTGCACTTCGTAAATGGTTGTTTTATAACTGAGCATGCAAGGTATGCTGGAAAGAGAACTGAATTTCCTCACATGAAACAGTGTAAATATAGAGCAAGCAATGGCCGTACCCACAGAGGAGCACAGGGTGCAGTTTTCTGTGTATTGAAGCTGCTTTTTTTCCCATTGTTCACCTTAAAATGTTTTATTGGTTGACTCCCTCCATTCTCAGACTGATCTGCCTACCATTCCCTGAGCTGCAGTCCATAATCAGCTTCAGGCAGAAGCATATCATTTTGGCAAAGGTAAAGTTATTCATACAAATCGTTACAAAGGAGTCTTGTTAAATGATTATGATTACCTCTAAGTGTACATTCCACTTGTGTTATCACTCACTTTACATTGGGAATGGCCTAGAGCCACTGCAGGGGTGGCGTGACCTCCTCCATTTTGCTTCATGCTGAATTTGGCTGCACATCCATGGGCACAACAAAGAATGGGGAGACGTTTAGATTAAAACATTGAAGCAAACCTGGAGATGATCTCTGCATTACTTTATAAACACTGCCTGGTGAAATAGCACCAACAGCATTACATAATATATGGGTGCAACATGGATGGGATATTAGTGGACACCTGGAATACCTCTAACTTATGTAAGAGCCAGAATGTTTAGCACAAAAACCTGATACTTACTGTGGTGAAAAAGCCAAGCCTTAAGTACAGGGCTCCTTTTCACCTCTAACACAAAGATCGGATCATACGAATCAACGTACAATCAGACTTTCCTATCTCCCGACCTGCCACTAACCATTCAGATCAAAGTCTTAACATTCAGATCAAATAAAGTAGTTAAAGAACAGATCAGCCAGTGTTCTGCCCCTGACAGCAATCGTACGATAGACAAAGCTGGTGACAGTTTCCCACTGAAAATTGTCCAATCGGCAATGCACGGAGAGATATTACCCGCAGCCGACAGAAATTTTCTAACCTGTCCAAACGACCAAACGACCGATCTCCGACAGACGAAAAATGTCGGGACTCTCCACACACGTTCCGAAACTGATGAAATCTTTGCGTCTAGGGCCAGCTTAAGTGCCGTACGCTGTGTATTGCACCAGATTTTCAGCTTACACTACGCAGAAGCAGAAGCAATTTCTGACCATACATCTTCAAATCTACTCATATGGCAAAGTTGATATCCACAACTGCTTGATAGATATCTGCCTGTTTTTCGGCCAGATGTTGTTTGAGCAGGCCCTGTCCATTGCTTAGTAAACTCAGTCCTCCACCCATGCATGGCCATTTTAAGATGCCTAATGTGCCTAGGGTTGCCACCTGGCTGGTATTTTACCGGCCTGACCGGTAAAAATGATGGTTGAACCCAATGTTATTAATAGGGAAAAAAGTTACATATATTGGAAGGCCGGTATTTTTTTCCAGGAAAGGTGGCAACCCTAAATGTGCCCCATATCAGTATCCACCTGCACAACTACCCACCTCTGCATAAATAGCATACTTATTCCACCCTCAGTGACACAGCAATAGTATCATTGTGCTATAGCTACATGTTTCTTTTGCCTAGCCCTGCGGGATATGCAGGAGGCTTAGGGGCAGATTCCCTAAATGGTGAGGTGACTAATGATGGTGAAAATTTGCCAATGTGACATCATTTCAGAACTTCCAACAGGTGTCACTTTGCTAGCGAAGGAGATAGACGCTAGCGTTGCTTTGCACTCTAACACCAGGGGAATTGTCGATCTGGCAAATGGACGTAACTCTTCTAAATTCACTAAGATGCGGATTTTACTGAACGTTACTTCATTCACCAGACTTGCCTTCGCCAGCTCTGACCAGGTAAAGTGCAATGGAGTGCATAGGACAAAAAGCTGGCGTCTTTTAATTTTTTTCTGAGTTATGGAATATATGGAACATAAACTGGGCTCTTATGTAGGGCATTATAACAACTCTACAATTTTATTTATTAAGGTTCCCTGGACTTGTGTAATGTAATGTATTTTCTGCAACATATACATCCATGTACTTTTATCCTTTCCCGCCGTATGCAACTTAGGCAACGCAAGCGCATCTTCGCTTTGATTGCCGAAGTTACGCTTGTGAAAATTCGCCAGCGTTCGGTGCCCTGTACGCAACTTCAGACTTTAGTGAATTAGCATTGTCCTAACAAATTTACGCCTGCCAAAGTGTTGTGATGGCTGCAAAGCCATTGCTTGAGAATTTTCGCCCGTTAGCATTGCTGGAATTGAGGAGGGATGCACAAGGATTCCATCCCTTCACTTCTTTATTTTTGTGAAATAGTATCCCTTCAGGGGGCATGCAAGAGTTTTGAATCCCGGAACTTTCTGTTGCTCCTCTCCACTTCTGCATACAAGTAAAATGCAGAGGTAAAATAAAATATAGTTAAATATATAAAAGAGAAAAATAGAGAAAAGCTTGCTGGGAGAGAGATAGAGAACAGATACAGAAGGAGGGGGCATCAGCGAAATAGATATAGACAAAAGAAGAGAAAAAGAAAACAGGGGAAACAAAAAGAGAAATTTTAGTTATTACACAGCAGCCGATTACGGAATAGTGAGAGAATGATACACACTATATGAAATAATCTTGGGCAATATAGAATATGATGGGGTTGTGCTATGTTATGACACGATACACAGCTAAGGGGCTGTGCTTACAGAATCTGAATTGTCAGCCAAGAAAAGTCTTATGCACAATTTTCGCTTCGGGTCCCTACAGGTCATTTACTTTGGTAAATCTGCGCATACTGGGCATTAAACTGTGCATTAAAATGAAATACCAAAATGGAAATAGCAAAATAGCTTTGAATTAAAGTGGGTGCAATCAGAAGGTATTGGGGTGCGAGGCTTATTATAACAATGAGTGTGGCTTTTGGTTGTGGGAGGGGCTTGTTTTTAGCACGCCACTCTACACTCACCACACTGAGCATCCCTCCACTTTTTCACTCCAATTCAAGCACTGCCCATTAGGGAATTTGCCCCTTAGAGTCGGACTTGGACGATGGGACATCGGCAGGAAACCCAATGGGCCCTGCCAACTCAGACCCATTCCCTGACGAATACTTTATGTGGCCCCTACTTCCAATCAAGAGGAACATGTCCTAGTAAGTGTAGGCAGGTACATGTGAAAGCAGAGGCAAGCTGACACTCACAACCTGGAGTTTGGGGTGGGGGAGCTTGTGACTGGGATGGGACCTAAGGTTGCCACTTGGTCGGTATTTTACTGGCCTGGCCGGTAAAAATGATGGTTGATCCCAATGTTATTAATAGGGAAAAAAGATAAATATATAAGAAGGCCGGTATTTTTTTCCAGTGGCAACCCTAGTGGGACCGGTGGGGTTTGTTGGGGGTCCTGAGGTGGTAGCCCTGTAGGCTCTATAAACCCCATCTGACAGTAGGGTTACCACCTGCCCGGTATTTTACCGGTCTGAAAGGTAAGAATGATGGTTGATCCCAATGCTATTTATAGGGAAAAAATAAATAGGAAGGTCGGTATTTTTTTCCAGAAAAGGTGGCAAACCCTATCTGACACCGAGGAGTGTGAGGCAGATCTGAGCATTGAAAGCATACTTTTCCTGTATCTTTGTGCAGTGCTGAGAGCTGGTGGAATGGACCATGTATAGGGGTCAATTACTCACTAATACCCTACATATATATATAAAGCAGAACAAGTTGTACAAGTGCTGGAAAAAGGACAAGGTCGGGCAAATGCCTGGAGGGAATTGACTGGGAACTGGATCAGAATGGAGCCCTGAAGATGACTGTGGAAGAGTCTGGATTTAGCTGGGGTCAGGAATGCAGAGGTCAGCATAGTAAGAAGCTGTGCAAGAGGCCAGGCAAGAATTAGGCAATGTGTAATGAGGAAGGGCAGATAGAAGCCACAGGAACAAACAGATAGTAAGCACTTGGGGCTTGATTAGAACACCTGGAGGCTTGTTGAGAGCTGTAAACCCCAACAGTTAGGTTTCCCTCTGCTAAGGCATCTGCACATGTATATTTGAATATAAACATACACATATACCTTAACAGTCCAGGCTACAAGGGGTCAGGAGCATAAAAGATGGTTCAATCAATAGCTGAATTTATTATAACACCAGCCAGTGTCTTTGATCTGATGGTAATTTAATTATGGTATGCACAACAAAGTTATAAACTATGCAATCCGATAGCACGAAAGGAAAATCTATAGGCGCACATTATGCATGGGCCTTGTCTTTCCATACTTACATCTCCTCTGGGTTATACCATCGCTCTAATCAAATCTGAACAAATGGGCGTAATAACTTAAATGCGCATCTGTCTTTCGCTCTCCCGGCTGTGATACAAGCACTCGCCATCCCACAGTTCCCATACTGTGTGTCGGTGGGGTAGAAGTAGGATCTGATGAAGAGGGGGCTCCAGTGGGAAACAGGTGGATTTGGGCCACATTTTAAAGGGATACTGTCATGGGAATTTTTTTTTCAAAACTCATTAGTTAATAGTGCTGCTCCAGCAGAATTGTGCACTGAAATTCATTTCTCCAAAGAGCAAACAGATTTTTTTATATTTAATTTTGAAATCTGACATGGGGATACACATATTGCCAGTTTCCCAGTTGCCCCCAGTCAAGTGACTTGTGCTCTGATAAACTTCAGTCACTCTTTACTGCTGTACTGCAAGTTGGAGTGATATCACCCCCCTCCCTTCCCCCCCAGCAGCCTAACAACAGAACAGCTCCCTAACACAAGATAACAGCTGATTGGTAGATCTAAGAACAGCACTCAATAGTAAAATCCAGGTCCCACTGCGACACATTCAGTTACATTGAGTAGGAGAAACACCAGTCTGCCAGAAAGCAGTTCCGTCCTAAAATGCCGGCTCTTTCTGAAACCAAATGACCAGGCAAAATGACCTGAGATGGCGCCTACACACCAATATTACAGTAAATAAACCCAATACCATTGAGTACGAGTTGCTGATTTATTATTGCATACAGAAAGAAAGAAATGATTTCAACAAATGTAAATTATTTGCTTAAATAGAGATTTATGAAACATGATGTCCCGGTATTTGGAAGCTTCCTGGATAATAGGTTTCTGGATAACATATTCCACCCCTGCAGTTGTTTCAGTACGAGAATGAAAAATGATTAGGATAGCACGGGGACACAAAGGTAAGCAATACTAAATAATAATAACAATAAAAATGTAGCCTGAAACACAGAACTGTCAGTTGCAGCCACTGATAATGGAATATGACTGTGCCATGCAGCTACAATGTGACAGTACAGAAATGCAAGTGCCAGGGCCGGCCATCTGGGACAAGTCAGTAAAACTCTGCATGTGAAGCAATGGTTACAGCACCAAAAATATTACACTAAGAAGCCCATTAAAGGTCAGCTACACTCACTTGTGCTTGCTAACTGCCCGTATTCCCTTGGCTGTATTATAAATGTGCTATAAAGCTGTTCTGCTCTGCACAGCCTGCTGGAGCTGGACAATAAAACTATACACACACATAAAATACACGTCTGTAGCACAAGGATATAGTTATTCAGCACCACCAATTGCAACGATGCCTGAAAACCTGGGTTGCTACGCTCCTGATTGAAACTGATGGTAACATGGGGTCTGACAAAAACTGGCAGTAGGAATATGACACTCAATGCGACTGACGCTCCTCCTGATAAATTCTCTCCATAGCAAGTGTATTTATGGCTTTAGTGATTGACAGGTTACTTGGGGGGTCAGAGCTTATTGACAAATAATTGTGTCAATATTGTGTCTTTCTCACACTCATCTCTGCTTTCTACTTGCTGAAATGTATAAGAGGACAAAATTGTAGCCAATAGCAGAATGGGCAAAAGGGTCATAAAATTAAAAGTACTAAGTTTTATTCAAAGTTGCATTTAAAAAAAAAAAATCACCATTTCCTTCTGCCCTACGCATTTTGTGTACCAGGAGCATTTAGTCATGGAAAAAAAGGCTTCAGAAAAAGTAACCTCCTCCTACTGCATCGAGTTAACTCATGTCTAAGTGGGTTATTTACTAAAAAAAAATTTTCTGTGAAAAAAACATTAATTTGTCGAGATTTTCTATATCACAGAGCTGCAAAAAGTCAGAAACCAAAAATCCGCCATCTCAAACTTGTCGAGGTCATGTATAAGTAAATGGGTGATGTCCCTTTTACAATTTGAAGATATCATGATCTGTGCTGCGTTTCGGGCCATAACCCCCCAAAAAATCAAGTGATTTGTGGCATCAAATCCAAAAAATGAGTATGATTCGGGTTTTCGCTCAATTTTACTGATTTTTTTTTTCCCGACCCGAATTTTTCTAGTTATTTTATTTTTAAAATTGTGTTTGGGAGGTTGGTTGAACTATAAACCAATATATATATATATATATATATATATATATATATATATATATATATATATGTATATATATATATAATAGTCCTTGTGTTTTCTCCACACTCCAAAAAAGACAAATGACCCAGGTGCTACCCGTAATAGAGTAAATAAATATAGAGATGAATGGGTGTACACCAGGAACGTTTAAGACAAAATTATAAATATATATATATATATATATATATATATATATATATATATATATATGTAGAAAGGCTGTGGCACACACTTACTAAAGCTGAACCCAGGTGCTAGTCAGATAGAAGCCATATATCCATGTAGAAAGCTGACGCACACTGGAATTTATCAAAAATAAAAACTTATTTTATTTGGATCGACGTTTCGGTCCACACACGGACCTTTATCAAGATATATATATATATATATATATATATATATATATATATATATATATAGATAAATATATAGAGAGAGAGAGAGAGATAAGTTCTATAAAAATATATATATAGAGATAAATGAAAGTTTTAGTAAACAAAATGCGCAAGGAGATGGCGATTTTTTGTTGAAAAAAGCATTTTATTTTTGTGACTCTCTGTGGAATCTTTTGGAGTGCCCATTTGCAAAATTTGTTTTTGGCTGCAGTTTGCCTGTCCCTAAGTGGAGGGTTTGGGGAAGGTGTAAGGGACTACATTACTTACTGCTTTATCTCCCTATACTTGGTTTAAAGGGACAAAATTCCCAACATGGGGGGTTTACAGAGATGTGGCAGGGTGGTACATGTTGAGTGGGGGCTTCCTTGGCTGGGCTGGAGGGGCCAGTTGGGGCCAATTATTAGCCCATTGGTCAACAAGGTCACTGAATGGAGAACCCCTGTACCCCACTGTTGGCAGCCCTTCATGCAATGATAAGAGTGCTGTCTGTTTGGTAACACTGTATTCATGAGAGGTGGAGGCACATAGACCTTACCCAAGGGTTAACTGGTACAGGATTCCTGTCTCTACTGCCTGCCCTATGGCAGTGACATGGCTGACTTGTGCCCATATGCTCTGCATTCTCATCTAGCATTGGATTTCTAATTTAGTGCCATGAGCAGAACCCAGCAAGACCTCAGATACATTTGCACCCCATAGTACCATTGCACTCTAAAGAGTTACAGGAGAAGAAAAGGCTAAAATTAAATAAGCTTTATAAGGTCTATATAAATACTCTCAAAGTAATGCTGCTCAGAGTCCTCATTCAAAAGAAACACTGGATTTCTTTCCTTCTATTGTGAACACATGAGCTTCTGTATCAGACTTCAGCATAAACCTCCAGGGCTAGGGCATGAGCATGCATTCCCCCCTCCGTCCTCCCCTCACTGCTGTAATCTGAGTTCAGAGCTATAAGCGAGCATGGAGAGACTCAGGCAGGAAGTGATGTCACACCAAGCTAACATGGCAGCTGCTATCCTAAACAAACAGAGAGCTCTTAGAGATGTTTACTCAGGTATAGTAAAGCATTCTGCAGAATAAATATAGTGTTATATATTGCATTAGTGTGGCTGATCTATTAGTGATAAACTGCTTCAGTAGCTTTCCTTATCCTTTAAGAGTTCATGAGTACATAAACTACGGGCCACCATTTTCTTATCCAGTAATAGGATAGATATATACTAGGGATGCACCGAATTCAGGATTAGGTTCGGTATTCGCCCATTTTCAGCAGGATTTGGCTGCATCCTTGTACCTGACCGAACTGAATCCGAATCCTTAAAATCATGTGACTTTTCGTCACAAAACTAGAAAGTAAAACAATTTTTTTGCCGGGCTCAAAGCTCGAAGTTAGGGTTTGGATTCAGTTTGGTATTCGGCTGAATTTATGACAAAGGATTCGGGGGTTCAGCCAAATCCAAAAAAGTGGACTTGGTGAATCCCTAATATATGCCAACACTGTGAGTCGCAGTAATGTAACCACGAATATACATCGGGAGCATGTCTGGCAGCCTGAAAGTCACTTGTCACCATGAAATCACTGGCAGTCAAAAAGCGGCATAAAGTCTTAATTCTTATGATACCACTTTACCAGGTTACTATCAGTAACCATGCAAAACAGTGTTGGCTAAGCACATAATTAATTGATACAAACAATTATCAACAAACTGGAGCAATTAGAAAATTAATAAATTCTTCCCAGAAAGAAGAAACGCTTAGGACAGGAATAAATAGCCGGAGGTGAAAATCGGCAAAAAATAAAGGTGGAGGAAATCTCCCCAAACTTTATATTCTAATTTTATTCAAAACAAATATCAAAGCAACAGCGGATAATGAGAACATTTCAAGGTTATGTTGAAAGCCGTATATTTACCAGCTGCAATTAGCTGAATTTTAACTTGAAAACAGTCGCCTCTGGCCTCATATTGCTAAACAAACAGAAACGGCATATCTGCTGGCCTTGCACATTTCGGGTGATTAAAGGAACCACTGCACATTGATACATTAACCCTTCCGGATTGCATGTGATAAGAGGGTGAAAGACTTCAACCCCCCCAGCCCAAAAACTGTCAGTTGTACTGTAGCTGCATCAGAGGGGCAGTTACTTTGCATCTTTCCTAGGAATCTTATCTTCAGTCCAAATATTTCTACTTTAAAGGGATACTGTCATGGGAAAAACATTTTCTTTTCAAAATGAATCAGTTAATAGTGCTGCTGATCCAGCAGAATTCTGCACTGAAATCCATGTCTCAAAAGAGCAAACAGATTTTTTATATTCTATTTTGAAATCTGACATGGGGCTAGACATATTGTCAATTTCCCAGCTGCCCCAAGTCATGTGACTTGTGCTCTGATAAACTTCAATCACTCTTTACTGCTGTACTGCAAGTTGGAGTGATATCACCCCCTCCCTTTCCCCCCCAGCAGCCAAACAAAAGAACAATGGGAAGGTAACCAGATAGCAGCTCCCTAACACAAGATAACAGCTGCCTGGTAGATCTAAGAACAGCACTCAATAGTAAAATCCCATGTCTCACTGAGACACATTCTGTTACATTGAGAAGGAAAAACAGCAGCCTGCCAGAAAGCATTTCTCTCCTAAAAAGCAGGCACAAGTCACATGACCAAATCTGTTTGCTCTTTTGAGAAATGGATTTCAGTGCAGAATTCTGCTGGAGTAGCACTATTAACTAGTGCGTTTTGAAAAAAAACATGTATTCCGATGACAGGATCCCTTTAACTTTTTGAAGCTTTTGGGTCAAAGCCATACAAATGTAAAGGGCATTTGCACCAGGCAGGGTGCTATGTACAAAAAACTTCTCTGTTTTTCACACTTTTCACCTTGACCTGAGCACCCACAGGTGGCAGGTCTTTGCACCTTGCCAATGGATTTCCCTTTTCCTAAGAACATTAGGGTGATTCTCAGTTTGCTCCAAGTTTCAGATTTAAGTTATTTTCTGCTCATAGCTGAATGGTATGTATTACATGTTGCACTTTGCTTGACTGTTGTTTTTCACATGTAAATGTATATTTTTGTATTTACTTGCCAGTAGATTGAATATCTGCTTATAAAAGCATACGCTTGTGGAGTTCTACCCTTAAGATGGCCATAGACGTAGTGATCCGCTCATTTGGTGATGTAAGTGGATCTCTCGCCCGTATGCCCACATTGAAGTGGGCGATATCAGGCTGATCCGATCGTGGCTTCTAATGCATCTGATATGAGCCGTCGGATCACGGAACCGCATACACACATATATGGGATTTTTTAACCTGAACGATCATGATCTGGCTGACTTTCGGCCAGATATCGATCAGGGAAGCCCTTTGGATGACCCCACACACGGGCCATTAAGCTGCCGACTCGGTCTGTCGGCAGCTTTTATGGGCCCGTGTATGGGGGCTTTTAGGCATTTCTCTGCCAGTTGAAATGTGCCAGTGGGGTAACACTACTCATGATGATATCAGCGCTGCACAATATGTTGGCGCTCTAAAAATACTTAGATCGCCAACCTAATATGCATGGGCAGGGGTTTATGGGAAAAGAATAAAGTATGACTGTGCAATTACACAGCGACATTCCATTCAGGACTGGGTTTTTAAAGAATATTTCATTGGAAGTGTTTGAATAACTGGATTGCCAAGGTGATTGATTTGCATTGTGGGTGTTACAGATAATTTATCAGTTTATTGCTGAGACACAATAGATTGAGTCAGTCTGACTTTAGCTCCCTCCCTGCAATTAGCTGGCCTGAATTCTTCACATGCACACTATCTAGCACTAGAATTTGGACCTGGAAATAAAGTGTTGCAAAGTGTAGCCGAGTGGGTCTAAAAAGCAAAAAAATATTCTGCATAAAGAAGTGTCCAGGTTCCTTCTATCTCTCATCGAGCGGCAATACTTTCATGCTTTATGACTAAGATCATTGCTATCTTTAAAACAAATTTCAGGTTGTTAAGGGCATAGAAACATGGTCAGATTCAGGAAGATTTAGGGCAGAAACACACGCTCAGATTCGGGGAGATTTAGTCTCCCGGCAATAAATTGCATCTTCTTCGCGGCGACTAATCTCCCGAACTGCCTGATTGCACACGGATCACTTCGTTTTCGGGATCACCAAGTTTCCTTGTAGGCAACTTCGGAAAATGAAGCGCACCGATTGCCATCCCACCGGCGATTTACACCAGCAGGAGGCAGTTCAGGGAGATTAGTAGCCCCAAAGAGAAGGAGATTTGTCGCTGGGCAACTAGTCTCCCCGAATCTGAGCGTGTGTCTCTGCCCTATGGGTTATGGCAGTTCAAAAGAACTAATCCAACTTCTTACCCAGTCATCCAGATTTCTGTGTGCTCTCATAGACTATAATAAAGTGCCTTGGATTACCACTGCCCATTACCCTCATTAATGTGCCGGGATAATCCCATTATTTTTGCTCTCACTGCATATTATGTGGAGGATTCAAGTACCCACTCAAAAGGATAGGGAATTTCACTAGTATTACCCATGCATCCACTTTATTTTGTGCTAGAGGTGCCAATGCCCATTGATCTTACCGGAAAAAATGCTAAAGGTGCCAATGTCCATTGGTCTCACTGTATAATGCTATTAGTAGCCAGCTTGTGCCGAGCCCTGGGAATATTCATTGTTGATGGATTCTGTAGCAAAAGGAAGTAATCATTGCTTGGCAAATTGCGTCGGCATTGAGAAAACATGACAAATTCTCCACTTAATAAACAAAAAGCTACAGGGACTGATGTGAATGATGAACAATCACTGCAAAGCGCTGTCTAACATGCTGGCGCTATATAAATAAATGATAATAATAAAATCACTGCCACTTCAATGGTGCTGGGGATTTCTCAGCAGATTTACAGCGGAGTGCATAATTGCATTGTGAGACCCCCTTGCCTTGTCATACCCTTCCATAGTGGCCTCTCTGCTGCATGCAACTGACGCTCTTCAGGGTATTGAGCAGAGACCCAGGGAGGATGCATTTACCAGCAGGGCATAGGGGCAAATTCACTAACCTCCAGAAATTCGCCAGCGACGGCCACACTTCGCCAGGTGAAAATTCGCCAGGACAACGCTAATTCAGTAAAATTCGATGTTGCATCCAGGTCCCTGAACAATGGTGAAGTTTTGCTAGCGTTAATTCAGCAAGCAAAGTGAAGTTGTGCTAGAGTTGGCTAATGGTGGCCATACACTGGCTGATAAAAGTTGCCGACAGACCGAGTCGGCAGCTTATTGGCCCGTGTATGGGGCCCCCGACGGGCTTCCCCGATCGAGATCTGTCTAAAAGTCGGCCAGATCTCGATCGGATGGGACTAAAAATCCCGTCGGATCGCGGCCGCATCTCTTCGTTGATGCGGTCCCACAATACGATCGCCCATTACTATTCGTCAGGTACTGATCGAGGTTCCTCAAGGTGGGCATATCGGGGAGAGATCCGCTCGTTTGGTGACACTGCCAAACGAGCGGATCTCTCCGTGTATGGCCACCTTAATTTGGCTAATTTGCGGGAAGTTGAATTTCAATGGATGTATATGTTGCAGCAAATACATTACACTACACAAGCCCAGGGAACATTAATAAAATAAAATAAAGTTGTTATATTGCCCTACACATGAGCCCAGTGTATAGTTTATGTGCCATATGTTAGAAAATGTAGGGGGGAAGCGGGGTACCCTAAAAAATGTTAAGATCTTTTGCAGCCTATCACCCTGAAAACCTGAAAAGTCGCCAGCTTTTTAATTTTTTTTTGAGGAAGTCCTATCTACTCTATTGCACTTCATCTGGTCTGGGGTGTGCGAAGGCAAGTCTGGCGCAAGAGGTAACATTCATTAAAATCCGCATCTTAGTGAATTTTCGTAGTTACGCCCATTCGCCAGAGTGAAATTTTGCCTGGCGTTAGAGTGTGGAGTAGCACTACAATTTATCTCATTCACTAGCAAATTTACGCCAACAGCCGTTAGTAAATTCCCGAAATGACGTCACGAATTTTCGCCAGCGTTAGTCACGTCGCCCTTTAGTAAATTTGCCCCATAGAGTCTGATCCGAAGCCCCAAGTGCTAAATTGATGCAGATTTCAGTGTGACCTGACACCAGCACCAATGCATCACCCACCTATTAATGCAAAGGGAGCCCTGGAATGCCTGGCAGCAGGGCTGGATTTACATATTGGGCGCCCCTAGGCCCACTGCCGTTCGTCACCCCTCTCCCCTCCAGGGGGACAGGAGCAATGGGGATTGGCGCATGGAAAATTTAAAAAATGGTTGTATCTCCAGTGCATCCCCAGTGTTTTTGAACCAATGTGGGTGTGGTTGGGCAGCATGCCGCCCCCCTAAAATCCTGCCACCCTAGGCCTGGGCCTAGGTGGCCTTTCCACAAATCCGGGCCTGCCTGGCAGCCTGGCTGCGACTGTAAATTTTCCCCAGTGTGTTGACTGAATTGTGACAAGGAATCAGATGCTAATTATATCATTGATGACACACACATGTGTATAACCAGCAGGGCCGCCATCAGGGGGGGACAGGGGGGACAAGCGTACCGGGCCCGGGCATGAAGGGGGGCCCGGCAGCGCTGCATTTTTTGAAGATCCGAGCCCCCCTTACGAGCGCCCGAGCCGTACGTCTTGCCTCTTGCGTGCCGAATGCAGAAGTGCCGAAAAGCCGAAGCCGATGCGCCGAAAAGACCCGAAGTCACGGAAAAAGCCGAAGTCCCGAAGTCACGAATCGCCGAAAAGACCCGAAGTCACGAAAACAGCCGAAATTGAAGTCCTGAAGCGGTGAAAAGACCCGAAGTCACGAAAACAGCCGAAATTGAAGTCCTGAAGCGGTGAAAAGACCCGAAGTCACGAAAGGAGGCGAAGTTGAAGTACTGAAGCCATGAGTTCAATTCTACTGAACACCAGTTTGTGTTTTTTTTTTTTTTAATCCCCTGGCCACCAATGTATTATTTTAATATTCTATAGGCCCCTGCCACCAATCTTTTTTTTAAAACTTTTTTTTTGGGGCCCCAATTTTTTTTTCACTCGTAAGGGGCCCCTTGCCACCATTGTATTTTTTTGTTTGTTTTTTTTAAAAAAAAAATTAATTTTCTTTTTGGTGGCCCCAAATTTTTTTAACTTGTAAGGGGGCCCCTGCCACCAGTTTTTTTTTGTTTTTTTTCAAAAAAAATTATTTTTTTTTCAAATTTTTTTTTGGGGCCCCAATTTGTTTTTAACTTATAAGGGGGCCCCTGCCACCAATGTTTTTTTTTTTTCAAAAAAAAATTAATTTTTTTTCAAATTTTTTTTTGGGGCCCCAATTTGTTTTAACTTATAAGGGGGCCCCTGCCACCAATGTTTGTTTATTTTTTTATTTTTTTTACATTTTTTTTGTTGGGGCCCCAAGTTTTTTTTTAACTTATAAGGGGGCCCCTGCCACCAATGTTTTTTTTTTTTTTCAAATTTTTTTTTGGGGCCCCAATTTGTTTTTAACTTGTAAGGGGGCCCCTGCAACCAATGTTTTTTTTTTTTTTTTCAAAAAAAAATTAATTTTTTTTCAAATTTTTTTTTGGGGCCCCAATTTGTTTTAACTTATAAGGGGGCCCCTGCCACCAATGTTTTTTTTTAAAAAAAAAAAAATTAATTTTTTTTTTTTGGGGCCCCAATTTTTTAAAAGGGGGCCCTGACCATCAATAGCTTTTTACAACTTGTGTGGGGGGGGGTTACTTTTCTGTGGTCTTTTAACTGCGATGTGGAGTAGGCAGGATATGGGGTGGAGCTTGGTCGTCAGCATGGGCGGGGCCCAGGGGGGCCCCAAAAATTTTGTTGTACGGGGCCCCGTGATTTCTAATGGCGGCCCTGATAACCAGGGTCGACTGGGTCTGGGGAACACTGGGAGAAAAATTGGTGGGCGCAAGAGACCCAGGTCTGCTCCTTGCTTGAAACAATGAGTGCTCCCACCCCAGAAGTTAAAGGGGCACTATCACAAAAATGTAATATAAGATTCATCATACTGAAATAAGAAACTTTCTAAATACAATCGATTAAATATATTCTGTACTGTTTCTGAAATAATCAAGTTCATCTTCACTATTCCTCTCTCAGCATCTGTTTCTCTTTATTCTGTCTTCATGCAGGAGTTGGGTGTCAGATATTCATTGACAGATCCAATGTATCTTATAGTAGGGCTCCTTTTGCCTAGAACAGTGATCCCCAACAGTAGCTCATGTTGCTCTCCTAACACATTGGATTTTGTTTCCAGTGGCCTCAAAGCAGGTGATTATTTTTGAATTCCAGGCTTGGAGGCAAGTTTTGGTTGCATAAAAACCAGGTGTACTGCCAGAGTCTCCTGTAGGCTGTCAGTCCACATAGGGGCTACCAATAGCCAATTACTTTATTTGGCAGCACCCAGGAACATTTTTCATGCTTGTGTTGCTCCCCAACTCTTTTTACATATGAATGTTGCTCACGGGTGAAAAAGGTTGGGGACCCCTGGCCTAGAAGATGTATTAGAGCTCACTCTATTAAAATCACCAGACATCATGTCTCTCTACATGCAGGATTTGTGCAAAAGGCAGTTATTTTGTTAGATTTTGTTTGTACTGGAATCAGTTAATAGAGTGAGCTCTAATACATCTGCTAGGAAAGGAAGCCCCTCTATAAGATAAGTGGCAGATTAACCTAGGTTCGAATATTGAGGGTTAATTAACCCTCGATATAGACCGTTGAAGTAAAATCCTTCGACTTCGAATATTGAAGGATTTTGCGCTATTCCTACGATCGAACGAATAATCGAACGATCGAACGATTAAATCCATTTTTTAATCCATCGATCTAAGGATATTCCTTCGATCAGAAAATTGTTAGGAAGCCTATGGGGACCTTCCCCATAGGCTAACATTAGCCTCGGTAGGTTTTAGGTGGCGAACTAGGGGGTCAAAGTTTTTTTTTAAAGAGACAGTACTTCGACTATCGAATGGTCGAATAGTCTAGCGATTTCTAGTTTGACTCATTCGAAGTCAAAGTCGTAGTTGAAGGTCGAAGTATTTTGCATTACTCATCTTTCTATTCAGCCCCTCTTCTATTCATATTCCAGTCTATTATTTAAATAAATATATGGTTGCTAGGGTAATATGGACCTTAGCTACCAGATTGCATAAAATTCAAATTGAAGAACTGCTGAATAAAAAGCTAAATAACACAAAAAGCCTTAAATAATAAAAAAATGAAAACCAATCGCAAATTGTATCAGAATATCCTTCTCTACATCATACTAAAAATGATCTCAAAGGTGAACAACCCCTTTAAGAGAAACAGATGCTGAGAGGGATAGTGAAGATTATTGATTATTATTATTGATTATTTCAGAAACAATGAAGAATATTTAATTGATTGTATTTAGAAAGTTTATCATTTCAGTATGCTGAAGCTTATATTCAATTTTAATTTTCGCGATAGTTCCCCTTTAAAGGTTTTCAGTGTGCATCCAGGAGGGTACAAAGTGGAGGCTGGCGGCAGGTTTGTATTGTGAGGGAGTTAGTAACTGGGGTGGGGCCCTAAGGTGACATCCCTGGACCCCCCAGTCCAACACTGTGCAGAAATGGCCACCCAGAAGCCCCCCTAGCAGGGGTGTAACGACAGAAGAAGCAGACCTTGCGGCTGCAGGGGGGCCTAGGAGGTATAGGGTCCCCATGAGGCCCTAATTCATATCCAATTTCAATAAATATTGGTAAAACAGCTCCAGTGTAACTCCCTGCAGCCCCAGTGTAACTCCCAGCAGCCCCAGTGTAACTGCCAGCAGCACCATTGCAACACTATACATTTTTAATGAGACAAATGCTCTGAATGCAAATAAATACCCACATATATATGAGTGTGAGCTTTGGGGTCTAGTGGGCTAATTGCACTGTATATAAAGAAGCCACTAGACTGCAGATCTTATACTCTGTAACATAGTACAACACAAATGCTTTTTATTAATTGGATCTGCTGGTTTAGCAGCACTAGGGGAATCCACTGGCCTCTGTTTAACTGCCAGCAGCCCCAGTGTAACTGCCAGCAGCCCCAGTATAACTCCCAGCAGCCCCAGTATAAGTGTCAGCAGCCCCAGTGTAAGTGTCAGCAGCCCCAGTGTAACTCCCTGCAGCCCCACTGTAATTCCCTGCAGCCCTAGTGGCATATTCGGAGGATCTGATTGGGGAACTGCAGTAGAAGGTACAAGGGAGGTCGGAGGGCCCCCAGGTGGGGAGGTTGTGCAGGATTAGACGCAGGATTAGACGCAGGACTACTGAGAATCGTATCTGAATTGAAGGCAAAGTCGCTGCTTCGAGAATCCTGATTCCTGACTCGAGTGATTCAGTTCTTTTTCCTGCAGGGTCCATCGCCCGCCCGAAGGCTCAGAGTCAGAAAATCAGCACAAATCAGGATCCTCACTGAAATCCGACTCGCTAATCGCTCGCTCACTCTCATTCGGCACGGGAAGCGTTAACACCCGCTCGGATTAGCACCTCCCCTTTTCCGGCCCGTCCCTCTCCCAGCGGTGGGTGCCCTCTGCCGGTGAGCGAGGGAAGCGCAGCGCCCTGGGAAGTCAGATCGAGGCTGGAGTTCCAGCGGAACCCTGCGCTGCATTCCATTCCATCCCATTCATGCTGAGCGGCGACACTGTAGCGCCGGCAATTCGGGGGACTCGCACTATGGAGGCGCGCACTGACTCCCGCTGTAAGTAACCCCGTTATTTCTCTATGCACAGCCCGGGGGAACTTTCCCTCTGCTGCTTCGGCGAGTGGAAGGGAATGGGCTCGGTGTCTGGCGGTTGCTGAAGCCTTTCTCCGCACGCTCAGTGCTACTAGTGCCGCCGCCACCGCTGCTCCTCATTGTCGGGAGCTTGGGACTCCCAGGCTGGAGGGACTGGATGTGACCGGGATGTGGGGAACAGCCGCAGGGGTGAGGGAGGGAGACGAGACGAGCGGTCGTTGCAGTAGCGACACCAGCACCGGGGGAAGCGCAAGTACCGGAATGTCCCTAATAGCTGCGGACATTGGTCTGATTTATTAGGAGAGATGAGAACTGCGCTAATCCGGTGCTACCGATGCAACGTGCCATTGAGAGCAGAGAAGCAGCTTTGCCATTCACTGTCCGACCCTCATTAAATCACAGCAAGTCTGTGCCTGATCAGGACCCCCCTCTTTCTACAGTCACGTGCTGCCTGTACCCCCATTCTGTCCCTATTGCTTTGGGGGGGCCATGCTGCAGGGGGGTGTCTGGGAGAGGCTGCACTGGGGTCGCACTGCTGCAATGTGCTTCTGTCGCTCACAATCCCTTCACTTCAGCAAAGTGTCTGACTCCTCACTTCATCTCATTCCATCGCTAAACCATTCGACTTTCATGGGATTTTGCCTTATCCTTCCAACCGACAGCCCACCTGCTCCTCTCTACACCCTAGGGGGGGGTGTTGGGAGTTGTAGTTCAGTAGGAGCGGGTTGGTTGTTCCTGTGCAGATGAGTTTGAACGTGTGCTGGTGGTTTTCAGCCTCGGATCTCTGTGTTTTGGCTTATTCCCATTAAAGCCCAGTACTTCTTATTGCTCAGTGGATAAGGCGATGAATTGAAGAGCTGTGTTTGGCACAGGGGTGAGTGTGTATGATATCAATTTATATCCTTTATTAATAATACATATTATTGCTCACTCCAGTCGCACATTTAGGAAATGCTTTTGCGTCTTATGACTTGGCTGCTTTTCTGGATACAGTTAGGGATGTGTGTGTGTGTGTATATATATATATATATATACACACTGAGTGTATATGTGTGTATGTCTGAGTGTATATGTGTGTATATGTATATGTGCTGGTGCCCAATGTTGTAGAGCAGGGGATATAGTAACCTCTGCAGAGTGACTTAACGCCGTGCCTTTAAATGCTGCAGATCTCAGAATGAAAATCTCCCCCTTTAAATTGGTCAAATTAGCAATTCTTTTATACTTTTTTTTTAAAAATAATTTTCTTGTAAAAGAATGCTTTTTTGCCAATGCCCTGCTAAATCATTCATCGGTGGGTGTTGAATTGAGCAGGAATATTTAATAGAACTGCACGACAAGCGGCGGAGATGGGAATTCGGAATCCTTTTTCCGAGGCAGCGATGCTTTGTATTGGGGAGGTGGGATGAGCGGCTGCCCAAGGGATCTGGGGGTGCTTAAAGTAACGGAGATCTGGGGGTGCATGAAGTAATGGAGATTTGGGGGTGCATAAAGAAATGGAGATCTGGGGGTGCATAAAGTAACAGAGATCTGGGGTTCATAAAGTAATGGATATCTAGGGGTGCATAAAGTAACGGAGATCTGGGGGTGCATAAAGTAACGGAGATCTGGGGGTGCATAAAGTAACGGAGACCTGGGGGTGCATAAAGTAACGGAGACCTGGGGGTGCATAAAGTAACGGAGACCTGGGGGTGCATAAAGTAACGGAGACCTGGGGTGCATAAAGTAACAGAGATCTGGGGGTGCATGAAGTAACGGAGATCTGGGGGTGCATGAAGTAACGGAGATCTGGGGGTGCATGAAGTAACGGAGATCTGGGGGTGCATGAAGTAACGGAGATCTGGGGGTGCATGAAAAAACGGAGATCTTTGGGGGTACATAGAGATCCACTGGGGTGGGGGAGATATGGCGTGTGCATGTTATACCCCGATGGGCTTGAGATTGCTTTGGATGCTGGTGCTACAGGGGTACGGTGTATTGGAGCTATAAGGCACCTGCATTACATGTTTCCTCCTGGTGCCCACACCCTGCAGATCCCACATCCCTCAAACACCCCGGCCAAAAAATTGTGATTCACTTGGCTGCAACATGTATATGAGAGAATGTTACTGGCTGGGTCCTCGTGCAAGCCTGCTCTTTCTTACTATCTGTGGGATGAGATGGAATTTGTAGCATTAACCCCCTGCGTACCCCGATCCCACTACTACTGAGTCTGGGGGGGGGACGACTTATGTTGGATCTGCCCGTCCCGTTTCCTGTAGCAGTTTGGCCACCCCCTGTGCCCATGGGTTCACCTCTGTTTCAAGAGAGACGGTTAAAGGGGAATGGAGGACAGTCAGTGAAATAAAAAACAATAATAGAGCCCCCCACTGTCACAGCCCCCGCCTGTTACTGGAAAGTAAATAGAGGCAGTTGTGCAGGGCAATAACATGTTTAACCATGTGTGAGAGGAGCTTCAGATACATTTACCCACTGGAGGCTTTTAGCTTGATGTTTTCACAGCGCCTAATGCCAACGTCCTGCTTATGGGGGGGGGGGGGTGATATTTCCAAATTTGCAGCCCTGTTGGCAATAAGCATTTTATTCCATTTTGTCTCAGTCTCTCATGTCTTGTTTTATGATGCTGCGGAATGCGCTGGTGATGCCTGGAACAGGCAGAAGGCAACAATTCTCAGCAGCGACAACATTAATCCGTAAACTATTATACGCAGCACAAATATTCCTTCCCCCCCTTGGATTAGGCAGTCGCTTTATTGGAACCACAGGGGGAGCACTGAACCCCCCCACTCGCTCTCCTGCTTTCCCAAAGCAGCTGTTGGGCATGTTTTTAACCATTTATGCGGCTGTCCGTTTTATTGTGGGTCCAGTTACAACATGAGCTGAATGGGGCATGAGAATGTTAAATATCTGGGGGAGCACATTTTCCCCCAATGGTGCCTTATTAAAAAACGAATATGATTAGAGGAGATTTGTTTTTTTTTTTACCCAGAAATTTATTTAGGGAGTAAAAAGCGCATGACTCTCTCTGCCTGGCCTTTCCCCTGATGTACATAGCAAATGGGCCCCAGGTTAGGGTGAAAGTCTTAAAATAATCACAGATGTTGGACCAAACTGCTTGACCTTTGCTCCCTTTAAAACAAAGCAGTTTGGAAGGCCTGGGTGTTGCATGCTGGGACTGAACTGAGGAGAGGGCTGGCCACCAGCGGCTCTTCTGCTTGGGATGCTTTTACTCTCTGGAATTAAAGGGTTAATCTCTCTCTAAGCCTGATTGGTAGCTATGATTTCCAACAGCCTTTGGGGTATGCTGGGAATTGTAGGGTGTAGTTCAGCCATTTTGGCACTGTGCTTTAGGAAGGGGTTCACCTTTGAACCATCTTTTAGTATGATGTAGAGAGTGATATTTTGAGACAATTTGCAATTGGTTTGCATTTTTCATTATTTATGGTTTTTATGCAACTTAGCTTTTTTATTCTGCAGCTCTCCCAGTTTGCAATTCCAGCAATCTGGTTGCTAGGGTCTAAATTACCCTAGCATCCATGCACTGATTTGAATAAGAGACTGGAATATGGATAGGAGGGGGCATACATAGAAAGATGAGTGATAAAAAGTAGCAATAACAATAAATGTGTAACATTACAAAGCATTTGTTTTTAGAAGGGGTCAGTGACCCCCTCTTGAAAACTGGAAAAAGTCAGGAGAAGAAGGCAAATAATAAAAAAAAAAAACGATAAAAAATAAATAATGAAGACCAATTGAAAAGTTGCATAGTACTGGACATTCTATAACATACTGCACGCTGCAATTCGGGGAGATTAGTCGCCAATCTCCTCTTCTTCGGGTTGACTAATCTCCCCAAACTGCCTTCCCGCCGGCTAGAATATAATTTGCCTTTGTTTTCCGAAGTCGTCTCACGAGGAGACTTTGGGTGACTAACAAAGTGCTCCGAGTGCCATCCCTCTGCCGATTTTTATTCTAGCTGGCGGGAAGGCACAGGAGGCAGTTCTGGGAGATTAGTTGCCCCGAAGAAGAGGAGATTTGTCGTCGGGTGACTAATCTCCCCGAATCTGCCCTAAAGGCGAATCACCTCTTTAAGAGGTTAATTTTGGCTTCTGTTTAAAGTTGCCTTTTCTGTACAGGAAGTGCGAGGGATGCAGACAGGAGTCGGAGCATTGTCCGTCTTTTCTCTATTCATTGTCACAAGCTTGTTGTGTAAACTGTTCCCTGGGGTCTCGCTGGATGTGACTTCAGTCGTGTCAGTGTTGTGCCGACTTCAGATATAAGTGTCTTTCCCACCCTCCTGCGTCCGTTTGGGATGTGGGAATGTTACACCTGCTTTTTTTTGCTGTTGCAACTTTTTGTTTTTGTTTAGGAGAAACCACAGCAGTGTTGCGGAATTGTTATAATTTATTTAAATACAATAGAAAATTGTCATAATATTGCCATGATGGTGCCCAGTGTGAGCTTTAAGGTGGCAGTTGTGTGTGTGTGCCATGCTTTCTAGGATTGCCAGTAACTAGAATGTCACATGATTCACAATGGTTCCTACTGTTCTCTTGTGACGTCAACATTCAGCACTAAATCCCTTTATCCCTGATACTGTCTTGCCTTACTACACACACCATGTCACAATAACAACCCCCCACACTGATGCACTAAATCTTGGGCACAGACCTAGTCACTACTGCTCTACTGCTTATATATACATTAAGCCCGGTATTAGAGTTATTTTAAATAGATAATAATGAGCTCTGTATAAACAACCCCTTCCCAGAGATTCTTTGTTATTTAAAAGAACAAACTTGCTAATCCGTTGAAGCATGAAACATTAAAATGCAGCAGGTTTAATTTAAAAGCCCATATACATTTATAGCATTTAACCCATTTATCTGTATGATCCTAAGAGCGTTGAGAACTCAGAGAGACTAGTACAGTAAAATCCACAGCAGTCAGGTACTTGACAGACAATTCTAGTTTTCTTCTGATGAAGTGGTGAGATGCCACCAAACATGTTCTCACTTAATTTATATTGATTTTTAAAATATGATAAAATAACGGACTTTTTTTTTTTTTTTTAACTGTGCAGTTGTCTTCTTGCTCCCTTAAACATAAATTAGTTCCGAGCCGAGCCTGCAATCTAATCTGCAGTTATGGGGGGTAATATTCTCTTTGTATTCAGTTCTCTGTGCAAGTTGGGATTGGGCATGTGAAGGCAAAAGCTTAATGCAGGAAGCAATATGTATAGATATTGGGAATAAATCCTTGGACAGAAAGGCCGCAGTAAAGTGTATTGCTGCAGATGTCCATTTGGCAGTCTCCTCTTGCACTGCTCAGCAGAACAATTTGGGGAGGGATACCATGTAAAAAGCTGCAAACAAAGCCCTATTGGTAAAACAAAGCTTTAAATATCAAAAAAATGCCTCAGTATGTTAAATCTTCTGCGAGTGCAACCCATGGGCAAGACATTTTGGGCAGCAGCCACACACATACAGTATATTGCGCTTCTTAGTGACCCAACAGTGCACTTCTGGGTGTAGGCGAAGGCTGGGAAAATAAATATATTATATACGTAAAATATCACTAGGCTTTCAGACAGCAGCCTGAGCTAAAATTCAGCCAATCGCCTGGATTCATAGGACCGGATTAAATGCAAACCCCTGCTTTAACTGGTAACATTCCCCCCTCTGGTTAAACTGGTTACACCCCCCTGCCTGCTGCTGCTCCTCCTTAATGACCCTCCATAGAACCTTAACCCCCTAACACTGGGCACGGGGGCACTTCCAATCTTTCATTCAAAAGAAATTTATCTAAAGGGGTTGTTCAACTTTGAGTTAAAGTAACTTTTAGTATGATGTTGAGAGGGATATTCTGAGACCATTAGCAATTGGTTTTCATTTTTTTATTTCTTGTGGTTTTTGCGTTATTTTGCTTTTTATTCAGCAGCTCTCCAGTTTGCAATGTCAGCAATGTGGTTGCTAGGGTCACCTAACACTAGCAACCATGCACTGACTTGAATAAGAGACAGGAACGTGAATAGGAGAGGCCTGAATAGAGAATACATAATACAAAGTAGCAATAACAATACATTTTGTAGCTTCACATAGCATTTGTGTTTTAGATGGGGGTCAGTGACCCCCATTTGAAAGCTGGAAAGAGTCACAAGACAAATAAGTTAAAAAAACAACTAATTGTTTTCAGATAGATCACCAGAAATAACGACTTTTTACAATGAATCAATATTTTTTATGCGTCACCGTTTTTCTAAAATTGAAGGTCTTTTTTTTTCACCTCCTAAATCAGTTCTGGGAGGGGGGTCGCTGACCGTTCAAACTGTTTTAAATTGATACATTTAGTTGATACATTTTTTATCTTAGTACCTGCTGAGCCGAATTTCTGGGTTTCATTACAGGCAGCTGTTAGAATTGATACAATAGTTGCTAATACTCCAGAGATGCTGCTGAGAAATGGATCAACTAAATGTTGCAAAATTGTAACCGTTTAGGGTTAGTTCATACGAGGAGATTCGGGGAGATTTTCTCGCCTGGTGACTAATCGTCTCGTCTTCTAAGCGTCAATCTCCCCTAACTGCCTCAGCGTGTTTTCCCATAGGCTATAATGAAAAGTCGCCTGCGCTAAAGCACACGCGGCGATGCGTTTTCCATAGTCGCCCGAAGTTGTCTCATGACTATGGTAAACGCATCGCCGCGTGTGCTTTAGCGCAGGCGACTTTTCATTATAGCCTATGGGAAAACACGCTGAAGGTGAACAACCCCTTGAAGGTTTGAGATTGAGCTTTATACAGTACATGCCTCCCAAAGCAGCAGAGAGGTAGTGGGAATGATAATTTCACAGCAGAACTACACTTCCCTGCACCCCCTCCACTTGCATAGTTAGTTTCATGGGTCGGTGCTGGTGTCAGTGTATTAAGTATTTATATGCTCAGTTAGTGGCCTGGCATCCTTCAGGGCTACAGGTTCCCATGCAGCGCCTCCATCTGCTCACGGTAATGTCACTGTCTCTTTAACTCTGTGGTATTTATCAGTGGTATTTATGAGGCATCCGATTGCAAGTTGTAGGGAACAGTCTTGCTTTGGGGTAATGCCGCACTGCTTTAATTTACATTTAACGGGCGCTATGAGTAAGGATAAATGGCAGGAAGATTGCACCCTGCTGTATGTGGGTGGGAGTTATAACCTTTTAAGCAACTCTTATATGAATGTCTGTAACCTGCAATTTTCTCTTGTGTAACAGAGCGGTGGTGAGATATCGTGGCCTATAGAGTCTCTGCTGGTTTTTATTCAGCCTGGGTATATATTTTATGGCGGCCTGAGGGACTTGAATGGGGAGCCTTTGAATAGTGCTGCTCCCTGCTGAGTCAGATGGGACATTCCTGCAGTGGGTGCCCTGTGCCTGGGTGGTGGTGGGGGGGGGGGGAGGGTGCAGCTGTTATCACTTCCATGGGTGACAAAGCCTTTAAAGCTGCAGGCTGCCCAACCATTCACCTGCTTTCATCCTATAATAATCCTTTTATATTCTCATTAAACAAGCTGCTATTTTCAGTCAGATTACACTGCTTAGTGGTTTTGTTTACTTTTCCTGGGCTAAGCTTTCTTACCTATACAGATATACAACACCCACAGTGTCTTTATAGGGTGCTGGGAGAAGTAGGGGGTGCTGGGAGTAGTTGGGCGAGTTCATCTATGGGCTGGTAGGACATAACTGCTTCCCTTTCTCCGGGAGCCGCTAGTATATCATGGAAACTCACTGATGAAATGCTTTGCCGGATTGTCCAATTATTTAACATGTTCAGCCCCCAGTTTGAGGACGGAGGACAAGCTTCCAATCACATTAAAGCCTCTCACGTTGAGCTGCGTCTCCATGTTTTGGGCCTGCGGGGGGAATCTTATTGAATACAGCTATGAATAGTTAATATCTTACACACATCATCGCTGGATGGAAAGTCTGCTCTGCGTCCCAGACGTTTATAGACTATATTGCTTCTGAGTCATTATACAGGGATCCTGGAAACGTAAATCTGCTTGTGCGTAAACACTCAATGAGAAAATTGCAATTGGCCCCTGATTGGTGCATTTCTGTATTCGTATATTCCCTGAGCAATTAATATCTATTGATGCATTATATCAACTTGAGATCCACTTGCGAGGTCGCCAAACTAGTGGATCTTTTCCCGATATGTCCACCTTGAGTTGGGCGATATCAGGCTGAACCAGTCGTCGGCCCTAGGGCCCAACGATCAGATCACAACATTGACCATACGGGCGGTCAGATCGAGGACTGCATCAACATAATGTTGTCGTCCTTGATCCAACTGGATTTTTAACCATGCCCGCTCAACATCTGGCCAGATATCGATCGCGGAAGCCCCTTCAGAGGGCCCCATACAATGCCCAATTGTGATCTGTTGGCATCTTAATACAGGTATGGGACCTGTTATACACAATGCTCGGGACCTGGGGCTTTCCCGATAACAGATCTTTCCATAATTTGGATCTCCATACCATAAGTCTACTTGTTTTGCCTCCAATAAGGATTAATTATATCTTAGTTTGGATCAAGTACAAGGTACTGTTTTATTATTACAGAGAAAATGGAAATCATTTTTAAAAATTTGGATGAAATAGAGTCTGTAGGCTATGGCCTTTCCGTAATTTGCAGCTTTCTGGATAATGGGTTTCCGGGGTTAACTAGGAACAAGTTAAGGATCTTAGAAAAATTTAACTAACAAGGGTTTGTAGGGTTAGAATGTGATTAGAGGGCCCTACTCACAAGCTTACAATCTAAAGGGCCAGGGTACAATTGAAACATACAGAATATAGAAACAAAATTGGTAATAAATAGAGCCAGGGGGCATTTTTCTTTATTAACTGCACTCAGAAGATACTTGCCCCCTAAGATGGACATACAGGGACATATTTATTAATATTTGGAGACAACCCGCATCAGTGATGTTGCCCATAGCAACCAATCCCATCTTTGCTTTTGTTTTCTAATTTGTAGGTGACTGTCCAAATGCAAATTGTTGATTGGTTGCTATGGGCAACATCACCAAAGATGTTTGTCTCCAAATGTTAATTCAATTCGCCCCATAGATAGATAGATAGATATAACATAGTGGTTCGCAATTAAAGAGGTGGTTCATGTTTAAGTTAACTTTTAGTATGTTGTAGAATGGCTAACTCTAAGCAACTTTTCAATTGACCTTCATTATTTGTTTTACAGTTTTTTAATGATTTGCCTTTTTCTTCTGACTGTTTCCAACTTTCAAATGGGGGTCAGTGACCCCCACCTAAAAAAACAAATGCTCTGTAAGGCTACAAATTTATTGTTATTGCTACTTTTTATTACTAGTCTTTCTATTTCAGGCCTCTCCTATTCATATTCCAATCTCTTATTCAAATCCGTACATAGTTGCTAGGGTAATTTGGACTCTAGCAACCAGATTGCTGAAATTGCAAACTGGAGAGCTGCTGAATAAAAAGCTAAATAACTCAAAAACCACAAATAATAAAAAATAAAACCAAATGCAAAGTGTCTCAGAATATCATTCTCTACATCATACTAACAGTTATTTTAAAAGTGGACAGCCCCTTTAAAACACTCAGTGGAAAGATGTAGGCGCCATTTGCAATTCTCTTATTGAGTGTTTAAGCAGATTTTTATATATATATATATATATATATATATATATATATATATATATATATATATATATATATATATATATATATATATGTGTCTAAGGGGCACATTTACTAAGCTCGAGTGAAGGATTAGAATGAAAAAAACTTCGAAATTCAAAGTTTTTTTTTTGGGGTACGTCGACCATCGAATAGGCTACTTCGACCTGCGACTACGACTTTGAATCGAACAATTTGAACTTAAAATCGTTTGACTATTCGACCATTCGATAGTTGAAGTTCTGTCTCTTTAAAAAAAAACTTCGACTACCTACTTCGCCACTTTAAACCTACCGAGCATCAATGTTAGCCTATGGGGACCTTCCCCATAAGCTTTCTAAGCTTTTTTTGATCGTAGAAGGAAAATCCTTTGATCGATGGATTAAAATCCTTCGATCGGAAGGATTTAAACGATTTTTCCTTTGATCGTTCGATCAAAGTATTTGCGGTAAATCATTCGACTTCGATATTCGAAGTCGAAGGATTTTTCTTCGAGGGTCGAATATCGAGGGTTAATTAACCCTCGATATTCGACCAATAGTAAATGTGCCCCTAAATATGTCTGGGATGAAAAGCCAGGTGTCTTTTGCCGTTATAAATACCTGCTCCCTATGTTGGATACCAGCAGCAACAAAGATATAATTGATTCTTATTGGGTTTATTTAATGTTTAATGATTTTCTAGTAGACTTAAGGTATGAAGATCCAGATTAATTAAAGATCTGTTATCCGGAAAACCCCAGGTCCTGGATAACAAGTCTCACATATCTGTATATATAATCACTTAAAACTAGTGTGAATCATGAGGAAGTTGACTTGAAACATTGTTATACATTGAATCTAATGTTCCTTTTCCTGGAGTAGACACTGGGCACTGGGCCAGTAGATGTTTACTTGGGGTTTTCTTGTTTGTGGAGTTGAAGGATATTTTGTGCTGTAATGGGAACCCTGTGCCTGCCCGGGTGGCTTGTAGTTGTTGGTGAATGCCCTGCTCTCGAGTTACACGACCCCTCTGTCACATGGTGGTGGGAACCAGAGCTATTAACTTGTTTCCTGGCTGGGGGGGAAGAGCTAAAGGTCACTAAGCAGGGGCATGTGGTCTCTCTTGAGAAATACAGTGCCGGGCAAGATCTGAATGGTCACCTTTCAGTACAGGTCAGGGGTCAGTGACCCAGGAGGATCCAACCTGCACTCGGTTTACTGTATACATAGAGGGGTGAGAGGAGAATGGTCCCACCAGCTCTGGCAGTTAGAACAGGACTTTCTATAAACCTTGCAGTTGCATTTAGATGCCGTTATATCCCACAGCTTCTTAACAGTTGGGCTCAAATTCACAGCAGCAGAGTTAGCGGCTCTGGGGTCAACTTAATGCGTCGGGACATAACAGGACAGTATTAGTACAGTAATAATACAGGGTATTTAAGGGGGTTGTTTACCTTTAAATGAACTTTAAGTATGACATAGAGGGGGGTATTTGGAGACAATCTGCAATTGTGTTTTATTATTTGTTGCTGTTGATTTATTTCGCTTTTTATTCAGCAGCTCTCCAGTTTGCAGTTTCAGCAGTCCGGCTGCTAGTTTCCAACTTATCCTAGCAACCAGGTATTGATTTGAATAAGAGACAGGAATATGAATAGGGAAAGGTCTGAATAGAAAGATGAGTGGTAAAAATGTAGCAGTAACAAAACAATGTGTAGCCTTAGAGAGCATTTGTGTTTTAGATGGGGTCAGTGTCCTCCATTCGAGAGCTTGAAAGATTCAGAAACAGAAAACGAATAATTTAAACATTAAACAAAATAAAAAATGAAGGCCAGTTGAAAAGTTGCTTAGAATTAGGCAATTTATAACATACTAAAAGTTAACTTAAAGGTGAACCACCCCTTTAGGGCAGAGACACACAGTCACGCTACAAATCTCTTCTTCTTTGGGGCAACTAATCTCCCCGAACTGCCTTTGTTTTCCAAAGTCGCCTGAAGTTTCCTCATGAGGCAACTTCGGGCGACTTCGGAAAATTAAGCACTCAGAGTGCCATCCCGCCGGTGATTTTCATTCTAGCCGGCGGGAAGATTAGTCGCCCCGAAGTAGAGGAGATATGTTGCTGGGTGACTAATCTCCCCGAATCTGACCGTGCATCTCTGCCCTTAAGGAAACAAGGAAACTTTTTCCCTTAGGGCTGCTTCAAATGATTCCGTCCTGCTGATCATAATGGGCTTGGGGTTTTTTCAAGGCTATATGTATGGACAACGGAATTAATTGCTGGCGGGTTTTGGGGTTTCACCATCCGTACACAAAGCCCCAGTTAGTTAGAAATGAGTGGGGGCAGGAAAGGTTATGGGATGTGGATGCAAATGGGGTCATTCATTACACACATGCAGTGCTTATAAAGCTATCTATACATGCAATTGCCACTAAAAGCTGTGTTTTTGTTTTTCCAAGTTCTGACTCTTAAAACCATGTCACCGAAGTTAATTCTCCTCCAGATCCATTAAGCATATGGCTTCTGCTACTTTGTTTCATGAGTCAGAGCCAGAAGTGCAGAGAATATATAAACAGGCAGGCAAAGTTTATAAAGCACTGTCCTAGAAGCCTGAGGAAGGGGGAGGAATAAAGTTACAGGTTGCCCTTTAACATGGTCTGTGTTTTTTTCCACCTGTCAAGAAAATACAGCTTTCCTCCCACTTGGAATGAAATGTTCCTGTAACATTCCCTGTAACCTAATCGCTGCTGTTATGGAAAATTGTTCATATATCTGAGTGTTGTGACATGCCCCTGCACTCTGTGCCAGCTTGTTGTGTCTACAGCGATATTGATGGCGTCTCTTCTCACCTGGTTTCCCCAAATAGAAAGACATTTGCTCCGGTACAGGTGCAAAGACTTCATATTACTAAAGGCGTTTTTTTTTTTTTTTTTTACCTGTCATCATTAAACAAGTCTATATATTTTGCAAAGCTTTTAAAGGGGAATTCCACCCTAAAACGGTGTTTTTTTTTTGCATAACGGAAGCAAGTGTAGCTTTGCAATTTTTCTGCGATTTTAAAGTTAATTGCAAATGTAATTGCAATTATAAAGCAGAACATTGCTGGCTGTTTATAGTCTCTGAACTACTGGTTCTGACTCCGGAACCTGGCCGAGTATGGACTCCTGCTGCAGCGGTTTAAGGGTCAGCCGGGAAAGATTCTTAAATGTTATTTTTATTGCATGGTTTTTGGGTGGAGTTCCCCTTTAAAAGAAATACTGAAGATCTAAGAAATATTGTCTTAAAGGAACAATAACATGAAAAAATAAAAATGTTTTAAAGTAATAAAAATATAATGCAGTGTTTCCCTGTCTATGGAAGACTGCCTTCCTGTAATTTAGCAATTTCTGGATAACAGGTTTCCGGATTACAGATCCTAGATCCTATATTACAGGATCTGTAAGGCTAAACGTCCTACAACTGTCAGGGGATGCTGGAAGTTGGAGTTCATTATAGGGATTCACCACTATTTTGGATTCAACCGAACGACCTAGAATTCTGCACAAAAGATTTGGCCGAATACCAAACCGAAGTTCGGCCTGGCAGAAGAATTTGGCCCAATCGGAATCCTCCTGAAAAAGGCCGAATCCCGAACCGAATCCTGGATTCGGTGCATCCCTAGTTTATTAGCATAGCTGCAGCAAAGGAAATTTTTAATTTTCCTTCTAGCATTCTCAGGAACCTTTTCTATACAAATGGATCTTTCAAATGTTGGAGTTTGTTGCATAGACAGAAGGCTGAACTGAGCATGGAATAAGCCAAAGATTAAGCCAGTGTGAGGTTTGAGAGGGGATAGGAAATTAGGCAGATTGTGGAATAACATTTCACTATCTGCTGTCAAACTGTTTCGCTTTGACGGAGCAAATTAGTCGCTCCCTCTGTTCCAGACCATCTCGCTTCTACGCAAAGAAAGTCTGGCCCAGTAGCGGCGGAGTACGACTCTCTGATAAATATCCTTACTCGTCATGCTTTCTGCTTATTGTGTTACTCGCACACCGACCGGGGTAGCCCTTAGATTGTAAACTCTGTGTCAGGAGTAAAGAATGAATGCTTTGGGATTTTTATAGTAGGGAGTGGGACAGTATTGCTCCTGCTGCAAATCAGTGATGTCACAATACGGGGACCCGCTAACATGACCTACTAGCCATTACATGGGTTCTCTTGGGGGGTGGGTTTGTCATGCGGCAGCTATGCTTTCCTGGTTATATGAAATATTTAACATCACTCTGGTGTTCTAATGACGTCTCCACTTATCTGAGGTGTGCACAGATCCCTGCAGAAGCCATCCCCATGTATTATTTAAGCGCTGTGCTTCATAGGGTGGTAACTAGGTTGTAGAGAGCCAAGTCGCTTACTATGAGGGTGGATACTTCTTGGGAAGTGGGATTTTCCCTTTTATTGGCAAACCCTGACCATTAACCCATTGCTTGTGGAGGCAGGCAATCTCATGTTGAGCTAACAACCCTTTCAGTATTCTGCTGTAGCGTTTGCTTGGCCTTGCTATACATTAATAGAGAAGGACAATTCAAATCATTTGGGGTGACAAATGTTGGCCACCCCCAGTCATTGTAATTACTTACCTGATACCCCTCCACCCAAACGCCGATTTGTTTGCATAATAAAATGTATAATGTATTCTACATATACATTCCAATTTTTATCCATTTCCCTTCTCTGGATCTTAAAGGGGAACTCCGGCTTCCAAACAAAAATTTGATAAAGAGGCCACATAACACATAAACCCCTAATATACTCATCACAGTTACCTGTTTCTTCAAAAAGATTGAATAAATGCAATTTTCTATGCTGAAATCCCGTTCTTCTCTTTCTGCATCATTTGAAATCCTGGCAAGGAAGGAGGGATTAAAACACTGATGTTACGAATTGTAACAACTTCTCCACAGCTTACAGACAGCATGCAGGAACTACATAACCCATAATGCATTGCACTGTGATGTTCCTTTACTTATTGAAATCATGTGTGCAGGGAATTGTGGGGTTTGGAGGATGCAGGCTGAGGACAGATGGCTGTTGATACAAAGTAACAGTAGTCAGCCAGCTCAGCAAAGTAGTCAGACAGATCAGCAGGAGAGCAAGGGGGCTAGGCTTAGGCAACTGTCAGAGACCATTAAAAAGCATGAAAAGTCTGCATATTTTTTAACTGATGTATATTGCAAAGTTGCCTGAAATTATGTTCACTTTTCAAAAAGGTCAAGTTATATATGTTTTTGTGGAGTTCCCCTTTAATATAATTTGCCAGGTCTGTCGATCAGCTGCCTAGCAACATTGCTTCAGGAGTTACAACCAGCAGTTCTGTGAATATAAACCTCCAGACTGCTTTCAGTAGCAATTACATATATAATAACTATAACATGAATGTATTTTTTTTTAATGAATGCATATTAGAAAGTTGCTTAGAATTATAGATTTTTTTTCACTTTGCAAAAAAAAAACCAGGATCCCTTTAATAGCGCTGACGCATTTCTACAGTGCTTTATACATTGTTCCTTGCCCCAGTGGAGCTTACAATCTAAAGTCCCTATGCCATTGACAGACACACACACTGGGGAAAGTTCATACGGAGCCAATGAACTTGCCTGTATGTTTTCGAAATGTCAGGAAACCAGAGGAAACGCACAGTCAGGCCACAAATCCGCAGACACGAGTCTCCCAGTGACAACACACTCCAGGTATTTCCCTTGCGTTGTTGGACCCCGGCCGCCCGTGCACAGACCTGTTACTGCAGATTACACTGCTCAGCCCATTGACTCGGGCGAATGAAATCCCCACGCAGAAACAGACAAGTTCACAGCCATACGATAAGATCTATTGATGACACCTGCAGCCCTCCAGCTGTAACTGAACTGCCGCTCCCAGCACCCCCGGACTGGTTGGAATTGTAGGTTATGACTGCATGAATGCTTTGCAGATCCTCTAAACCGATTTGCTTCTCAACAGCAACACTTGCTCTTTATTGGACCTTCCTACTCCGTCCCATTCCCCATTTAATTGCTGCTTTGCGTCACTGCTGGGATGTTACCCATAGGGGAACAAGATAGAGGTACAGATGAATTTTATTGACATGATGTTAAAGGGGTTGTTTGAGATAACTTTTAGTATGATGTAGAGGGTGATATTTTGAGACAATTTGCAATTTTTAATTATCTAAAGTTTTCGAGTTATTTAGCTTTTTATTCAGCAACTCTTAAATTTGCATTTTAAGCAGTCTGGTTGCTAGTGTGCAAATTCCCCTAGCAACCGTGCATTGATTTAAATAAGAAACTGGTATATGAAAAGGAGAGGGGCTAATAGAAAGATGAGGAATAACAAGTAGCAATAACAATACATTTGTAGCCTTACAGAGCATTTGCTTTTTTACAAGGGGTCAGCAACGCCAATTCGAAAGCTTCAGAGAGTCAGAAGAAAAAGGCAAATAACTATAGAATTATAAAAAAATAAATAATGAAACCCTATTTAAAAGTTGCTTAGAATTGGCCATTCTATAAAATACTAATAATTACCTTAAAGGTGAACTATCCCTTAGCTGTTATTGGTAATGGGCTACAATGTATCCCCAGGGAGGCCAAGTGCAAGCAACTTGATCTAAATGGGCTCCATTCATTCTCCTTGAATATATGAACATAATCATGATGAACATGATTATTGGCCTGTGCATGTGCCTCCGGTGCACCCAGATTAATCTTCCCCCGTTGTGTTTATATGGAGATGAGGAGCTCTCCATAAGAATCTGCCCCAGGGGTTAATGTAACCGGAGATGCTGTGGTGTAACTGGAGATCAAATAAGTTACCTTCTAAGAGCCGTGTTTCTAACACCGTGTCAATTACTTTACGCCTAAAAGAGCAAATACTTGGCATATTGAAGCCTTTTACATATGGACGAATGTATGTCGGTTCATACGCTTGATGCACACATCAAAAGCATTTATTGTGTTTATATGGCTTTTAAATGCACACAAACCTGGTCCATTTCTCCATTCTTTTGTATAATTAAAAGTGTTAAAACACGGGTTTTAAAGGCCAGATTAAAGGTTCCCATAGATGCACCGATAATGTCATGAAAACACATTTTTCTACGATATTCGGTGCGTATATGATGGGAGATGAGCCGCCCGATATCAACAGAAGACTTGGATATCAGTCGATCGGGCTGGACAGAAAATTTTGATTGGACACCTTTGAAGGCAACTGAACATCGGCCATTGTTAGTGCTGAATTGTCCGATACAGGTAGAATTCTATTGTTTCTATCTGTATATCTGACTATTCAGCTCTACACTTGAAACGACAATCTTTCCTGGAAAGATCAAAATTGTTGTCTATGGCCAACTTTAAGCCGAATTACATCTATATATTACACTTCCTTGGACAAATGGTGTTTGCCACATTCTCCCCATGACTCCCCCTGTTTCTCTTATTTAATATGGAGATTTGAGTTGCAAACTTAGATCGTATCCTATATTTTTTCAGTAACTGTATAGTCTGTGCAGAACTCGCGGTTTTATTGTTGTCCAAATAATTATAGGACCATGACCAAACTTCTCCATTGGTTTCCCTCTCTTGGGATATACTGGGATACTAAGAACGAGGGTGGAACCAGAAAGTGAAAAACTTCAGTCCACAGGTTAAAAAACAATTGTCAGACACATTTCATACCATAGGGTGTCGATTATAGATACAACCTGAAATAGCGAGATTGTAGTACATTTTTAGAGGGTTGATACTGGAATATTGTGAATACTGGAGTGTCCAGGGGGAAAGTGATTTCATAAAGGGAATTCAGCGGAGTATTTGGGATGGAACATCTGACAACCTATGGGATTCCAGCTGGATGACCCTGGCTCAGATGAGTTTGATATCCAAACTCCTAGTTGACCCGGGGCAAAGCGGAATAAACTTGGATCTGTCTCCCAGTTTGTATTGGAGGTATAAAAAAAAGTTCTGGACTCCAAAACAGAAATCAGACCAGTCCCTGTGAGAATATTAATACAGGTATGGGATCCATTATTCGGAAACCAGTTAACCAAATTACAGGAAGACCATCTTCCATAGACTCCCTTTTAATAAAATAATTACATTTTTTTTAAATGATTTTCATTTTCTGTGTAATAATTGGACTTGATCCAGATTAAGAAATAATCCTTATTATTAACAAATCGACGCTCTTGGGTTTAGTTAATATTTAATTGTTTTAAGTCAGTTTAAAGCATGAAGATCCAAATTGCGAAAAGACCCCTTATATGGAAAATCCCAGGTCCCCCAGCGTTCTGGGCAACAGGTTTATTTACTTTTGTATTTTTTTTTTTTTTTTTTATAATTCTGTAGCTCTTTGCAGAGCCCCAATCCAGTTTGTAAATTCAGCATCTATGTGGTTGCTAGGAGTCTATTTGCGAAACTTGCGAAAGAATAGGAGAGGGGCTGAATAGAAACACAAAGTAACAAAATTTGTAGCCGCACAGAGCGGTATTTTTGGCTTTCAAGGTCAGTGACCCCTCCCTATTTAAAAGCCATAAAGAAGAAGGCAAATAATTCCAAGACCAATTAAAAAGTTGCTGAGAACAGAAAATACTAAAAGGTAACTTAAAAGTGAACGTCCCCTGTAAGGCTAGGGCCACACTAGGCGATAGCGCCGCAATTTGACTCGCGGCGACTTTTCGCCGCGACTTCTAATCCGCAATCGCTGGGGAAACTTTTGCGCTGGCGTCTATGGGGAATCGCGGCGTAAAAACACACGCGGCGATCTTTTTTCTACTGTCGCTCGAAATTGGGCAATTTCGAGTGACAATAGAAAAAAGATCGCCGCGTGTGTTTTTACGCCGCGATTCCCCATAGACGCCAGCGCAAAAGTTTCCCCAGCGATTGCGGATTAAAAGTCAAATCGCGGCGCTATCGCCTAGTGTGGCCCTAGCCTAAATGTCCCCGTTCTTTCTTTTATCCATGTTTGCTATCCTGTCAATGTAGCATTTTTTTTGTTACTTTATTAAGGAAGAATTAGTAATTAACACAGTGTCTCTTTGCTGTGGAAGCATTAATTAGATTTCCAATCAGGGTGTGTGTGTGTTTTGCCACTAATGAGCAGGGACAGAGGGGGATCAATAGTCCCTTGATAGGGCTGAATAGACGAATGAAGGGGGTAGCTCTGCAGAGAAACGTGGCGCGGCACTAATAACAGGGGCCTGTTCCCATTGTGAGAGATGCGTCTGCCCCAGCTGTGCTCGTCTGGAGATGATTTAACAGCTGGAGTTTTGCATTTTTACGCTCTTTCCTGAGCCAGGAGTGGCTGAAATTACAGGGAGCAGTTGCACAGGCGAGCGCTGACTGCAGAAAGGAGGCCAACAAATGGCTGGGTTTTTATTATTGATGGCGGGAGGACCTCTCTGCTGTCCCATCTTCCGTCAACTCCCCTTTAACTCCTGCTGTTTCCCACCATGCTGCAGGGAACTTCCCGGGAGTCTGGATACCCAGGGCACTGTCTGCTTCCTATGCCACAGGTAACCGCCAAACTGCTGCTGCCTTCTTACATGCTAAATATTTTATCTCATAGCTTCCTTTAAAAAAAAAAAAAAGAAAAAATAGTTTTTAACAAGGGTGTAATTATTGCTTATTCAGAAGAGTTTGAGTTTCATACAGTTCCGTATTTATGCTTTGTTTTTTTGCTCTGTTTTTGCTGACGTATCCTCGTGCTTTCAATGTTCTCTTTGTACTTGTGTAATGGAAATGGAAATGCCCACGGTCACCCATACTTATCGCATATGTACTAGAAAAAGAGAGTAAACCACTTGTACATGTTAATATTAATATAAATATATATAAAAGAAAATAATTAAGTGAAATGTGATTGACAAGAGGAGCTTTCACTCTCAATTTTTCACCTTGAAATCCTTCGTTCTTACGCAAGTCGTAAGCTTCCAATGTTCTTAGAATGCCTGTCCACGGCTTATCGTGTATCCTCATCATAGCCCTCCTGTAGTGGTCTATTCTTGTGAGACGTCACCAGTCACTCAATAATAATAATAAATTATAATAAATAATAATTATTTCAATAATAAAAAAATGATGCCTGTTTTTAACAAATATCCCACAATGTTGTGCGGTAAAACATACAGAAAATATGTCCCTAATGCTTAAAAGTAATTATAACATATACAGGCAGGAACTGCAAATTGTAGTACATACCTCTGTAAAAGTATATGTTCAGAGTTAGAACAAAATTTCCTGTTTGCCGTTAGCCTTAGGCCAATGGCATGAGCAGCGTTTTGATCACTGTAGTTCTCCTGTGTGCACCATGGTGGTCAAAATATCTCTCTACATTTAAACCAGTGGGATCTTCTGCCTGGGTATTGGTTTTGCAGAGCTTAACCTCTTGTTATACATCCGTATTGGTGCTTAGCCTGGAAGATCTTCACCGGCCTCTCAGGTCTTTAGGTGGCCATAGATATAAGAATTACATTATTTCTTGGAAAATTTTCCGAATTTTCATTCATTTCAATACACACGTGTAGAGTGGATTCATCAGATATACAGGTAGAAACAATGGAATTCTACCTGTATCTGATGATTCGGCATCTAAATTTTCCGTCCGATCGATGAGCCGACTGATATCTAAAGGCCCCCATACACGGGCTGATAAAAGCTGCCGGCAGACCGAGTCGGCAGTTTATTGGCCCATGTGTTGGGCCATCCCACAGGCTTCCCCGATCTTGATCAGGCAGGTTAAAAAATCCTGTCGGATTGTGGCCGCATCTGTGCATGTATGCGGTCCCGCGATCCGACCGCCCTTATCGAATCCATTATGATCCGATCATTGCGCCCCAGGGCCCACTATTGGATCAGCCTGATATCACCCACTTCAATGTGGGCATATCGGGGAGAGATACGCTCGTTTGGCGACATCGCCAAACGAGTGGATCTCTACGTCTATGGCCACCTTAAGTCTTCTGCCAATATTGGTCGGCTCTTTTCCCACCATACATGCACAAAATATCGTACGAAATTTAGTTTCATACAATATTACCTATGCGTCTATGGCCACCTTTACACACTGTACAGAGGAAATCCAGTAACACAGTGAAGTTAGGTGAAAGCAAGTGATTTGCAATTTATACAGCCCATGCACATATAAAATAAGGGCAATGTTTCGGCGCTCCAGGGCCCTTTATCAATCAGATCAGGTGAATATTTAGTTTTCAACTTAAAATATTGGAGTATGTTCTTCAGCTTTATTTCTCATTAATTTGGGAACGGGAACGGCCATTTTTTTCTTTTGTCAGAGTAAATGCACATCTAGTGGCATACCTGCAGGCTCTCTGAGGGTTACTTCCAGCCCCAATGGCTGCATGCCGGTAGGTGTCTTAACGACATTAGAATCCTCTCCGCTGAATCCATGGCCCGTGGAGCTTCTCACAGGGAGTGGTGGCACTTGGCTACACATGCCTTATGCTGCCCGAGCATTTCTCAGAAGCTGGCAATTATCTGCTAGAGTGAGTCTGCAACTGTTCTGGCTTGTAATATGTAGCATTATGGAACAGGTTGCTGTTGAGCCATGTGCACCTTGTCTTCATCTGAAAATTGGCTGCAAAAGAAGTGAACACAATAATGGTTCACAAGTACTTTGAGATTAAAGAGGCAAGGCACTAATGTTGGCCACACATGGAAAAATCCACATATTTGGGATGGCTGGCAAATGGTTCTGTGCTGAAAGGTGGACGTGATCTAATCTTTTGGCAGTAGTCTTGTGTCTACACAAGTGCAAATGTCTACCGCAGTAATCCCCACCCAGTGGCTCACGAGCTTCATTTTTCTTGGCTGTTGCTCCCAGTGGCCTCAAATACTTATTTTTGAATTCCAGGCTTGGAGGCAAGTTTTGGTTGTATAAAAACCAGGTGTATTGCCAAACAGAGACTCCTCTAGTCTGCCATTCCACATAGGGGCTACCAAATACTAGGGATGCACCAAATCCACGAGCTTGTTCGGGATTTGGCCAAGATTCAGCCGAATACAAGTGCCTGGCTGAGCTGAATCCGAATGCAAAAAATGTGACTTTTCGTCACACAAACAAGGATTTTTTTGTTTTTTTAACTGTGAATTCAGCCCGCGGTTCTCTTTCCTCCTTTTTTCCTAATTTACATTAGGGCAAATTAGGGTTTGGATTCGGTTCGATATTCGTCTGAATCTTTTCCAACACCCAGGAATTTTTTTTATGCTTGTGTTGCTCCCCAACTCTTTTTGCATTTGAATGTGGCTGATGTGTAAATTTCCGCTGTTCTAAAGCCTTCCGTAGCTTGATGGAACTCAAGGTGTGTTGTGTTGGTCATCAGGTTTTCAGAAGGACCTTTGGCTGAAAGTGCGTGCTGGGTGTTTATAGTTTCAGCTTTTGATGCTCCCTAAGGCACACTCTTGGATTGCAGTTAAATAGGGATCAGCAGCCTGTTGAATTTTAATCATGGTGCACATGCAGATAGGTGCCACGGGCAATGTGTGCACAGGCAGAACCAGCATAACAAGCTAGTCGGAGAGCGTGCCTGCACTTCTATACGGCATGTCTGTGTTGCGTTGTCTATGCTGAGTGATCTGTCTACAGTGAGGATCCTGGCGTTTGTGTCGGGTTTGTGTATTATGACACATTCCTTTGGTCACAGATTGACATGGAATGCCCGGTGTGCTATAGTTCTCAATAGAAGTGTACAGGTGTGTGTATTACAAGTGCATTGTGTTACTGCCATTCTGACTTTATTTTGCTTGGTGAGGTTTGCTGTAAGATTACTCTTCATCCTTTGTTGCTGTTAAATAAAGATTGGGGGTTTAGTTATGACTTACAGTGACATCCCCCTCCTTCCCATCTCATCATGGCCTCATTTTGAGCACTGGAGGCTGCAGGAGGCACAGTTCAATGTATTTAGATGTTCCGTTGATAGAACTATTTCCTCTTCCTTGTTATTGTTCATCGTTTCCATTGTTTTGGATTTTAAAGGGCTAAAAAATATTTCCTAGCACGGTTAGTGAATATTGTAAAGAATGACAGTCGTTGCCTGCGAGAGCATAATGGTGCCATCAAGCTCGTCTAAACCGTTTCATCAGGCTTTTAGTTGTGGGTATCCAAGCAGCAACACAGGGCATGCTCCAGAGGTAGGCATTCCTTTATTTGCATTCTCACTTTGTGTCTGATAGAAATAGAATTATTTTGCTATAGATAAATAACAGGTATGAGATCTGTTATCCGGGCACCTCTCATCCAGAAAGCTCTGAATTATGTCTCCCATTTTTAAATTGTTAAAATTGATTTCCTTTATCTCTGTAATAATACATGATCCCAAATAAGATAGTAATCCTTATTGGAAGCAAACCCAGCCTATTTGCTTTATTTAATGTTTACATGATATTTCTAGTAGGCGTAAGGCAGGGGTCCTGAACCTTTTTTACCCATAAGCCACATTCAAATGTAAAAAAAAGTTGGAGAGCAACATGCATGTAAAAAGTTCCCGGTGGGTGCCAAATATGGGCTTTAGTTGGTTATTTGGTAGCCCCTATGTAGAATGGCAGCCTTCAGGAGATTGTGTTTGGAAGTACATCTTGTTTTTATGCAGCCAAAACTTGCCTCCAAGTCTGGAATTCAAAAACAATCACCTGCTTTGAGGCCACTGGGAGCAACATCGAAGGGGTCAGAGACCAACATGTTACTCACCAGCCACTGGTTGGGGATCACTGGCGTAAGTTATGAAGCTCCAAATTATGTAAAGATCCATTATCTGGAAAACCCCAGCTACCGAGTATTCTGGGTAACCGGCCCCATACCTGTACCATGAAGCCATAGCAGTGTATATATTCTCAATGAATCTGCTGGTGGGGCCAATCGAGGTCAATCTCCAAACCCTTCTTATTTCCAACATAGACTTGTATAACACCTATACCATTGTCTTCATTTTATTGTTATGAGAGTGGGCATAGGATTGACATGTTCTTTGGTGGGCTCTAGGAAGTCCAGTCCGACCTTCTGGGTGGTGCCTAACAAACCTGCACCCTCCGAGAATATTAGCTTTGCTTGCATGTCCAAAATGCTAGGTCAGCTGTGGGTCCCAAGGAGGTTTAAAAAAAAAAAACAGCATAAGGACCTTGCTGTTAATAGCCTGGGATCAAAGAAGAATCTCGTTGGTTCATAAATCAGAGTTCTCAGGCAGTAGCATGGGAGCACAGATCATTGAAAGGTCCATAAATCTGTGCTGCTATTCCATTGATCCCAGAGTACAGTATGACATTGTCCTGGAGGCTTAAATGTTTACATATTTTACTGTAGTACTGGCAGTGGAATCTGTTCATTTAATCTACAGAATCGGTGGAGCTATGTATTTTCTGGTATTTGTGGGGCTGCCTCTGCTTCCTGTCTAGCATGAAACGGCATTTCTGCCTTGCTTTGTGACAGGGCTTCTTGATAGATCCTCAGGATCTGGTGCATGAGGATCAGAGCACATTTATTATAGCACTGCTTGTGGAGGCCTGTGATATTTATCTATGAGAGTGGAGGAGATATCATGTGAGACCTAAGCTGCCCATACACGCAGTGATCTGATCTTAACGGTCTTGAGATTGATCTTGAGCAGAAAGATAGATAAACCATTTATATAATATCTCGGAGACGCATCCTAAGAAAGATCTGCTGACTGCCCGTGCGTGTAAAGACGCCTGTTATGGAACCATTCTGTAGCATCATTCTTTGCCTCTTCCTCATCAGATCGACTGTACATGAAAAGACATGAAGGATGGTTTCTTTGAGCCAAATCGAACGAAATTATCCAACCTGTCCAATCAACAGAATGACCAATATCCATGGTACGAGGATGTTTGCTCTGACCAATGAGTGTGTGTGTGTGTGTGTGTGTGTGTGTGTGTGTGTGTGTGTGTGTGTGTGTGTGTGTGTGTGTGTGTGGCCAACTTTAGGTGGAAAAAGAAAAGATTGCAATTTTAAAATGCATAAAAAAAAATCCTTTAATGACACTTAAAATAAAGCAGATATGTAAATAAATAAAAAGTAGGTCATTGTGACGACAGTAACCCTCTTGAACAATTTCCTTTGCATTGTCTCTACATGCCCTGGAATTATTTGGCAGCGTAGGATGTGCTTTAGTATTCCAGTTATTGTTTGGCAGACCTCGGCCAATGTAGGGTTAAACAAATCACACACTGAGACAATGTGCACTTTTTACCCTTGAACAGATGACTTTCCTGAGCTTTAGTAATTGGCCAGGGCCTGTTTGGTTTGTCCTGGCAGCAACTGGGTATTTAAAAACCCTCTGCAGCCGCAGCATGGAGCACAGGTCGGGATTCCGTCTGTAACCTCAGCTGGCGTTCAGACTGTGCTTTATCATTTTTTGGTACAAGAGACTGGTAATGTACTGATTGTTTCCTAATCATAGATCTTGTTTGGCATTCTGATAACAAAATAATCTTTCATAATTCAGCAAACATCTGCCCCTTTGTGTCTCATACTAGCATAGACTACTCAACTCACTGGGGGACTGGAGAGAAAGGGCCATTCTAGATGGGAAAAAAATGGTTGATAATTTGGTGGAGGTCTAAACCAGGCATACAATTCAATTGCTTGTCGGGTGGTCCCTCACTCCAAAGGCATCAAGGCTCTATCAAACAGAGTCAATGGCACCGTCCAAGCCACGCAATATCCAAGGTATAAGTAAAGTTCACTCTGGAGAGACAAATTAGATTCAGTGTACTTTATTCAAACACAACATGTTTCGGACAAACACAACATGTTTCGGACAAACATGTCCTTCATCAGGTGCACCTGATGAAGGACATGTTTGTCCGAAACATGTTGTGTTTGAATAAAGTACACTGAATCTAATTGGGCTCTCCAGAGTGAACCTTACTTATACCTTAAACCAGGCATATATCCTACACCTCCCTGCATTTCTGACCTATCTCCCATCTGGGTAATATGGCCCCTGCAACTTTCAGTAACTCTGGCTCCTGCCAAACCACCCCAAATCCTCATCCCTCCATTGCCCACATTGCTTGAAACGCTGGTGCAAACTCCTGCCGGACACTTGCCGTTTGTAAACATGGCTAGCTGCACTTTCATGCATTTGCCATGGCACCTTCCCCAGAGATAGCCATACCATCAGAGCCGGTGTATAAACTATCATATTCCAGATAGGACCCATTTGATACAGTTCCAGACCCTTTAGGATGTGTAGAATGGTGAGGGTTCAATACAGAATTCCTCCGCACACCACTTACTTGATTTTGAAGGGTGCATACACTTCCTGGCTTCTTCAGAAACCAAATCATATCCAGTGGCTTTGTATGGAAGGAGCACACCAATGCCTTTTCAATCCATTTATTGCAGCAGAAAACACAGCACAAGCTTTCTGGGGATACCCATTTGCACCTCAGGAAGGGTTATCCCCTAAAGC